>CM053616.1:59552065-59608895 GCA_028646535.1 Procyon lotor | reverse complement strand
TCACATGATCTCTCTGATATGAAGAATTTGAGAGGCAAGGCGGGGGTTTGTGGGAGGGTGGGGGAGAGAAATGAAACAGGAAGGGATGGGGAGGGAGACAAACCTTAAGACTCCTAGACTCATGAAACAAACTAAGGGCTGCTGGGAGGCGGGGAGGTAGGGATAGGGTGGTTGGGTTATGGATATTGGGGAGGGTATATGCTATGGTAAGTGCTGTGAAATGCGTAAGCCTGATGATTCACAGACATGTACCCTGGGGCAAATAATACATTATATGTTAATAAAAAAATAAAAAATATCACAAATAGAAAAGTGTATTTGCACATATACATACGTAGATAGATGTGCAGCTACATGTATGTGTCTAATCTATAGACACTTAAAGAATAATAAAACTCAAAGGCAATTAAAAAAAAAAAGCCAAACTGTGGTCTGTGAGCCGGCTGCCTGTTTTTGTTAATAAAGTTTTATTTGAACCAGGGCTGGGATGAGGGAGTGGCGAGCAAAGCCAGGTCATATAAATGCAGGGTGGAATCCCGTCCTTTTATACATGTTTGAGATTTTGTTCATGGATTTTTCTTTTGCATTCATTTAAAAACCTTTGCATTAGAAAATTTTTACTTTGAACCCTGAGTGTTTGGGCCACTCCCTTAAATTTTGTGCCCAACGTTCGTGCCTCATTTGCCCCTCCCCCTCATCCCAGTCCTGATAAAAATCCTCAGAAATTAGACCCAAACTTGAGAAATAGAATATCACAAGTTCCTGGAAACCCTTTAAGTGCATCTCCTAATTGCATTTCTCTTCCTCTCCCCCCTGAGAGATGGTGCTTGCTGTCCGGAGCTTGTTTTACCATGCCTTACTTTCCTTTGTGAGGCACCTCATTTATACGTATCTGCAAACGTCTATCGTTTAGTTTGGCGGGATTTTGAACTTCATAAAAATGGGATCACACTGCACGTAGTCTGTCTTTTTAATCGGATATCCTGGTTCTGAGATTCATTCAAGTCTATGGGAATAATTGCAGTTCATTCATTTTTATGCTTCCTTATACTGTTTGGCCAACTCTGTGAAGCCTCCAACACCCCCTCGCTCACCGATTAGCATCTCTCAAATCAGGCTGTGCTTTGCAGTCTATGACACCTCCTTGCCGCCGTCTGTCTGTCTGGGTCGGGCTGCACCGGTCATTGCTTGCCCATCCAGGGCACACAGATGTGGCTCTTCATTGTGTCGTCACTTCTGAGGCATGGTGCATTATTGATCCTACATGAGTTGAAGTTAATTGGAGTTTGAAAGGTCTTCAAAAATATCACGCTTTCCCTTGGCCTTGGAACAAAAAGCTCTCTATGCATCTTGTCTGCGCAGGAAGGCTGGGCCCAGAGCAGTGTGATATATGGTCAAATATGCCTAAATCAATCTAAGAGAGATTGGAAAATAACACTCAATTTAAAAATTTAACTATAAAAAAGCACTGTGCAGAGATTCACTGGCAGCCTCTCCCTTTCTTAGTGGCTCGTAAATTAATGACCTTACACTCAGTGGCATCTTAAAAGTCAATGAAATATGGTAATAGCCCATTGTATGAATAGACCACAACAAATGTATGCTTTTCTCTGTTGATGGACATTTGGATTCTCTCCCAGTTTCTCACTCCAAAGTATTCTTGGACATTCTCTCGGTGTCCTTGAGCATCTAGAACAGTTTCCCAAACTTCTCTGGTGGTCTCAGTTATTTGGGGAGCGGTTGTTAAAAAGTACTGATTTGTGGGTCTCATCAAGTTTCCTGAATCTCTCTGGGGAGAAGTCTGGAGTTTAGTTCCTTGATAGGAGAGCCTTCGTTTTTATCAGGAAAGTGTTGGAAAGTCCGATCGTGGATATACTCCTGGGAGAACATTGGTTGAGTCTGAGTCTATACGTCGTTACTTCACGAGATCAGAGTTTCCAACTTCAGCACAGTTGATACTTGAGGATGAGTAATTCTTTGCGGGGTTCTGCCCTGTGCAATGGACGATGAATAGTAACTTCCGTGATCTCTACTGCCCCCACCCCAAGATACCAGTGGCACCTCCCCCAACCCTAAAGGAACGAGATTAGCTCCAGATAGTGCCACATGTCCCCCGGGGGGCAAGATCAGCCCTGGCTGAGAACCATGGGATCAGATGATGTGTAATCAGTGGTCAGAAGGGTTGCATGAGTTTATGTGCTCACCAGTAATGCATAGGTGGTCCCATTGCTCGATATTTTTGCCAGCCTCCCTATGGCGAGACTGTTTAACTCTTTGCCCATCTGGTGAGAAGAAAGTTGTTCCCAGCTTAGGTTCCGTTACTATTTGCCTGATGACTGATGAGGTTGTAGATCTTGTCACAACCTTGGTCTCTTGTGTTTCATCCTCGGTGAAATGTCTGTCTTTTGCCCATTTCCCCCCCTTCTTGTTGAGTTGTCTCTCTTTTTCTTATTGGTATTTGGGAACTGGAAAACTCTTTTGGATTCTAAATCTTGGTTATATGTGTGGCAAATATCTCCTTCTGATGTGTGGCATGTTTTTTCACTTTCCTTATTGTCTCTTTTGATGAATAGAAGTTTTTAGCATTAATGTAGTCAAATCGATCATTTCTTCCCTCTAAGGTTATTTTGCTTTTAAAAAATCTTATTTAATCCATTCTTTCTGCCCTGAGGTCATAAACATATTGTCCTAGGTATTCCTCTAAAAGGTGTGAAGTCTTGCCTTTCAGATTTAAGTCCTTAATCCACCCGGAATTGACTTTGTATATAGAATAAGGCAGGGTCTTATTTTCTTTTCCCCCTAAATGGATAACCAATTTCCCAGCACCATTTATCAAATAGCCTTCCATTGTCACCACTGATCTGCTGTGCTCTGGTCACTGATCAGGTGTTCTGTGTTCAGGACTGTTGCTTAGTTTTTTTTTTATCCTGTTCCACTGGTTGTCACTCATTTCTGTCCTTTGCGTTTCCTTTTTTATAGGTATCTGGATCACTTTTCAAATTTTGCATTGATTTTCTTTTAAAAATAGTCCTCTCTTTAAATCCACTGCAGTATCCCAAAACAGAAGAAGGATGTTAATGAAAAGACTAGCGAAATCCAAATGAAGTCTGGTGTTGACTTAATGGTAATGTACCAATGCTAGGTTTTTGGCTTTGACAGATGGTGCTCTGTTTATGGAAGATGCCAACATGGGTGGGAACTGGGTACAAGGTAGGTGGGAACCCTCCAGACTCTCTTTGCGGCTTTTCTGCCATTTGAAAAGTATGCCAAAATAAAAACTCGATGTAAAAAGATTTCTCTCCTTTCTTTCTTGCTTTCCCTCCCTCTCTCCCTCCCTTCTTCCCTTCCTCCCTCCATTCCTTCCCTCTTTCCTCCCTTCCTTCCATTAAGTAGGCTCCATGACCAGTGTGGAGCCCAGTGCGGGGCTTGAACTCACGACCCTGAGATCAAGACCTGAGCTGAGATCAAGAGTCAGATGCTCAACTGACTGAGCCACCCAGGTGCCCCTGATTTCTCTCATTTCTTAGAAGAATTCTTTTTGCTTTTTCTGTAATTAATGCCTTAAATCCTTAAGTTCATTCTTTCTTTTACATTGTTAATTTAGCATCTCTGGGGTTTAAAACATTTATCTTTTATTTCCTTGGCGCATCATCTCTTACATCTTAGCCTTATTCCCTAGCAATTTGTAAAAAGCTCTCCTCTCTTTTATCTCACGGTTCAAGGCAAAAATTCTTTTTTTTTAAAGATTTTATTTATTTGACAGCGAGAAACACAGCGAGAGAGGGAACACAAGCAGAGGGAATGGCAGCGGGAGAAGCAGGCTTCCTGCCAAGCAGGGAGCCCGATGTGGGGCTCGATCCCAGGACCCTGGGATCTGACCTGGGCCGAAGGCAGACGCTTAACGACTGAGCCCCCCAGGCGCCCCTCAAGGCAAAAATTCTTAATGTGTCCTGTGTATTGGAATCCTAACTCATTCTGAGGTTTTTTTAGGTTACTCATCTCCCCCCATTTGCTCTCAGCTTTAATCTCTTCATAATCATCTGTCCTCCATTATTTGTGATACGTAAAAGTTGTGGGGCTATAATGTACAGCAGAGAGGATAGAGTTGATGGTCGTGGAATAACTCTGTATGGTGACAGATGCTAACTAGACTTATCATGGGGATCATTTCCTAATATATAAAATTATCGAATCACTGTGATGTATACCTGAAACTCACAGGCTATTATATGTCAGTTATACTTTTAAAAAAAGGTAGGGGCACCTGGGTGGCTCAGTGGGTTAGACCCTCTGCCTTTGGCTCAGGTCATGATCTCAGGGTCCTGGGATCGAGCCCCACATCGGGCTCTCTGCTCAGTGGGGAGCCTGCTTCCCCCTCTCTCTCTGTCTGCCTCTCTGCCTACTTGTATCTATCTCTCTCTGTCAAATAAATAAAATCTTAAAAAAAAAAAAAAGGTAGATAATTCTTCCCTCTTCTGCTTCTTTATGAATACATTTTAAAATTTTTGGTCACGTTTACAACAACAGGAAAGCTTGGCCTTGGGGAGACACTAAAGAGCAAACCCTATGAATGGGGGGGACAAGAGGCTCGCTTCCTTCCACTGTTGCATTTTAGCCGTAGATTCTGCTAAAGGAGGAGCCCCCGGCCCCCGAGACAGGCTACGGGATAACCGTCTGCTGGCTGTGAGTCTCTGTGCACAGATGACGTCTGGTTTGCTGGAGTAGCCACAGCCATAAAGCGTTGGGCAGGCCACATATCTGGTGTCACCTCCTGAAAATGCATGGCCTGGGAGGCCCTATTGCATTGGGGCCTGCCTCACCTCTGTTGCATGGGCTGAAATCCAGTCCCCTCCTTCAGGATGGCTTCTAAATTCCACTCTAGTTTTCCAGGAAGATGGATAGAACTGATCTCCACGCTTATAAATACCATCTCCCCAGAGGTGAGCCTGGCGGATCACAGATTTTTCAGGGCAGGCTGATCATTTCTGGGGCTATGGGCGTGAGGCCCGGCTGGTCTAAGGGGACGCAGCCCTGACCTCCTGCCTTCCCTATGGCCGGTTCCTAGGGCGACCAATGTTTGACTTGAAATAGAAATTCCTCCTCGCTATTGAACGGTACTTGTGGGCGAGGTGACTCCTGTATGACTTTATCCTGGGGGCATCTCCCTGGAGCTCCCTTTCTGCTTGGAGTGCGATTTCTCCTCATTTTAATCATGGCCTGGCAACGCTCTGCAGTCAGCGTTGGCCTGTGCAGGTTTGGTGACCGAGGAGCACCTGCTGGATACGGGACTCCTGGGCTCTCCGGGGAACCTGAGCGCGTGAGGGCCTTTAAGGTTCCATCTTGAGCATCCTGCCTTTCGCCTTCCATCAGAATAAATTAATGTTTTATGAGGACTTTAATGATTTCCTTTTTTACTTTGGAATTTTGTTTAATGAGCGATAATAACAGCTCACATTTTGTACAGTGCTTTTTGGCTTAAAAGTACTTTTTTGTGTATTATCTCATCTGATAAGTCATGATAATTATCCCCATCCTACCCCCAAGTAACTCGATTCATCTTATTTGTGAGTACATAGAAAACACTGGAGTTTCAGTTGGCTTCCGGGTGTTAATGAACACTTAGTATGCTTAGAGAAGGAGCCGGCCAAGATTATCTGGATTTATTATCACAATATTTAGCATATTGGAATATAGATGAAGAAAAATAATGAGGCATGAGAAATGTAGATAAAAATCAGGATTTTTTTTTCTGATGGAGAATAACAGACCTAGATTAATAATAATCACAAAGAAGAATCACCAGGTTGTTTTTGGATCATAAAAGAAGAGTCCAAAATATTTTTCAAACACAGATATAGTGATAGGAGGTCAGGCCCTCACCTAGGCTTGTAGTTTTAACATGGCGTCTCCTTGGCAACTCCAGACTCAGCTTGTCTTGTATTCAGTCAACAAACATGCATCGAGAGTCTTGCTCTACTATTAGTCTGTATCAACCTGGGAAGTGTTCTCACCTCTCCTGGAGCCCGTTGGCCTTGGCTGTCAATCCCCAGGTCTTTGGGGGAATTAATACCAACAGGAACCAGTACTGCTGTCCTTCATCATGAGATTCCTGCTTTTTACAGAAGACATAGTCTTGATCTCACTTTGGGTCAGAGCCATGACTGTCACAGCTGCAGCCTCCCCGCTTTCCTTCTTCCAGGTCATTCTGCACCTTGCCACCCAGGGGATCTGTGCAAAAGAGAAGATCTGATCAGCTCCTCTCTGCTTATAAGCCTTCTGTGAACCTGTCAGAGACAAAACTCCTCGATGTGGCCACCAGGCTCTGTGTACTCTGGGTTTCATTTTGCAACCACAACCCACCAACTCCTTTCTCCAAACACACACACACACCATCCCTCTCTTTCTCTTCCTCTCCCTTACCTCTCCTCTCCTCTCTTCCAGCTACACTGGTTTCTTTCAGCCCTTCATACCACCATATTCTCTCCTACCCCAGGACTTTTGCACATGCGCTTCTCTCACCCTGGAATGCAAAGGAGCACACCTAACACATGTCGCCCTTCAGCCTGAAGTATGGTAGATTCATTTTCCATAGGAGAGACTGAGAGACATTACTCCCAGGGGCACATTAGGCAGGTGTAGCAGCACAGCGTTAGAACTTTGGGGTTTTCCTTACCTCTTCCACTGTGCACTTGGAGGAACCCAAAACTACTTGATCTCCATGGGATCTCCTTGGCCTGCCCATGAGCACTCTTGTGACCCACTTCTGGGAGAAGTGTAGGGCTAGGGAGCTGAAGGTAAAGCAAATGGCGGCTGAGGACAGTCTGTTTGGTAGGAGATTTGCTGACATTTCTTACTTTGGAAAAGGTTGACCAAAAAGGTAGAGTTTATGGAGGATATGTGTAATTCTTCTTGATATGCCAAAACGCACCTCTCTGAGGATGCCCGGGCTGCATCATTCTAACTCCCCATAGAATTACCTTCACTGACTTACATTTTCGTTCCTATATGTCTTCATCTTTAACTGAAGGGCAATGCAGGCGAGATCCAAGGGGGTGTTGTTGAGGTCGTTGATTCCTGTAGTAACTGTCAGGGACCTGGAGGGGTAATTTAGTTCTTGTGTCAGGAACAGGAAGAGTGGTGATTCTCCCCTGCTTTTGTTTTTTAATATTATGGAGCCAGGGCCTGGGTCAGGTGACAGATTTTGTCTTCCTCT
The DNA here is from genome assembly GCA_028646535.1 of Procyon lotor. Classification (NCBI taxonomy): domain Eukaryota; kingdom Metazoa; phylum Chordata; class Mammalia; order Carnivora; family Procyonidae; genus Procyon; species Procyon lotor. The sequence goes on along the minus strand of CM053616.1, from coordinate 59,601,682 downwards.
TTGCTCTGGCCACCAGGAAGTTCCAGACCAAATCTTTGGCCAGCTTCTTACAGTTGCCATCATAAGGGTTATGCCTGTTCTCCTTCTTAGTTTCACATTGGTTTCCCATTCCTTTTTCCTTCCGGCTCAGCTTTTTTTATTAGCTTGTTCAGAAGACTTTCTTTCCTCTCTAATGAGCGTAATCCTTTTAATCCTTTTCAGAAAAAAGGAAGACATAAATACACGTGCAGATGTTAGGTTTCATACATGATTCAACTACTGTTCACCCCTGAGGGAGCATCGGGCGTCTGCCATGTGCCAAGCACTGGGCCGCATGACCAAATTTACGGGATGGAATTCAAAGAAAGGGAAAAGGAGGCATAACGAGATAGCTTGCACAGCGTCGCAGGCTGGTAATTGGCAGTCTAGTTTGAAGGGCAGCTCTGTTCTTTAAAACCGGTGCTTTGAATCACTACCTTGAACTTCCTGCGCTGTAACTATTTGGCTACTTGTGTTTTTCAGAGACCTGACTGGGAATTCCAGGAGGGCAGTATCCCTGGCTTGCCCTTGTATTTCCGGCAGTTGCCACCATGTTGGAGATACAATAGAGGCTCCATAAATATTTGTGGAGGGGGTATCAGCTTGGGCTGGGTTTAAGGGGAACAATTTTCCCTTATTCTGGATAGAGGAGTAAAGAGCATTTTCAAACAATTCAAGATTCTGAATATTCTATTGAATCAAAACTTTTTAGTAGATAACATCCTGGACAGTGTCTGTGATGGTAAGAAAGCCTCTCTAGCCAGTGCCAGTTAGACATGGGGTTACCTTTGTCTAAGACAGGGGAAGATAGTAACATGAGTTTAATCCCATTTGACCTTTTCTGTTGGGGACAGGGAGAAAAGAATCTTGATAACTAAATTGTACAACCCTCAAATTGCACAAATAGACTCATTCCGAAGGAGATGCTAGTTGAATAAAGTAACTTTTGTTGTCTTATCAGAGAGGCTCTCTGCCAGAGAATCTTTCTTTTGCTTTGCAGATGTTTTGGGAGCAGAAGCTGGGAAGGCTGATTGTAAATCTCAACAGTGTTGGCTCTCAGAGCTCTTGAATTACACATGTAAAATTAGATGCAGGAAATGATGATTTAATCTTGAGCAAATCACATCCCAAATCCTGGATTCCCAGAGGATTGGGTTCTTTGTCCCTCCCCCACTCCATTTTTTAAATCAGAAGTGCAGAGAGGTATGAGGGCACGCCTGAGGTTGTATTGGGAGTGTGGGTGAGAATGATCTTAGACTCTCCCATCAGAATAGGCTTGAGTTTAGCAACTGGCACCATCTTGCTTGTGAGACCAAAGCTGTTACATAACTTTCATGTGCTGCATGAGATCATCATCCGTCAGTTCCCTAAACTGATAGAATAGGATACAGATACATCCCCAAGATGTGTGTGGAATGTCTGTGGTCCCTTTATCCCTCTCCCTTTGCAGAGGCTAAAGCACAGAGGTGTAGGTGTTGGGGGGCAGGAGGTAGAGGCTGATGAGTGGGGAGAAGGTCTGGATTATGATTCTTCATATTTGGCTTTGGAATTTTAGAAGAAAGCTTTTTCTGTATTTTGACATACCTTTAGACTCGTGAGAAGAGGCAAAAATGGTGCAGAGTTCCATGGACCATTCACCCAGCTTCTCCCAGTGATATCATCTTACACAACCATGGTACATCATCGAAACCAGGGAAATGACACTGGCAGGTTATAATGAACCAAGTGACAAGAGAAGGTCTGCATTGTTTATGTGCTCATATATGTGGAGGCAGTTACTGGATTCTTGCTCCATGCCAACATCTTTACCAACTGCTATCATTCAAATCCTTTTAAGAAAACTTTCCGGTGGATGCTATCTTTATCCCCATTTTAGAGATGGGGAGACTGAGGCAGAGAGAGAAGACCAATAATCTGCCTAGGGGCATGCAGCTAGGAGGTGGTGCAGCCATGAGACAAACCCGGAATCTGACTCCAGAGCCCAAGCTCTGAACTTCCTTGCTGCCTCCCGACTCAGTGATACAATTCCTTGGAAGTAAGGACTTAGATCATGCCCCCTTCTAATCTTGCTACAGTGATTTGCAGATGGTAGGGGCTCACGATGCATTTAGGTTTGGTTTTGAGGATACATAGGTAGGGACAATGCAGTATGACAAGATTGGCTTCTCTTGCTCTCCCAGAACTTGCTGGTGAGTCTAAGTCACAAGAACTAGGAAGGAAACAGTCTGGGGGGAAAAAAAACAAGAATGGGAAATACCTACATATTGTCATGGTCCACAGTGATGCCAACATCCTAAGTCATGGAGGCAGAGAATGGGTCCACCTTTCTGGCCCTTGCTGCCCATGATGGACCCAGTTTATACCTATCAGGATGCAGATATCTGCTCCCCGGGAGCTCTGGAGTGTGTCAGCCTCAGCAGTAGTTAATCCGCAGACTCTTTGTGCTGGGTCTCCTTCCATCATTTCCTCACTTTTCCTTCCTTTGTTTTCCTTTGGTCAGCCATAACACAAATATGTGGCCCCCAGCTAAAGACCAACGAGTGGCAGATGACACGAAGTTACACAAAAATGTACCTGGGGATGGTGAATGAGGGCGGGGGCAAGAAGCAAATAGGATAACTTGATTTCAGTTCAAAAAAATAATTACCCTGCACCCATGGTAGACCAGATGTTGTGCTCGCTGCTCAGGATCTAGGGGACCCTCGCTCTGACTCTGAGGCAGCTTACATGTGATGGCTGCATTTTTCTAGACGGACAGAGCTCTCAGACACGTGCTCAAGTCCTGGTGCCCATGTCATTGACCAGCTGATCAACTTTGGGCAAGTCTCCTAACCTCTGACCCTCAGTTTTCTCACCTGTAAAGTGAGAAGTATACCTTCGTTGCAAGTCAACTGTGATAAACGAAAGAAGACAGATATAAAAGACCACGTACGGTACAATTTCAATCTGTATGAAATGCCCAGAAAAGGTAAATATAAAGAGACAGAAAGTAGTAGATTAGGAGTTGCCTGGGGCTGGGAACCGGGAGGGACCGCAAATAGGCATAAGGGGTCTTCTGGTGTGATGGAAATGTTCTAAAATTGGCTTGTGACGATGATCCCAACTCTAAATTTGCTAAAAGTCACTGAACTATACACTTAAAATGAGTGAATTTTACAATATGTAAATTCTACCTCAATAAAGCTGTTTAAAAAAAGTATCAATTGTGAGGCAAGTGAGATGATGAATTGGCATCACTTAAGACATTATGACATGCTGTCCACGTGTACATTATCATTAGCATCTTCCAAATTGGAAGTAGACTGTTCTTTGCAGCTGACTGCACACAGGAAATGTTGCTGGGGGAGAGCAATTGCACCAGCTTGGTAGCCTGGCAGCCTAGCATACATCATTAGAGTAATTCAATGAAAATTGAAAGTTGTAAGTTTCTTGAAGGTAGGAGCTGGCTCTGGATCTGTGTATCCCCGGGGTCCAGCAGAAATTTCTGCTCTCAACAGTGGTGCACTATTCTTTTGTGGCCCACCCTCCCGATAAGAATAACTGGAGAATTTGGACAAAATATATATATTTTTAAGATTTGTTTGAAGGCATCAGCAAGCTACTTAAGTAGTGAGGGTTCCAGAGAGCAAAGAGGCGCAGGGAAGTGAGGCCAACATTCAATATTGCTTTTCCCCTTGAAGGATGGCTAATTCCAGAATGGTGGCTGAGGGACTGAGAAGCTGGGAACTTCCTGCATCTCACAAAGCTGAGGAACAGACATCGGAGCTCAAGATAAACAGAAAGGGATGTTGGTAAATACCAGTGTGTCCAGTAGGAACCCCGAGGGGCTATGCTCTAGGAGGAAGAGTAAACTAGAAATAGAAATCAACCAGTGCTTATAAAAATGAAGCCAAGCTTCAACTCTGCTCAATCTCTGATTAGATTAATGTGATTTGCCCTCTCTTAACTGCCTGCCGAAAGCAAAATTTCAGTTCTCTCTGGAGAAAAATAACATCATCCAGAAACTCAAATTATTTCCATTTTCATATACAATTTTAGGAATTCAATAAAAAAAATAAATTACCAGGCATATTAGGAGGCAAAACCACATGACTTAAAACCAGAAGCAAAAGGCAGACCCAGAGGAGATCCAGATATATGAATTATCAAACATGGACCTTATTTTGTATTTTGCATGATTTAATTTCTTAATTCATGTGTTTTGGGATTTACCAGAATTAGAAGCTGTCTCCCCACTTGGTCTAGGTCTAATTTAGGTTTTCTAAAAGCAATTCTATTGGGTTATAATAACTGCTTCCATTTAAATTTACTATTGGTTAGGTTTTGACAAGCATATGTACATCTGGAAGCACTACCACAAGGAAGGTATGGAACATTTTCCTCACCCCAAAAAGTCCTCTCATATTCCTTTGCAGTTAGTCCCTCATCCCTCATGTCCCATCAACCACTTATCTTCCACTTATCTTCCTTCTGTCACTATTATTATCAATACTATTATCAACCACTTATCTTCCTTCTGTCACTATTATTTTACATTTTCAAGTTTCACATACATTGACTTGTACAGTATGTGTTCTTTTGTGTTTGGCTTCTTTCACTCAGCATAATGTTTCTGAAATTCATCTGCATGGCTGCAGTTATCAGTGGTTTGTTATTTGCTATTGCTTGTATTTCATGGTAAGACATGGACTTTAAACAGCTATGATTACGATATGTGAGAAATTCAGTGATGAGGTGGAGAACTTTAGCAGAGATCTGGAAACTATAAAGACATCATATGGACATTCTAGAATTCAAAGTATTATAACCGAAGTTAATAATCAATATGTGGATTTAATAGCAGGTCAGACACATTTGAAGAGCTAATTAATGAACTGGAAGATAAGTCAGAAGAAAATATCCAGATTGAAGCACAAAGGGAAACTAAAGATAGAAAATGCTGAAGAGAATGCTTGTGAGACTTATAGACATCCCCAAATGGTCTAATATATTTGTAATTGGGATTCCAGAGGGAGAGGAGATAAAGAAAGGGACAAAAAGTTTGAAGAGATAATAACAGAGAAATTTCCTGAAATGACAAAAGACATCCAGCTATAGCTCCAAGAAGTTCCTTGAACCAAATAGAACAAACACTAAGAAAACTACACCAAAAAACATCTTTTAAAACTGCTAGGCCCAATGGGGTACATAATCAGATATTGGTTCATGGAGGGCTCTTAGCCATTGCTCTTTACAAGCTTGCATGTGGGGAGGATGGAAGGGAAGGAGGGAGGGAGGAAGGAAGGAAGGGAGGGAGGGAGGGAGGGAGGAGGGAGGGAGGAAGGGAGGGAGGAAAGGAGCGAGATGAGTCATGGAGCCCAGTTTTCTTTCCTTGAGTTGCCATGTGTTGCAGGTTCCTTCCTGGGAAGCCAAATCTGAGATGGGAATTAGCATGTAGAAGTTTATTAAGGAGCCCTCTTGGAATCAACAGCCATGAGGGAATAAAGGATACAAAATTAGAAGGAGAAGCTGAGCTGTTTTACGGTCTCAATAATAACCCCTTTGAACCTCAGAGTAGTCAGGAGTTGGGCTGGCAATGCAGACTTGTTCTGAATTGGGCCGAAGGACCCCAAGTCTCTATATGACAGCACTGACCAACACTAAGTGGGCTGTCCCCAGGGATGGGCTATGACTTTGGGCAAGGCTGCTTTCTTTAGTCAAGGGCAATTGCTGGAAGTGCGTAGCTGGGTGGTACACCCCAGTATCCATTAGCTTTCTGGTATCTCTTCCATTCCTTTTTGCCATAGAACCCTGGCATGGGAACCCTGAACCCCAAGTTGTATAGCCTTCTGGAGCTACCTAGTTTCTTACACCCATATACAATAACTAAGTCCTCATATTATGTGAATGAAGAAAATGCATTTCTCTTATCAGGCATGGGGAACAGAGGGCCACTTACCTATCCTGCTTTTTGCTGACTCTTTTCTTCCCTCTTCTTGAAATTCAGTCGTTTAATGATTCATCAGTATTCAAATATTTATAAAAATATTTTTGAAGCACTGTACCAGCCCCTGAAGTTCCTTCTCCTTAAAATCGTATGTGTTACTTGTTGCTGCATGGCAAGTTATCTCAGAACTTAGTAGCTTGAAAGAGAATATATTTATTCTCATGTAAGGAATTCTGTAAAGAATTTTGGAGCCACTGAGCTGTGCAGTTTGGGATAAGGGTCTTTCATGAAAGGGCATGCAAGATGTGGTTGGGGTTGTGGTCTCATCTGATGTCTTGACCAAAACAGTCTTCATCCATTGGGGCTGCTATAACAAAATGCCTCAGACTAGGTAGTTTATAAATAGTAGATATTTATTTCTCACAGTTGTGGAGGCTGGAAGTCCTGGATCATGGTGCCATCACAGACAGATGAAGACCTTCTTCTTGGTTCATAGCTAGTACCTTCTTGCTATGTCCTTCATGGTGGAAGGAGCTAGGGAGCTTTCCAGAACCTCTTTTTATAAGGCATTAATCCCATTCATGAGGGCTCCATCCTTGTGCTTAAGTACCTCCCAAAGGCCCCACTGACTAATGCCATTACCTTTGGAGGTTAGGATCTCAACATATGACCATGGCAGAGGTTGGAGGGCCCACTTCCAAGATGGTGAATGTATATGGCTGGCAAATTGGTGCTGGCTTTTAGCAGGAGAACTTTGTTCCTCCCACATGAATCTTCCTTTAGGGCTGCTTGAGTGTCCTCGTGATATGGCAGCCCTAGTTTCACACAAGCTGGCCTCCACCTCTCTTCATTGCATCGGTCTCTCCAGTCTGTTTTGTCGCAAGGTGGACATAAGGTGGACGCAGGGTGGTTGATGTTTTCCTGAGGACTCAAGGCTTGGCGGTGGGCAGGTAATGAGGGCAGGAGAGTAGCAAAGAAGAGCAATGCATTTAACATTGGTTAGCAGAGATTCCCTGGGTCCTTGGGCAGGATGTAACCCCCTGTGCCCGAGCTGCTCCAAAGTCTTTAAAGCGTTAGTTCTTCTAGACCAAAATGGAATATGACGCCCATGTGAGTGTGTGTAACTGGAAAGAAGGGGATCATGCTTCTCTCATGTTCTCATGCACTCTGGGTATGTCTCACAAGGAGAAGACAGAGTGGGTGGTCCCCTCTGCTGTCACCCCAAGATTCATCCTCCCATTGCAAGCAGACTGGAGTGGGGAACAGCCCAGGAGGCAAAGGTACTCTGGGTATCCCCAGTGTGTACTTTGGGTCAGAGGAGAAGAAAACGAAATAGATTTTCTCTTGAGGTAAATTTTTCTCTTAACTGCCACCACTACTATCAAATTCAGGCCAAGTCTTTGCACATCAAAAAAGATGTCAGGACAGGAAGCAGAGAGCAAGTCTATCCATGCTCACATATTAATAGAGAGATAACACTCAGAGAATATCAAAGTAAATTTCAGAGGCAGTGGTGACATTTCCAGAATAAACATTAGTTAAACACTTATGAACAACCGTCAAAATTATTTCTTGGGTGTAAATTAAAAGTCAGCCCTGTGATGTTGATTCATTTTCCTCTCCCCAAGTTCCCACAGTTGAATGCACAAAAGGACGGCAGAAAGATATTAAGAGGCCTTTCTCCACATGGAGATGTCAGTAGCCTCCCCTTTTATCTTTTGTTAGTTTCCCTTTGCGACAGGATCAATCATTTGCTCCTAATAGCATGATTAAATTCACATTTTATCAGATAAGGAACCAGAATTCCGAGCAGCCCACCCAGGGAGCTGTGTTCAGAGCATTTTTTATTGAACCTCAACAAGTGTAGTCAATTCTCAGTTACCCATTTGTGTACTTCCTTCTGTGTGTCTTTTCCTTAGAACAAGTTTTCTTCACATTTTTACAACTTACTCATTTCAATTGCAAAAGATCATTTCTGCTTCTTGCAAGAAATTTAGACAGTAAACAAGCATAGCAAGTAAAAAGATCAGATTCCATTACCAGAATGTATCCACTTAAGCCAGTTTGAGGGTATCCTCCTTGAATTTTTTCTATACATGGTAGTGTTCTACTTTTAAGATTGAAGGAAATATGTGTTATTCTACACCTTGCATATTTTCACTTAACAGTCTATGAAGGACATCTTTTCCTATTAGTACATAGATGTTCGTGGCATTAATAACATACAACATCTCACCCTTGGGATGCGCCCTAATTTATCTATTTGCTCACCTATCTTACTAGCCTTTTTCACTCTATCAGGGCCGCAGTGTCTTGTTTCTAGGTCTCTGAGCCCAGTGCTAGTTATTTTAGGCAGCCTCCAAACACAGAGCCTGAGGCAGGGATTAAGTGCTAATACTTTGTTTGGGAGGTGCAGTCCCAGAGCAGTGAGAATGAGGGATACCGGAAGTGAGGCAGGGCAGAAGGAGAAACAGTGTAAGGTGATGCATTATCCCCTAGCCGCTGAATCCTTGTGAGTCACAAAGGGACACAGCCATCATTCAGCAGGTGCATCTGCTCTTCCACATGGGATGTCCTAGGACAGGCTTCACAGAGAAACCCTGCCTCAAGAACAGCACACTGAAGTAGGGAAGGGAGAGAAAGTAGATCTGCGTAGCTGCTTGTCCCAGTCTGTCTCCAGGGGTTGTGGCTCAACCACAGTGCATTAACCCTCCCATACCTCTAGGTTGTATCATCCAATCCATTTAACAGCTGCTTAAAGAGATCAGGTCCCATGCTTCGTGGCTTGACGTCCCGCGTGGGAGTCCAGCGTGCGAGATTCTGGAGGCTCTGGATGTGCAGTTGATCAGCCTTATGGGGCTAAACCACACCCGAGAAGTGAAATCGCTTGCAGGGTGGCAGCTGGAGCAGAGTGAGCAGCTGAGGGTCTGAGAGGCGCTAAGGTTGGGAGAGTCTGGCCAATGACGTGTCTTACGAACGACAGTTTCTACTGAAGTAGGATTGTTACGGGTAGTGTGTGCATATGGGATTTTGACAGATTCCAACAAATTGCTTTCCAGTAGGGTCGTACTGATTTATAGCCCCACCAAGAGAGCATGAGAGAGTCCTTTCCTGTCCTTCCACCAACCCTGGGTACTATCAATCTTCATCAACATTTTCCAACTTGATAGGTGGACACAGTTTTGTTTCAATGGGCAATTATTTAACGATTAGTGAGGCTAAGCATTGGTCATACATAGATTGGCTGTGGGATTTTTCTTCTGTAAATTTCCTGCTCACAGATCTTGGAACAAGTTAAATTTTTTGTTTCCTCGCTTCTAGGATGCTTTCACAATGATGTACAAAGACAGTGAAGTAGTTTCCTGACCGAACCTAAAGAAAGGACACTTTCTACCAAAAGGATTTGTATTATTCCTTCCTAAGTCAAACGCATGTATGATTTTTTTTTTCAAAAAATTTTTATTGTGGCAAATTACACATAAAGCGAAACGTACCATGTTAACCATTTTTAAGTGTGCAGTTCTGTGGTATTGAATACATTCCCATTGTTGTGCTACCATCTCTGTCTCTGGAACTTTCTCATCTTCCTCCGTGGACATCTTCCTCTTCCCCATTGAATATTAACTCCCATTTCCCTTTTCCCACTAGCCCCTGACGACTATCATTATTCCTTCTCTCTCTCTCATTTGACTACTCTAAATGCTTCATCCACTTCAAATACTCTAAATAGAGTGGAATCACATAAGACTTGTCCCTTTTTGAGACAGAGAGAAAGAGTGGGGTGGGGGGCCGAAGAAGGGGGGAAGAGAATCTTAAGCAGGCTCCATGCCTAGTGCAGAGTCTCATGAAGGCCTCGATCTCATGACCTAGAGATCATGGCCCAAGCCGAAACCAAGAGTCAGACATTCAGCCGGCTGAGCTACCCAGGCGCCCCCCCAGGACTTGTCCTTTTGCGACTGGCTTCTTTCACTCAGCATTATGTCCTCAAGGTTCGTCCATGTTGTAGCAGGTATTAGAATTTCTTTTCTTTTTAAAACTGAACACACATGTGATTTTGAGTTACTGCTGATTAGAATTATGTATGGCTCTCCAGCAGACCGTAGGTTTTGGCAGTGATTATTAGAAGAGGCTCCAGTTTGCCCTTTGCGCATGGGTTCAGCTGTCGCTCCTGCTCCGGACCTGCTCCTGACCAGACCAAGTGCCCCCTCCCCTTCCCTTCTTCTTTCCCCTGAATATGAACTTACTCAGTGCTTCCTATGTTACGACCCGGCCACTCGCCAACCTGCTTGCTGATAGCAGGGAGTCTGCAGTGAATACACACTTGTACGTGTGTGTGTGTGTTTTCAACTATTGACCGATTTTTTTTTAAGATTTATTTACTTATTTTGGGGGGGAGGGGCAGCGAGAGAGGGAGAGAGGGTCTCAAGCAGACTCCGCACTGAGTGCGGACCTCGACGAGGGGCTCGATCTCACGACCCTGAGATCATGACCCTGAGATCCCAACCTGAGCCGAAACCAAGAGTCAGATGCCCAACTGACTGTGCCACCCAGGTGCCCCACGCAGTGACAGATTTCTGTGAAGTTCACGGCCGTACCTTGATTTGACTGGTTTAGTTCACATATGAACTGTGGCCTTACCACACTCGGTGTGACTTTTCTAAACTTTCTTTTGTAAATCAGAACCAAGTCATAGCGGCCCAAAATTCCTTTCGAGACCTCTCAAATGACCTCCTGCCCCTTGAAGGGTTTGTACTTCCCCAGGCTTCATTTTAAGCCTATACATGGTGCTGAGAGTACAAGAAAGAGAGAGATATGGTTTTCAGGTTCTTTGAAAAATTACAGTCAATAACACTCTCTCATTTTTTACCTAATATTGTGGAGATTACCTCACTACTTAGAGTTCTAAGTAATATTTTGAGATGTGTATGTCTCTAGTATTTCTCTCTCTCCCCCAGATCTATCAGTATATTTGTGTGCATTTTTTCCTAATTGGAATAAGTTTTCATGACTATATAATGTCACAGCAAAATATGTCCTGTGTTTTATTTGATCATTTCCTTATTGTTTCATGTTTGGGTTGTTCTCTAATTTGGGGGCATTCTAAATAATTCTACAATTTCAAAACAACCTACATAGCTGCAGAGCTTTGAGTGCATCTGTGATTATTTTCTTAGGTGGCATTCATAGAAGAATAATTTCTGTGTCATAGAGTGTGCATATTTATAAAGCTATTGAATTATATTGCCAAATTACCCTATGAAAATTGTATTGATTTATACTCTCTGAGAGCTAAAAATCTTCCTACCCAGGAGGCTGGGAGATACAATCAAAAGAACACTCAGAAAAAAATATAAAAATGAGAAAACCCCACACACCCCCCACCATGACCGTTTTCTCTTCTGTGCAACGAGGAAGTTGGCTTAGCTCAGAAATTGGCAGATGTTTTTCCTAAAAGGCCAGATAGTAAATACTTTAGGTTTTGTGGGCCATATGGCAGTAGTTTTCAACTGGGGGTAATTTTTCTGCTCCCAGTGTCTGGGAACATCTTTGGTGGTCACAACTGGGGAGGGACGGCCATGAGCATCTCCTGGGTACAGGCCAAGGATGCTTCTCAGCATCCTACAAGGCACAGAGTGGCCATCACCACAAAGATTTATCCAGCCCCAAATGTCAGTGGCACCACCACTGAGAAAGGCTGCCATGTGGTCTCTGTCACAACGAACTCTGTCACTCTAGTGCAAAGCTGTGTTCCAATAAAACTTTATTTGTGGGTGCTGACATCTCAATTTCATGTAATTTGTCACGTGTCACAAGGTCGTCTTTTTTTAAAAAAAAAAAAATGTTTGCGGTCATCGAAGCGTGCAAAGACCATTCTTGGAGGCCAGACAGAAACAGGGCAGGCGTTCAAGCTGGTTTGCCAACCTCCTGGTTTTAAGAGATACCACTTATTGAGCCTTTATTTTAGATGCCCGCTGCTGTGCCTGGGTCCTCGTCTTGTTTGTGCTCACGTCACCCCTCTGGAGGGGTCCTGTCCCCATTTTAGAGATGAGGAACTTGAGGCAGGGCGAGATGAAGTCACCTGTCCAGGATGTCTCAGTTACAAGTGGCAGAGCTGGGATTCGAACCCAGGTGTGGCCTCTTCTGGAGCCAGTGCATGAAATCAACAGTCTCCCAAATCACATGCCCCTTCCCCAGGCCAGGACGTGTCTGGCTGAGGTTGGGACTCACGTGAGAAATGGGGATAAGAGGGGGACTGATGGGGGTGTGGGGAGTCCTGGGCAAATGCAGCGTATCAGGAAAAAGGTTGGGGAGGCCCTGCTTCCTGTTGTCGAAAGGTAGGGAGGAGAATGCCCCGTGCACCCCGGTCTGAGCTGTTACTCCCCAGCTGTGTCCATTGCAGACACGCAGGCTGTGTCCCCCTCCCCGCGAGATCCGTACCGTCCAGGGGGGCCTGAGGCCCTATTGCATCTTCCCCCATAAAAACCTTTTTGAAATGATATTTTGTGACTGTGTTGGCACCAAGACAATTCTCATCCATGCTGGTTCATTTCTATATACTCCTTATGAGTACATTCATTTTTTGTCTTCTAACTGAAGAAATGAAAACGAACTCATTTTCGTGGGTCCCCGGCTCTGTCCTTCCTGAGCCGGACACGGTGGCAGCTCTGATGCTCTATCCTCAGAATTCCAGGATCAAGTCACACCTGCAAGACTCTGCACTCTCGAGCGGACTTCTTTATTCTCTGAGCCGAGATGTCCTTGCTATTAAAATTATAACAGTGACACCTACCTTATATGTCCAAATCAGGAGGTGATGATAAAATGATCCGGGGTTTCGCTCATTTGTTTGCTCAGTCCTTTATTCAGTGATGGTTTTCCCTTAACTCAGCAGCTACTATGTGCCCTGTACCTCTAGGCACCGAGTAAGACACAGCTGTGTCCTTGAGGTCCAGGTGAGCTCGTCCTGCAGCCCCGGCCAGTGTGAGCCATCCTTAGGCACTTGGTAGGCAATCTGTCATTAAACAAGGCTGGGAAGTAGGTACTATTTTTCAGCTCTATTGTCCAGATGAAGAAACCGAGGCTCAGGGAGGGTCAATGATATCCCCTGGGGGATGATCCCCTTGCAGAGTGGAGCTGGCCCTGCGTGGTAGCAGTCCCCGTGGGCCGGGCGTCTGTTCAGTGGCCTCCGGGACAGCCCATTGTCTTATGCGGCAGCCACTGTGCCCAGACTCTGCCCTGCTCTCCCCAGAGGGGCACCTGTGGTGTCAGAAACCCTGTGCCCGGCTGTCATACCTGTCTGTTGGCCTCAGATCCACAGAACCCGCAGGTTAATCTCCTGTCAGCCGAACCTCCTGACACTGTCACCCTCTGCCCATCAAGCCTGCCCATTGCTCTTCGGAGTTTCCAGGGAGGTCTGCTGATGCAAGGTGGGTGGTGGAGTGTGAGGCCAGGCAGCTCTGAGCTTTGCCTGATTTCTTTGCCCGAGATCTTCCCACTGGGGGAGAGAAAGGGGGGGCTTCGAGAGGCGAGCCGACCCGGGGGCTGCCAGCCTCTCATGCCAGGAGGGGGCACGAGCCCCTGGAGGCTGGTGTAGACCCCACAGCGTGAAGCCTTCCTAGGCTGGCCACCCAAAATCTGGTGCTGACTTGGCCACCCACCGGCTCTGCCTCTCTCTGAGCTCAGTTTCATTATCTGCAGAAGGGGGATATGCATGTCTCTTTCCCCAAGGTCAAGGCTGGAGATGGGAGCCAGGAGATGGAATACCGAAGTCAGCACAGGGCTAACGGAAGCCATCTAGAAGTTTCCAGGACTTGTTGGCTAGGTGGGCCAGCCACACACAAAGAGTGGTAAGCCTGAGCATCCACTGTGCTTGTAGAAAAGTAGTTACGTGGGATGTTCCCAGGCGCCATGGGGAGAAGAAAGAATTCCAGGCTCAAACAAGCTTGAAAATTCTGGGTCCTAACAAGTTAAACGAGGTCTCTTTTACTACAGGACTTTTCAAAGCTTATCATAATGTCCACAGGGACGTTTCAAAACTTAATGATCACAGAATCAGAGTTTTCTGCACAAAGCTTCTCTCAGGGTTAGTGTGGTAAATGTGAGAAGTACTGGAGGAAGCAGACTGGTGTCTTCCAAGCCCAAAAGCTTTCAATGTGCAGGTCAGAGAAGCTGGAAGAATGCTTATCATGGCTGCCTTCCTTGGCTTAGGAAGCCAAGGCACAGAGAGGTGAGGTGACTGGCTCTGGTTCATGGCAGAGCACCCCTAAAACCCAGCCCTGAACCCCAACCCTGCACTCTCACCAACAGGCAAACCTTCTTTGCAAATCTCCCCAATTCCCTGCCCTAACACCGAAGAGCCCTCCCTCCTTTCATGGACGAACCTTCATCACTTCGGGCCTCATTGCTCGCTCTTTGGTTTCTTTTGCTTCTTTCTGGAATCTACATGCAGCATAAAATAAACCCAATGTGATTTAGCCCAGTGGACCCCCCCCAACCCCCGCCCCCGAGTGATGGGGTAAGAAGAAGTTTATGGACACTGGAACCTTGTCGGCTTGCAGAGAGAGTGTCCTCAAAACCCAAATCAACCAGGTTGCCATAGTAACACTCACTCCAAGTTAGGGTGCATGTGTCCATCTGTCGACAGATTCTTGGGAGGACCTGGGAACACGCAAAGCCCCTGAGACACCAGTGAATCCGTTTGACTTCTTCTCTAGAAGAAGCCACCCGTATTAGAAGAAAACACGAGAGATCACAAGTCTTGAATATGGCCTTCGAATACGTTTTGCTTGGTCTACCCAAATGAATTTATTTTTCCCCTGAATTAATTAAAAATTAGGAAATTTCGTATAAAAGTCTGAATTTCTGGTTTCTCTTAGAAGAATCAGGAAATCCAGCAACACCGGATCCACATTCCTGCTTGGCCACAAAGGACCAGAGCTGAGCTGTGGTCATCCCCTTTATGTATGCATGTATGTATGTATTTGGTCACCCCCTTTAGATTGGCACACACTCTCCAACCTACTAGAGTTCCCCCCATCCTGGCATCTCCCCATCAACGAGGCAGATGGCAGCTGTCGCCTAGCATTGCACGGACACCATTGTAATAGACACATAATATATAGATAATATGTATGTTAATTTATTAACATTCATGAGCAATTTCCTGCATCCATATCTCTATGAAAATTAGGAAAGCGATGGAAAAATCAAGAGGGCCCATGTTTTATTTTTCTAACTTATCTCTTGTTTATCTAACTTGTAGGCATTGAGATTTCATATCCTCGCTCTAGATCAAGGGCTGGCCAAGCATGTGGCTTGCCGGTCAGATCTGGCCCACTGAAAGCCACACGGGGCAGGCAGCCACTGTGGAAAACAGCTTGGCAGTGCCTCCAAAAGTTAGGCATTAGAACTATCACAAAACCCAGGCATTCCACTCCTGGATATCCACCCAGAAGAACTGAAAGCAGGTTTTAAACAAATACTTGTATACAAATGTTCATAGAAACACTGTTCAGAGTAGTCAAAAGGTGGAAACCACCCAAATGTCCACAGTGGATGAATAAGCAAAATGTGGTCTCTCCGTACAATGGACTATTATTCAGCCATCAAAAGGAACAAAGCCATGACACGTGCTGCAAATTCAGCATGGATGGGCTTCAGAAACATCGTGCTAACTTAGAGAAGCCAGACGTGGAGGTCTACACGGTGAATGATTCCGTTTCTATGAAACGTCCTGAAAATGTAAATCCGTGGAGACAGCAAGCAGATTGGTGGTTGCCTGGGGGTGGGGGGGGCAAGTGAGGAGGGGCTGCCCGATTAGCATTCCTTGAGGGTGATGGTTGTGATTCGGAAGTAGACAGAGTCAGACGTTTGTACCACATGGACGGTATAGTAAATGCCACCGAATCGTACATATTAAAATCATTTTATGTTACATGAATTTCACCTCGATTAAAAAAGAAAAATCTGGCCCACTGCCCATTCTTTGCATGGCTGAAAAGCTAAGAAGGTAGTTTCATATTTTTAAATACGTGTAAAAATCAAAAGAAGGATAATGCTTAATGACGTGTGAACATTATATGAAATTAATTTTAGGGTCCATAAACAGTTTTGTTGGAAAACGGTGACAGAGACTGTAACGGCCCGTGACGTCTAAAATATTTCCTCCTGCTACTTTACTGACCTCGGCTCTGGGTCCTTCTCAGCAGGTGATGGAAGCCAGGGAGAATTCAGATGCAAGGATTGAGAGACGGGAGTGGTCAGTGGGCTTGTGCCCAGAGACAGAGCAAACCAGCTTTTCTTGATCTTACGAGTTGTAGTTAGTTTCCTGAGGCTGCTCTAACAAACTACTGCACACTGGGTGGGCGGAAAACAAAAGATGTTTATTTTCTCCCCTTTCTGGGGCTGGAGGTCTGAAGTCAAGTCATTGGCAAGGCCGTGCTGTCTCTGATGGGGTCTCCGGCAGGATCCTTCCTTGCCTACTCCTGACTTTGGTACCTACCAGCCATCCCTGGCCTTTCCTTGGTTTGTAGATGCCGCATTCCAATCTCTGCCTGTCCCTACACGGTATGCTGTGTGTGTGTGATCCCATGTCCTCCTCCCTCTGTGTGTCTCTGTGTTCTGGGTGGGCATACATTTTGGTGGGGGGACACTTCAACCCCGTACATCAGACACTCCCCCCCGACCTTTGATTCTAAATAACGAGCTCAGACTCTTTATGCCTTATCTACTGCACTCTGAGATGGAGTGAAATAAGCAGAGAGGAGTATTAATTAAGTGCTAAATTAAATATTAATTAAGCACCTTGTAAGTGCTGAGCATCATGCTAAGTGCTTGGCTAATCCTCCGAGGACCTAGTGAGGCACAAGGGGATGGAGCAAGAGTCTGCCCAAAGTTTTACAGCTGCTGTGTCTCGGAGCCAGGATGCCAACCCGGGGGGAGGAGGAGCATTGACTCCCAGAGCATTTGTTAACTCCGACAGCCACCTTGCAGGGCTGTTGTTTAAATTCTCATTTTGTAAGTAAATAAGGGAACCATCTCGGTTAAGAGATTCGGCCAGGACAAAGCTGAGCTGAGAACTCAGGAAGCAGGACCTTGCTCTTCCCAGCACACGGGGGCAGCCCCTCCCTGCAGCCCCCATGCCTCTGATAACCCCATTTCTTCCTTACGTGGGTGTAGAAAGTCTTTTTCTCCCATCTTCATGCGAGGGTGATATCTAGGGATGAAAGGAGCCAACAGATGCAAAACGAGTCACCTGGAGGCTTTGAGTGGGGCTCCGAAAACCCTGAGCTGGCTCCAAGCATTCACCCTTGAAAACCCCTTTCAGCCTTTAGAGAATCAAGGTCCTATTGACAAATGCAAAGAGGTTGACAGGTGCTTGGAGACGGTGCTGCCTGCTCCAAGGTAAAAGGCATAGATCAGGCCGGTGAATGTACTTCCTTGGAGTTCATCAATCTGGCTTTTGTTTGGTACATAAGCGAGAATGATCACCCCGAAGGCATCCATCATTAGGCTGTGTTCCTTCCCACAAGAATAGGAGCAGCAGGTAGAGGAGCCGAGGGTGTGGCCCAGGGGTGCGTTCAGAGCCCAGCTCCTCGGAGAATGGGGGCAGGTGTCAGAGTGAAGACGCTCTGAAGATGTGTCTGATTGCCTCCACACCCATCCATCAGGCCTGGATTCGGCGCCTTTTCCTCTCTGCGCGGACTCTCGGTCACGTGGCTTCTGAAAAGCCCGAGAAGATTGCACCTTTGGATTTGGTTTGCTGAGTTGGAGAACTGGGGCCTGGGGCCGCTTTGTGAATTTATGTTTTCCTCTTTGCAGTTTGCAATCAGACCCTCTTTGAGCGTGGGCCCTGAGCGCCTTCTGTGGCTCAGACTCCTTCCTTAGTGATTGGCTGAGATTGCCCATTCCGTCCCTGGGGACTGGGCCGAGGCAGTCACCTGGGAGAGGTGTCCTCTCTGAGAACTTGGGGAAACTTGGAGAAGGCAGTGAGCTCTTTGGCTGCTTGACTGACCTCACGATGCCTGTAGGAGTGACAGGCTTAGGCAACCTGTCCCAACCCCATGCTTATCATTCCGCCCACACCCTTGATAAATAGTTTGGACTGTGGTCAAGCGCCCCAGTTTTGGGGAGAGGGGTCACATTCAGTGATTCTCTTCCTCTTGAGCATTCTTGGTATCTCTGAACCAGAGCAGAGCGGTGGTTCTCAGCTGGGGGCAGTTTGACCCTTCTAGCTCCTGAGGACACTTGGCAGTGTTGGGAGACAGTTCTGTTGTCACAGCGGCGGAGCAGGGAGCTGCCAGCATCTGGTGGGTTGAGGCCAACGAGGCTGCTCATCCTGTGATGCGCAGAACAACCCCCACAACAAAGAATTATCCAGCCCCGAATGTTAATTGTGTTGAGGTCAGGAAACCCTGATCTAGAACATTCGTTCCCAACATGCAGTCTCCAAACTTCCAGCAGCCTCAGCATCCCCCTGGAACTTGTTTGAAATGCAAATTCTGGTGTGTCCGCCCCCCCCCCCCCCCATCTCAGGGAATGAGCAACTCTGGGGTCAGAAACTGGTATTTCACGTACCTCCGACTGATGCAAGAAGTTTGAGAAGCAGTGCCCTAGAGCCACAAGTGGTCTACAGGACTGGGAGACACCGTAGGTCTGGTTATATGGCCGGGATGGGACTCTGACTTCAGGGCGTCTCGGACCCATTGGAAGCTTTGTCGTTTTACAAATAGCCAATGCTCTGCATCAGGGCCCAGGGTCAGTGTGAGAGGCCAGAACACTTTCTAGGTAAGTTAAGACCTGCTAAACAACTATTTGAAGGGAGAGCAGACCTTGGGCTTTTCTGCACGTGCCCCGTCTTGTGGGCTTGGGGATTAAACTGTTTCCAGGAAGGGCCCAGCTTTGACTTTTATGGGATGTTGAATCTTGTTCACCGATATGACAGCCACACCAGCCCGTGTTTCAGGCCGCCAGGAGATAAGCAGACTTTGGGATTTTGTTTTATTTTTCCTATGGGAAATTCCTGATAAAGGAATTAGCAAGAAGGCCCCCACTCCTTAATTCACTGACTGTTTTGGGCCAATTACGGAACTTCTCTGATCTGCAGTTTCTTCTTCTGTGAAATGGGATGTGGTCCTGGTCTTTCGGGTTGCTGGGAGGATGCGGTCCCTGAGACGCCAGCCATGGAGAAGGTTCACAAATGCCCATTTGCACTTTTTCTATGAAGTACAAGCTGGGGGACAAAAGTGGCGGTGTTAGTTTCCTATAACAAATTACCGTACGCGTAGTGGCTCAAAACCACACAGACTCATTCTCTTGCAGTCCTGAAGGACAAAAGTCCAAAATCCTTCCACTGGGGCCAAAATCAAGGTGTCGGCACCGCTGGTTCCTAACCAAGGCTCCTGGGGAGATTTGTTTCCTTGCCTTTTCCAGCTTTTAGAAGCAAACAGTCCTCATTCTGTGGCTCACATCATCTTTTCTCCCTCGGGGGTCCGTGAGGTCACAAACCCTTCTTCCTGGGACTCTGCTGGCTCCCTTTTATAAGGATCCCTGTGATTACATGGAGGGCCCACTTGGATAATCTAGAATAGTCTCCCCATCTCCAGCTCCTTCACTGAATCCCATCCTCAATGTCCCTTTTGCCATATAAAGTCACATGCACTGGTTCTGGGCATTAGGACATGGATTACTTTGGGGGGCCCAGCGTAGTCTCAGTGCTTTCAGGCTGCTGTAACAAGCATACCATGGATAGAGTGGCTTACCCAACAAATATTTTATTTCTCCCAGTTCTGAAGACTGGAAAGTCTAAGACTGAAGTGCCGGCAGATTTGATGTCTGGTGACATGGTAGATGGCCTGATTCGTAGATGGCTGTCTTCTCAATGTCTTCTCCTATAGCAGAAGGGGTGAGGGAGCTCTCCGGGCCTTCACACTCATTGACTTCCAACCCCTGGCAACATTTAATCTCCTTTCTGCCTTTATGGGTTTACCTATCCTAGACATCCGTATACATGGAATCTTACAATACGTGGCCTTTTGCGTCTGGCTTCTTTCACTTAGCATGATGTTTTCAAGACGCATCTATGTTGTAGCATGGATCGGTACTTCATTCCTTTTTATGGCCAAACAATATTCTGTTGTAGGGACACACCACATTTTTCTTCCCCATTCATCAATTGACGGCCATTGGGTTGTGTCTACTTTTTGGCTCTTAAAAATAATGCTGCTATGAATGCTCAAGTTTGAGAACCACTGCTGTAGAGAATTCATCAGAATCCAGAAATCTGAATCTTGCTTTGTCTGTTCAGAAGACAGTCTCTTAGAGCCCGATTCACATTAACCAGACTTTGGAGACTGATGTATAAAGCCGGAATATCCGTTTATTCATGGACAAAGAGAACTTGCTGTTACAAGCACTGCATTTCTCAAGGATTGGGTGTTTATCCCATTTTCTCTCTGCAGTCTGCTTTCCTTAACGCCAGACTTTCTTCAGGGGGTTTCCTGGTGAACATGGAATAGGGAGAAGGGAAGTTGGTTGTAAGGAATATTTGAAGGCGTCAGGCTGGGAGAGCGTGCTGTCTCTGGGCAGGGTAACTGAGAGTTCAGGCAAATGGCCTGGGTTTAGGTCCCAGCTCCACCACTTGGTAGCTGTGTGGCCTAGAGCAAGTTGTTCAACCTCTCTGAACTACTTCCCTTCTTGAGATAATAATAATGAAGGTGCCATAGGATTATTGTGTAGAATAAATGAGATAATACCCATAAAGTGTTTGGTATTATGTCTAGTACCTGGGCCATAAATGGTGGGTACCGCCATCCTATGACGATGAGCGTTCTTGTGGTTGCAGTGGGGTTGCCCTAGGGACTGTAGCTATCAGAAATCGGCTAATTCCGTCCCTCTCCATGACCTTGCATAAGGTCTACATTCTTCTGCTTGTAAGTGAAACAACTCAAACTATTTGAACTGTTTGAAATGAGGATTTAACAGTCACTGGAGAAGCTACAGGAGCTCCAACAACACAACCGCCTTTGGTTTCTCTCCCTCTTACTACTCTGCTTTTTAAGGGTGTCTGCTTCCTTCTCAGGCAGGCCCTTCCCGCAGGTAGCCCCTGGACCTCCAGCATGCAGCCCACCAGTTTAAGCTTCAACTCCAGGGGTAGAGGAGATCTTAACTAAAAAAAGGTGGGGAGGTGGGGGGTGGGGACAATGTCCCAGGGCACTCTGATTGGCTCATCTTGGGTCACATGCCTACCCTTGAACCAATCACAGTTCTTTGGACTTCTCATGCCTGGATTAAACGCCCTCTCCCTCCCCCGGGACTGGAAGAGGCTCAATCTGCCCTGGGCTCTAGGGCTAAGAAGCCAGAACATTAGTTTTCCACTGGAAAACCAGGCTGCTGTTACTAGAAGAAGGAGTGGCTCCAGTGCCAAAGACACCCGGCCACTGGATGGGCTGGGAGGGTCAACACAACACCCACCCCTGGGACTTTCTTTGTCCAACCTTTCATAGTTGACTGAGCCCCTATCGCTTTTCAGCGTTTGGCTAAGGTCAAGTGCATAGTTGACTGAGCCCCTCTTTCAGCCTGTCTGTATATTTAATCCACTTGCATGGGGCTTTGGATCTAGGTTCCTTCCAATCCTTTGGGCAGGGATTCTCAAAACGATTGCCATTTGAAGCTGGGTAATTCTTGTGCCGGGGGCTATCCTTCTTATTGCAGGATGTTCTAGAACATCTCTGGCATCCACCCCCAGCAGGTACACCCCAAAATGTCTCCAGATATTGCCAAATTGTCCTCTGGGGGCAACATCCCCCTGCTGATGTTTTTCTGTCCAATGATCCATTAGGAGTTGGGCTAGTTTCATTCTTGGAGGGTCATCTTCTTTGCTAATCTTCAAGTTCTTGGGGGTGAAATTTCTCTATACACCCCCCACCCCCCAGCAAAACTTCTCACTGAGAAACCATGGCCCCATTGCAGCTGAGGTCCCCTCTGTCTGTGGCCTCCCCTTCCACAGCTGTCCCATCAGGATCAGACCCGTCTCATCTCCAGCACCTCAGTCCCACTTAAGGATGCTTTGGAGTGTGGACACCCCATCTTGATCTTGGAAAGTGATCCATTGCAAGGCCGTCTGTAAGCCACAGACAGCGTGACACGTCTCTGGAGGGCACTTGGAGCATCAGGGAACTGAGAGAGGGAGACAATCTATTGTGTAAAGTTCAGACCGAGGGTGCCTGGTGTCTTAGGTTTCTTGAAGTCGGGCCGGGGTCCCTCACAGCCAGCTCCCCTGGTCTGTCCCTTCTGAGCCCACTCAGGCAGTAAATTCCAAGTAACGACTCTGTGTGGGAAACTTCTCAGCAGTCCTTTGTTCTATGGACAATTAACTTCCACTGAACATTAACTACCGGGCTGCTGCATAATTAAAAAACATCACATTTCTACTGGGAGAGAATTTCAGCTCAAGCAACTCGGAATGGCTCTGATTTAAGATCCATAAACTCAGTTCAAGGCAATAAATATGTAAGTAATTGATGATGTAGTGTGCGAGGAACTTAAGACCCATCCATCACACTTGGGCAAGCAAAGGCTATGGACACGCTCTGAGAACAGGACGAGAGCAGGGGAATAAATGGCCAGAGGGACCTAGACAGCTCTGCCCTCCCCATAACTCACCACTGTTCTCCATGGAGTCATGGCCTCATTCCCTAAAGAGCCTTGTCCCCGGGTTTTGTCTTCTTGGGCCAGGGAGAAGAGCCGTTAAGCAAAGCTGCAAACAAGCACCTGAGTTGCTCACAGGGAAAGCCCCCTCTTGATGCACACCTACTATGTGCCTGGCCCTTGCTTCATATCCATGGATGGTCCTTAGGGAAACTCTGCAAGATGGATTGGATCATGCCCATTGTACGGGGAGGAGGCCTGCAGAGGGGAGAGACGAAGCATTTTCAGGTCTGCCCCTGTAAATTAATTCCATTTTGTCCTTTGCTTCTTAGGCAAAAGAGGGAGGTTGGGCCCCTGGGTTGCCTGCATCGCGGTCCACAAACGTGTCCTGTCATCCATTTCAGGGTCCAGGTGTCAAGTCCAACTTGTAGATTCCAGCCTGTGGTCTGCGTGGTCCCCTCCCCTTCCCCCGCCTGTCACTGATATTGCAGTTTCTGTTGGTTTCTTTCAACGTGAGACCATTTACAATTGAAATTGATGGAGCACAGGGCTGGCTGTTTTTCTCCCTTCACAGGGACATTTGTGGTGATGGCAGCGTGGGGCCTCTGTCTGTCAGCTCTGGTTTTGTCCTCATTTAAGCCTGAGCCTGGCACAGTAAGCCAGCCTATTCCAATTAGCATTTTCCTTCAGGTCAAGGAGACAGGTCTTGCTTGTATCTCTGTGGTCTGAGATGGCTCTGCGTTGCTCTCTGCGTCTCCAGGCTGCCTCTCCTCAGGGCTCCTCTCCCAGGAAGGGTGCACAAGAGGACCCCCTTACCGACTTTGCTGATGGGCTCTCTTTCTCATTATCTGCAGAGAGACCATAATGCTCACGAAGGGGGCTCCCCTGTTAAGGAGATTGAGATTCAAATCCCAGAAGAACATTTTCCATAGCTGACCCTCCACCTCAGTTTCTCCATTTGCAAAATGGGATCATTAGTACTTAACTCACAGGGCAGGCTGGTCATTCACTCATTCACTCATTCATTCACTCAGTAAATATCTGTGAAAGTGCCACTCTGCCCATCATTGTGCTGGCTGCTGAGGACACAGGAGGGAATGAAAGAGACGTGTTTATTATAGTCACAGGTGAACACATGTCAAATACTTAGGGGATCCCCAAACTTGACTGCACATTGGTATTACCTAGAGATCTTTTAAAATTTTCAAAGCCAGACCGTACCCCAGCACAGTTAAATCAAAGGTCAGCAAATATCACAGCAGAGCCAGATAGTAAATATTTTAGACTTTGCAGGCCCTGGGTCTCCATCATGGCTGCTCAGCTCTGCCCTTACAGTACAAAGGCAGCCTAGACACTGGGTGTGTCTGTGTGCCAATAAAACTTTATTTACAAAACAGGCCAGGGGGCCAGATGTGTGGCCCAGGGGCCAGGCTTTGCTGACTCCTGCATTAAACCACAATGTGGAGGAGGAGTGCAGGCATCAGATGATTCCAGGGTGCTGACAGTTTTGGGCTGTGACTTGGGCAATGCTGGGTCTGCATTAGCCCTTGTAAGTTTTATTAATGCTGCAGCTCAGAGAAACGGTTAGGGGCAGAAACAGGACAATAACCCTCGTCTTTAACTCCAAACCACATTCTTCTGATCACTCTACTTCTCTGTTTGAGGGTTTCAGAGCCTCGGTTTCTTGGTCTCAGAACCTCCCTGGTGCCCAAGAGGACTGAATGTACAAATTGACTTACATGGCAAGTCCACCCTCAGGAGGGACTGTGTCAGTGGTTCCCATTAGAAGCAGGAGTCAGGAGGAGCTGGAAATGGTCCAGGGATCCCAACCCTGGGGGAGCTGAGGAAATCCTGGGGCCCTGGACAGACAGGCAAGTGGGGACAGGTTTGGGAGAGGAAGGGCTGGGCTCCATTTTTGGGCAGATGGGCTCCGTTCGGTCCACGGCCCAGTTGAGGTCCCAGCCCCGGGTCAGAGGAGGGTTCCTCGCTTCCTGGGACCCCTGAGACTGGCCCAGGCCGTTCAGGGTGTGAAGAACTGAAGCCTTCATTCAGAGGACTGAGTTGCTGGCTTATTTTTGCTGGAGTTAGCAAGGAAAACGTTCACCTCTCAGCTCTAAGCCAAACTTGGCATGGGACCCTGGACACATAAGGACAAATCATTAGCTGCACTTACTCTCCAGGAACTCTTGGTCAAGGGGGTTAGGGAGAACAGATTCCTAAGCAGAGGGTCTCCATGTGATGAGGCAGCTGGCCTCGAGGGATAAGCACAGGATGCTAAGAGAGGATCATGGCAGGGGCGTTGCCCGCCTGTGCAATCAGGGAGGGCTGCCTGTAGGAGCCACCCCTGAGCTGGATCTTGGAAGAGGAGTTGCAAGAGTCAGGCTAATGGCATCGGGGAGGGAATACGGAAGCATGTTCTAGAAAAAGAGGACAGCATCTTTGAAGGTGGGGCATGGGAAATAGCAGAACCATGGTGTGAATGGGACTTGGGGAAGGCTGGGCGGGGGCTGGAGATGGGAATGGGGCCATGATCAGTTTGGAGGCCACATTTGGTCCTTACCTCTCTCCTGCTGCCTTCCAGATGCATGGGGCATTTTTGTCCTCTTTGGCCAAGATCAGCATATTCTTCCTCCCCATCTGACCTTTCTCTGTCACTTGAGTGGTAGATATGACCTATAACAAAGTTCCTTGAGACAATGATTATGGATACACCAAGCCCACTCTCAGGATCATATTTAAGGGACCTGCATCCCTCCCCCCACAACACACATATACCAGACTCCTTACTGATCATTTATTTCCCAAATAAACCAAGGTGGGTCTATTATCCTAATGAGATTCTTCTGGATTTCTAGATAAGATTTTATTTTCTTTTTGTATTTTAATTTTATTATCTTCTTATATAAGCCACTTTTGACATTTTAAGATGACACCCCTCCTCCTCTTTCTACATCACAGCAGAAAAATTATATCAAGAGGAAATTCGAGGAGAGGGTTTGGGGTGGGGATATGAGAAGGAGAAAGACAGATTTCCCGATACATCTTATTTTTCGAGGGAAGATTGACCATTAATGCCACTCCCCTCCCCCGCTCCAACTAGTGGGATAGCAGCTTATGGAATTAGAGGCCCGTTGCCCCGGTTTCCCTGTCATGCTCCCCATGAGCCCCCACTTTTCCCCACACGCTCCCGCCCCCGTTGTTAACACCTTGGATTCTCCATCCATCATCCCCACTAGGAAGATAATTACTCGCGAGGCACCCGGGTCTCCCTTTGTTTGGTTATGAGGTTAAAAATCCCTGATACACTTTAATAAATTCAGCAGTGAGCACATTATAAAATGTAATTAAATGCCTCAGCCACCCTCTCTTTCTTTACCAGCAGTGAAATTTAATTGAGGCCACCTGAGGGGGCTGAAATAAATCACAGGTGATGACTCCAGGATTCACATCCCTCTCCGGGAGACAGAGTGATGGCATCACCACCCCGTGCGCTGATTAGCGGGCAGTTCAGGGAATCCTAATTTGGCAGGGACCTGCCAGGACTCAGACCCAAGATAGCGATGGCCTTTTTAAAGGGGGAGAACGATTTTAGTTTGTCCACTAGGTCTTGAAGCTGCTTCCTGTTTGGCTTCAATAATTTTAAAAAAAAATTATAACCTGGGGCCAGGAAGAATGGGCGTAGAGAACTTTGATTGGGTCTCCTTGTCATGTCTTCCCCTCCTACCCTGTGTCTGCACTTTCCTGCCTCTTGGCTACCATTTGCTCAGTGCCCTGACTGCGCATCTGTCCTACCAAGGTATGCTTCTACCTGGAGATGCTCTCCAGAAGCCACTTTCTCAGTCTCTCCCCCGTGGCCATGACCAGCACCACCACCCCTCCGACTGTAACTTACACGTCCTCAAGGTCTTCTCTCCGCCTTGGTAAAGTGACAACTGGATAATCATATTAATGAGCCCAGTCAGAAGCGGCAAGAGAGGAGAGTTAATTTTCCTTCCCCTCTGCTTTCACAAGCTGACATAGATTTCAGCAGTAGCAGGTAATCAGAGACATTGCCTCCTCACGGATTCTTCTACCAGAAGAGAGGGAGAGGGCTAGGAAGAACACAGGCTTGGGATAAGACTGGTGTGGGTCGGAATCTTAGCTGGACTGCTTACTGGTCCTACAGTGCCTCGCTCCTCTCTCCTATAAAATGGGCATTTTACATGTGACATGGCCCACAGGGTGCTAGGACGAGGGGAGCAGAGGGACGCCATCAAGCGGTCATGCCATTTTGGCTTGGAGAGGGCGGGGGCATCTGTCCAAGGAGTCACGCCATTGTAAGTGGCAGAAATGGGTCTACCATCCAGGTCTTCTGACTTAAGAGAAAAAAAATCGTTCCCAACGGATACGTATATCGAATAACCACATGGTATGAGTTAAATATCTTACGATTTTATTTGTCACACACACCTCAATAAAACTGGTGGGGAGAAAAGGGGGGTGGGGAATCTCCCTGCTCTTCGGCCAAGGCAATGAGTTACACAGCCCTGAATCAGGGGTTGACGTGCTTTTCCCATAAAGGTCTGGGTAATAATTACTTTTGGCTTTGTGGGCCATACGCTCTCTGTCTCAGTGACTTCACTCAGCCGTCCTGTGTGGAAGCAGTCTCAGACGGTATGCAAATGAGGGGGCGTGAGGGAGCTCCCATCAAGCTTTACCTACAAAAGCAGGTGGTGGGCTGGATTGGGCCTGGGGACCGTCCCGTGTCAAGCCAGGCATTCAGCCTTCATCCTTGGAGAGCTTTGTCCTGTTCTAACGGGTGTGTGAATCCTAGAGGCAATAGTAACAAAAAAATGCCCCTGGCACTTGGCTGAGCCCTTGCCCAACTGCATTAGTCCTACTCATGGTCCTCGCCAGCCTGTAGGGAGATCTGACTCCCTTTTCCCAGAAGACAAAAAGGGGACTCAGAGGTAAAATGGCCCCAAGCCTTCTATGAGGAAGTGTCTGACGTCTGAACACAGGGTCTGCTCACCGTGGAGTCCCGCACTCTCTCCCGCACCACCGCAGCGGGCTAGTTGATGACCAGGAAGCCCCTCTCGTTCAGAAATAAAGCAGGCTGCGCTGTCTCCAAAGGAGGTCCCTGTTCTGGAACTTTGCCACTAGTTTAAACGCCATACACGTGTGGATTGGTGTGACTCTGCTATCTCTGTTCCTGTAGTCCTCCTGTCTCTAGACAGACAGCTTCACCATGCTCTTTGTTTTGACTCAACGCCATGGTAATCCCTGGCTCTGCTCTGAATGGTCTCTTCCATCAGGAGCAAAGAGCACTGCCCTTGCTCACCCCTCGCATCTCTAACCAATATCAGTCCCTCCTCCCCCACCTGTCTCTTCCCCCGGGAGGTGGCCCCCGGGCAGTCTTATGTAGATGCTGACCAGTGCCAGTGACTCCTGGGATGCGAGTCCATAGCCATCGAGGGCCCTAGATGATTAAATTTGGATCTGGGGAAACGGCTTGTAGTTGTCTCAGCGAGAGGATGAGGTCCAAATATGCAAAGAAACCCAATTTGGCTTCGAAGCACCATGGAACTGTAACCTTTAGAGACAGCACATAATTAAAAAAAACTTTTAGATCTGATCTATTTGAATTGGATATTAAAGCAAATAGAGTTATCCCTTGCTATGTGAAGAAAATCGTGAGCAGCTTTAGCCAAGGATTGGTTGGCCCCTTGGCTAAATCCAGGGAGATTTTAGCCGGTGACTGGCCTGTGACCCCAAAAGAAAAGTTTCATGGTCTAAGTTTTATTAGTTTCTGGTATCTTTGAGCCCAAAAACTTTGCTATTTGATCTGACAGCAGAACTGTTGTTAAGAACTCACTCAGACTGTCATGCCCCTGGGCCGGAAGCTTAAGGGCAGCTTGGAACTTCCACTTTATTTGTGGAATTTCTGAGGATGAGCTTTCAGGCTCTGACTGCCCTTGCTCAGGCCTCAGCTCTCCCAGCAAAGATGGAGTTATAGAGATTAAGTGAAATAATACATCTAGATTTAATCTAGTTCGGCCATGCAGTAGGTGCTCAATTAATGTTGGCTGTGATTATTAATAGTTTTCTAGGCTCAGAGGTCTTTATCTCCATGGAAACCTTAAAGGCTAGATAGAGTAGCTTCTCTCCGAGAGGGTTGAGAAGCTCCAAGGCGACAACAGAGAGCTGCTTGTGGTCTTTTCTAGCTCTAGGACTGAATCACTTAAACAATAATTCTCACACTCGTCTCAGAAGGAGACATGCTTTCGGAAGATACTGAGGTGTAGGGATGCAGAGAAACTGAGGTCAATCCCAAAGTATGCCAGATACTCGTGGTGGGACTGTGAACAATGAATGCTTTCATTTTCCTTCTAAACTAGGAATACAATCTCATAGGATTGTTTGGATTAGATGAAGAAGTGGCTCCAAGAGGCCTATCCCCGCTTGGGATTCATCCGGATAAATAAGATCAAGTATTGCTCCCGTGCCAGGCAGCGAACTGATGACTCTGGAGTGTGGATATTTTTTATGGGGTGTGGATTTTTTATTGGGGCGCTGCAACTGGGATCAAGACAGCTCAAGTGGGAAAGCCCTGGGCTGGGAAAAGAATGGCTTTGTAAGGGTCAAGGCTGATGCTTTGGAACCCCCTGTGGGTGGGGAGTTGGAGGATAAAGGAGGAAGGATTGGATGGGAGTTGGTGGGGGGGTTCCTATTTTTGTCCCACCCTGACCGGCTGTTCTCTGCTTGGCCACCAGAGGGGGCTCTTCAATGAGTGAGCCCACCCCACACCCACCCCCAGCATCCAGGCTCTGTTCTAATATCCTTGGGGGTTCCCATCGCCTTAAATCCCAGAGTCCGTGTTTTATTTCCCTTATGAAATGTATCACTCTCTGAAATTACCTTGGGTTTTTATTTGTTTACTCACTCCCTGACTCCAGGTTCAGAAAATTTAATTATCCTAGTCAACATACACCTACCTCCTAAAACCGTACCCTGCACAACAAAGGTGCCCTATTGGTCTCCTACCGCTGCCCTAAAAGAATTACCACGAGCCCCGGTGGCTTCGAACAACACCAAAACCTTACAGTTTTAGGGGAATTAGACATCCAATGTTAGTCTCACAGGGCTGAAGTCAAGGTATGTCGGCAGAGCTGGTCCCTTCTAGAAGCTCCAGGGGAGAATCCTTTCTCTTGCCTATTCTGGCTTCCTTGGCTGTTGGCCTTCTTCATCCTCAGAGCCAGCAACTGTCAGATCTCCTCCACTAACTCAGACCCTGCTGCCTCCCTTTTGCCTACATAAGGACTCATGATTACCTTGGGCCCGCCTGGGTAATCCTTAATTTAATGACACCTGCAAAATCTCTTCTGCCTGTTAGGTGATTTACCTACAGGTTCCAGGGATTAGGACTTCTTGGGCAGGCAGGGAGGTGTGGGCATGATTCTACTCATGAAAATACTGCTGGCTAACCACAGGGGTGATGGCTGAAATGAACATCATACTATTATTCACTACCTGCCGGGCCTCTGGCGGCTCTCCCCTGAGCATATTAGGGTCAATGTTCAGCGTTTCCTTTGCTCCTCCCAGACAGAGGTCGGAGGTAGGGACACTCTGGGATGGGTTGAACTCCCTGTATCTGGAGAGCCATCTGGACTAGAAGCATCTAGTTTGTTCCTGTCTGTGGTTCCAATCCCAACTCACTCACTAGCTATGGATGATGGCATATTGCTTCTAAGCCTCAGTGTTCCCGTCTGTGAAATGGGGATGAAAGTGGCCATCATTTATCGAACCCAAGCTCTGGTGACCTGAATTAAAAACCCCATTCCTGGCCTTTATTTGCTGTGTGACCTGGGCCAATGGCGTAACTTCCTGACTTACCTGTTGGTGAGATGAGGCTAATCCTAACAGCTACTATGTCCATGCATCATAGGCGGCAGGGGATGGACTACAAGAGGTCACGTCCAGAAAGGGCTTATTTGACAATAGTGCTTGGCACACCACAGTGCTCAACAAAAAGCAGATCTATTATTATTTTTCTCATTTCTTTTCTTTGTCTTTGTCTTCAGCATCTTTTTTTTCTCTTACCTTTTCTTCTCTTCTTCTTCTGCTCCATCATCCCCTATTTTTACCTGGTGTCTCTTTGTTAAATGTTTTTAAATATTTTCTGCACCCCAGGAGGACACCTGGGTGGCTCAGTCATTAAGCATTTGCCTTCGGCTCAGGTCATGATCCCACGGTCCTGGGATGGAGCCCCGCGTCGGGCTCCCTGCTCAGTGGGAAGCCGGCTTCTTCCTCTCCCACTCCCCCTGCTTGTGTTCCATCTCTCGCTGTGTCTCCCTCTGTCAAATGCATAAATAAAATCTTCCAAAAAAGTATATGTTCTGCACACTTGACTTCTTTTGGCCTGAGTTCCTTCCTGCCAGGTCAGAACCCAAGCTCCTCATTTCAAAGCTCTACATAATATGAATGCTTTATTAATGCCAGTTCCCCGTGTCGGGGCTTGTGTCTGTGAGTCTGACTCCTGGATCCCGAGGGAGTTTCAAAGACTGAGGCTCCTGGTGTACCCCCTTTCTGTACAGAGGAATGACTAAGAGGGCGTACAGAGGGTCCTGCGGAAGGGGAGAAGAACCCTCCTGCCCTCCACTGCTCCCTTTCTGTGCACTGGAAATGAAAACATCTGAGAAGAGATTTCTGTTATTCTACCCCTGGGACTGAAGGCACCAGGGACGCACACGATTCTGTCTCCGTGTCTGCATGACTTGTTATCAGAAAATTAGAGTAGAAAAGAAGCTTTTGTTCAGCTATGGAGACATCTTAATAGGCGCTTTGATTGTTAAACAGAAGTTTCTGTATCAGTTTAATTGCTGTAAATGCTGTTTGCCTTCTCTGTTATGATAAGGCCTGGATTTTCATAGATTTCCACCCCCCCTTTCCCTTTAAACAGTTTTCCTTTGCTTTTAGACTCGAGTTGGCAAGTTTAATGAAATCCACACAAAGAAAGTAGAGAGAGGATCTCAAAGTTCAGGTCCCCACACCCACATTTGAAGCTGCGTGCTAGTTATTATTGCTCGAGACTAATGACGCCGTAACTGTGCGATGTAATTGACAGAATTCACCCCTTCGACCAGAAGGAAATGAAACCAAATGACTAAACTTAATTACTTCTACTTCTTGAGAAGGTGCTGTAATTGAGGATAACAGCGTAACTGGGATATGAATCTAAAAGTGAGATGTGCTTATAATAAAAGAGGATTTGTTCTTGACTTGAGCCCAAGAAGTACCATGTTGGTTTCTTGGGGTTGGTGGGCACGGTGGGGGAAGTGAGGTGGTTAGGGAAATAGAGAACATCTAGATCAGGGCTTCTCGGCCTTGGCGCCTTCAACATTTGGGGCTGGTTAATTCTTTGGTGTAGGGGCTGGCCTGTGCATTGTACGATGTTGAGCCGAATCCTTGGCCTCTACCCACTGGGGGTGCCAAGAACACCTCCCAACCCCACTGTGACAGCCATTGCCTGATGTCCCCTGGGAGGCACAAGTCACCTTGGCTGAGAATATTGGTGAAGGGGCTTTTGCAGGACGTATGAACAATGGCAGATTTACTCCATGAGGTTCTTCTACTGGTGCCTAGCTGTGTGACCTATAGCACGTTACTCCATGTCTCTGAGCCCCTGTGTCTTGTAGGGACTAATGAACCCATTGACTGCACAGAGACATAGTTTCCAGGTCTACACTGCACAGCCTAATGCCTAACACACACTGAGCAATCAGTTAACTCAGTGCTCCCATCATAATGTGCTTGGACTCAGCAAACATACAAGAAAGACTTGCTTTGCTCCTGGTGGTTCAGAGGTGAGGCTGGGGTCCCAGTCCTTGCAGGAAGGGCACATAGACACAGACTTGTTGGTTCTACCTTATTCTTCACCCATGGTGGACACAGTTGATCAATCTTGGTGTTCCTTCCTATGGGCCTCAGTATCTTTCTCAACACACTCTTCTAGACAGCCACTACGAATGTCCCATGAGCTGAAGTCCAGTTGGCACTCCTAGTTTTGTAGATTCCCCTTGAGGAGGCCGTATGTCTGAACTAACTAGAACTTTCTCTCCAGCCCAGCTGTCCCATCTGCACCTGCCCCGGCGCTGGGGAAGGCATTTTAAGGAGTTAGCAAGTAGCATCTGTCTTCCCCAAACAGACTTAAGTCCCCAAAAGAGCTAGGAATGGAAAGGATGTTCTCTTTTACTCTTTTTTAAGAACCATTTTCTCTTTCTTGTCTTTTTTGTTTGCCTCAGAAACTGAAATAAGTGGCAAGATGGCTTGGATCGGGTGACATTTAGCTTTTAGTGAAACTGGAGGAAATTCCACTGGCTGTGATTCTGATTGATATACCATATTGCTTCTTGAGCGGCTTTTCTCTGCCCTTTGGACTTGGAAGATCACTAGCTCTCCCAGAAAGCGTCCCAGCTTCACAAGGGCAGAATTGGGGTTTCTGGAAACAGCTTTCAGATGGCTGTCAATGGTGTCATTAGACAGAAGAGAGGAGGGAATGGGCTGGGGCGTTAAATGCTCTCTGATTGGTTCAGACATGCTCAGCTCTCAGGAACACACCACCCCGGAACAATGGCTGTGAAAAATGGGGTAGATGTGTGTTCGCTCCGAAAACGGGGAGCTGGTTTCATCTATCTGGCCTGAGAAAGGAGAGCTGATGTGTGGGTCAGCCACTCGCTTCTTCTCTCCCTAGCTGATAGAGATTTCACATGCAGTGCGGCTTCATTTCTGCTGCTGTTTCACATCTCCTCGAGGCCTTTGAGGTCAAGGAGGAGGGACATGAGGGCAGCGGGTGGTGGAGGGAAGGCAGGGGCCAGTGCTCAACATCTGTGGGAGAAGTCCCAGAACTCAGTCAGAGGCGGAGTGTTAGCAGAGGTCCCCGGGATTTAGCTGAAGGCATGAAAGGAAAGACCAGATGGGGACAGGAACCCAGTCTGAAGTCTGATTTATTGTTTCCTTCTCATTCCCATCCATCCGTCTATCAATCTATCCATCTATTTCTCCATCCATCCATATATCTACCCACCTGCCAATTCATCCACCCACCTATCCATTCATCCATCCATCCATCCATCCATCCATCCATCCATCCATCCACCCATCCACCCATCTACCATTCCAACCACCTACCGACCCACCTATCCATCTACCTACTCACCTATCTGTCCACCTATCTAACCACTTGTCCACCCAACTATCCAAATATTCATCCACCCACCCATCCACCTACCAATCCATGTATCCATCCATCCAGTCATTCATCCAACCACCCACCTACCCATCTGTCCATCCACTCATCTAACCATCCACCCACCTACCCAAACATCCACCATCCCTCCATCCACTCACTTACCAATCCACTTACACATCCATCTATCCATCCATCCATCCACTCACTCTTGCATTCACTCCTCAACCCATCCACTTATTTACTTTTCTTAAAGAGAGAAGTGGGGAGGGGGAAGAGGGAGAGGGAGAGAGAATCTTAAACAGGCTTCACACCCGGCACGGAGCCTGATGTGGGGCTCACTCTACAACCCTGACATCATGACCTGAGCTGAAATAAAAAAATCAGATGCTCAGATGCTTAACCAACTGAGCCACCCAGGCGGCCCTCCATCCACTTATTTTAACATGAGTTTGGATGGTACGTGGTTGGACATATTTCAAAGAATCACTGAAAATATATAGAAAATGATATTAGTTTTCAATATAGAGTGTGCTTTTAAAATTAGTGTGTTTAAACAAACAAAGGGTTACCTTAAGATAGTAAGTAAATAATTTCATGGGCTGTACAGGACACGTCGAAAATGGGGAAAGTGGTAATCCGTGCCTGGCATTTGGAATCTACCATGTTAGAACTTGGCATACATTTCTGTGTGTGCCCTAGGGTCTCTCAAATCTGGATTCACAGCTGCTTTGCATCCTCCAAGGTTCACCTTGCACCAATGACTTCCTCATTCCAAGCCTCACTGGTGTTGTCTGTATGGTGGGGATGCTACTAACCACCCCTTCCTTCGGGGTCGTTTTGAGCAGGTAACGAGCGAAAGCATGTGAGTGCTTTTGCCACAGCTGGCTTCCTTCAAGGCACTCCCTGGCTGCCCTGCCCAGGGGACCCTGCTTCAGTTAAAGTAACACACGTTAACCCGGTGTTCCATTTGGCTTTGGTTTAGGGAGTGATGGTGATGGTCACTGAAGCCGGCGAGCCTCCCTCTTCCTTCCAGGGCTCGGCTGGAGCCCGCCCCAGCCTCTGACCTCCTGTGTAACGGGCTCTCCTCCTCCTCTCTTCTCTCCCTGCAGACACACTGTCCGTGCCGCGCTGGTCCCCGCAGATCCCTCGCAGAGACCTGGGCAACTCCATCAAGCACAGGTAGGCTGGATTCCTGCGGGCACCAGGGCCTGCCTCCCAACACAGTGAAGACTGGGATCTCCCGCCGCCCGAGTGGGGAAGAGCTGAGCAGACATTTTGCTTCGGCTCTTGTATCGTCAGTCATGCAGCTCTCTCCTCTGCCAAGTGAAACCTCATTGTGGCGTCTTATCAACCCGGCCCTGATAAAATCAGCAAGTAATGGTTAGAAAGCTAGGGCTTTGGAGTCTGACTTTCCTGTGTTCCAATCCCGGCTAGTAAAGCTCTGCAACCTTAAGGAAGTTACTTAACCTCTCTGAGGCTCAGTTTTCTCAGCCTACCCATAGATGTGTGTGAGGATCAAATGAGATAATGTATGTCAAGTGCCAAGCAAAGGGTGCATAATATTCACTCAGTAAACAGTATCATTGTCAAGACAAGTGCCTTACATTCCTAATTTGGGTCTCCCTACCCAGGAGACAAGATTGCATACTGAACTCAGAGATGCTCACTCTCTGTTGAGGCGTAGGTCAGTCCAGAGCTCCAGCCTGTTGGGTCCATGGAAATAACCTCCCCAGGGGTGCACCTATCCTTTTTGGAAGGAGACTTGCTTCTACTAAACATCCCTTATAAGAAGTTCTTTAACTTTCCAGATTTAACTTTCTACATTTTTTTCAAGATTTTATTTATTTATTTGAGAGAGAGAGATAGATCACAAGTAGGTAGAGAGGCAGGCAGAAAGAGAGGGGGAAGCAGGCTCCATGCTGAGCAGAGAGCCCGATGCGGGGCTCAATCCCAGGACCATGAGATCATGACCCAACCCGAAGGCAGAGGCTCAACCCACTGAGCCACCCAGGCGCCCCTTAACTTTCTACATTTTATGTCATTATCCTCATAGTCTCCTCACAAGCTCAGTGGGGTAAGTAGCTTAAGTGTGGTCATGTCCATTTGACAGATAGGGAAACTGAGGCACTATATGATTAAGTGATGGGCCTACTCCTACAGGGGTCCCCTGATGACCCCTAGCCTTTCTGACCTGTGTTCTTTGGACACTGCTGCTCAGAGTTTTCTTTGTACCAATGCCTCTGGGAACTAGTCAAGGGACCTGTGCACTCATTCATGGCTTCTTTGCACTAGTATTTGTAGAGTATTTCTGTGCCTGGGTAGCAGCAGACCTAGGGTGCAAGACCTAGGGCCTGCGCTCTTGGGGAGCTCGCGGTCCTGTGGAGGGTTAACAGACTGCGACTGTACCTGGGAACAGGGCTACAAGGAGGGGGCCAGTATCAGGGGCAGACACATCACCATTGGGGTTGGGAGCCAGGCAGGAATGAGCACACCCTCCCGGAATGGCACCTCGTCAACAGTTTTTGAAAGAAACATGTTGACAGGATAGTTGTTAAGACTCAAAGGAGGAAATGGTGGAGGAAGCCATGAGAAATATGTGATAGACTTCTCAGGGGTCAGTCAGGGGATGCAAGGAGAAAGGCATCAAAGAAAAGGGCTTTGTCTGTTTGCCTCCCCACTAACCCAGGCTCAGCTCCACCCCTGGATTGCTCCCACCTCTGGACTGGCCACACCTCTGGATTGGTCCCACCGCGACTCAGCTCCCCCCTGGATTGGCCCTACCCCTGGCTCAGCTCCACCCCTAAGTTGGCCACACCCCTGGCTCAGCTCCATCCCTAGGTTGGCCACACCCCTGGCTTAGCTCCACCCCTAGGTTGGCCACACCCCCTGGCTTAGCTCCACCCCTAGGTTGGCCACACTCCTGACTCAGCTCCACGTCTGGATTGACCCCATCTCTGGCTCAGATCCACTGTGGGTTGGCTATGCGTACCCTGCTTAGCTCCATCCCGCATTGGCCACACCCCTGGCCCGGCTTCACCCCTGGATTGACCCTGCCCCTAGCTCAGCCTCGCCCTCTGGCTCAGCCCCATCCCGCGGTTCTAGCGACCTAGAGTGTGTTAGATCTGGTGGTACCTCATATTCAGACACTGACTCCCAGAGGAAGGGTGATGATCTTGGCGTCAGGAAGGTCTTCTTAGAGGAGCCGGGACTGGGGATGCCCTGTTTTTCTCCCTGGGCTCCATGCCAGGAAAAGGAGACCGAGACTCACCCCAGCCTTGGTGAAGAAATGAAATTAAAATCCCATTCCATCCACCACCCTCAGGGTCACCTCAGCCAGAGTTCAGGAGGAGAGAGAGCTGATCCCAGAGCTGGGAGAGGACTGGACAGGAAAGAGAACTCTAGGCCACGAGACTGATGCTGCCTGCCCGTTGTCCCTCACAGCTGGCTGGTGGGGGGTGGGGGAACCATAAGCCTATTCTCTTCATTTCCAAGAGCTGCCAAATGGCACAAGGTAGGCCCTTCCAGACTTGCTGGCCCCGTGGAAAGGGCAGAAAAAGGCTGAACCACCCCCCCAGTCCAGAACTGGAGAGGTAGTTTTCTTAGTCTCAAGAGTCTCCATTCCAAATATTGCTATTTGCTTCGGTACACAGGCTTTGGGCTGCAGCGGGTCCCGCTTGGAGGGTGACTGACCCAAATCAAATACGTTGGTACTGCAGAGGGATGCAACCTTGCCCTCAAAATTCTCAAGCACCAAATTACATAATCACTTCTGATTTTCATTTTGACATTCAGAGACAGTGAGATTAGATACAACTCCTGCGGAAGGTGGCAAAAATTGAAAACGAAAATTAACTCTGACCCGGCAACCTTCAATACTTTTCTGGGGCCAACCCCGCCACCGCCTGCTATCTCTTGAGGGGAGAAAGCACCCCGGCAGCAGCGAGATCCCCAGGAAGTTAATGTGAAGCGCCTGTTTCCACTGGTTCCTCTTTCCTAGCTGTCCTAGCTGTCAGAGCCCTCCCAACTTCCTTGTGTGTGCGGCAAGCGGTGATGATTGGCGAGGAAGATGAGCTCACCGCCTGCAAGGGCTTTCATTTTGGGGACTCTGCTTCTCAAGTTTGAGGCCTGAGCTCTTCCGGTGGGGGGGAGGCCCCCATCAGGTCGCCCCCCAGGTGACGTGACCAGCAGTGAGGGTGATGGGTGGGCTCGCGGGAGGCTCTCCCTTGCTTTGTGGTTCTCTGAGGACAGCCCTAGCCCCATCCATCACTCCATCCCAGAACTGAACTGGGCATATAGCCGGCCACCAGGCAAGACTCAAGACTCATCACGAATGTCCAGGGAGTCATAAAGTCACAACCCAACTGAGTGAGCCCTTCCTGCGCGCCAGGCAGTGGGAGGCCCTTGACGTGCATGGCCTGTTGGGTCCCCCCAGGAACCTGTGACATTAGTTATCATCCCCACTCTCCAGATTGGGAGACCGAGGCTCCTGTGGTCTGAACAACTTGATGAAATCACACGTCTTGGAAGAAACAAGACTAGAATCCGGGGCCTGTGTGCTTCCCCTCGAAGTAGCTCATCCTTCTAGAGATAGCCCGGTCACCACCACCTTGCCCTTGAACGTTTTCTGTCTCTCTTCCACAGGTTTTCCACCAAGTATTGGATGTCTCAGACGTGCACGGTCTGTGGGAAAGGAATGCTTTTTGGCCTCAAGTGTAAAAATTGCAAGTAAGTGGCTGCATCGCTGCATCTGGAAATGTTTTCCTGGGGCCTGATGGTTCGCGCGAGGCATGCTGGGCTTTGAAGTTGCTCTCAGAGGTTTGATTTCCTGGTTCCCTGGAGGATCGCTTGCTCCATGTTTCTGAACCATGTCTTAAGTGAACCTGTACCTTTGGGCAAGGGGTCAAGGAGGGCGAGTCGGAGGAAGAAGCAGAGCTGGTAGATGGTGCGGGAAGTGTGTGATACTCTCTGCTGAGGCGCCACCATTTTTGCACATTCATGCAAAAAACTCTCAGACCAGAGGTCGGCCTGCATTTGGTCTATTTGACCAAATAGTCAATGCTTTAGGCTCTGCAGACCCAACGACTCAAGTCTGCCCCGCGGCGCAAGAGCCACCATAGGCAGTATGTCCACCAAAGGGTGTGACATCTATTTATTCCAGAACACCTTCTTTACAAAAATATGCTGCCGGTGGGCTTTGGCTCCTTAGATGCAGGTTGCCAATTCCCAAGAGAGAGCTTGTGAAGTCCTCTCCTCCTTTATTTTTCCTCCTCCAGGGGGAGGGGTAATCTGATTCTCCCCATTTTACAGATGTGAAAGCTAAGTCACAGCCAGGAGGAGCCCCCTGCCTGAGGTCACACAGCCCCGACCCCTAACTCCTCTCCCCTCTGTGGCATCACGTTGGTCTCGAGTTCTGGTTAGGAAGGCTCGACCTCAAAAACCTCCCCCACTCGCACACACCCTTGCCAGCTCGTGGCTGGCAAAAGGCAGGGAAGTGGCAGAAGAAAAATGTGATGTCCCGCGCAGACTCTGGAGTCAGACCAAGATGGGTTCAAATCCCAGCTCTGTTCTCCTCTAGCTGGGACCTCAGGCAAGTCACCCCACATTTCTCTTCCTCATTTTTATGTAATCTGCGTGAAAGGAATCATCCTCCTACCCGCCTGATGTGGTGGTTAGCATCCAAAAAATCAGGACTCAAGGATATAGCTCGGTGCCAGGCTCAGAGCTCTGTCCTCTGTCAGAGGTCACAAATGCCTTTCTGCCCACCCTCCCTCGCTCCTTCCGTAAGCCTGTGCGAAATACATCTCTGGTCCGATTCCTGTAAGATTGTCAATGACATTTAACTGTATCTAAGAATGACACATGGCAGTGCCTTGGTCTGCTTGATAGGAACCGTGCAATGGAAAAGAGCGTAGGAATCCCCCTTTCCTGGTCCAGCCCAGGCTGGCCACTCCCCTTTGGGCTGCTTCCGGCCTCCCCACATCGCTGCCCCTTGGTGGAGGGGACAGCAGTACTCACTGTCCCCCTACTTGGGTGTCTCACCTGAGGAAAGAGGTAAGGCTGAGCTCCCTTCTCTCCCCGAGTTGGGAGGATTAATTAGTTCCAAGTTCTTCCGCCCCATAAGGGGCGGTGGGGAGCAATGGCCCAGCATCCCCACCTTGGTCCTCCCTAGATCCTGGATTTCGGGCGAGCGAGCCCTCAGGATGGTGACCCCTGGCCTTTCTGACTCCGAGAGGCTCGAGACCAGGCCCTCAGGTGCACCGTGCAGCCTGCCTGATACTCCCCACACACCAGCGGCTCCAGGGGCCTGTCTCATCCGTGCATAGTCACACCATGTTCTGAGGCGAAGCGGCAGCTCTCACATCCTCACACCTGCCCAGTGGAGGCTTTGAAGTCAGGTAATTAGGTGACAGGGACGCAGCCAGGAGTCAGTGAGGCTGAACACTTCCTGAGCCATTTTAATTTTCAGCCCTAGAGGCGGAACTCTGAGGTGGCCTTGGCTCCTGCTCCCTGTTCGAGCAGTAATGAACAAAGACTCAGACCCTGCCACAAGCTGGGGGAGGGATGGGGACCCCGGGGAGAAGCACAGGCTTTGGAAGCAGCCAGAACTGAACGTGAGTCCCAGTCCCACTGCTGCATTCTCTGTATGAACTTGAGCCGACGACTCATCAGTCATCTTGGGGTTCAGTTTTCCACTCTGCAAAGTGGGTGTGAGGCTGGCCCCCTCCGTGGGGCTGCAGGAAGGGGCCAATGAAATGTTCTCACCCCAGATGACCATGTTCTGTCAAAGAACATTCTTCCTCACTCCACCTGGTGCAGAGATGGCTCCTGGGGCATAAGAAGCAGAATTCAGGCCATGGTTGGATTGCACTGTTGCTCTCACCAATTTGCTCAGCTCTTAGAGAAGCTTCCAGAACAGTGAAAGCTGAGTCTGTAGTTGCTCCAAAGGTCCGGCATGCTTCTGGTTTTTTGACACTTGTGTAACTACAACAACTTTGTGCTTGTGTAGCTGCAGCAGAATTTGGGGAAGATCTGCCTAGAGAGAAATGAATTTCGGTGGAACTGAAGTGCGTGCGTAAAGAGCCATGACAGATGACAGCGCAGAGTGGCGGCACCAAGAACTGGGAAGTGGCCTTTTAGGGGGAAAAAAAATTGTTCATTTGCTCAGCTGTTTATTGAGCACCTACTATATTCCAGGCACAGTTCTAGGCTGAAGGGAAATCATAGTAACTAAAACACACAAAAGCCCTGCCCTCATGGAACGTACATGCCAGGGAAGGGGAGGGACAGTCAACAAGCCAGTGAAATAGGTCATCTTTCCCTTCAGAGGATGCTAAGTGCGAAGGAGAACAAAGCAGCAAAGGGAGAGAGGAAGGGCCGGGGATGGGCTAGAATTTGAATTAAAGTGCTTGGGGAAGATCTCACATTTGAATGGGAACTTGGGAAAAGTAGTAGTCTGTGACACAAGTCATTTCCTGCTGTCCTAAAGCATCCCAGAGGCATGAGTTTGAATCTGCCCTGAAGACAATGACTCCCCCTCCCCCCGCCCCCCTCAAGCCTAGAGCATTGCTGGTTCATTATTGTTAGAAACCTGCTGGGTGAAGGATTGGATTGGACCCATGCGACTCCACGTGTGGTCCCTGGACCAGCAACATCAGCATCACCTGGGAGCTGGTAGGAAATGCAGACTCTCAGACCCTGCCCAGACCTGTTGTATCATTTTAAGATTGTTCGAGTGATTCTTGTACACATTAAGGTTGGAGAAGCACTGCTCTGAGTGGCCTCCAAATTCCTTCTAGAGCTGATTTTCTTTGTCTCTATCAGGGGTCTCAAACGAGTGTGCATCAGAATCCCCCGGAGGGTTTATTAAAACACAGGTTCCTGGGCCTGCTCCACAGTCTCTGGTGTAGCGGGTCTGGGGCAGAGCCCCAGAATTTGCATTTCTGGTCAGTTCCCAGGTGATGCTGATGCTGCCGGTCCTGGGACCGCATTTTGAGAACCACTGCTCTACATAAAAGTAGCAATTTGACAAAATCAAACTTTATTTTCCAGCCCGACATTTCGGTATATGATGTTTGCTTTTTGGGTTTTTATTGTTTTTTTGTTTGTTGTTGGTGGTGGTGCTTTTTGTTTGTTTTTTGGTTTTGGGGGTTTTTTGTTGTTTTTTTGTGGGTTTTGGTTTTTGGTTGTTGGTTTTTGTTTTTTGTTTTTTTTTGGTTTTATAGACTGGTCAATCTTTGCTAACTATTTTTTAGGCTTTTGTGCTATTTCATCTCTTGGCCTCGTTCTGTAAACTTGAGTCTTGTTCATCATCATCTCTCCTGTACGTTCATCCAGTAAAATATTTGTGTGATAAGCCAAAAGATAAGGCATGATTGAAATCCGAGGTGGTAGGTCAGATGCACACACCTGTATTTAAATACTGACTCCGCTACTAATAGCCATGTGACCACTTCTGAGCTCCATTTCTTCTGTTGAAGGAGGAAAATAATATCTACCTCACTAGGTTGTTAAAAAAGAAAAAACACCAACACCAACAAACAAAAAACCCCCTAAAACCCTAAGTGAAGTAAATAAGATAAAATGCTTAGCCCAGTACCTCGTGTATTATTATAAGGACCTCACAAACGAAAGCGAATACTGTTACTAACTTTATGGATTAATTTTGGGGTACCCCCCCCACCCAGGAAGCCAGGATACTCGCGAATGTCTAACCCCCCCTCCTCCTCCTTCGGCTTAATGGCCACTTCCTCCGGAATTATCATCAGCTGTCTTGTTGGCATTCTGAATAGAGAGATTAGCGAACTAATAGGAAATTATGCTCAGAAAGCAATTTGCAGTTATCTAAATTGAGGACTTTTCATCTAATAGGTTCATGAGCGCGGAATGGAGTTTCGGTTCTAAGTGGTTGGATGTCAGCACAATCCCCGTATTGTCTGAATGCTGTGGATTCAGCTGCAGGAAGATGCTAATGGGTTTCCCAGCTCTCATTCGTGGGTTATCTGCAGCTTTCCTCCTTCTCGGGGTCCTTCCACAGGTTTCTGCAGGGCTGAGGTCTAGTTCTTGGAAACCTGGCCACCCCATCTGCATTTCTTGCAGGAAAGTGCACAGTGGTAAATTCAGGTGGCTTGTGCTCTAGGAAGCAAGAGTTTGAATGGAGGGGGTTTTTTTGTTTTTAACTACAGGGACTGGGTGTGGAAAGATGGGACATCTTCCAAAACTGTCAGTGGAGAAGCATTCGAATTGTCTATCTCTTGTATGTGTTTTAGCCCCCCCCCACTCCCTTTTACTTTTTCTAATTTTATTTAATTTTTTTTAAAGATTTTATTTATTTGAGAGAGAGAGTGAGAGAGAATATGACAGGGGAGAAGGTCAGAGGGAGAAGCAGACTCTCCATGGAGCTGGGAGCCCGGTGCGGGACTCGATCCCTGGACTCCGGGATCATGACCTGAGCTGAAGGCAGTCTTTTAACCAACTGAGCCACCCAGGTGCCCCTCCCCCACTCCCTTTTTAGAGTGTGCTGTGGTCCTGGTTAGGTCAGCATCCTCCAGAGACACGGCTGCTTAAAATTGTCCTGTATGAGCCCCTCCCGAGACTTCCTGGCTCAGACTCTGGGGATAGGGCTTAGAAAACTGCATTTTTATTTATTTTTTTTAAAGGCTTTTATTTATTTATTTGACAGAGAGAGACACAGCGAGAGAGGGAACACAAGCAGGGGGGTGGGAGGGGGAGAAGCAGGCCTCCCGCCGAGTGGGGAGCCTGATGCGGGGCTGGATCCCAGGACCCTGGGATCATGACCTGAGCTGAAGGCAGATGCTTAACAACTAAGCCGCCCAGGTGCCCCGAAAACTGCATTTTTAATAAGCCTCCCAGAGGACTCAGATTTGCACTGAAGCATAAGTGAGGAACATGGATCCAGAAGGGAGGGGTGCGGAACCAGGTAGGTTAAGTATTACTGCAGGGGGAGATGCTCGGGCTACACCGGGCTGGGGGTGTGGGGGTACGTGATGCACATCAGGGGAGGCCGTCCCTGAGGCCTTTGAAGTCTTGAGGGAGGAGTGGGACTTAGCCAAGTGGAGCAGGGGGAAAGGTGTTCTGGGCAAGGACATGGCATGGCTAAAGCTTGGATCAGGACTTAGGACTTGAGCATATTTTGCAGTTTCTTGTACCAGGCACTTCATGGGGTCAGGAGATGGCTAATTCTGCCCAGCAGCTGCAGTACCGGACCCTGCCACTCTGATTCATGGGCGCTGTTACCAGTGGCCCCAGGCCTGGGTAGTAGGGACTGCTCACTCCTCCTCCAGCCCCATTCCTTGGAAGCTGGAGCCGCCCATTCCTCGGAAGCTGGAGCTGTCATCTTGCTGGAGAGAGTCGCTTGCCAAGGCCAAGGCCTTGGGGAGAACAGTGCTGGTGTCAGGGTGGCTGTTCCTTCTGGCAGTCGAGTGCAAGGCAGAAGCCAGGGGTTCTGATGGTCTCTGAGTCACTTGCTCTTACAGCCTCAGACGGGAGGGGCTTGGGTGTCCGAATGCCTTGTAGATGCTAAGACTCATTTTTCTCGAAGACCATGGAGGAATACTCACTCCTCTACTTTGAAGACAGGATGATGAAGTTAGTGGCCATAGAGCACTGCCTTCCCCCACCCATATATATGTCTGGATGTC
The DNA here is from genome assembly GCA_028646535.1 of Procyon lotor. NCBI lineage: Eukaryota > Metazoa > Chordata > Mammalia > Carnivora > Procyonidae > Procyon > Procyon lotor. Next base: position 59,557,206 of record CM053616.1, on the reverse strand, counting down.
CTGATCACATTCCCAGTGACCTCGTTTACCAGCGGCTGTGGGCACCGCTGCTAACAGCTCAAGCCTGAGCCCTTCGCTAGAGGTTTGCACTTGGGGAATTGCAGCCGCTTCACCCCCAGGTCCCTTGGGGGGAAGCCTCCCCCTCTTCCCTGGCTCAGAGCCAGGCACTCACTGGGGCAGGTGTACAGAAGGCCAGCTAACTTGCGTCAGGGCAGACACCCTCTGTGGTCCAGTTCATAGTCCAGAGCCCCACAGGGATCAAGCTCAGACTACAGTCACTTGAAACCACATCTTAGCTTAGCTTCTCCCCTATTTCCTATTCTGCTTCCCCTACAATGGAATCGGTCTCTCTTGGAGAACTCCCTCCATGTATTGCTCACGAGAACACCCATCTTAGGATCTGCATCTAGGGAACCCAACATTGTTGTTCTACTGTAAAATGACAGTGGGATCCACACCCTGGAGCCAGAGAGAGCTGAGTTCGGGTCCTGGCTCTGCCACTTCCCAGCTGTGTGATTCTAGGGAAGTTTCTAAACCTCTCTCAAATAAAATGAGGCTGAGCCATCCCTGTGATGTGAGTGTACCGATTACATTAATGACTTGGTGATTCCCTCGAATCAGAATCTTTCAATAAATCATTCAGCATTTATTTAGTTGTAGAAACTGACTTTCTGTTGATGCAAAGTAGGAAGAGAAACCTACTTGCTCTATCACCTCACTGATGCGAGGTCAAAGTTCTGGAAAACGTAGCACCTTCCCTCCTTTTCTGTAGTGCTTATTCCTCCTTTGTCTTTTGGGATTTTCTGAAGCATCCCACTTCTTGGGGAACATGTTTAAGTATTTATATCAAAGTTCCTCTCTCTCTTTTTTTTAAAGATTTTATTTATTTGACAGAGAGAGAGAGAGAGAGAGAGAGAACACAAGGAGGGGGAGCAGAAGAGGGAGAAGCAGACTCCCCCAGGGAGGGAGCCCAATACAGGGCTCTATCCCAGGACCCCAAGACCACAACCCGAGCCAAAGGCAGACGTTTTAACTGCTGAGCCCCTAGGCACCACTATATCAGGGTTTCTCAACCTCAGCACTGTTGAAATTTGGGCCAAGATCATTCTTGGTCTGGGCGGCTGTCCTGGGCGTTGCAGGATCCTGAGCAGCGTGGCTGGCCTCCGCCCACCAGATGCTAGGAGCGCTCCCCTCCAACACACACAAAGATATACACCCTGTCCCCAGTGGTGACAACCGTAAATGTCCCCAGACGTAGCCAGATCTTCCCAGGGGGAGCAAAGTTGCCCTTGGTAGAGAACAGCTGGTTTACGTAACGAATCAGTCCCTGCCAACCAGTGGGACTGAGGCACACATTATGTAGTTCTGGAGTGTCAGTGTTAGGATGCCATTACTGAAATATTCAACAGAGCGATCAAACATCTCGGTCTGCCTGGGACTTTCTGGGTCTTAGCACTGGGACTTAGCATGTCCCAGGCAACCCAGGTGGATCGGGGCAGAGCTCTGCAAATAAAAACACTTCATGTGTTCCAATCTAGGTCACTGCCCACTCCTGGAGGGGTGAGGCCCATAAGTATTTTCTTGGGAAGGTCAAGAGTGAGCTTGGAAAACTGAATTAAGCAGCGCAGGATTTCCAGTCTATTCTATTGTTTGCATGGCCTTTATGTACCTCCCTGCTCCTCCTACTTCAGTAGCCTGCTGGACATGCTTTGCACTTTCTTCTTTTTCTATAAGCTGTCACTTTACTAATTTTCATTTAAATGAGCCGTGCACTCCCTTATCCAGTTTTGCTCCATTACCGGACCCTTTCACTTGGATTTTCTGCGCTTCTTGGTTCCTTTCTTGCCTTATAGGTTCTCCTAACCTGTGTTTTTGCCTCAAAACACAATGCTTGATCTGAAAATGTCCTGGCTCCGTATAGTGACTCCAGCCACAGGTGATGAGCTAGCTAGAGGTGTGAAGTAAGCCACGGTTGGTTCGAGCCACTGGCTGCACTGTTTCCCCACCCTGGAAAAACTGAGGAGATGATCAGCGCTGATGTCACAGCTGCTGCAAGGCTCCTGAAAGCTTCAGGAATTTGTACGACACACAGGATATTGGCAGGATATAATTATGAGCATGCATTTCAGAGATCACCAGCTTAAAGCCCGGGCTTACTTTTCCATTAATAGAAACATTTCTGGTTTTTGCAACAATCGTAATGGGAATTCATGCTCCCTTATATGAGTTTTTACTTACTAAATGCAAAAATTTGGGTCCAGTAACAGTTGTATGGGAAGGGGGATTAGAGTTCTACTGGCTGCCGAGGTGGGCATTGAATGTGATGATGACCGTGCCAGTGGTAACACGTATTGACGGCTCACTAAGTGCTGGACATTTAGCTAAACGCTTTTCATGCGTGATCTCCTGTAATCCTTGCAACAACCAGGGAACATAGGGTCTGTTCAGCCCCATTTTTACAGATGAGGAAACGGAGGCCTTCAGGAGTAAATCCAGAGTCTCCCAGTAGGTAGATCTGCTCATCAAACCACCCGTATCTGTGATTCGAGATCCCAGACTCTTAACCACTTTGCAAAGGGCCAGTCACACAGTAGGCCAGCCACAAATGCTAGCCCCGACTCCACTTCTTGAATTAAAAAAGCAGAATGGAAGACGGGAATCTGTTCTCAGCCTGAGCCTGGACCAGAGCTGGTCATCTTTTCCTCCTCCCCCCAGCAGCCATCCCGTCCCCTATTTCTTGAATTGAAAAATGGCCAGCTGGTCTTTGTGTTTTGATGAGGACCTCCGAGTCCTGGGAGCCAAGAAGACCCTGGGGTCACTGTCTCCTCGCTTGGCAGAAGTCGCGAGATGCAAAGGGGGACATCTCCAGCAGCTGATAAATGCTCAGCTTTCCTGCACTATATCCTGTTACAGAGAGAAGTCCTGGGTTTTCCTAATCATCTTTCATTATTTGGCTGGAGCTTTCAGTATGATTTATATGTTAATACTCCCCCACCAGCCCTGCTCATTTCTATTGTTTTTGTTGTTGTTCCTTCCCTAACCCAGTCATAGGCCAAAGAGCTCAGCCTCACTGAGTTGTCAGCAGGGAAGGGAAGAATTGTTTTTGATATCTCCACTGAGAGCAAAAGGGGCATTTTTAGAAGCATCAGCCCAAATGAGAGACCGCAAGGGAACCAAGATGAGACAAAACTGCTCTGTTGGGGTATTCAGCGAAACAAGCCCCACAGTAAAAGGGGGCAATGATTTGGTTTAGTGATTTTGTGAGAAGCTTGAGGAGCTCTTAATGCCGTGAGCTGGGAAAAAGAAAGCAGAGGGAAGAAGTCAGAGAGATAATGAGTGAGGGATGCCCTTTAATTGTAGCTATCTGCTGCCAGAGGGGGGCTTTCCAAAATGCTGATCTAGCCTTCACCTCCCTGTTTAAAATCCTTCCTTGGTTCTCTCTTGCTCTCAGAGTAAATCTAGGCTCACGATGCCGAATGGCATCATCCCTTGCTCGTCTGTCCTTGCAGCCCTCTCACTTTCTCCCTCCTCACACCCAGAGCTGCAGTTTCATTGAACTGTCCACCCCTATGGCAGGCCCCGTGCCCATCAATCAACACATTTTTAAGTGCCTTTTTTTTGCTCCTGCCTGGATCTCTCTTGTGCACTTCGGCTAGCTCCCATTTATCCTTCAGGCTCGGCTCAGTTGCTACTTCCTACAGGAAGCCCTCCTGGACTTTCCTCAGGTCCAAAGTGCTACACCCTGTCCTCTACTGTCATTCCATAGAACATAACTATGATGTGTTGGGCTACAGACCTGCCTGTCTCTCTGACCAGACTTTAAACTGGTTGAGGGCAGGGTTGTGTCTGTGGTGTTCATTCTTTGTACATCCAGAGCTGACACATATGTACTTGGCACATAGAAGGTGCTTCGTAAATATTTGTTTGTACCGTAACTCCAAAGTCACTTCTGGAAGGAAAGTGGTTCTTGCCAACCCCAAGGCCCCGAGAACCAGTTCTAATCCACTCAGAGGCAGCTCTGAGGCGTGAGATGAGTGGAGAGATACTCATGCTTGAAACAGTAGGAGATGGGTTCACATACCTGGATGGCGAGCTCCATGCTCAATATTTGCAAGAGAGATGATTGAAGAAAGAATCCTGGCCCTGTCTTATGACACGTGGCCAGGACCTCACACAGCATCTGGCTCAGAGAAGGAAGGCAATTATGTTTTGGGTGCATGAATGAATGAATGATTCTCACTCTGCCCTTTACTATCTGTATGAGCGGGCTGCTTACTGAAGAAGCTTCAGTCTTCCTAACTTTGAAATGGGTGTGATGGTATCCACCCTTCATGGCACTGATGTTCAGAGCAAACCAGGTTATATGAGAGCACCTGGCCTGAAGTTGGTTTTTTTCTTTAACGTTCCCTTCATCAGATGTTGGGGGCTGGGTTTTTGAGGCACACCACTGGCCCTCCGGAAGGAAAGGCTGTGCCCTGCTCAGATGGATTGCAAAGCAAACTGGTATGCACTAGAGAAAGGCGGGCTTGGGGAGTTGGGCTGCCTGGAACCAACTTCTTGTAAATTGATTACTGTAGTTTGCCGAACATTTGAAACGGATGAGGGACTGTGTTCACTAGCAGGAGTCTTACCTGCCTCTTCAGGGAAGTCTACATTCTTTTTTTTTTTTTTTTTTTTTAAGATTTTATTTATTTGAGAGAGAGAGTGAGAGAGACATGAGAGGGGAGAAGGTCAGAGGGAGAAGCAGACCCCCTGCGGGGCTGGGAGCCCGATGCGGGACTCGATCCCAGGACTCGGGGATCATAACCTGAGCCAAAGCCGGTCGCTTAACCAGCTGAGCCACCCAGGCATCCCTGAAGTCTAGCGTTCTGCTCCCAGGGCCACACCAGACTCAGGGCTCACATCTGCCCCACAGGGTTGCTGGGGGACATGACAAGTCCATTAAGGAAACAACAAAGCTGCTCATAGAGGGGCCATTTGTCCCCCTACATTTCCCCAGGCGAGGTCCATGCAAGTCTGATGTGCTTCTGGCCCAAATCCTGTCCTGCCCTCACACTGGGGGAGGGAGGGAAGGTAGAGAGAAGGGGATGAAGATAGGGACACACCTGCATTTCACAAGCGGCCGGGGGGGGGGGGGGGGG
>CM053616.1:59509017-59551565 GCA_028646535.1 Procyon lotor | reverse complement strand
GTTGCCTGGTACTTCACAAGCACCTTGTAAGTGGAAGCTCTTGTTCTTCTCTGAGTCACAGCGTCTTTGTGACATTCGTGACCAAGAGTACCTCTTAATGCTTTTCAACCGGTAAGACTTAGACTGTCAGATGCCAGGAGCTGCCATCTCCTTCTGACAATTCCAAATTATGTAAGCCAGCTTGTCCCAATCTAATGCAGTCATTCGCTCACCACCCTGTCACGGTTTTGTCATATATGTGTAGCAGCCTTACTTTTATTTATTTGCTCCTTATGGCCTTTTTAACTTAAATACATGTATTTATTTATTTATTTATTTATTTTAAAGATTTTATTTATTTGACAGAGAGAAACACAGCGAGAGAGGGAACACAGGCAGAGGGAATGGTAGCGGGAGAAGCAGGCTTCCCGCAGAGCAGAGAGCCCGATGCGGGGCTCGATCCCAGGCCCCTGGGATCTGACCTGGGCCGAAGGCAGACGCTTAACGACTGAGCCACCCAGGCGCCCCTAAATACATGTATTTAAAGATGAAAGTGTATCCTAGCACCAAGAGTGGAAAGTCAGCATCACTTCCATTAATATGCGGCAACTAGAAAAAAAAAAGAGGTTTAGATGGAAAAATAAATTTATTAAATTTCCTGTAGATAGTGTCACCTTTCCAAGTCTGGGACTGTGGTTAGCATGTGGTAGAGAAATGTAAAGACATGTTAGCACCAGAAACCTTCTCCTAGATGCGGTCAAATTGAAGGTGACTCGGAGACAGGCTGCTAATGTTCTTGCTGCCCACATTCCTCCTTGCTACCCCTCCACACTCCCAGGGGTCCCAGGTCTAACTTGTCCATCTCAGAGTAGAATCCAGTGTCCTACAAGGTCCACCAAATTCTGAAGACAAGAAAAATTGGGGAAACGTGCATAGACATTCCCAAACAATCAACGAGACCAGGGGTTCTCATGCCTGAGCACGTATCAGACTCAGGAAGAGGGCTTGTTGAAACAGGTGACCGCATTTCAGCTCTGAGCCTTGGCTTTGCCAGATCTGGGGCAGGGGGCCCAGACGTTGCGTTCCTGGAAAGTTAAGAGACCACTGCTGCTGATGCTGCTGATCTTGGGACTCCACTTTGAGAACCACTGAGCGAGACTGTGCGGGGGGAGTCAAAGTTGAACCTATGGCTGGACATTCAAATCATTCTGTTAGAGAGAACTATCAGGTCCCCGGAGGGCAAGAAGGTTGAGGGCAAATCTAAAGTTCCCACCTCTCTGTACAGAGTTTTTTAATAGGAAACCTCTAAGCAGGCTGCATGCGGGTACCTCTGGCAAGAACATCAGCTGTTGGAAGTCAGGCTGTTGTGCACAAAAATGGTAAGGGAGTCCAAAGGGATGCAGACAGGGCACCCATAGCATCTGCCACAGTGTGTATTTTTCCGACCGACATAAGCTCTAAAAGGAAAAGACAAAGGCAGATCACAATTAGTTGGGTTTTTGTTTTGTTTGGTTTGTTTTTTTATCCTTTAGAAGCCTGGCAACACTTTGGGGAGGAGCAGGATGACATTCTCTCAAAGGAGGACATTTTGACTCTAAACTCTTCATACCTGTAACACTGAATACCTGTCAGTAATCTCATCCTAAATGGAAGCCTTGGTTAGCTGTCCCTTATTGCTTGAGGCTTGAAGAAAAATGAAGGGCCCGCCTTTGGCACCACCGACCCAAGTTTTCTGCCAGGAAAGCTCGGTTAATCTGTTTTTCCATCTGTAAAATGGGAATGATAATAATATCCATTGTGTGAGGTTGTTACAAAGATCCAATAACATAACATTTGTATCATGCTTAATACAATGGCTGGCAGAGGAGTCTACAAGGAAACAGTGGATGGTTATTAGGATTGGGTAATGTTGATGACGATGATGATAAAGATAAAAAATACAGACCGTGGATCGCCTGGGTGGCTCAGTCGGTTAAGTGTCCAACCCAGGTATGATCTCAGGGACATGAGATCAAGCCCTGTGTTGGGCTTGGGGCTGGGCTTGGAGTCTGCTTAAGATTCTCTCTCTCTCTCGCTCTCCCTCTTGCTCTCCCTCTGCCCCTCACCCCAACCCTTCACTCTCGTGCACTCTCACTCTCTCTAAAACAAAGAAGAAAAAAAATACAGACTGAAAGGTGAAAATATTTTTCAAAGCATAAAGTCTAAGTGGACACTGTTGGTGAAGGAGTTGCTACCCAACCTGGACCACCTAGGTCTCACCCAGGAGAGTGGAATGACAACAGACTTTCTCCAGAGTTCATTTCCTAGGTGCCAAGGAGCTACTTTAGCTGCCCCATCTCATCTCATATTTTGGTATTCACAGCTTCCAGAGCTTTCTAAACTACCAGGGCATCCTGTTCATCTTTCCATCCCTCCATCTACCCATCCCTCTATTCATCTATTCCTCCATCCACCCATCCATCTATCCATCCCTCCATCCCTCTACCCACCTGCCCACCCAGCCCTCCTTCCCTCCCTCCATCCATCCATCCATCCATCCACCTACCCACCCACCCACCCACTTATCTCTCCCTCCCTCCCTCCACTCATTCATCCACCCATCCCTCGCCATCCATCCATCCATCCATTACTCCTCTCTCCATCCTTCTCTCTCTTTCTCTCTCAGGTTAAAGTGCCACAACAAATGCACCAAAGAAGCCCCTCCCTGTCATCTCCTGATCATCCACCGAGGAGGTAAGTATTTAACACTTGCTACCCTAGGGGTAGGCTGGGGCAGGGGCTCTCACAGACCCTCGGAGAGAGCTGTCCCATCCAGGCCATTTCTGGGTACCTCTTAATCCCCTGATACTTGCCTAAATTTTCCCCCTCTGACACTTCTCTTCCTGACATCTGTCTCTTCATCCATCTCTGGTCCCTGTTTTCCCTCTTCCTTGCCCCTCTGCTGGTCTCTCTGATACTTTAGACCCCAGATTCATCTTCCCCTTCCTAAGTCTTTTTTTCTCACACTTGTCTGCTCTCCTAATTTCCACTCTCCTCCCCCCCGCCCCCACCAATCTCATTACTTTTCTTTCATGCTTAGAAAGAGTGCTGGCTGAGTGTTCCCTGTGATGTGCTCTTTAGACCCAGTCACTTGGTCCTGCAGAGGTGGGCATAGGGAAGGGTTGGGCTTGGGTCTCTGGGTTTGGGCCATCTGTGTTCTGTCCCCTGGGGCCCTGGAAGTGTCTGGACCAAACTGTCCACGCAGGGAGGTAACAGCTACCCTTAGGAGAGCCACTACCAGCCTTTTACCCTGGTGGGGGCAGGGAGGGGGTGAAGCAAGACCAACTGAGTGCAAAGGAAAGACTGGAAGGAAAGGGCTTTGCCCTGCCTGTCAAAGACTCAATAGGAAGCATCTCCTCGGGAAACCTTGCAGTCCAAATAGTTCCCCTGACTCTTGTCTCATGGGGTAGTTATCTCTCACTCTCATTATCTGCATCGCAATTCATTTACCGGGGGACCCTCTAGGCCTGTGCTCTTCTATACAGCAGCTGCTAGCCACATCTGACTGTTTAAATTTAGATTAATTTAAATGAAATAAAAGTAAAAATTCAATGGCTCTGCCACACCAGCCACACCAGCCACTCTTCAAGGGCTCAGTGGCCACTGGTGGCTACCATATTGGATAGTGCAGATAACCAACACTTTCCTTGTGGCCGGAAGTTCTGTTGGGTATCACTGGTCCCGACCTTTGCTATCCAAAGTTCAGTCCATGGATTGACAACTTCGGAATCCCTGGGGAGCAGTGTTGTTGGACATGGTTTCAGGCCCCCCTGGAGACCTCCTGAAGAAGAACCTGCCTCTTTCACCGCATCTGTGGGCATTTCTCTGCCCCTTAAAGTTAAGAAGCAAGGCTCTAGAGTAGAAGTTGCCGACTCAGGGGCCAGCAAGACCAAGCAAGGATCTGAAGTGAGAGAAGGTGGCTGTGTGAAGCCATGCAGACTGGAGAGGGAGCCCAGGGGCCGTCTAGAGAGGACAGCCACTCCAGCAGCAATGGAGGCAACGTGGACCTGCTCTGCCTTTTTCTCATGGTTCCAACAAAAGCCCACAAGTTGTATTAAGACGCTTGCAACTTATTAACCATTTTAAAATTCTTGCCGGGCAATTCCCCGTCACCCTCCATCTATGGATTGGATGGAGCCTTGGAGCCGACATTGCCTGTACAACTTGCTGATCTGGGATCGAGTCCCTTCTGGTTCCTGCTGCATTCCTTGCAGCTCCCCTGGCCTTAGTTAGCGTAGGCTCTGGGGAACCCATCCCGTTTTAGAGTCAACCCAAGGGAAATGTAAAGAAGGAAGCAAACTGCTGCCCAAAGTCCTGGGGTGTGTTCCAAAGCCCATGGGCTGTTGGTTCTCGATGATCTTTGCGTTGCTTACCTCCACGAGGAGAGGAAATTGCAAGTAAAGAAAAAATCCTCAGCCCTTTTGCCCCTTCCCACCCACATCCTTAATTAAGAACCATCTGTCCCTTGCACAACTGTATACACTCAACGAGGCTATTTTTAAACGTGAATTCTCAACAGCTCTCGAGCCCTTGTCTTGGGTCAGCGTCATTGGAGAAATTCCTCTCCGTCGTGGACTCTGCCGGAGCCCAACTCCCGTGTGGAGACCAGAACCAGCCTGCTGCGTGGCGACTGACTTTCAGAGGCTGACGTCTGAAGAAAGGCTCCCTCCCCCCACCCGCCTTCATGGCCGTGCCCCCTTCGCTCAAAGGCAGCAGGTGCCTGTACATGTGAGAGCAATGGATCTTTCCAGAAGTCCGCCAGGTTCTTGCTTCCCCCTCGCCACCCCCCACTCCTGTTGATAGGCAGTTTAAAATATAGTTGGTTTCCATGGAGATGGCAGCTCAGGCTAAGCAGAGAAATTAAATCCCTGGGTCAGTGCAGAGCTTTAACTTCTACCAATGCCCCACATCCCGTGCAATAAAAACAGCTAACAAGTAACACTGCTAGAAATCAAACTTGAATTTGAACTTCTCAAGTTGCCCCTCCCCGTGGCCCCTATAAGAAGTCCTAATAACAGAGGGGTAACCCGAGGAGGAGCTTGGATAGTGTGGTTTGGATCAGGAAGCATTTATTTAGCATCAGCTGTGAGCCCAGCTTTTTTGGCGGCTTCAGGGACGATATTGAGGGGAGGTCTGGACATACTAAGCCTTTCTTTCAGGGATCCTGGTGGCCTGGTTTACGACAAATGCGTTTTGACATGCAGCTCAGGCCTGAGGAAGCCCACAAATAGCAAAGGATGATCCCAACACAGAAGTTAGATGGGGGCGGGGACAGGTGGCCATTCTGAGCTTGTCTGTTGATTGCAGACCCTAAGGAATCAGGAACCTCTTGTATTTCAAAGGAGGATCAGGTCTGAAATGAACCCCAGTGTGAAACAATTACGGTATCGGAAACAAGCTGGTAGCTTCAGTTTTATTATCAAAATTTCTGATGGACCAGTCATTTATCAACAATATAAAAATTTTAGACACCAGAGAACACCAGATCTTACTACCATGACACGATGACTATCATTTTTGGAGAATTCCCTCTTGCTCCTGGGGGGCGGGCCTTCGGGGTGGGGTCCGAGCTTTGCTCTCCTGGCCTAACCTTTTAAAACCAAAGCGGTACTTAAACTCCCAAATTGCTGTTTTTACCCCTACGGATCCAGCAAGGTTAGTCCGAACAGAGTCCGTCCCGTGTGACATCAACAACCCTCTACGAAAGCCACCCCGGTATTCGGACCTGCACATCAGCCAGACGCTCCCCAAAACCAACAAAATCAGCAAGGTGAGGCTGGGGTCCTGCTGGGTGGGGGCAGTCTGGGGACCCGTGGCTGCGGGGGAGGGGCGGGTCAGGGGGCGGGGTTTGCACGGAGGTCTCTGGGAACCGGCCCCTCCCAGCCCACCTGGGTTCTCCTCCTTCCCTATGGTTCGTGTCAAGTAAAGCTTGGGGGCCATCCAGCCGTCAGCGGAGAGTCAGTGCGCCAGAAATCTGTCTGATTTAGACAGAGGGCACACAGAAGTGAGAACGAATGAGTCTGTCAAGGAGAGGACAGTAGAGAGAGCAAGAGAGCCTGAGCAGGCTCCTTAGTGGTCCCGACCTGCCCTCTTTGCTCTGTGAGATATTCCGCCATCTGCCAGGATTAACTTCGCAGATGGTTCTGGGCTGACACAGCTGTCAAATCAGACCATCAAGAGATTGGGGTGGGGGTTCTATTTCTGAGATCCTGCTGGAGACTTGGTGGATGGATACGTGGGAGGCCCAGAGCTCTGAGCCTCAGCCAGTTTGGTTGGCTTCTGTCTGGTCCTCACATGGTGGTCAGCAGTAAGCCTCTCTCCACTGTGGCATGGAAATTTCCGGTGTGATTTCCACATCCTGTGTTTGGTCTGTGTTGGTCAGACTGCCTCAGAACTATCCCCGGGAGACTTGAAGCCTCACAGTAGGAGGCAAAGGCTGTGCATGCCAAAGGGTGAGTTCTCAAGCTCCCCGATACTTTCGTGTGTGATGTAGAAGGTGCGTAAAGTGTAGATCAAGCCAGGCATGTGGGAAGTCAACACCTGTGTTCAGAACCCAGAGGAGCATCAAGATGGCTGAGTGACCTCCCCCTGGCAAGGCTCAGCCGCACGTCTCTGCATCAGCTGGAGAGGGCCTTGGCCCCTCCCCAGCTCACCCTCCACACAGCAGCCAGAGTAATTCCTAATGAATGTAATTTGAATCATTCCTGAGGACATTGAATGTCCTCCTCTGCTTAAAAACCATCCAGTGGCTTTCTACTACATTTAGAAAACAAATCAAGCTCCTTACGGCAGCGTGTGAGGCCGTGAGTGCTTTGGCCCCTCACCCCATCTCTGACCTCCCTTCGCATGCCTCCCCACCAGAGCCCATATGTTCTCTCTCGAGCACGCTACCGCCCACTGTTTCTACTACTAGCTCTCGGTCATTCACCATCTGGCTCGTCGTGGCATCATCTAAGCCGCTGATAGCTTGGCCTCTGAAGTCAGGCAAACCTTGCAGTCAGCCTTGGCTTCCCTCCACTTACTAGCTGTGAGACTCTGGGTAAGCCGCTAATTTTTCTCAGCCTCAGTTTTCCCATATGTGAAATGGGTATATTCCAGATATCTACTGCTGTACAACAAAGCGCCTCAAACTTACTGGTGTACCAGAGCCTTTTAATGATGCTTGTGGAGTCTGAGGGTCAGGAATTAGGACAGGGTACAGTAGGGATGGTTGGGCTCTGCTCTGTGATGTTCAGGGACTCACCTGGGAAAACCCACACAACTAGGGGCTGGAATCTTCTAGAACAGAGATTGACAAACTATGGATTACAGGCCAAACCAGTGTAGCACCTGCACCCGTTTTTGTGACTAGAGTTATCTTGGAATGAGCCATACTCATGTTGTCTATGGCTGCTTTCACACTACAAGCGGGAATCGAGTGGTTCTAGCAGAGACCACGTGACTTGCAAAGCCTAAAATATTTACCATTTGGCCGTTCCAAGGAAAAGTTTGCCAATCCCCGGTCTAGAGCCTGCTTCTGGTGTTTGGAATGGGATGCATCAGAGGCACGGTTGGCAGAGACTCAGTGGGAGCATCTACATGTGGACTTTCCTTACGGTTTGAGCTTCCTCACAATACAGTGGCTTCGGAGTAGCGGGTCTCCTACATGGCAAGTGAGGGCCCAAAGAACAAGTGTTTTAGCCAACTGAGATTTTTATAACCTAGCATTGTAACGGCCAGCACACTGTCTTGATTTGTCCCTAGCCAGGGTTGGTATGTATATGCACCATACTGAGAGGGTCTGTCATCTCCTACTCAGATTCAAGGGGAAGAGGCATAGATCCCACCTGTTGATGGGAGGAGTCCAAGGAATTTGAGGCCATGTTTTAAAGTGTCCATGGTGGGAGAGCCTGGGTGGCTCTGTAGGTTAAGCGTCTCCCTTCAGCTCACGTCATGGTTTCAGGATCCTGGGATCGAGCCCCACCTCAGGCTTCCTGCTCCGTGGGGAGTCTGCTTCTCTCTCTCCCTGTCCCTCTGCCCTTCCCTTTGCTCATAATCACTCACTCTCTCTCAAATAAATAAAATCTTTAAAAAATAAAAAATAAAGTATGGTGGTTAGGAAGAGCACCAACCTCAGAGAGTTGTTTTGGGGATGAAATGAGAAATCTACATAAAAGCATGTAGTGTAGTTCCTGGCACATGGTAAGTGCCCAGGCAATCTGAGATACCGTTTTCAGATTCAGTCTTGCAATCCAAATGTCAGGCGGGGTCCACTTCTTCTTTGTTATTTGCAAAGGATACATATAGGTCTCTAGAAGAAGGGATCCCCACCTCGGGGTTGCTTTGGGGACTCAAATTGTTCAGCTCCTGAGGAGTAACTGTGCGTGTCTATAACCTATCCTTTTCTTTGTGACATCTTAGGGGACGGGTTGCTCAGAGCATCTTGAGACCTTCCCCTCTGGCTTTGCAGGCACCATGAGCTCTGGATCAGATGGGACAGAAACACGGGTCAGATAGATCAGTGACTGTGACATCGTTCTGCTTGTCTGCCAGCAGGAGAATTTGATAAGAGAAATAAATTAACCTCTATTTAGAAAGCAGCTTTGACTTGAAGGTGGACAGGATCTATCACAGAGCTGGGTTATTTTTTCCTCTCTTTCTCTTGTCGCTGGCTTCACACAGATTCTTTTTGTCAGGCAATGATGCGGTTAGTGCAATAGATTTCGGAGCCAATTTGGTCTGAAGACTTCCTTTTCATTACTCTGTCTCCTCTCCTGTCTGCCTCAGTCAATCCAGGTTCACAAAAAGCCTAGCTTTCTCTCCCAACAGAATAGTTAGAGTGTGCATTTTGGAGTCAGAAGGCCTGAGCTTGGAACTTTGTTTCTTCATTGACTAAGTGGTCATAGCAAGCTCTCTCTGCCTTGGTCCCCTCCACCCCCAATCCCTATAAAAGAGGCAGGATGATAGCAGATGAGATTGGGATCGTGGAAAGGATTAGATGCAACGATATGTGTAAATTATTTAGACCAACACTGGCTACTCGGGGCCTGGAATGGCTTGATGATGAACGAGGAGGGGGAAGAGGAACAGAAGGAGGAGGAGGAAGAAGAAGAAAGAGGAAGAGGGAGGAGGAGATGGCGGAGGAGCCAGAAGAAGAGGGGGAGAGACAGCAGCCTCTGCTGGCTCCCTGGGGGATCAGTCTGTAATACTCACGCTTCCACATCAAGGCATCCAAACCCCATCTGCAGTGGTGTCCAAGGCTGCAGATCTGCCTGCTGCCATGATGCTCTTTGAAGCAGCTGCATGCCGACTTACCCTTTTCAGCTGGTCTCGCACTCTGGCCAGCTCCTTGGACCTGCAGCAAGACCATGAGTTGTTGTTCTGTTCTTCCATCATGACCTTGACTCAACCACTCTTTGGAGTCTGCTTCAAGCTGTTACTGTTGATTGGTTTCCTCATTCTCTACCTTCCTCTCTCTGTATCTTTGCTTCAGCCGCCATATAGTTCCTACTTCTCACAAGCTTGGCTTATTTGTTTTCTGGCCTGTGGTGGCTCTTCTGTTCTCTTTGAACCTCATCTCTCTGCCTGCGCTCCTAATGGTGTTTGCTATTCTTCCTGTCGGCCAGCTTATCTTTTCATTCCATATCATAGTCATGGGCTGGCTGCCATCTTGTTCTGACCTGTGGTCCTGGGTTGGCGATGGGCTCTGAAGGTCACAAGACAAGTACGGCTGTTTAGGACTTTCTATTTGGCACCATCTATGGGGTTGGAGGGTAGGGACAGTTTCCTTAGGAAAAGCTCATGAGAGGGGCAGTTACCATTACCACCATGTCCAGACCAGTGCACAGCTGGGTGGAATGGGAACCTGGGAGATGAGCCTGCTTTTGTTTGATTCCCGAGTCAGCCGTGCATTTCTTGTGACTTGGCACAATATTGTGTTTCTGCTGCTGGGCTGGAGGTTAGGACCTGGGCCACCAAATCTCTGTATGACCCCAGCAAGTCACTCCCTGCTCTCCGAGTCTCAATGTCCCTGTTTACAGAATAAGGGGTTGGACTGGGAGTTCTCTGAAGGATGTTCCTGCATCTTAACTGTGCTCAGAAAGAGGAATTATGCCACTAGCCCTTCCCAGAATAATCTGGTAGAATTTGGAATGCAACCTCTAATTGCTGGTCCCGTTGGGGCCATAGATTTGGGTCTGACCAGAAGAAGGAATTTCCCCTCCTATTATAGCAATTCAGCCAAAGAATGTGGGCACCATATGCAGTGCTCTCTTGGGATGATTCACAACAACCCTGAGCTACAAAGATAAGACAGACCTAATTCCTACCTTCTAGGAGGTAGAGATAATTCCTTTCTCTATAACACAATTCCTTCTCCCCTCTCTCCCTTTATCTCGCCTTGCAGTTCTCGTTCTTTTCCATTAGCTCACTCATTCATAGATCACTTATTGCTATCTCTTACATTTTTATTCCTGCGCTAATTCTGCAGATTCAAAGATGAATAAGACACAGTCTAGTAGAAGGAGATAGAGTTTTTTCCTCCATCCCTCTCTCCTTCTCTTCATCCCTCCAACCCTCCCTCCTTTCGTTTCTTTCTTGTTTTCCTTCATTTTGGCTTCATCGTTTCCTTTATTGTTGGTCTTTCCACCCAGGGAAGGACCAGAGGGTGCATGGTGTGTTTCTAAGTGCTAAGAATAGGGAGCTCCCAGCCCAGAGGGTGAGAAGAGCTGAAGCCGAAGGAATAATGCAGAGCTAATACTAGGAGTGAATAATGGGCTTTACCTGGTGGAGCAGGGGTCAGGGGGAATTCTCAGAGGATGGAAGAGGTGAACTGTGTCTTCTAGGCAGACTAGGGCTAGACAGATACTCCAAGTAGAAATAACAGCCTGTCCCAAGCCTTGAAGATGTAAAGTGGCCTGGTTTGTGTTGGGGACTGTGAGCCCCCCCACCCAGCAATAATGCAGCAGCCCTTCCTGATGAGGTAGGGTCTGTGGAGGCCTAGTGGAGAGTCAGGACATCTCCCATCACCCATCATTAATGAGGCTATTCCTCCTGTCCTTGGTGTCAGTGGATTACATGGGGAGTAGTGATGAGGTACTCCTACTTCTCCCAAAAAGAGTGTATCATTGGAGGGCTATGAAGGAGCTGGAATTCCCACCCCCATCCAGTAACAGTTAGGAACCCTCCTGCCCTCAGGTGCCAACAGAGGCAGAGAGCCTAGGCATCTGCCCTACTCAGCAGTAACAAGACAGCACACGCCCTCTTTACTGCCAGGGCAGTGTCACAAGAATCTAGCTAAAGCTGAAGGTTTCAGTAACACCCAGAGTCACACCACCTAATATCCAGGCTTCAATGAAAAATCACTTGGCACACCAAGAGCCAGAAAAATTGCAAACTAAATGAAAAAAGACAATCAATAGATAAGGTGAGTGAGATTTTGGAATTATCTGATGAAGGTTGTTAGAACAGTCATCATAAAAAGGTTTCAATAAATGATTATGAATAATCTTGAAACAAATGAAAAATAGGAAATTGCTGCAAAGAAGTAGAAAGTCTCGGGGTGCCTGGGTGGCTCAGAGGGTCAAAGCCTCTGCCTTTGTCTCAGATCATGATCTCAGGGTCCTGGGATCAAGCCCCACAAAGGCTATCTACTCAGCAGGGAGCCTGCTTCCCCCTCTCTCTCTGCCTGCCTCTCTGTCCACTTGCGATCTCTCTGTCAAATAAATAAATAAAATCTTAAAAAAAAAAAAAAAAGAAGTAGAAAGTCTCAGCAAATAAGTAGAAGTTACAAGCAGGACCTATAAAAAATTTAGAACATATAACTAGGAAATACAGTCATTAACATTAAAAACTCAGTGGAGAGACTGGGTGACAGAACGGAGGGGCAGAGGAAAGAATATGTGAGCTTGAAGATAGAGCAGTAGAAATTAGACAGTGGAGTTAAAAAAAAATGAGTAGAGCCTCAGGGACCCTTGGGACAACAATAAAAGGTATAGCGTTGATGTCATCAGAGTCCTGGAAGGAGAGGAGAAAGAGGTCAGGGCTGAAAACATTCTCCAAGAAATAATGGACAAAAACTTCTCAAAATGGGCAAAAGATATAAACCCTTGTTCTTATTTTTCTGATTCAGAAGCTAATACACATACTGTATTCATGGATTGGAAGACGCAACATAGTTAAGATGTCAGTTATCCTCAAAATTAATACCCAATTCCTATCAAAATCCCAGCATTATTTTTTAATAGATAAAGACAAGATTATTCTAAAAGTTATATGAAAAAGCAAAGGAACTTGAATGGCTAAAAATAATTTTGGAAAAGAATGAAGTGGGAGAAATCAGTTTGCCTGATTTCAAAGCTCATTATATAGTTAACAGTAATCAAGACCGAAGAGGATATACAGATGGCAAGTAAACACATGAAAAGATGTTCAATATCATTAGCCATTAGGAAAATGCAAATTAAAACCACAGTGAAATATCATGACCCTCCTATCAGAATGGCTAAAATAAAACATAGTGATAACACCAAACACTGGCTAGGAGGCAGAGAAAATTAGTGACTCATACATTGTTGGTATAAAATGGTGTAGCCTCTCCAAAGAACAATATTTGCATTTTCTTTAAAAATTAAACATGCAATTATCATGCTGTCCAGAAGTTGCATTCCTGGGTATTTGCCCCAGAGAAATAAACACTTGTGTTTGTACAAAACCTGTACATGAATGTTAACAGCAGCTTTATCCACAGTAGCCACAGAGGGGAAGCAACCTAGCTGTCCTTCAATGAGTGAATGGTCAAGCACACTGGGCCACATCCACGTCATGGAATACTGCTCAGAGATCAAAAGGAACAAGCTATTGATACACTCAACAGCTTGGAGGAATCTCCAGAGAATTCTTCTGGGTGAAGGAAAAAAAAAAAAAAGCCAATCCAGAAAGCTTGCATACTGTATGATTCCGTTTATATAGCATTCTTGGAATGACAAAATAATAGAAATGGAGACTAGATTAGTGGTGTCTAAGGTTCAAGATGGGAGGGAGGGAGAGGGAAGTTGGGCGTAGCTCCGAAAGGGCAATGGGAGGGATCCCCGTGATGGTGGAATTGTTCTATATCTTGGCTGCATCCGCTCAATGTCTGCGTTGTGATATTGTGCTGAATTTTACAAGATGTAATCATCAGAGAAAACTGGATGCGGATGCGCGAGGTCTCTGCTACTTCTTAAAACCACCCGTGGATCTGCAGGTATCTCAGATGAGTTTAATTGCAAATTATGTCACCAGCATAATTGCTTCCATTTATTGACGGCCAAGGGCCTCAATAATGCCAGGGCATAGGTGCTCGGGTAAACTCATCTAAGCTTCACAGCAGACCCAGCCGGTGGGGGTTCTTAGCCCCCGTGAGGGATGAGGAGAGGCTGAAGCTCACGGAATTGAGCGTACTCGGAAGCATCGGGAGAGAGTGCGTCCTGGGAGGGTGACACGCACAGCCCAGGCACCTGGTGGTCAGCCAGATGGAGAGTGTCCGTTTCCCCTTCCCCTAGCCCCCCACGATGCTGGTTGGGGGTTTGTTTCGCCGACTCTGGAGTTCACCAGGTAAACATACCTGTTGTCAAATAACCAGCTCACACAAAAGCATGCTCAGGCCCCCACAGCCCGTCGCAGTGATGGACCTCAGTAACACAGGGACCAAGTGACCAGTGTCCTGTGAGGGGACAGGTTAGGTGCCCCAGAGGACACTTAGTTCTGCTGGCTCCGAGAGGCAGGAATCGCTTTTCCAGGACGTTGATGTTTGCTGGTATTACTCTCATTTCACAGTGGGCAGAGCTGAGGACCGGAGAGGTTAGGCATTTGGTCCCGGGCGCAAGGGTGGCTGTGGGATCTGAGTCTGGGTTTGCCTGACTCGAGTGTCTGCTGGGCTCAGTCTCCTCCGGTTGCCATAACAACTGACCACAAACTGGGGAGCTAGAAAAACAGGTATTTGTTCTCTCCCAGTCCTGGAGGCCAGGCGTCTGAAATCAGGGTGTTAGTGGGGTTGGTTCCCTTTGGAGGCTCTGAGAGAGAATCCGTTCCCTGCCTCTCTCCTAACCTCTGATGGCTCTGGCCATCCTAGTCATGGCTTGGCTTAGAGATGTGGCAGTGCGGTCTCTACCTCTGTCTTCACGTGGCCTTTCCCTCTCTGCGTGTCTCTCATTTTCCAGTACTATAGAGACCTTCGATATTGGATTTAGGGCGCACCTTAATCCAGAAGGATTTCCTCTTGAGATCTTTAATTACATCTGCAAAGACCTTTTTCCAAAGAAGGTCACAGTCTGAGTTTCCCAAGGGGCAGGTCTTTTGGGGGACACTGCTCCTGATCACCCCCCACCAGAGGCCACTCTGAGGGTGCACACATGGATTCTGTCCTCATGTTCACTTAGAGCCGGCTCGGGGTCTAGGAGAGGCGGTGGCGCCTCCAAATGACAAGTAAGGGAAGAAGCTGAAGGCTCACGGTCGAGCTCTCTCTGGAGCTGTCAGAGCTGTTGATTGTTTAATAAACACTCGGGAGGAGAGGTGTTAGGATGGGAAGAGCACTCTGGGCACCTCGGCGTGGGGCTTTCCCAAATCAAAAGGTACAGGGAACGTGGCTGTCACCTACGTGGCTTTCATTACGTGGTAACCTTTCGCTCTGGAGTCCAGGCAGCGGGCGGGAAATTGATGTCAGGAACTGTTCCTTCCACAGCTGGATGCAAACCAGCTGGTGGGAGGATGAGAGGAAGCAGGCGGGACGTGGGAAGGGTCTGGTGGCTAAGGGAAGGGGCACTAAGGATGCTGGCATGGGGTTCCTTCTGCTCGCTCGCTCTAACTGCCGTGTCTCTGCTTCTCTGCCTTCCCCTGGCCCCTGCCCTGTTTTCTTTCTGCAGGACCACATCCCTGTCCCTTACCAGCCAGACTCTAGCAGCAACCCCTCATCCACAACGTCCTCCACGCCCTCCTCGCCAGCACCCCCCCTGCCTCCCAGCGCCACGCCGCCTTCTCCCCTGCACCCTTCCCCGCAGTGCACGAGGCAGCAGAAGAACTTCAACCTGCCAGGTACCTCTGCACTTGGGGCATCACGGTGCGGGGAGGGGGCGGGCTCGAACCAATGCCGGGTCCGGGTCAGTCCGCGCTCAGACGCAATGGGTTGAAGGCGTGCGGCTGAGTCTTCCCGTAGGCAGGGCAACCACCACATTATTACCTTATCTGATCTTTAGGGTAGCCCAAAGGAAGTCTTCTCAGCTCTATTTTACAGAGGAGGACACTGAGGCTCAGAGAGGTCAAGGGACTTTTGGTCAACAGCAACGCAGTGTCTCTAACTAGGTGTCAGTCATGGCGGGGGCGAGGGGGGGGGTTTCTGCTGAAGCTGGCAGTTGTCTCATGAGCCAAATAGCTTGGAATTGGCATCACAATCCTGGGGCCACCGCTGTGCAAGGCTGCACTGAGACAGAGTCTGACTCCAGATGTTGGGGTGGGGCTTGGGATAAACAACTGGAGTCCTGGACTCAGTATCCGGTTCTGCCGTGTTCATGCCGTGTGACCTCCGACTTCAGCTTTCCCACCTCTGAAAGGATACGGATGGACGAGAAGATCCAGAAGCTTCTCCCATCCATGAATTTCAGGGCCCCTGGCTGCTGACCTGAGACCATGCACCGGGCCATGAGATGCTGGAGAAGCCGCTCATGAGATGTTTGGCCTCTTGGCCTCTTTTTCATTAGACTTAAGAAAGCAATCTCTCTCTACTCAGGTAGGGCAGATCTAAAATGCGCCCACCTCTTCGGAGGTCCAGCCCAGGTCACTGGCTCTTCTAGGGCCCTCAGGACTTCCCGGCTTGGCCATATTTGCAGCACCACAGCTGATGGCAGGAAGGAGGCTGGTGAGATGAAGTCTGGCTTCATCCAAAATCTAGATCCGTGTTGTTCAATATGGTGCCCACTAGCCACATGTGGCTATTTAAATTTAAACAAATTAAAATTAAATATAATTCAAACTTTAATTCTTCAGCCACATCAGCCACATTTTGATTACTCATTAGCCACTTGGGGCTGGTGGCTGCCATATTGGCCAGTGCAGAATTCAGAACATTTTTATCATCACAGAAAGTTCCACTGGACAGTGCTGATCTGGGGGCTGATTTCCACCTGAGCCATCGAGCTTCATGCAGGGGGAGGACATCCAGGTCCTCAGCCACGGGTCACACTTCCAAACCCAACCAGCCATGAGTGAATGACAGGTAGGGAAATGGGGGCCCAGTCCCACACCTGGGCAGCACTCAGATACAACTACTGATTTAAGGACAAGCTGTCGCCTGCCCACATCGTTTGGTTCTGGGGCTATGTCCGTAGGAATAGGGCACATTTTGAAGTCTTGACAATATGAGGATTTTTTGTGAAGTTCAAGCCTGAGGCGGTCTTGTATCTGTCTGGTGTGAAGGCCACTCAGTCAGCAGCCCCCAAGGATCGTAATGTGAGTCAGCAGCTAGAATCATCTAAGTGTGTGCCTCCCTGGGTCAATTAAGCCAAAACTGCCTGCTGTGTCCACAAGCTGGGGGCTCCCACTGCCAGCTCCCGGTGGTCCATTTCCACTTCCCTGGAAGGGGGTGAATGGAAGAAAGACCCTTTAACACTTCATGACCCACCCCCCCAAATCTGGGGGGAAGTGGGTCTGGGTGCTTTCCTAGAGCTGCTAGATCCCACCCCTGGACACTGACTTTGGGTACTGTCCCCGAAACTGTTTCCTACTTGCTTAATGACCAGGGGCTGAGAAAGGACCTCTTAAGCGAGAACCGTGTGTCAGAATACCACAGCTCTCTCTGTCCCTCAGAGACTCTGCTGGCATCTTTAGACAAGACAACTGGCTAACCAGGGATGATCACTCTTCCTGAGTCTCTTCATTCCTTTGGTTGGGTCCCCGAGGCAGGGTCCTCACTGATTGGCTGCTCGCTTGCCCATGGATCTGCATGTCCCCCGGAGCATCTCATAACAGTGACATTTGGGGAGTGAAGACACTTTAGAACAGCAGTTAAGAGTATGAGCTCCGGAGCTGGGCTTCGTGGGGTTCAAATGCCCGCTCTACTACTTAATACCTGCATCTTGCCAAGCAAATCAGTTACCACTCTGTGCCTCTGTTTCCTCCTCTGTAAAATGGGGTTAATGATAGTATCTACTTCGCAGAATCATTGAAGGACTAAACCTTGTCATACACGTGCAGAGCTGAGTGGAGTGCCTGTCTCATTGAAGATCTTAACAAATGCTGGGGCACCTGGGTGGCTCACTTGGTTGAGCTTCTGATTCTTGATTTCAGCTCAGGTTGTGATCCCAGAGTTGTGAGATCGAGCCCCACATCGGGATTCATGCTGGGCATGGAGCCTGCTTGAGATTTTCCCTCTCCCTCTGCCCCTCCCCTACTCTCTTTCTCTAAAAGAAAAAAAAAAGACAAAACAAAACAAAAACCCACCACGGCTACCATTTTTGACATTTCCCACCGTCACTGCTAATTCATACGGGCCTCATCAGAACTCTGGAAAGAAAGATGAAATCCTCATATACCCTGGTGTTAGGAGTAGGAATTGAATTCAACCTTCTGAGAAGGTAATTTTGCATTGTCTATCAAAGTTTTATATGTACATTCCTTGGACCAGCAATATCACTTCTAAGACTTTATATACAGATATGCTTGCATAGAGTACAGGGATCTGTACATAAGGATTTCATTTCAATAGTGGAAAATCTGGAGTCGACCCAAGAGGGGAATGGTTGATTACAATCAAGAGAGCAGTGGTTGATACACTGTAATATATCTGCATAACCAAATATTCAGCCGCCCTTAAAAAGAATGGGGTGGCTCCTTGTAGATACCCTGACATGAAAGATATCCACAATATCATTTAGGTGGAAAAATAACTGACTTGCAAAGCAGTTGGTATAATAACATCCTTTGTATTCTAAAGTAATTACATATAGTTGTATACGTATGTTTATATATGTGTGTATATATATATACTTGTGTATTTGTATATGCACAAAAAAAGTCTGCAAGAACTTCACGGCAGCTGTTTCTAAGAAGAAGAATTTTACTTTATGCATTGCTACAATGTATAGAATACCAAGGAGCATGCAGCAACTTTATAACTGAATGGTAATAATAAAATGCCATATTGAAATGGTAAGCAAAATAGTACCTTCCAGAGGATCAGCCGGACCTTCTCCCTTGACTTAGGTGGTTTTAGCAAAATTCCCTCAGAATGACAAGTGCCTGTCCTGTTCATATCAGGCCCTAGTCACTGTCACACTCTCAACTGTGAGCCTTTGCTGATGGGAGAGGTGCTTTGACCGTGGTTCCCTGCCAGTTGCTGAGTTTTCTAAAGACCATTCCAGGTAATGCTTGGCATAACCCATCCCGCCAATTAGCATTGGCTAATCTAGAATATTCTTTTCCAGAAGGGTCCATGGGATTAATAGGAATTTGGCTCACTTGTTAACATGACATAGGAAAGAAGAGTGTTTAGTTGGAAAACCAAGTGCATCAGGCACAGGCTTGGTAGGATTTGTAATTGACTAACTTGTTCTCCCACCACTCACTTCCAAATCCTGGGCCATATTTGAACTGATGCGTGGCTCAGGGATATTTCCTCCTGTCCAGAACCACCCACCTCCCCTCACACTGCATTCACCCATCTGTTTCCATAACACATATTTACTGAGCATCTACTATGTACCAGTACTATATAAGGCACTAGATATGAAGCAGTACACAAACCAGCCATGCCCTGTATGAGTTTCCAGTGGCTGCTGTGATAAACCACTACAAGCTTAGTGGTAAAACAGCCCAGATATATCATCTTACAGTGATGGAGGTCATGAGTCCAGAGTCGGTTTCACCAGGCTAAACATCAAGGTGTCCACAGGGCTGGTGTCTCCTGGGGGAGCTAGGAGAGAACCCACCTCCTTGCTTTTTCCCAGCCTGGAGGAGAACAAGTGTAGGTTAGAGTCAGAGGGGGCTGAGTTCCAAAGATAGGAGAGAGCTGACCAGGCAGAGGGAGGGGAGCATGTGCAAAGGCCCTGCCCCAGGAAAGAGCTGAAAAAATATTCCCATGACCTGGGTGCCATGAGTAAGGGGAAAATGGCACAGGTAGGACTCTGCAGGGAGGAGGCCTGGCAGGGCCTTGCAAGGCATGGCAGGAATCTGGGTTTTATTTAAATATGAGTTTTATTTAAAAGGTGTAGGCACGAGATGACTTATCCCCCCTCCTTCTTTCTAGATCCTTCCTTCTCAAAAACTATTCAGGCTGCTTTTGGGGGAGGCCTTAGGGAAGGAAGGCAGGAAGGAGGGCTTCAGAGTAGAGGTGACTTCAAAATGGTCTGCTTATGTCTCTGGCCTCTGGGCCACCCGAAGCCTCCCAGTTCCCCCGAGTCCTCTTCGTTCCAGAGAGCAGGACGCCTCTCAGCTTTCCTGAACAGGCCACTTGGGTTCATCAGCTTCCCATTGGACTGCTCCTCACTGGGGACTGTTGTCAGTGAGGATGGGCTCATGGCCACGCCTTGATTCCTCTCTGGCCACTGTCTCCTTTTCAGTCATCAGGAACGAGCTGTTCTCCGGCATACAGAGGGGTCAAGGATGGCGCTGCTCTGCACTTGGAGGCATTTGCCCGGGTCCCTTTGCCTGACACCTGTCCCTTTTCAGAGCAGTGTCTCCTCTCCTTCCCCCAGCTGCTGCTCTGTGAAAGCATGTAACTGCCAGCTAGCCTTTTCTGCAGACACTGAATCCCCCGTCCCAGTTGGGGAGGGAAGAGATCAGCTAAGCCTCTTGAGAACCCCGGGTAGTTTTTCCTTTTTAATTTTAGCCCCTTGTTGACTGGGTGCAATGATAAAAAAAAAAAAAAAAAAAAAAAAAAAGCCTAAGTTATCTAACAGAAGAAGGTCCTTGAAATCACAGAGATTGGTTCTCTTTTAAAGCTTTGCTGTGTGACTTCGAATGAGTTGCTTCCCGTCCCGGGCACCTCATTTTCCAGAATTAGAAAATGCATCCGTTTGGATTCCATCTATCTGGGATATTTGGGGATTGCTGTGCTAGAAGAGAGTTGATTAATTCCACAAACACGAGTCGGTTGCACCCACTGGTGCAAGAGCCCATGGGATCCTGAGATACCAACACTTGCTCTCTGTCCTGGGGGAGTTTATAACTCAGTTCCAACCTCAGGGGCAGCTAATGACTTTGCTCTTTGAAATAGATTTTCTCTTAATTATAAATCATTCTTGTCTGTTTATTTAGAGAGTTTAGAAAGATAATGGGTTAACCCTTGCAGCTAAGGCTTGTTCAGCACTACTGTGCACTCTGATCTCATGTAAAGATGATCTCAGTCCTGGGAGGGAAAGACTGTTATTATCCCCATTTTACACACATGGAAACTGAGGCTCAGGAGAGAGTTGCTCAAGCTTTTACAAACAGCCAAAGGATGACCAAGATTCGACCCTCTAGGATCAGCCTCGTACTCCTGCTATCCAGCTCATCTTTGCCTTAAACTTGAAGTCAGCAAACTTTTTCTATAATGAGCCTAACAGGAATATTTTAGACTTTATGGGCCAAGTTGTTGCAAATATTCAACTATGACGTTGTAGCCTGATGGCAGCGAGAGACAGCATGCAAATGAATGAATGCGAGACTGTGCTCCAGTAAAACTTAATGAACAGAAACAGACGATGGTCCAGACTTGGCCCATGGGCCATGTTTGTCAACCCCTGGCCCGGGCCTCTGATCCACTCTGTGAATTCTTGGTGAGTCAACATGCAAGTTGTACATTGTCCCCAGATATAACGAAATTATTTCTGGAAGCATATTCCCCAATTCAGACTGTTATCTGACTCCATTCCTGCTCATTTCTTCTGCCTGGGGAGATGAAACTCTGTATGACCTCCCCAATGCCCATGATACCCTTGTCCCCCCTGCCCCCACCCCTCCATCCCACTGGAGTAACTGGTAACATCAGAAACCTCGGGGATATCCGGAACAGCTGGTCTCTGGTGAATGAACCGGAAGTGAAATGAATTGTAGGTGAATCAGCAGCAAAGTTGAGGAAATTTCTTTTATCCCTAAATATAGAAATCTACTCATGCTCATGGTGGGCAGAATAATGGTACCCCAGAGATGGCTATGTGCTCATCCCAGAATCTGTGAATATCTTACTTTCTATGTGACTTGTCTCTGCAGACATGATTAAAAGTCCCAAGTTAAGTTAAATTAAGGTGGGAAGATTACCCCGGATTATCCAGATGGAACCACAGGGGGACTTATCAGAGGGAGACAACAAGGTCAGAGTCTGTAGGAAGTGATGTCAGGACCAGAGCACAGACTGAAGGGATGGGCTCTGGGCCAAGAAATGTAAGCTCTAACAGCTAGAAAAGGCAAGGGATAGATTTTCCTCTTGAGCTTTCAGAAAGAACCAGCCCTGCCAACACCTTGATTTTAGCCCCTTATCACTTATTCCACACCTCTCATACCTCGAGAATTATAAGTAGGTAAACGTGTTGTTTTAAGCCACCAAGTGTGTGGTAATTTGTCACAGCAGCAGTAGGACCGCTCATACAGTGGTCAATGCAGAAAATTTGGAAAACACGGGAAGTGCATATTTTTCCAATTTTATTGAAATCTGCTTGACATATAACATTGTATAAGTTGAAGGCGCACATGATTTGAGATGTGTGGGAATTTGTGAAATGATCACCACTCTAAGTTTATTTACCATCCATATCCACACACAGCTACAGATTATTCTCTTCGTGATGGGAACTTTCAAGATCTATGCTGTCAGGGCACCTGGGTGGCTCAGTTGGTTAAGCAACTGCCTTCGGCTCGGGTCATGATCCTGGAGTCCCAGGATCGAGTCCCACATCGGGCTCCCTGCTCTGCGGGGAGCCTCCTTCTCCCTCTGACCTCTCCCCTCTCGTGCTCGTTCTCTCTCTCTGTCTCTCTCTCTGTCTCAAATAAATAAAATAAAAATAAATCTTTAAAAAAAAATCTACGCTCTCAGCAGCTTCCAAATATATGAAACAGTATTGTTAGCTGTAGTCACTGCAATGCACGTTACATCCCCAAATATCAAGTGATACTTGTCTTACCACTTGAAGTTTGTGCCTTTTGACTGCCTTCAGCCAGTCCCCTAACCCATCTGGTTCTGTTTCTATGAATATGATTTTGTCAAATTCCACATATTAAGTGATAGCATACAGTATTTGTCTTTCTCTGTCTGACTTATTTCACTTACTAGCACAGTGCCCTCGAGGTCCATCCACATGGTTGCCAATGGCAGGATTTCCTTCTTTTTTATGGCTGAATAGTATTCCTGTGTGTGTGTGTGTGTGTGTGTGTGTGTGTGTGTGTGTGTGTGTGCATGTGTGTGTGAACACCATTTGCTTTATCCATTTATCTATCGGGATATTTGGGTTGCTTCCATGTCTTGACTCCTATAAATAACGCTGCAGTGAACACGGGAGGGCAGATAGCTCTCTAGGTTAGCAATCTTGTTTCCTTCGGACATACTCTGAGAAGTGGGTTTGCTGGATCCTGTGGTAGTTCTATTTCTAATTGTTTGAGGACCTCCCAGACCGCTCTGCACAGTGGCTGCACCAGTTTGCGTTCCCACCAATGGTGCTCCACACTCTTCCCTTTCTCCACAACCCCGCCAGCACCTCTTTCTTATCTTTTTGAGAGTAGACATCTTAATAGGTGTGAGACGATAGCTCATTGTGTCATAAAAGATTTTTTAAAGCCTCTCTCATCACTCTGGCTAAGGGAAAGAATTAATATTTTAGATTATGGCTTGACCAAGACTTTCTGAATGTGTATGTGTGTCCCTACAGAGCTAACAAAAATGCGAATGTGCTCTGGTGACTCTCCGAGTTGAGATGCTCTGTTTTCAGGGCCGCAGGTGGGTGGTCGGCTTGAAGGTGTAGAACTCTGGTTCTTTTATACGTGCCCTCAGTCCCTTGTGATTTAGGGTGTCTGCAGAAATCTGGGAACCCTCAGAGGTGGGCAGAGAACCCCCATGGTGGCTGTGGGAGCCTGGTTTGTTATTTGAAGGGACAGCCCTAGGACAGCACTGACTTTGGCATTTTCCTTCTTTTGCAAGCGTCCCACTACTACAAATACAAGCAGCAGTTCATCTTCCCAGGTGAGTCCATGGGCTCCCAGGCCCTCCTGAGGCCCCCCGGAGGGGCATGTGTTGCTGGAATGGATGAAGGCAAGGGTTGTTGGGGTGGGCAAGCTCGAAGAGGGCGGCCGTGGGACCACCAGCCCCCAGGATCATGGTGAACCATGGAGGTGGGAGAGGAGAGGCTGGGTGGTCCGAGGGCACTGTGGTACCAAGGAGAGCCTGAGGCACAACAGAAAGGCCCGAGAAGGTGGTCTGCAACAGAAGGACAGGCCAGGGTGAGGAGGGGTCCAGAGCCACGTGGTAGGGGAGAGGTGATCAGAGGGACTGAGTTGGGCGCCGGGAGAGGCGAAACCGAGTGGCCTCACCAAAGAGAACTCAGGAGTGGGGGGTGATTCGGAGGTGACCGGCTGGGTGCTTCGGGTCACAGGCTCGGGGCTTTGGCAACCCCGTCACGTCATTGGTGGGACATTTTGTTCAGGGTGCCATTTTAGAATACTGGTGCGTGTGAGCAGGACAAGTTCAAGTGATGGAGGAAGGGAAAGAAGGGATTAGCAGCCCCGGGGACCCACGACCCGGTGAGAAGTTACTAGCTGCCCCATGTCCCGGGAATCAGGTCTTTGGGGGAGGTCGTGGCCTCCATGTTGGGTTTCTGACTGTCTCCCGTCTGGTTCTCAGATGTGGTGCCGGTTCCAGAGACGCCGACCCGGGCGCCCCAGGTCATCCTGCATCCAGTGACCTCGAATCCAATGTAAGTGGAACAGAGACCTCCTCCTCCTGTGCTGGGTCTTCAGTCTGCTCAGGGTCGCTGTCTTCTTGCTTCCTCTTCCTGGAGTTGATGGAGTGGGAGACTGGGGGAGAGAGAGACTTAGGGAATGACTCAGGTAAAGAGAGGGAGAGTGTGACAGCTTCTCTCAGCCGGGGCCCAATGGACGAGCCAGCTCTGCTTCGTGTCCTGGCCCTGCTTGTCCAGGGTGACTTCCAGGCATGGACCATTTCCCTAGGATCGCCAGACTCTTCTGTGATCAGAAAGATCTGCAGTGAGCTTAATGAAAGAACAGTTATTCTATGTCATTGTTCCCCCACCTTTAAAAAGCATAATTGGGGTTCATCTTGCACAAATTGTGCAAGCATAAAAAAGCACAACTTAGGGTTAGACTAGGCATCAGCAAACCACGCTCTCATCAGCTTCCAAATATATGAAACAGTATTGTTAACTGTAGTCACTGAGATGCTCGTTACGTTCCCAAATATCAAGTGATACTTGTCGTATCGCTTGAAGTTTGTGCCTTTTGACCGCCTTCAGCCAGTCCCCTAACCCATCCGGTTCGGTTTCTATGAATATGGTTTTGTCAAATTCCACATGTTAATGGAAGTCTACTGAAGTCTATGGGACAAATCCAATTCGCCACTTGTTTTTATAAATAAAGTTTTATTGGAACACAGCCACACTCATTTATTTACAGTATACTGTCTATGTGGTTTTCAAATTACAACAAGAGAGCTAAGTCGTGGGAGCAGAGACTGTAGGGTCTGCAGAGTCCAAAATATTTACCACCTGGTCCTTATGGACTAAGTTTGCTGACCTCTGGTTTATACCATTATCAGTAATTTTGGAAAACGTGGACTGTTCTGTAAAAAAAGAAAGGAAAAATAATCACTGATAATCATACCACTCTTAGAGCCTTGACGTGTATTCTTTCTGTTCGTATTTTACATACTTGTGATTCATGGTCTCTGCAGGTACCAGCCGGCTTTGTCATCCTATAAAGCTATGGCATCACATTTTTTGTATTTTTCTAGGTTCTTTATAGGCATTGTTTTTAATGGCCATAAAATATCGTTATTGATGTAGAACAATGTCCTTAATCATTCCGCTATTGCCAGATCTCCCATCTTCCCATATTTCACTGTCTCAAACAACACTGCAATGAACGTCTTTACACATGCAGCATCTTGAGCATTCTTGGGACGCTGTCTTTCCAGGTGGTCTGTTGTTGGTGTAACCCAACAGCCCAAACCACCTCCCTTGACTTCACTTCTTTGGTTGTGGCCAAAGTGGGGGGCATGCTGGGGGACCTGATTTCGATTTCACTGGCTCCTTGGTTGTTCGATTAGACATTTTTGCCTCCTTGGTTGGTCTTCGGCTCCCCTAACTACTCCATCCTTTCCGACCCGGGTTACAGACTTTGTGAAAGACGTAGATAGCGCATCTGTGACATCCAAGGAGCAGCAGTTTGCCGGGGATATTGTGCTGACATCTAGCTCCGGATCATTTCTCTGCTGCTCATACACCAGTTCCACAATTGTGCGAGACGAACCCCAGGTTATTAAGTGGCAGGTGGGGAGTGCCCAGGAAATACACAGTCAGTAGCTGCGTGCGATCTGCTCGGACAGGCATGGAGCGATAGGCACTAACTCTTCGTGGAAGGAAATAATTGAATCGCCGGGCTGCCGGAATCACGCCTCGATGCAAGCAGAGGAGGGCTGCCTGCCTTGTTGTTGGGTGTGAGGAGGAACTCCAGCTGCATTGTTCGCCCAGATCTCCCCACGGCGTTAAGTTCCTGGCATCTCAGCTGTCACGGGGTGATTTCATTCCACCTTCCCAGCCCGTACTGTAAATAACTTGTTAATATGAAAGCAAACAGCCCTTTGTGACCCACCCTTCTTTCCCCTTTTCGTTCCTCCAGCCTCTCGGGCTGCCTCTCACCCAGAGCCCCTCCAGCAAGTGGACTGGCCCTGTCTGCAGGGTCGGCAGCTTCTTGGGGTCTCAGGGTCAGAGCAGCGGCCCCTCCAATGAGGGATAGGTAGGGCATCTGCTAAGCTTCCCCAGGGGAAATAGGAAGGGGGCAAGGTGTTCATCGTGATTTTTTTTTCCTGCCCCTGGTTCCAGCTTTTCTGTGCCTTCAGCAGCCCAGTTATGTCTCTCTGCAGCAGCACACACACACACACACACACACACACACGCGTACACACACACATCCTTTCCTCTGAAAACATACCCCCAGAAACACCTCCCATCCCCATCACATACCATGTGCTCCAACAGTCCCTTTACCCCCCAGTACGTACCCAGCTACACTGTCAACATACGGGGTGCCCCCAACATCCCAGGAGGTACCCCCAGCTCCCATGCACCCAGAACGACCCCTACACAGAGCCCATCCCATTGCACCCACACACGTGAGCTCCCTGTGGCCCCCCCGCACCCGCACACAGCAGGAGCCCACGCTTAGCCCAGCTGCAGCTCAGGACCTCACGACTGCATCACCGTTGCGCGTGGACACATATACGTGCGTGCACACACGCACACACACATGGGCACGCACACACACCTGTGTCTTCCAGTCCACTACGGTTTCGCTCATTCCCATTCCATGCATCCTCATTCGATGTGATTGGCAACATCCAACTAACTCCAACACTGAGGGTTTTTAAAATACATCCAATGATCTCTCCGGGGCATTTCCATCGCACTCCATTTACTCGATTCATACCTAACTTGGGGCCCTTGTCACGTTTAGCCTTTCTGCACAATATCTCCACGCTTGCTTTCGTCCCTTCGGTAGTAATGTAATATTCCTCAAAAGTCAGGAGCCGTGCCTGTTCCAACTCCGTATTCCTCGGACGGCCTCACCCCTGTCCTGGCACACACAGGTTTTCCCCGCTGTCCGAAAGTAGAGCGTGCCTATGAGACCTTTCATGAACCAAAAGAGTGTCATGGGAAGAAACAGTTATTATTCATTTATAAGGAAAAATTGGGGGTGTCCCCATCCTCCAAAATGACTTCTCTTAGGCTTTTCCGATACCTTAGGGTACATCTTGCTAAGGGATGCACAAAATACACAGAGATGAAGCCCAGATGCTCGTAGACACAGATCAAAGCTCTGGAGGCTGGATGCAGAGATGCCGAGGGTAGCTCTCAGGAAAGGAGGTTGGAGGCACCCCTCACTCTGCTCGGGGTGCACGTGGCTCTTTGCAAAACAAAGCTGAATGCAACGTTCACTTTTTACCCTTTCTCATAAAAGCAAAACCCTCTTCGAATTTCTTTTGGTAGATATCAATGTAGATCTTTCATAAAAGAGAAGTGGCGTGATGCCAACTTCCAGAAAGCGGGCGGTGCCTGTAATCCTGAACCCTAAGCTTCCCCCGTAAGATTCCGAACCCAAGTGAACTTGAGTGATCTCGTTAATTCTTTCCTAGCAAACACCCAGCGCTCTGAGAATTCTACCCATGGCATTTAGGCCAATGTATAAGGAAGTTGCTAGATTAATGGAAACCCAAGCCATAAAGAAAAATGAGCCCTGAGCAGCACCGGAAATCTATTTAAAACAGTGTCCTTGTCATTGCTTCTTTGTGGCGAGGTTATGGATTATCTTAGACCTAAGTGTTGAAGTGAATGTTGAGATAAAGCCTTGACGGGGAGGGCTTCTCATTCAAAGACTCTTCGTACTTGGATAAACAGGACACCGACCTCCCTTTTCACCTGAGGCTCACATTTATTTTTCTTTCTTTAAAGCTTGGAAGGAAATCCATTACTTCAAATTGAAGTGGAGCCAACCTCAGAGGTGAGATTCGGAGAGGGAGAAGCACCTTTTCCCGGGGCTGCCCAGCACTTGGCAGAGCCGATGGCTGACTTTATTGACTCAGAGGGCTTGGGTGGGTCGGGGCGGGGGGACCCTGTTTGATGGATGTTCTAACTCCGGGACAAGTGGCAGGGGGCCCCTCCCAGCACCAAGCCTAATGGGCCATTATATGGTGTGCATCATGGAAAAGCTAGTCGTGCAGAAGTTGGCAAGAGATTTGCATTCTTAGTTGAAAAAATCAGCTTAGGGCCAGGTGAATACCGAGGAGGTTGTGCCCCGCTGCCTTCCAAAGAATACACTGGGGGAGGTAGGGTCCCCCAGGGGACATGGAGCTTGGCGAGCTTTTGAAAATGTTCTGGGGCTTCTTCCCACTTGCCGAAACTACTGAAGGAGTAAATGAAGTGGCTTGGGTTCAAACTGTGGACTCCTCAGCCCGGTCGCTGTGTCCTGAAGTGAAGGGAGTAGAGCCCAGAGAAAATTGTGTCCTTTCTGCAATTACTGGGCTAGGTGAAAAATGATGCTGGGGAAGCCAGTGGAAAGGGTGTCATTTCCCCGAGTGTGCCACAAGGGACAGCTTGCTCAGGTTTGGGGTCAGGATGACCTCAGGCTGCGTCGTCAGGGCCCAAGCCTCTGGGAATCCCCTCCGGCCGGGGCTCCTGCTGCTTCCTCACTCAAGCAAAAGAACCCAAGGGCCAGGGCATTCCCGTCCACCATGCTGGGAAGGGAGGTCCCTTGACCTTCAGGATCTAATGATTGTGATGGTCACACCTAAGCGTTCCTGGGCCGCTTCCTGGTGTGCAGGGACAAAAAAGCAGAGTCCTGGCCCTGGCCTGCTCTTTCCTGATGCGGTAACTCTGAATAGGGTCCAGGAATCTGCATTTTCTCTGGAAGCCCAGGGGCTGTTGGTTAGAAATGGTCAGGGGTGTGCAAGGGACTTCAGAGGCTTTCATCTCTTGAAAACCCCACACCATCACTGGGGGTGAGGGTGGGTTTTATTAGCTCTCCTTTATGATGAGAGGAGGAAGTCTCAAGAGAGGTCAAGCAATTCCCCCAAAGTCACACAGAGGCCACATTCTAGCTCATTTTGTCCAATTGGTAAGCCCTCCTATGAGCCTCCCTTCTACGTCCCGTCCTCACAGCGGCTGAGGAAGCCTGGGAGTCTGCCCTGTGCTGGGGGCTCTGACCTCTGCCTGTTTCCAACTCATCAGTTCCAAATCCCCTGGGGGAAGCAAAAGGCACTCCCGATTGAGGTGTTCCGGGCAGACCCCTGATTTACCCATAGTTCAGCCTGTTGTCTTTCTTACAGCCGGACAAGCAGTCACACCAAAACATCAGGGCAGAATAGGAGGGCATTGAAGATTAGGAGTCGAGACACTTGGGTCTGAGTGTTAGCTCTGCCTGGCTGTGTGAGGTCCAGCTGGGCAACCTCCCGGGGTGACCAACCATCCGCGTTTGCTGGGGCCAAAGGGATTCCCAAGGGGATTTTCATTTTTAAGTCCTCTCTCTACCTGATATGGGGCTCAAACTTACAACCCTGAGATCAAGAGTCGTATGCTCTACCGACTGAGCCAATCAGGCACCCCCTCCCCAAGGAGACGTCCATTGCCCAAATCTGAAGCATCCAGCAAAACCAGCATGGGTGGCCCCCAGCATTTCTCCTCTATGAGCCTCAGTTTCCCCCTTGGCAAAAGAGCATTGGACTGTCACGATCTCCCTTTCAGCTCCTTCACCCTCTACGATTCTAGACAAGAGCGACCTGGGGCAAATAGATACATGTGCCCACCAGCCGAAAATGCACCAGACCCCGGGGGGGAGCTTGTGGGAAGGCAGGGCAGAGGCAGGTGCCGCTCTGACCACTCTCCCCTTTTCCGGCCCCAGAATGAAGAGGGCCACGATGAGGCTGAGGAGTCGGAGGACGACTTCGAGGAGATGAACCTGTCCCTGCTCTCAGCCCGGAGCTTCCCACGCAAGGCCAGCCAGACCAGCATCTTCCTGCAGGAGTGGGACATCCCTTTTGAGCAGCTGGAGATCGGCGAGCTCATCGGCAAGGGCCGCTTCGGGCAGGTGTACCACGGCCGCTGGCACGGGGAGGTGGCCATCCGGCTGATCGACATCGAGAGGGATAACGAGGAGCAGCTAAAGGCCTTTAAGCGGGAGGTGATGGCCTACAGGCAGACGCGGCATGAGAACGTGGTGCTCTTCATGGGCGCCTGCATGAGCCCGCCCCACCTGGCCATCATCACCAGGTCAGTCCTGCCCGGGGTTCCCCACCCACCGACCCATTACCCGAGTCCTGCCTCTGGCAGGGTTGAGAAGTGGGGGATTCTGGTTAACGCGTGGTTCTGGCGAATGCGGCATCTCCGGCTCTACCGTCCACAATTGTGAGGTTTTACGATTTGAGATTCCAGAAAATACTTTTGATGCTAAACTCTTTGGCAGAGCAGTGCCCCGGGGAGAGCACCATGAGTGGGAAAGTAGGAAAGTTGGTTTAAACGCCCCTGTGCTCCAAGTGTGTGTGAAACAACATCGCTGAGACTCACTGTCTCCATATCTGAATTGAACTGATTGGATTCAATCAGGGGTTGGCAAACTTTATCGGTAAAGGGCCCACTAGTGAATGTTGGTGGCTTTATGGGCCATACAGTTTCTGTAGCAACTGCTCAACTCTGTTCACTTGGATGTGAAAGCAGCCACAGACAAGATGTAAATGGATGTATGTGGCTGGGTGCCAATAAAACTTTATTTATAAAAGCAGGTGATGTGCTGGATTTGGCCCTCGGGCCCTAGTTTTGCCAGCCGTGGGCTAAGAGCGTGATGACTGTTATTCTGGCTTTCATTAAAAGCGGCAGATGATGTTTGCAGGTCTTCACCATTGCTATTTTCAATATCCAGGATCCCTGATCCCTAGCCGCACAGGACAGGTAGTGAGAAAATCTTACATTAAGAAAATGTCAGATGATAGCAACTTGCCTGAACGTGCTCCCTAACCTCGCCCAGGGACGCGGGGCATCGAAGAAAAAAAATTGCTTCAGTTTCAGTAAGAAGTTGTGAAACTATCCTTTGGTGTGTTTTCAAACTCTCGGCATCCCACTGCCATTCCTGGCGTGGCCTGGGATGCCGAGAGTCAGCTCTCTCCTTACCATTCCTAGCTCAAGATCCCAAATACACATTCCTCTCATCTTGGCAGGAGCTGTGAGCTCAAGGAAGAGCTGGTGTGTCTTTGGTCTGTTCCCTTGCTTCCCCAAAGCATCCTTAAGCCCATTTCTAAGATCTCTGTCGTCAGAAGAAGGTGTGTTATTGTCCATCAGCATTGGTTATGCAGATGATGGATTGAATCCATGTGTCCCATGGTAAATGTTTTCAAAGGATTGGAGATCGAGAACTGGCCCTTCCATCCCTAAACCAGGGTAAAATGGTGGTTCTCCACCCTGAACAGGATAGAAGAGGCTCTCCAATTCCCAGCTCGGATCATATTCAGGGGCTGAGCTGTGCTCACGACGTGAGTGTATCAGTAAGCTTGTGCTGAGTAACAAATTATCCTCCACCCTTCAGCATTTTTCTCTATTCTGTGGACAGTTCTGTGCTGAGCCAGGCCCCATGGCTGGGCTCTTGGATGTGTCTGTGCTCAGTTGGCAGGTCAGACTGGGGCTGGTCACTCTTGGGCATCTTCTCACCATCTCTTACTCCCCACCAGCCTCGCTTGGGCTCATTCCCAGGGTGGTCTCAGGATTCCGATGGCACCTTTCACACCTCTGTCTGTGTTGCATTGACTGATGGACATTGGCCAAATCAAGTCACATGGTCAAGCCAGATTCGAGGCGTAGACAGAGTATGCCTCTGCAGTGTCACATTGTAGGGGACATAGATACAGGGAGAGGGACAGTTTGTGGCCACTTGTACAACCTGCCACTGCTCCTTTCCTCCTCTCTTTGTTGTCCACAAGGTACCGTCCTCATGCACAGCCCTTTATTTGGGGTACACACATCCGGTGGGAAGGTGGACTCCTCCCCACACACGCACTAGTCTTCTGCCTACTGCTCCCACCAGTCTGTCACCCCAAATTTCTCTCTGGTCAGCTCCTCACCTTCTGGCCCTCTAACCCCTCCTTTTGACATCCCCAAATGAGAAAATTCGAAACCCAGCGTCTCCTCTCCTTTGCCTGGCCCTTCTAAGGACCTCTCGCCTCCCCGCCCTCTGACTTCCTCTGCATTATTAGAGGAGCCCAGTGCCCCAGGCCTCCCACACCCCTTTCCTCCCAGGGGTGGCTGGTTGGAAGTGGACAGATGCGGTTAGCAGCCCTCCTTGAGGAACGAGTGGTCATTATGAAAATGTGTCACTCATCCTGTAAGCCAGCTGCGTTTGTGGCCCCTTTGTGTTATGTGCAAACTCTGCGCCCCCCTCCCCGAGCACCGTCACTGCCTGCAGATTTCACAAATAGCTCAGCCTTTTCCTGGCACCCTGATAAAGATTTTGCAGCTTTGGGACATGGAATTGGTCTCTGAAGTGTTTTGGTATTTTGTGTGAAGAAGCCAGATGAGCCCCAAAGAAGTGGCATTTATTCCATATTATTGTGTCATTATATATTTACCTCGGGGGGGGGCTCTGTGCACCCCCTTCTCCCATTTAGCACTGCCCACTTGTTGACCATCAGATCTCTTATCTGAATGTTCAGTCTGAAACCCGATATTTGAGTAATTTGATTAATCACCTGCATCCGCGTAATTGGCTGGCCGAGGTCGATGGTTGGATAAGAGCCAGCCAACTGGAACAATTATTTTACGGGGAACATAAGACCAGATAATTACCTGGCATATCCCAGCTAAATTCACAATGGCGCGTTCTAGCCAATTACTTAGTAATTATCATCGGAGTTAACAAGTATTTCTAAGATTAGCTTCCCTATAACGCGATGTGTATGGCTCTTGGGGAATGAGTAATAACCAACTAGTTACCCAATTGCTATATCCACAAATACAATTAGCAGCAGGATTGCTAAATCGTTTCACGATTGGGTCATTATGAGATTATTGCAAAGCTATTGGCAGTCAGCACAATCGCTCATTTTGAAAACTCCAAGTGGAATTTGAAAGCCAATAGCGCTGAATGGAAACATCTCTCATCCCTCTGCCTTGCCGCAGAGTTGCCTAGGCCTCAGTGTCCCCATCTGCAAAATGAGGAGGTAGAAGTAGGTGCTGGGAGCAGAGTCCCTCCACCACTGACAGAAGTGCTCAGGTTTGAAAGGCAGCCTGGAACAGCCCTGGGGTGGTGCTTCCCGAAGCCTGGTCCACTGGGCCCCCTGTGCCAGAGCCAGCAAAGGGAGGGAGCCGCTTCAGTAAGGGTGCTGGGTGCTCCCAGGGTGTTTCCTGGGGACCTGGTGATGGGCACACACTTGGGGGCTTACTGTGACACACATTTATTCTGCGGTTCTAAAGGTCGGAAGTCCGGAGTGGGTCTCACTGGGCTCAAGTCAAGGGCTGCTCTTTTCTGGAGGCTCTGGAGCAGAATGTTTCCTTGTCTTTTCTGGCTTCTTGAACGTTCTTTGCTTTCTTTGGCTTGTGGCCCCTTGGTCCATCATCAAAGCCAGCAGCCTTGCCTCTCCCTTCCGTGGTCACACGGCTGCTTCCGAGGTCAGATCTCACTTGTATAAGGATACTTGTGATTGCATCTAGGACCCAGCCATCCAGAAGCATCTCCCATGTCAACGCGCTCAGCTTCTGAAATGTCCCTTTGCAACACACGGTTTCCCGGGATTAGAACCTGGGTCGCTTTGGGATCCAGTATTCAGTCTCTCACATCACCTTGGACCTACTGAATCGAGTCAGTCTGTAGGTTAAGACTTTCTAACCAAGCTCTGCAGTCCATTCGAATCTGATTAATACTGGGAGCCACACCCTAAGGAATATTACCCGGGAGTACCTACTGTGTGCCCAGGGCTGATGCTGGATGTATCCGGCCAGTGCAGAGGCAAATGGAAACAGGAAGGTTAAAAAAAAAAGACCAGGCAAAATGACAAAATAATTAGGATCTCAGTGGGAAGAAATTTGTTATTTATCTGGTGACAGGAACACGGACCAACCTACTTCAGCTGGGTGCCACAGGGATAAGACCAAAGCAAAATGCTACAGTTGATGATTCCAAGAAAGCCCCGTTAGGAGAAGCCCGATCGCATTGAGTGCGTCTGGGTCATATTACAGATATGGAAACTGAGGCCAGGAGAGGAAAGTGGGGCCGGACGGGAGCCCAGGTCTCTAACAATGCACTTGATCCTCCGACAGCTTGAAAACCCATTCTCCCCCAATGCTTGTCCCTTCACTCATTCAGTCATCAGATTTTAGTAAAGCTGTTGAGTACCAGGCACTTTGCTGGATGTGAGAAGAGGGTGGTGAGCAAGACAGACACGGACCCTGTTTTCAGAGTGCTGTCATTCTAGTGGGGCAGACAGACTAGTGCTGAGTAGTAATGAGATCATTTGAGTAGGTCTCGGCCTGTTGAAGGAATCAAACCAGAGCACTGCTACAGAAGGACGGGGCCTGGAATTATTTTAGGTGTGCATGGTGGGGGGGAGGATCCCAGCAGCAGAGACCTGAGTGTGAGGACCCAGCTCTGCAAATACAGCACGGGGCACACTCAGCAGCGGAAACAGCAGATTCAAAGGCCCGGGGGTAGCAATGAGCAGGGTGTGCTTCAAACCAGAGAGAAGATTGTGGTGGCAGAACATGGTTGGCAAGGACGAGAGGTTGGGAGGTGAGGAAAGAAGCCGGCAGGAGCCAGACTGGGGGAGGAGAGGGGTGCTCATGCCTGGTTGAAGTGGGCACTGATGCCTACAGCAGCCCCTCAGCCTCCACACCATATTTGAGGCGAGACCATTCATTTCAGAGTCTGGCCTGGGCCTCATAGGATGGTTAGTAGGATCCTGCTCCCTACCCACAAGATGCCAATAATACCGAGTCCCTAGTTGTGAGAACAAAAATGTCTTCAGATACTGTCAAATGTCCCTGGGGCAAAGGTACCCCCAGTCGAGAACTATTGCCCAAGAGTCTCTGATTTAATTAGTCTGTATGGGCCTCGGGTTCTGTACAAAACCAACCCCCCACACGACTCTATCAGGCAGCTGGGAGACCCCCTTACCCCCCGAGATCATCTACTGTAGGACCAGGAAGGCTGGCAAGAGGTCTGGAGTTTATGCTCAGGGGAGCAGGCAGCCCTTGGAGGGTTGTGAGCAAGGGCGGGAACTTGTGTCTTCAAGGTCAAAATTGGAGAAACTCCCAAAATAGAGGGTGAGGGCCCAAGGGGAGTATTTTAATGTCTGCAGAGACAGCCAAAGTTCAAGGAAAGGGCCGTTTATCTGCCCTAACTCCCCATTATGGTCAGAGCCGATGACTTCACCAGGCGCCAGCATCCTTTACCCCCATCCCAGCCCGCTGCCCTTGGCCGGACCAGGAAGCGCCGTGTTCGGAGGGCTGCCCTGCCGTGGTTAGCGCTCTGCCTGTAGGTCCCCAGCAGCAGCAGAGAAGCTGCTGTTCCACCCTTGTCGTCACCGAGGGTGAGCATAGGGAGGGAGACGCTGCTCCATTCTTTCCAGAAAGGTCTATCTCCATGTCCCAATGCCCCCATCAGCTTCTGCTCCAGCCGTGTCTCTCTGGAAAGGAAGACACAGTGAGCTTAGGGGCCAGGTGGAGACCATAGTTCCATCATGTGGTCCCTTTTCTAGAAGCTGAAGGAGGCACAGCTGATCCTCATGTCTGAAACCATCTCCCTGCTTGAGGGGCATTTCTTTAATGTTCATAAATTCAGAGTCCCCGAAATACACCAAAATAGCAACCGATTCCACCAGCCTTTGGCAAATCCTCGGCTTCAGGCCAGGCACGGTGATGGTCTCCCATTTATTATTGTGCCCATTTTACAGATGGGACAACTGAGGTCAGACAAGGCAAAGGGAGCCCTTGCCTGGGTCATAGAACAAATAACCAGCAGAACCTAGAATTGAGCAAGTGTATCTGATATTAGTCTTGTGGGTTCCTTCATTGCCCTGGCTGCCTCAGCAGGGTCAGGAGGAGTCGGCAAGAATGTGTCACGGGGTTTCACCGCCCCTGATCCCATCAGACGCACCTGGGTACTTGGTGACGATATAAGAGCCAGGCCCCATCTTAGTTCAATGCGCCCAAGCCTCTGTCGTTATTGACTAAGTTCCAGAGGGTTTGGTACACCACGGTTTGTAAGCCTCTGACTTATTAAACTGGTTTCATTTTTTTTGTAACTTTAATTCTGTTTAGGTACTAAAATACCCTGTAAGTTACTATGGGGCCAGCACACACACACACACACACACACACACACACACACCCCTCTTCCATAGACACTCCACATTACACACTTCCCTTCCTCGTCCTCTGTCCTGCTCTTTATCTTATAAAACACACACTTTCTCTTTCCCTGCAAAAGACTTGTATTATTGATATGAGCAATTGACAAAGTTCCCGTGGCCCACGAGCCGCCCCCCTCCCACCAATCTTTTTCTAGAATCCCCAGATTACTTAAAGCCGTCCATCATAGCACAGACCCCTGGCTAGCATCACCTGGGAACTTTTTAGAAAGGCAAATAGAAGATCCAGGATCCCCTCCCTCGCAATCAGACGCTTTCACGGAGGGCCCACTCTCTGGGCTGTAAGAAGTTCTCCAGGGAGTCTCTCACGTGCACTCAAGCTCAGAGCCCTCATTCTAGAGAAACCGGCTCTCACATCCTACCCCGAGTGAGCAGACTTTTCCACTGCCAAGAGCTGCACACCCCGGAACCGAGTGATTCTGCCAGGTAGCCCTGGGAGGTGAGCAGCTGGGTCCCAGAGGAGTGAGGGCCTGGCACGTCCCAAAGTGAAGGCCAGCAGGGGCCTGAGAGCCCCCTGTTAGCTTCAGCGCTAATGTTGAGTTCACGGACACGCCTTCCGTAGACATGTCTGGCTGAGCACCCCGCTCCGTGCTAGGTTCTGAGAACATTGTTCCTACGGGTTCCTACAAAGACTTTCCATTCTAGGAGAAGAAACGGTCAGTAACAAATTAAACAGACAAGTAAGATAATTAAAGCATTTCGTTAAGAGCTGTGGAGGGCATGGGGGATGGGTCAGAGTGACCGGAGGGCTGCTTGGAGGAGGGGCTGAGAAGGGGTGTCTTAGGGGAGGTGACATTTGAGCTGAGATCTAATGAGGAGCAGCAGCCGGGAAAGAGCAATCCAGGCAGTGGCACAGCAGGTGCAAAGGCCCTGAGGCGTGAATGAGGTGGGCACATTTGAGGACCAGAAGGGAGCATGTGAATGATAGCAGGGAGGTAGGAGAGCAGCTGTAGGACCTCAAAGGTGTGGATAAAGGTGTAGAGTTTATTCTATGGCAGTGGGAAGCCAGTGAAAGATTTTAAACAGAAGTTAACTCACACCACTCCTGAAGTTTCCTGATGGCCTGGCTGTTTGCCGCCTCCTCTTAGACTTGGCTAGTTGGTTGGTTCAGTGTGTCTAAACCTCATCTGGTTGAAACCAGTAACAGCGTCAACCTAGCCCAGCCCTGAAGGACACAAGCAGAGGGAATGGGGTTGTGGGGTGTCCTTGCTCTCACTGTGGTGTCCCCGCCTGAGGGGGATGCCTGAGTGGGGGTCCTCGTATTTGGAAACACCGTGAACTTCA
This sequence comes from Procyon lotor, assembly GCA_028646535.1. Lineage (NCBI taxonomy): Eukaryota > Metazoa > Chordata > Mammalia > Carnivora > Procyonidae > Procyon > Procyon lotor. The sequence goes on along the minus strand of CM053616.1, from coordinate 59,514,157 downwards.
GGAGGCTTTCTCGGGGATGAGGGTAGGAGGGTGCAGGACAATAGGGGCGCTTCATAAACCCCTCGTGATAGAGGGACTTGGGATGGGCACCCCAGGAAGGAGAAGGAAGAACAGGATTTCCCCACTGCTTTCAGGAGGATTTTTTTTTTTTTTTTTAATTTCTCACTGGGCGAGTGTCCTCAGTCCCACCCCATCGCTGGGTGCCCAGAGTCTGAACGCAGCCGTGAAGTCGTGCGAGGCTGGCTGGATCCCCTTGCCGCCCGCACCGGGCACCCAGCCCCACCCCCACCCATCTGCCTGGGGACAAGGTAGTAATGAAACCCCGCGGGGCCTCGTTTGCACAGCGTTCTAAATCTGGTAGATATCAGGAGCTATTTAATAGACTACTTCCGATTCCAAATCAGTCCTTGTTTTTCATGCTTTCGAATAGAATAGCGCCAAGCTGCACTGTTTGACAGAAAAACGGAGGACCCTGCCTTCTGCTAAGTAAGACCGTAGTGACTCCGTGCCCGAGTGAGATCCTGACTTGCTTTTCCAGTAACTCTGTACTTGTGGGTTTTCTGATTCTTTTTCCCCCCTTTCAGGCCAGTTTGATTGTCCTAAATATAACATACAAGAATGGGGGGTTGGGGTTCTGAACACATGAAGATTCCGTCCCCCGTCATCTAGTGGAATCGTCTTCCTTTTATGTTCAAAAAGCTGAATTGCTTTCCCTTTATAAAGCACAGCTGAAAAGGTTTTTTGTCTGTGGCTGCCTTTAATTGTGCTGGGATGTGAAGAACCCCGGGACTTTTGTGAAGGAAACGCTATAAACGCACTGCCTCATTATCCTCATTATTATTAACATCATCTCATGTACGTTGCATATGCCTGTTGGTAAACGATTGTATGACCAGCCAAGGACTTGCCTGGGTGAAGACTTCGCCCCTGGCCACCACGTTCTTCGAATCCCAAAGATTCTAAATTAGCGTGCGGGCCATCTGTTATCACTTCAAAAGTAACTTGTGTGTCTTATTAGGCAAGCGATAACTTGTTATTGAAAATGCAGATCAGTGGAAAAAAGAAAATGAAATTCACCTGTAATGTCTACACCCAGAGGCAGTCACATGAATATTTTGGAATTGTAGCCTTCCAGGCAGTTTTCCCAATATACATGTAAATTTCCAGTTTGTCTCTGCCACGGTAACAGTAGCTGCTATAACAAATAAGTCTTAAAGCATTTGATGGTTTTATGCAATACAAGTCCCATTTCTTGCTTACGTAATTGTCCAAGACGGGTGTTTCTGGATGGTCAGTGGCTCTTCCTCAGGTGTGGAGGGATCTAAGACCAAGCCCATCTTTTGGATTCATCCCTAGGGCTCAGAGTCCTCTGCTTCTAGCTGAGGAAAGAAGAAAGCACGTAGAGGTGGTGTGTGATGTTCCCGTGAGCCATACTTGTAAGTGGGGCACATCTTTCCACCCCTGTGTCATGGGCTGGCACAGTCTCTCGACCACCCCTGACTATGCGGGAGGCTGACGAATGCCAAGTGTATTCCCAGTAGGAAAATGACGATGGTTTTGGTGAAGAGCCAGCAGCCCTTTGACACACACACTCTCACACACACACATTTATGGATAGATCTTCTATCCCACTGAAGATAGACTCATCTGGCAGTCCTGTCCTTTGACTTGCTGCTTTCACCAAATACATGTAGGAACGTCCCATCTTTTGGATTTGGGTCTATTGTAAATTTCTTCACTTTTGTGGACCTCTGTTTCCTCATCTGTAAAACAGGATGACCTTTCTCTCTCTTGTAAGCTAGTACTAAGAATTAGAGATCAAACTATAGCTTAATGCCTCCTATAACCAGAGGTGCTCAATACCTTGTACCTCCCAGTTGCTACGGTAATCTGATGCTATTCTAACCACGATGATAGCAATAAAGATAGCGATAGCAATTAATAGCAGGTGTGTATTTCCTTCCAGGTGCCAAGGTCTCCTTGGCTCTGCAAGCAGCAGGTGTTCTGTGTTTATTTTGATATCAAATGATACGAAGTGATGGCTGTGGTCTGACCCCTTGGACTCATGGCTTCTACCTTGTCCCTCTCTGAGCTGCAAGCCGTCCACAAGGAGGTGTGGAGAAAGGAGCTGGATATGCCAGTCTCCAGCTCGGATGGAAGGTTGAGGCTGGAAATAACCATGTGTGAGTCATCTGCAGAGAAGTGGTGATTGAAGCTGTGGGTTTCTGTGGAAGCTAAGGTCGTGCAGGAAAGAGCAGGAGGTCACCCAAGGACGGAGCCTGGAGCACCTCCGGCGCCGGGTGGCTTGGTGGAGAAGGGTCACCGGGCACAGGGGCCTGGGAAGAAGCAGGCAGAGCTAGAGGGGCCCAGAAGAGCCTGGGGTTCTGGAGTCAATCCAAAGTGGCACCCCGCTGTCCCCGCCCCCTCCCGTTCCTTTGTATGACGTCGCCGCGTTTTATTTTCGTTAGAGCACTTCTCACTGTAAGATATTATCTTGTTCCTCAATTTTTGTCTGCTTGCTGTTTGTCTCTCTTCCCTACATCCCCTCCCCCACCCTAGAACATAAGCCCCGGGGAAAGCACGACCTCAGCTGCTTGGCTCACCTCTGCGTTCCCCAGCCTCTAAAACCCCGGGTCCCCCTTAAATACGTATTGAATGAATGAATAGCCGTTGCCAAAAATGTATTCACACGCATTATCACAGCCTGCTCCTCTAGGCGAGTGTAGCAGCAACAGTGAATGGTACTGTTTACTCAGAACCACTGAGAAATGAGTGGGACCTAAGTAAAGTATGGGACAAACTGGGTGGTGGGGGGTGGCTAGAGGATGTGGGAGGATTGACAGGGAAAGGGCTCGGAGTGAACGCTGTTGAAAATGAAGAAGATGCCAACTGTGTGATGTAAATTGTAATCCCTCCAGTAAAGAGACGGAGTGATTTGGGGGTATTGGCCCCAAACATTCATCATTTGTGAGGTCCTGGGTGGGATGGTGGGAACGAGGAAGGAAGGCATGACCTCTGCCCCCTGAAGCTCACAGACAGGTAACTGGGGTGATTCTCAGGGTCCTTGATCTCCGCAGTAAGAGCCTAGGGAGCGGTGGGGTCCCAGATCTGGCCCCTTCCTCAACCAAGGAATTAACCAGATGGACAAGAAGGTGTTGGCATTCTTTTATTTTAAGATTCTATTTATTTATTAGAGAGAGAGCACAAGGAGGGGGAAGGGCAGAGGGAGAAACAGGCTCCTTGCTGAGCAGGGAGCCCGACCTGGTGCCCCATCCCAGGACACCGGGATCATGACCTGAGCCCAAGGCAGACGCTTAACCGACTGGGCCACCCAGGCGCCCCGGGGTATTGGCATTCTTCATTCTTAACAGCCAGAACCATGATACGGAGGGCTGGAGGTGGGAGGGAACGAGGCAGGGGAGGAGGCAGGAGAGTCCGTGGTTGGAGTAAGGGATCCTTACAGGGACTAGCAAGAGCAAAGGAGCTGGAGACGGTCTGAAAGGACCTTGTGAGCCAAGCTAAGGAATCTGGACTTTTCTCACAGAGGCCGAGGGAGCCACCCAGAGTTTTAGCCAGAGGAGCGAAACTATGTGGTTTGCAAAGCAGAAAGACCGATATGGGGCGATCCCTTTTCTGCAAGGAGCTTGCAGCAGGATTGGCGATCTATTCCCCCCCACCTCCTCCTAGGATGGTGTGGACACTGTGGCTCCTCGTCAGACATCAGCAGGAACAAACGTGGGTTTTCATGCCCTTGGGCCGGCTCCCCAAGAAGAGGGCAGCAGCAAGCTGGCGGCCCTTTGGAAACAAAGGCATTTTCCACAGCGTTCACTACTTACCCAAGTTAAAAATAGCCAGCTGCGCTCCCATGTTTTGAAGGCAAGTGTGGGCAACATCAGGTCCTTAACATGTGTTCCAGAAACCAGAGGGACGGTTTCTCAGCTTTGCTGGCAGGCCGTGGTTAAACAAATTCGGGAGCAGGGGGGTAGCTTCACAGAGGAAGGCAAGGTGGTAATTAAAAGTTGGTTCCCTGCCGTCTGATCGGCCTGCGTGTGAATACTGACTTGTCTGTCTCTTGAATGGGTTTAATGACCCTCTGAAGTAGGTACCATTCCACTCCCCCATTTATGGACAAGGATGCCAAGGAAGCCTAAGGTCATAGAAAGCTGGGGAGAGGCAGGATTTGAATTCAGGGTCATCTAATTCAGACCAAAGTTCCTATCAACACCCCTCCCTTTCCTTTTCTTTCCCTTTCCCCGCTGTGTGTCAGTCAGTCCCTCTTTTGAATGCCCCCAGGGCCTCTGGGGACCCCGCCATGCTGGTCCTCTCCCCCCGGTGAGTGGGGGGGGGCGGGAAGGCTGACCTACCTCCAAGTCCAGCTCATCGTCCAAATCACCGAACCTACCCGATCTATGACTTGTTGAGTTGGCAGGTGCACACTGAAACCCCGCATGTGTTCCTTCTCTCCCCCCTCCTTGTGGCAGCCTCCAGGGTGGCGTGGGTGGGCAGGGTGTGGGAAGTGTCAGATCAGTGTGTTTTCGCTGCTCTGGGAACTTGCCAGGCCCTGGGCTGTGGTTTGATGTATTCCCAAACCGGCCACGGTTGCTTGGGCACTGCTCAACTTCTGCTTTGTCCCTGCCTGGTCGTGTTTAAGATAATTAAGCCCATAAATCAAATAATAAATAGATATTGACTCTTTGTCGTGGACTCTATCAGGATTGATTGACCAGTGGGAATGCTGCTTTCCTCAATCAATGGGGAGCCAGGGGGATAAATGACTGGCAAGAGGAAAATCAATAGGTATATTAATATATGTGTTGGGAGCCTCTATCTCTGAATGCAAAGTAAGAGTTTACTTTGGCAGAAGAGGGGAACCAGGGAGGCAGGGAGCAGAGAGAGACAATCAGGACCCCTAGAGGCAGGCAGGGTGCCTGGTGTACCTTAGCTATGCGTCAGGTTTTTTTTGGTGAGCTACAGAAATCCAAAGAAAAAGGTCTGCTTTACAGGAATCCATCAAAATCCTTGAAGAGAACACAGGCAGCAATCTCTTCGACCTTAGCCGCAGCAACTTCTTCCTTTCTACATCCCCAAAGGCAAGGGAAGCAAGGGCAAAAATGAACTATTGGGACTTCATCAAGATCAA
>CM053616.1:59492829-59508517 GCA_028646535.1 Procyon lotor | reverse complement strand
TTTTTTTTTTTAAAGATTTTATTTATTTGACAGAGAGAAACACAGAGAGAGAGGGAACACAAGCAGAGGGAATGGTAGCAGGAGAAGCAAGCTTCCTGCTGAGCAGGGAGCCCGATGCGGGGCTCGATCCCAGGACTCTGGGATCGTGACCTGAGCCGAAGGTAGATGTCTAACGACTGAGCCACCCAGGTGCCCCATAAATCTTTTTTTTAAAGGTAAGCTAGAGAAAAAGCATTGAGATACCCACAAAGAAAATACATGTGCTGGGGCGCCTGGGTGGCTCAGTGGGTTAAAGCCTCTGCCTTCAGCTCAGACCATGATCTCAGGGTCCTGGGATCGAGCCCCACATTGGGCTCTCTGCTCAGCAGGGAGCCTGCTTCCCCCTCTCTCTCTGCCTGCCTCTCTGCCTACTTGTGATCTCTCTCTGTCAAATAAATAAATAAAATCTTAAAAAAAAAAAAAAAGAAAATACATGTGCTGTACTGTATCTCTAGAAACAGATCTGTATATAAGTAAATTTGTGCATTTCAAACCCATGTCATTGAAGGGTCACCTAGAGATGCGATCCCAACCTCCACCTCATTAGGAAAGTGCCGCTGCTATTTCAGATGGGAAAACTGAGACTCAGCCAGTCAAGTCACTTGCCGGGCTCATGCAGAGGATACCTACCAAGCAGAACTAGCTACCCTCCATCTGTATGCCACCAGCGTCTTGTCCTTAGCCACTGAACTGCATGGCCCCTTTGGGGAAGTAGAAAGAACAAGGCTGAGGGATGAGGGAACCGACATTTCCCAAGCTCCCAAGACAAGCCTCACCAGAGCCCTGTGGGCGAGGGGAACGGTTCATCTTCCCAATTTCCAGATGAGGAAGCAAAGGCTCAAGGGAATGAATGACCTGCCCAGGATCCTTCAAGGGAATGAATGGATTCCCAAGGATCAAAGGATCTTGCCCAGGATTCCTTCGCGGCCAGGATGTGGCAACAGGATCTGGGTCCAGTCTGCCCGAAGCTCCCTTTCCACTGCCTCCCCCTTTCTTGAGAATGGGATGCCCCAGCACACACCCAATGAGCCCATTGCTGGCAATGATCTAGGTCAGGGGCTCGCAGAGAATTTGGGAGAACACAGATACACAGGCTTGGGAGAGTAAATACCCAGTAAATGTTGCTTTATGGGAACACAGCAACACCCTTGTTTGCACACCGTCTATAGATGCTTTTGTGCAAAATGGCACAGTTGAGTACCCATCACTGAGACTGTATGGCAAAACTAAGAATATGTACTGTCTGAAAAAAATAAAAATAAAAAAAAAATTTTTTTTTTTAATTTACTGTTTGGCTCTTTACAGAAAAGTCTTGTTCTCCTTTGTTCTAAGAAACCGGGGTGGGCCAACAGAAACTGGGCTACTGGAATTAGACAGAGTTGAACAGATCTGAATCATTCTCCTTTTGCATTGGGAGCTGGGTCCAGTCGAGGTCAAGTGGATTTTCCACTCATTCAGCCATTGACCCATCCATGCATGTGAGCCAAGGCTCCCAAGCCAGGTGTGGGGCTGTCGAGTCTGGATGGCAAGGCCGACACTACACAGGCATGTCAGCGAGTGTCACAGGTGTGGGGACGGGGATCTGCTTGGGGTTCAGCTGGGCTGATGAGGAAGAAGGAAGGAGAATGGGGTCAGCACACATGCAAGCCAAGAACTTATATGCCAGCCCGTGCGACACAGCGGATGGGCTGGACAGGATGGGCTGCCTGTTGCCACCTACCCTGCCTGCTGGACAGGAGGAGGCACCACCTGGAAGACACGCCCAGGTCCGATGTGCCGGGACACAGGCACGGCCGCGCATGTCAGGTCAGGGTCCCATGATGTATATTTGAGTCTCCCGTGGCTTCCTCTCCAGAATCCCCGCCTGAATCCTCAGACTGTGCCCCGCCAGAGCCTTCCCAGGCGGCACTAGATGAGCGGGACAAACGGTCATCCGAGTGCGGCAAATCCCAAATTGCTTTAGAATACCTTCCTCACACATCTCTGGCTGCACAGGGTCACCACAGAGGAAATTACTGATCCGTTGCTGCCACGCAATGGGTCACTGTCGCTGAATCAAGAGCCACAGGTGTGACATACATCTGTGCGTACACAGGTGTATGCACACAGTCTCGTTTGTCTGGGAGCCAGTGCCCCTCTCCACGTGCCTGCATTGATGTCTTCATGAGTATGTGTGTATACATGTGAGTGAATCTGTGTGTGGGGGGGTGTGGGTGTATGGAGGCAGGACACACGTGCATGCATATTTATGTTTGTGTATCCCTGTATATGCGTGTGCAGGCATCTTTGCATTTGGGTGCACGTCTGTGTTGTCGCTGGGTGTGTTTCTGGGACTGACATCGGGGGCAGCCCTGCAGGGATGGCCGGGCCAACCTCAGAACTGGCCACAGCCTCTCCCGCCTCTCAGAAGGCGCTCTGTGTCTGCATTTCCCTTGGCCTCTGACATGCTCCAGTAAAAACGTGGATCCTTGGTCTGAAAGACGGAAGTTCAGGTTGCCGGGGGCTGGGGGTTGATGAGGGTGGGGGTAGGGAGCGACTGTGGTCGAAGCATCTACAGTTGGATGTGGGGATTATTTGCACAATTTCGCAAATATACTAAAAACCACTCAGCTGTATGGAGCGAACTTAAGGAGATAAAGAAATAAAATTGATACAGTTGTTTCAAAAAGAAAGAAAATGAGAAGTTCACAAAAAATCCCCACTTGTTTCTTGCCGCTACTTTGGCCAAGGGGTAGAGTCCCGGTCTGGGGAAGAGGAAAACCCCCTGATTTCACAGGCCTGTCCATCAGGGACGGAACTATCCCCCCCTCCGCCCCCGTTTCTACAACCACGTGCCTCTGCCAGCCTGACGGCAAAGAGCACTGTGCCCTTTGCACCGGAAGCTTTTTTAGATAAAGCCAGAATGCTGAGGGGATCTCAGGCAGGCTGGATGGGCGGCATTGCTGGAGTGATCACTTGGGCAGAAATGAACTTGAGCTACCATTTCATGACACCAAGAGGGATGGAGACAGATCTAGAGACAGGGAAATGTGCTGCGGGCAAGCGTTCCTTTCACGGGCGGCAACAGAAAAAGAGAACGGAGTGGACAGAGAGCGCATCAGAGAGGCAGTAGCATCTCGTGGCTAGGAGCTCCAAACTTGCGGGGGGGCGGGGGCAGAATGGAGTTCCACGTCCAGGCTGGTGCTCTTATCTTTTTAAAGATTATTTATTTATTTATTTATTTATTGGGGGGGGAGGGTCGTGAAGGAGGAGGGGGAGAGAGGAAGGGGAAAAGAATCCCAAACAGACTCTGCACTGAGCACGGAGTCCAAAGCAGGGCTCGATCTCATGACCCTGAGATCGCGACCTCAGCTGAAACCAAGAGTCAGACTCTCAACCAACTGGGCCACCCAGGCGCCCCCGTTCTGGGTACTCATAAGCTTTTGGGCAAATCACTTGAAAGAAATGCAGATGAACAAGCCAGATTCTGCCTCACAGGTCTGGGGGGACTAAATTAGAGGACGTGCAGGGAAGAGACACACCACGCGTTCTCCGAAGTTTGTTCCATGTTGCTCCTTCCACACCCCATGGGAGACCACACTGCCCAGTCTCTTTGCAGTGAGACATCACCAGCTGACCGCCTCTGGCCAGCGAAAGGTGACACCTGTCCCTTCCTGTTTGGGATGCGGAGAAGGCCATCATCTCTCTTTGATGATAGGATAGAGCCCCTGACTAGAATATTCTGGATCGCTGAGGGACTGCAGAGAAGGCAGCCCTCTGGCAGCATGGTGCAACCTAGAGCACGTGTGAGTGAGAAGTAAACTTTCTGAGCAAGCCACAGAGCTATCAGAGTTGTGTCGAGTCTTTTCTCTCCTGATCAGAGCTGCTGGCTCATAGGTAATAGGCAGGAGGAGGAGGAGGTTTGCAGGTATGGGGATTAAATGAATCAGGGTTTCCCAGGACACAGGATGGGTACCACCAGCCCCAAATAGCACTGAATCACACAACCACAGTGCGAGGGAGGGCATAAGATGGACACGAAAGAGACAACGGCAACATGAGAAACAGGAGCCTCTTGCAGGGGGAAACCAGTCTCTTCAATGGGAGCTGCATTCTCCTTGGTGCCGAAGGAACACCTTTCTCTTCCGAATGCCCACAGACACCTCCATCTGTACGTAGCAGGGCAGGAGAGTGGTTTCAAAGAAGCAGGGGCGAATGGGAATCTGTGCTCGCTGAGATTCCATTTCATGTTTTTGTTAAGAGCTGTCTCCTGCTTCTCACAGATAGAAAGCAAGTCACCCCAGGGATGTGACCTTACCTCTCAATCATTTAAAAACAGCAAATAAGTGTCCGGAGAGATTAAACACAGAGGTTCCGTGCCCTGAAAGGTGGCTGTGTGACAATGTTGCATCTTCATGGGAAAGATGAAAACTCCATGTAATCCTATTACAAATATTTCCATTAGCCACCAAGCCTCACCTTGGTAATCTGTTTCAATTCAAAGTCCTGTCATTCCCCAAAACCCAATTTAGAAGGTGCACGAAGAAAATGTAAGTTTGTGCCAATTTCTCAGAGACGGCCGAAAATCGTCACTCAAGTTCATTTGGGGTTCTCTTTTTTTCCCCCTTAAGCCCTTAACTCTGGGGCACCAACAGAATTCCTTCCCGACATTCGCTGGGTAATCTTGCCCTCTCAGACCTCCTTAAATCCCCAGCTTCTATCTGCAAAGCTTTTAGGGCAGAGATGCAAAGATCTTAGCACACAAGGGTCCAGCCATCTCAACATGCAAGGTGCATGCACTTTGGGGTGCTCTGGGGAGGCCAGTGGGAGGGGATACCCAGACCCGGGGCTGGGAGCATGTACAAAGAATTAGGACCAGCCAGACCATTCGTTCTACACGGCTCAGGGCTAGACGTCAGGCCGGCTTCTATACCATCCCATTCGCCCACGTGGAAGCTGTCAATCACATCATTGCAAGCAGGCTGTGAGCAGGTGGGTAGAGTCGGTCCCATTGTACAGGTTTAACCCAAACCTGGAGCTGGTATGCGGCGATGTTGCCCCCTTCCCCAAGACCAGAGCCCAGACGTTCTACTCCTGTGACTTTGTGAGTTTCATCAGCCCTCCACGGCCTTCTGCTTAGGCTGAGTTGTGCTTCTATGATTTACGCCCAGGTAACCCTGGACAAGAAATAGAACTTTCTAGAGCCTGCTCTAGACTGAATGCTTGTGTCCGCCCCCAAATTCCAGCTGGCATTTGCAGGTGGGGCCTCTGGGAGGTGATTAGGTCAAGAGAGGGCAGCCCTCATGAAGGGATTAATGTCTTATGAAAGAGACCCCAGAGAGCTCCCCTGTCCCTTCCACCCCGTCAAGTGGCAGGGATGAGGCAGTCCTCTGTGAACCAAGAAGCGAGCTTTCACTAAGCACGGAATCTGCCAGCGTGCTGATCTCAGACTTCCCAGAACCGTGAGAACCATGAGAAATAAATGCCCATTTATAAGCCCTTTGTTCTACGGTATTTTGTTGGAGCGGCTCAAATGGACGAAGACCGAGCCTGATCTACAGGAAGGTGATGAATAATCAGATTCACATCCATGGTTGGCTGTGAGCATTCAGTCCTACAAAGTAGCACTCAGTCTGTTCAGTGCCGTGTCAGGCATATATTAAGGATCCATAACTATCTACTCTTATTATTACTCATCCCTGAAGGTCTAGATACCTTAGACTTTGGGGCCCACCATACCCTCCCCGCCAGTTGGCGCCATTTGTTCCAATCCAATGAACAACCGATACCTTCCCAAATGTGGCATCTTCTTTCTCCCACCTTCTTGCTTTCGAGTTACCATCCCTTCCACCAAGAATGCCCTTCCCCTCACTTCTTCCAAAAGGTCTTATTCATCAGGAAATAGCCCAAACTTCCCTCTCCGCGAGTTCCCGCCATATCCTGCCTACACCCGTGTTTCTACTCTTCCTACCTGGTATAATGCTGAGTTTCTTGTCTCTGCTGGATGGATGAGCAAGTGAAGAAACACATACACCAATGACTAACAAAGCCGTTTCTAACAATTTTGATTGGGGACACGGGTTTAGAACATTTATAACGAGGAAGGAGCCTTCGAAGTTGACATACATGCCACCATATTGAGCCAACAAAACATCATCTCTATCAAAATTAGAAGCTAAATGTCAAGGCTCTCAGATGTGATTTCATAAATTATTTCAACGAGGCAGCCCAGACGAATTAGACTATGGATTTTATCGGTTCTCTAGATCATATGTTAACACTCTTTTTGGCAGCCTGAAAATGACATTTCTCCTCCCAGCCAATATCCCCTGTTTTCCCACTTAGCAAACATTGGTATTTTTTTTTTCCCCTGAGTTGTCAGTTTCAGGTTGCAGTTTCTATCTCTGCTTGGTGCATGCGCACGAGGGTCTGTTTGCTCCAGAGACAGCATCTTTTTGGGGTTGGAACAGCCCCATGGTGTCCACGAGCCTGACTGTCACCGCCCAGGGCGGCTTCAAAAACCACATGGGATTGGGGAGAAGGGAGCCCAGTGTGGGGGCCTTTCCAGGGGGAAAGTGGACAAGCAGACCTCAGATTCTCTCCTGCAAGAGAGGCAGCTGCACAGAGGCCCCAAGACGGCTCACGGGCTCCTGAGAGCTTCCCAGTTGAGTAATAAAGGCACGTGACTTAACCTCTCTGAGCCTCGCTTCCTTGTCTGCAAAATAAGGGTGCCCGTACCATCCTCGTGAATCGTCAAGGAAATGCCCAGATGTGAGCCCCGGCCTCTACCACTACACGTTGCTTTATCTTTCTGAGCCTCTGTTTATTCCATCCATACACTGAAGATTTAATGAGCCGAACTCGCTGTTCTGAAAATTAAACAATTCATCTAAAGAGCTTACTGCTGTGCCTGGCCCATGGAGAGAGTACCAGTGAAAATACTGCTCTTCCCTATAAGGATTAGAAACGATCAACAGTGCGTTCGTTTCCTCTCTCCCTTTAAGTCACCACCCAAGGCATGAATTCATACGACAGATGGGTGACAAGTCTCCTGGGTCCGAGGCTGCGGGCTCGACTCTGGGGTCGGTCGCATGGCTCAAGGGGACAATCAAGGACTTCCTGGGACTTCCCGTGTAGTGCAGGAGGTAGGTGTGACCCAACCCCTGTCTGGCTCAGGCCCCACATGGGAGGGTGGGCACAGAGGAGGGAGCAGAGCCTGCTACGTGGGGAAAGGGGCGGCTGTGGACCAGGGTTTCCAGCAGAGGTGCAGAGAAGGCTGGAGACCATCAGCCATCATTCAGATGTCATCCCAGTAGCATCGGGGTGAGAGGGCCTAAGGAGACCTCCCCCTCTGTCAGGAAGTTCTAAGAGCCCTTCTTGGTTGATGAACCCCAATGGTCTCTCACTGACCTTCCTCCTTCGCTACCTCCAACCTCCTCTGCACACAGCAGGGGAATGAGCTTTGTGACTCAAAAGGGAGATCACGTTACACACCCCGTCCACTGCCCTAATAAAAATCCTTTGAGGGGGCGCCTGGGTGGCTCAGTCGGTTAAAGCGTCTGCCTTTGGCTCAGGTCATGATCTCAGGGTCCCGGGATCGAGGCCTACCCCAGATTACCTACTCAGCGGGGAGTCTGCTTCTCCCTCTCCCTCTGCCCTCCCTCTGCTCCTGCTGTCTCTCAAATAAATAAAATCTTTAAAAAAAAAAAAAATCCTTTTAGAATCCTCCATAGCAGGATGATGAAACCTCGTCCCGTGTGACATGGCTCCTCCTACCACTCCACGCTGGCCTCTTCACGTGACCCTCGTCCCTTGTAACCAGAGACTGCTGCTGGGGGCGGGGAGGCAGTTACTGCTCCTGCCGACTTCCCGAGCCCAAATGGGCAATCGCCTTCATACACGTAATCACCTGAGTGACAGGTAAGGGAGGACCAGGGCAGTGCCTAAATCCGGGGGAAGGTAACTGCCAGGAATCACATCTGGGTGCCTCAGGGAACAGCCATCTCTTCTGAAGGTGGGGGTGAGACAGACAGGTGGGCAAAGTCTCAGCCAGGGCTGACTTCCCAAGTCACATCACACATCGTCAGAGCCGAGGGACATTTGCTGTGATGGAAAAGTCAACCCCCCACAACCGAAGAGATAGGTGGGCTACCCAGAAGCAAATATTCATCCCCTCACTCATTCACTCCTTCATGTGTTTATTGAGCACCTACTATGGTGTCAGCTACTGTTTTAGGTAATAGGTGAAAAAGCAGTATCTCTGCCCTCGTGGAACTTACATTTTAGCCCAGGGAGAAAGAGAAAAAAAACAAATGAATTAGGAATATATTAAGGAGAACAACAGTGGCAATGGCTAAGACTCAGCTATGCCCTGTGCTAGTCTAAGCATCTGAATACTGGGCATACTTTCATTCTCAACCCCCTGATCAGGAGGGTACTAGGTTGTCCTCACTGTACAGAGGAAGAAAGTAGGGGCACAGAGAGGGGAAGTAACTTGCCCAAGGATGCACAGCAAAGTGGTAAAGAGAAGTTTCGCGCCTGTGCAATCCCCAAGAAAAACACTACGGCTGAACTAATCACCGCCTTTCGCTACCACTCCCCATGTGCACTGTTCCAGATCCTCCACGTAATCCCCTGTATTCTCATCATCCCCATTTTATAGGGAGGACACAGAGGCTCAGAGGAGGACAGGGGCTGCCTGAGCACCATCAGCACTAAGTCGGGGAGCCTGGACTAGAAGCCAGGTCTAGATTCTCTTGAAAAGACAAGGTATGAGAATGGTCTCTTGGCTTCGGCAGAACCTAGACAAGCCCAGACGCACGCCTAACCATCCTGGGTAGGACCACCAGGGTCCTTACCTATCTCCTCCCCAACTCAGCGCAGAGGCTTACAGCCTGGCTGTTGGCCTCAGCTCCCAGCCTTCCTGCCTCCTCCCCGGAGGGCACTGACCTTGGGTCTTTCGTCTGTAAAATGGGAATCAGAGTCTTACCTACTTCGGGAGGAGAGCTCTCAGAGGACCCCCAAATCATTCAAGTAAAGGCTTCAGCAGGAGCCCTGGTCCCTAGGAAGTCCCCAACAATTTGTCATTCCCCATCCTGTTGGATGCCCAGTCTCCTGGTAAGAACGGTTCCTGTGCATTAACACAGCTTTGGCTGCTCTTTGGAAACTGAATTTCATCTCTGAGCTTTGTCCCAGGGAACCCCCAAAGCCACTTGCAGCTGACATCATATTGGCCAACCCCTAAGAGGTAACAACAGTGATGTCAGCCACCAATTGTCAAGCCCAAGGTATTCCAAGGGGCATCAAAGAAATATGCTTTACCTGTGTGTCACATTTATTCTTCTCGAGGACTCTGATAACTAAGACACAATCTGCTCCTGTTTTTAGGGAACAGAGAGGCCAGGAGGTTGAGACCCCAGGGTCCCTGTCACAGTGCTCTTGTGATTGGGGACGGGCATGAGGAGAGGTCTGACAGGGCTCATCCGGGAATTGTATAGTGCTTCCTAATCCTGGTTCCAGGACAGAATTATGGGGAGAGCTTAAACAAAAGGAGCCCCACCCCAGAACATTTGAATCAGGGCCTTTTGGGGGCTAGAGTCCCAACATCATTCATTAAAAATTAAATTTAAAAAGCTCCACAGGGGCGCCCGGGTGGCTCAGTCAGTTAAGAATCTGCTTTCAGCTCAGGTCATGATCCCGAGGTCCTGGGATCAAGCCCTGAGTTGGGCTCCCTGCTCAGTGGGGTGAGTCTGCTTCTCCTTTTCCCTCTGCCCCTCTCACCGCTTGTGTCTCTCTCTCAAATAAGTAAAATCTTTAAAAAAAAATAAAGAGCTTCCCAGATAATCCTCATGTTAAGCCAAGGTTCAGAACTACTAGAAAACCTGAAACTACTCACTTTGACCCAAGAAAGGACAACCCCCCCAAATCCTCTCATTTTCATTGGCTTCCATCCAAAAAATGATCTGCCCCCTCACAGCTCTTTTTTTGTTTACAAAACACACTCTGGTTTTTAAAATTATTTTTAAAAGATTTTATTTATTTATTTGAGAACAAGAGAGAGAGCGGGCGCATGAGCAGGGGGGAATGAGGAGAGGGAGAAGCAGACTGAGCAGGGAGCCTGATCTGGGACTTGATCCCAGGACCCTGGGATCACGACCTGAGCCAAAGGCAGACGCTTAACCCACTGAGCCACCCAGGTGCCCCCAAACACTGTCTGATTTTATCTACTGCTTGAAGCATCTCTGGGGCATAGTGAGATCATCCTACAGAATCTGGCACCATCCAGCACCCAGATAGGAAAGCAGTCCAAGAGGATGTCCTTAAATGAAAGGATCAGAGATCTTTAAGACATTTAAAGAAAACCATGGCCATCCATCTTACACAGGGAAGGAGCTCAAGGGACCTGGTTTTGACATCTCACCCCCAAAGATACTCTTCGTAGGGCTGACTGAAGGCTTTTACTGCAATACTGAAATGCAACAGAGTCGATTGCCCAGTTCCGGCTGGATGGGCCAGGGAAGGGCAGATGTGTTCCTTGGAGAAAGGCCACTTAGAGATAAAGTGAAGGTTTCTGGAATTGCAAGGCAGGCGCCATTTAAGGCCAGCGGGTGTCCGTCTGTCCCCAGCAGCTCCATCTGCCCGTAGACAGTGATTGTGCTGAGGCTCTTACTCTGGTTGGTTTTCTTGAGTGGGTTGAATCTAACCCCCTGTGATCTTATTTGAACTGCTGATTTGCTTAGCAAACTTTTTCTCTATAAATAATGAATAAGTAAACTCCAGCCTGCCACTGATAAATGATTACAAGTTGGGAGTTAATGGGGTGTAAAGTAGACAAGGAACAGCCCTGCCGTTGGGTCCCCTCCCCACCTCCAACCTCTGGAAAATGTACTAAACCACTTCGGACCCTTCCAAGTTGGCATTTTCTCCCCCCACCGCTACCACCCAAGACCACCCTCTCTTCCTCCATGTTTTTCCAGGGTCTCGGCTTCCATGCTCACCAGCACGGAATTCCATAAAAACGAGAACCAAGAGCAAGGAAACAGGAGGCAGAGATGGTTGTGAGTCTTTCAGCCTTACTGCCTGGTTCTTTGTTGGGACGGTCTATTCTCTTTTCATATCTGGGAATGTGCCACCCATGGTTCATTTTCTTGGATGGGCAGTCTACTACAATTCCTGTCTATGGATGTTTCCCCATCCTTCCCTGTCATCTTGCTTTGCTCCAAGGAGCTGGCTTTTTTTTTTTTTTTAAGATTTTTTTAAATTAATTTTTATTTATTTGACAGAGATGGAGAGGTAGGCAGAGAGAGAGGGGGAAGCAGGCTCCCTGCTGAGCAGAGAGCCCGATGTGGGGCTTGATCCCAGGACCCTAAGATCATGACCTGAGCTGGAGGCAGAGGCTTTAACCCACTGAGCCACCCAGGCACCCCAGAGCTGGCTTTAATTATGACACGCTCTCTGACTCCATCAGGCCTCAGGAGGAAAGTTCCAAACGCTCATTCCCAGCACCTACCAGTGCCTAATGGGCTCTCAACAACCATTTGCTGAATGGCTAGATGGCTAGATCATTACATGAGTGGGTAGACGGGCACTTGGATAGATAGATGGGCACCCATCTAGCTAGATGGCTAGATCATTACATGAGTGGGTAGACGGGCACTTGGATAGATAGGTGGGAGGATGAGTTGGTAGGAAAAGGGGTACTTGAGCAGGTGGATGTTGGATGGATGGGTGGATGGATGGATGGATGGATGTTGAATGGGTACATCTACAAAGTGGGGCGGGGGTATGATAGGGATGGATGAATTAATTAGAAGATGGATGGATAGATGGATGGACGAACTGATGAGAAGATGGACAGATAGATGGGTAGATGGAGGGATGGATGGATGGATGGATGGACAGATGGGTGGGTGAGTGGTCATTCACTCCTAAGGGTTCAGCTGAGGCCAACCAGCCCCAGTCAAGGAGGTAAATGACCCAGATAAAGATGAAGTAGGTAATATTCGAATCATTCCACAAACAAGCAGACTGGAAGCTAGAAAGATTAAAGTTTGTCTAAGGTCACAGCAGAAGTAGTACTTGAACTCTTGTTTCCTTTTTTTCCCATGCCTTTTCCTTGCCAAATTGAGCACAAGATGGAAGGCCTACCCCTCCAGATGCCACGTCAACAGCACCCGTTTTCCACCTCGATATTCTGTAGCTGGGTGAGTGAGATAAGCCCTAGGGATGTCCCAGCACCAAGGCTGAAATCTGGAGAAGAGGAGGTGGGGCAGGGAAGCCAGAAAAGGCAGAGTTCCCGCAGGAGGAAGAGAGCAAGCCCAGCTGAGCTCGAGAAATAGCGGTTTATTAACAAGACAGAATAATAATCCATCGGGCGAAGGCACAGCAACTCCCGTTCCAAGAGCCTGTCAAAGGCAGCCCTTGTTGCTCAGAAAGAGATCAGACTCTGGTGATGGGCGTGCCAGGACACTCCTCAGTGGTCTACAAAATCTCCAAACAAGCCCACCGAGAATGCTTGATCTGTGCCCCACACAGTCCCAAGAGGCCACACTAACAACTGCCTTGGAGGGACTGGGTGTCCTTTGGGGACCGTCTGAAGATGGCTGGGCCCCTTCCTTGCCTTTGAAGATACTTGATCTGTTCCCTGCTCGGTGCTCCTTAGGGTCTTTTGAACACTAGAAGAAACGGAATCCGCTTTTGTGGGAGATTCGGAGATAAGCCTTTTGATTAAAGGCGAGAACGACTTCTCAGCCCCAAGACTCTCTGTTTCTGCCAAAGGGAGGTGACAGCTGGGGACAGGTGTCCCTGCTTCTCATCTGTCAGTCACGGTAGAGGGACGGTCACTGCCCAGGAGACCAAATGAAGGGGCCCCAAGAAGGGAAAGCTGATCACCACCCCCCCCCAGCTTCAGTCCTAACTTTAAACTTGGGTCGCTGCCACCTGCCAGTTCAACAAGGAACTTCTCGTCGCCCACACAGTGCTCCCGTATACTGGCTGTGACAGGGGCAGACAGGAGTCCCGACCCCAGCTCCACCAGCACAAAAGTACCAACTCCACCTGGTAGCTGGGAAAACTTGTAGTGCTTAGAACGGCGGCAGACATGTGGTCAATGCTTCGTAAACTGTTATCATTATATGATTTAAAAAAAAATCATCCCACATTTCTCTAGTCCTGGTGATTCTGAATTTTCAGTCTTGCCATTCCCATTCACTTCTCCCAGGGAAACATATACTGTTAGCCCCACTTTATAGATGAAAACACAGAGGCTCAGAGAGGGGATGTGATTTGTCTAAGGTCACACAGCCAGCACGTTGACAAAGCTAGGACTCCTCATGCCACATCCAAAGTTCTTCCTGCTGCAGCACAGGACGTGAGTTGTATTTGCATCCCCTCCCTTGGGTACTCATGATGCCCGGCTACCGGCAAGAATCCCTGCAGCAGCGAGACTTGCTGATACTTACATAGCACTTGATGCTGTTGGCCTTAAAGATGAAACTGCCAACTGTTTTACCAGCAAAAACGGGTTTATCTGAGAAGAGCAGAGAATCGCAACCCAGGATAAGCAAGCTATGGCAAAGCCAGAGGCAAGTCCAACCAACAAAAGAGAACATTATTTTATGGCGAAGGAAGAGGAAGCTGGGAGGGGTTGTTATGAAAGGAAAGCCCACAGGAGAGAAGCAAGAGTTCAGGGTGAGGCTCAGTTCCAGGGGTAGTCGATTCTGGTAGGAGATGCAATGTACATCTTTCCCTGCCGAAGCCTAGAACTGATGATTTCTTCCCACGGAGATTCTTCCGTTAGGGGTCTGTCATTGACAATTCTTCCTGCCATTGGCATCGCGTGGTACAGCTCCCCCCTTCCAGCCTCCCCTGCTAGCATCCTGAGTCCCCTCTAGTGATCCTTTCCTTTATCAATTTCCACAAGGTGTAAAAGGCTCAGTGCCTTTTATGTAGAGACCCGCTTCATCCTCAATCATCCCGCAAGACAGGGGATATTATGTCCATTGTACAGAGAAACTGAGACTCAGAAAGGCTAATTACCAGTATAAACGAAAACCTTATGTTGACAAACCTGTATGAAAGCCTAATTACTCAGATACAGAAAACTAGTAAACCAACATTTTCTTGGAGCTTATTTTGGTGACCATCAGCTTGTATTTTTCTGAGGACCCACAAGGCCAGGCGCTGGGAGATACACAGAAGCTTGACTTTGACATTCAAGAACTTTTTTTTTTCTGTTTAAAATTTCTATATGGGGAAAATTCCCATGCATTTAACTCCGTACCCAAGGATGAGAGAAGTGATCAGACCATGACAGTGATCTATGAAACTCATCCAGAGGGCCTTGGAGAACAGCCAGAAAGAATATTCGAACAAAAAATTAATTCAGTTCTTAAGAGGACACAGTACAGCCTGGTGGGGTTAAGGCTCAAGCTATGGGATCAGAGAGGTCAATGGGAGAGCCTGACCCAGCCTCACACTAGCTGTACGTCTTTGGATGAGTCCCCTCATCTTCCCAAGTCCCAGCCTCCTCTTCTATAAAATGGGGACAACAATTAAATGAAGCAAAAGCTCTAAAGTCCTTAGCGCAGAGCTTGGCTTTCAGTAAGAAGTTCAACAAACAAGTTCCCCTTAATATCGAGCGTGGCATTTTACAACAAAGCCCTCTTTTATATTAACAAGGAGTCAACCAAGGGCTCCTGGGTGGCTCAGTCTGTTAAGCATCTGCCTTCAGCTCAGGGCATGATCCCAGGACCCTGGGATCGAGCCCCACATCGGGCTTCCTGCTCAGTGAGGAGCCTGCTTTTCCCTCTCCTGTTCCCCCTGCTTGTGCTCTCTCTCTCTCTGTCGAATAGGTAAATAAAATCTTAAAAAACCCACAAAAAAACAAAAACAAAACAAAACACAAAAAACAAAACACACACACACATAAACAAGGAGTCAAGGAGCAAACCATCTTCCCTTTCTTACTTTTAGTTACGGCTGAACATCAAGGATTGGTTTTGAAAACAATGCTGTGCTGTGCCCAGAGAGAACATCTCCCAGGGGTGGAGTCATTTCCAGCCTTGGTGAATCCGTCCAGTCATTCTGATGAATTGCAGCTCTTTCCTGTTGGGAACTGTTCCTGCCAATGACTCTCCCGGCTGGGCCTCCGCCCCCTTCAGAACTGTCCCTAGCATCCCCCAAGCAGTCACCATCCCTCCGGGTCAGAGGGTAAAGAGCTCCATTCCCACCTGACCCTCAGCCCTGACCTGGAAATCCACAGGGTACGCACCCAGGGACACCGGTGCGGTTGTCAAACATCACCGCACAGGTCAACAGGGAAGGCTACCAGTAGGTGTAAAATTCACAAGCCAACAAAATGCTAAGGCGG
Source organism: Procyon lotor (assembly GCA_028646535.1). Lineage (NCBI taxonomy): Eukaryota > Metazoa > Chordata > Mammalia > Carnivora > Procyonidae > Procyon > Procyon lotor. Next base: position 59,493,129 of record CM053616.1, on the reverse strand, counting down.
CGAGAGTTCCAGGGGATACTTTTCCAGCTGCATCTCACCTGGCCTTTCCATACTAGCTTCTGAAACCGCTGACCACTCTTTCCCTTGCTGAAATACGGTCTGCCTTGGGCTTCCGTGATCACACACCCTCCTGGTTTTCCTCCACTCCCTGGCCGCTCCCGATCAGGCTTTTTTAGAGGCACCCTCTGCCTTCTTCTCACTGACATCTCCCTCCCCTCCCCCCTCATGCCTGCAGCATCAGCATCTCCTGGGAAATGGTTAAAAATGCAAATTCTCGGGCCCCGTCCAGGAATTCCACTT
>CM053616.1:59449517-59492329 GCA_028646535.1 Procyon lotor | reverse complement strand
TGTCATTCAAGGGTCAACTGTAATTAAGATCATTCCTGTCAAACCCTTAGCAGAGCGCTCTTGGGAAGGTTCTCAGCAAATGGTTATTGATGATTCTTAGGAAGTAGCATGGCTCTAGGGCTGTAAACACAGAATTTAGCCTCAGGCAGATCTGGGGGTTCGAGCTTGGCTGTGCTACTTGAAGCCCTTGCCTTGGGAAATTCTATTTTCCTCTGTGTCCCCATTTCTTCCATGAAGGAGGTGGACCCAGTCATCTGTAACATGAGCCTATAGCCTGAATTCTAGAACTTTCTATACATGTTCCCTTACATCATGGCCAGGTAGGTGCCGCCCTGAGGTCCATCTCCTGGGAAGGTAGAATTCTCCCATCCCCCTACTGTCTCCCCTCCCCATCTTCCCATCTCCCTCCACCCTTTGGGGTCCCAGGCCCTGTGGACAGAAAGGACACAGCTGTTTGTGGGGTGATGCATACCCCACATTGTCTGCCCCTCCTCCTCTTACCGGACACACAGTTACTTTAAAAAATCAGATCGTTGACTCTGCCTTCTTCATTAGGGGTTGAACTTTTCCAGGGAGAGAGTGCTTTGGGGGCTTTCAGGTAAGGACCGGTCACGGGCTGCGTGCCCGGCAGGTACGGACCTGTGTGCAGAAGACAAGGCTCAAGAAACCCTTCCTGCCTTGAACAAATCACACCCCAACAGGCTTCCAAGCAAAGCCAAGGCTGAGCCGCTGGGAGCACGGATAGGGTTCACACTGTCCTTCCTCATTTCAGTCCATGACCGGCTCAGGAGTTTCCAAACTGTCCACAGGATAAACGTGTGTCTGGTTTCATTGCGGTCTGACTTAGAGGAGCCTTTTTTCCCCCCTTTTCTCTTATTTTACAAAAGTACCATGTGTTTATTGGGAGAAAAATTAGGAAAGAGAGATAAGCTGCAAGGGAAAAAAAAATTTGTAAAGCTCTTAATCCTACTACCTAGAAATAACCCCACTGACACCTTGGAGTCTGTCCTCTTGGGGTTTTAATGCATATAAATGGTGGTATGCATATACATTTTTAAAGTGGGAATTCAGTTTACCATTCAGCTTAAAAAAAAAAAAATGTGTTTCGGGTCAGGGAGCACAAGAACTGATAGGTTTCAAAATCCAGCCCCGCAAAGCAGGGCTGGTGGTCAGTGTGGTCTTTTGGTACCTTGCACAGACAGGGAGAAGGCTTTATCACTGGCTGGCTCTGGCTTGGCTCACGGTCTGCTTCAGAAGGGTCTGCCCTGATGCCCAACACGGCTCTCCTCCCAGCTCCAGCGGATGATGGGAAGAAGGAAGAGGATTGGAACCCGGGGCATTTCTGGAGCTCCTCCCCTGGGCCTGGCCAGCTGTGTGCGCAGGAGTGCACGCAGGAGCTCTGAAGACCCCCCCTCAAATGGCCCAGCCCTCCGGCTGGCTTTCTACCCGGCAATATAGGAGGAGGTCATGATAAAAGTTTCTTTTTAAAATACACTTATTTTTTTTCAAGGCAGTGCATCCAAAGGAAACTACTAGCAAGTGATAAATAATGCAAGGTAGCCAATCTGGCAAAAATCTTAATTAAGGTGGTTCTGGAATGATTGCCATGAGATGCAGTCTGACCCTTAGGGGATGAAACAGACTGTGCTGCAGAGTTAGGAAGGATCATGTCCCGGGACCTCTTTGGACGAGGTAAAGAAGAACAGGTCTCAGAGGGCAGCTGGACCGCACAATGGGATCGGAGGCAGAGGCTCAGCTGGGCTACCATTTCCTGGGAGTTCTGCCTGTAGCGAGCTGAAGGCTCATGTTTGCCCCGCAGGCTGCCTTTGCCCACGAAGCACTCCTATCCTTGTAAAGCCCAGACCTCAGAGGGCAGAATGTCACCAGATGCCCAGAAGCATGAGGTCACGGTCAAGGGCAGGAATTCTCACCAACTGGCACAGCCCTGTCTCTGTACTCGAAGGGCCCAGAGCAGCCAACCTTTGGCATCTGCACATAGCAGAACTGGATCCAGCCCTGGCGAGAAAAATCCAGTAAGAGAGGGTCTAAGCTTCCTTGTCCCTCCCCACTTCTCCAAGCTTGGCAACAATATCAAAGGCTGGAGGGGTGTGCATTAGCAAAACGTAAGCCCTGCTTTCCTGAGCAGCTGGGCTCCTCCCTTGCATCTTCCAATGTCTGGCCGGCCACCATCCTCTTTGTCTGGCTGGGACATGAGCCTTCTGCTACCAACCCCTTACTAAATGGAACTCTATAACTCTTCATTTCCCAGACTCACGTCGGGTTAAGCAGGTGGCAAACAGCTGACATTTCTCACTTGCTTTCTGGCATTTCCCCCTTTTTAATAGGAAGCAAACCTGGCATTTTTTATTAGAAAGCCCCCGAGTCCCGAGGTTTAATATCTTCAGTGTAAGATTCATGAACAACTTGGAAGTTAAAAGCTTGCCTGCGGCTGGAAATCGACAGAGCACACAACTTGTCGCATGAAATGTGATTTATTTGCTCAAGGGAAGGGAGGGGAGGAGAGGGGCAATTAAGTGAGTTTAGAGTTTTGAGAGGTGGGGAATGCTTAGAAGTGAGTAAACAACCAAAGGGTTGTAAATCCCTTTTGACGGAATAGAGTGTTTTTAAAATAACAGCTGACTTTGAAACCAAGTGCCTTGGGAACTCAAATCCAACAGAGCTGAGGAATGTTTCCACCCAACTGTTTCTTTTATTTGGGAGATCGATACTTGAGGAAGGCAGGCCCTGGGAGGTGTTCTCTAGAGCCCAGCCATAGGGCCTTTGCATGTCTCTCAAGCATACCAGGCTTGGTTCTACCTCAGGGCCTTTGCACTGGCTGGTCCTCAGCCTGGAACTCTCTTCCTCCAGATTTTCACACAGCTGCCTTTTTTCTTCATTCAACTCTTGGCATGAAGGTCACCTCCCCTGAGGGACTTACCCTAACCATCCTAGCTAAAGAAGCCCCCAGCCTCATCACTCTCTGTCCAATAAATCAATTTATTTAGCACTTATGCCTCTCTGAATATCTCACCTGTTTGCCTGATGTCTCCCCTGGCCAGTCAGTCCCATGAGATTAAGGACCAGGCTTGTCTTCCTCACACCTAGAACAGTATCGCCTACCCCTAGAATATTACCGTGCCCACAATGCCACACTCACTAACTGGATTGTGAATGTTACTATCTTTGGGCCTCCGTCAAATGAGCTTGGCCTTGAGCAGTGGTTCTCAAAGTGGGGTTCCTAGACTACCAGCATTAACATGACCTGGAAACTTGTTAGAAATACCAGTTCTCTGGGACCCAACCCAGACCCCCAGAATCAGGATTTCTCAGGGTGGGACCAGTCATCCTTGTTTTAAGAAGCACCTTCCAGTTTGTCAACCACTGGCCTCGTGCTTAAACACCTCTGAGGCTGCAGCAGGTATAACCAGAGGAAGGGGAGTGGGTGTGGCAGGAGAGACCATAGGTGCCCAGTCTAGAATATTCTAGTTTAAGACCAGGCATACCTGAAAGCCACACACCCCCTCCCTCCCACCCCCTATTCATTCACACAGGCCTGGGTCTTCCTGCTCGGCGCTGAGGGGTTTGGAAGAGGGCTGCCCCCAAGGCATCTAGATGTCTCTCCCAGTCACTGTTTTGGAAGAAAGTAGCCAGTTTGGACAGAGGTCCTCGATAAGCCTTCTAGGTGGATTTATCTCAGTGTTTCTGGTAATCCTCTTTTAGGCTGGTTTACAACAAGCACCTTATCCTTCCGGGCCTTCCTGGTCAGAAGGCCCACTGGGTCACCTGGGAGAGGGGTCAAGGGTCAGAATGACGTGAATGAGTTGCCTGGGGTCAGGGCTGGACAGACCTATCAGCCTGCGGATAAAGTGGGAAAGTTCCAGTCCTTGCTCCTCTTGGAGAAATGTGATCATTTTGCAGAGAGAGAGAGAGATACCAGGGAGGGGGTGTGTATACGCGCGCGCGTGAGCATGTGTGGGCACGTGCACATGTACAAACGTGCATTTACTGCCCCAGAACCTAGAGGGGTACTAACTACATCCTTAAGCCACTAAAACACCTTCTCCTAACCTCCAGACTGACTGCCACCGAGGCCACCAGGCTCATTCTTCCTCATTGCCATGGTAGCGACATTGTGACTACCATTTACTGAGGGGGTGTGATGACGTGCTGGAGTCTTGGAGAAAATGGAGCAAAAGATGGGGGGTCAACAGCCTAAGCTCTAGAGCCAGGCTGCCCGGTTCAAATCCCAGCTCCACTGAACTCTCTGAGCCTCGGTTTCCTCATCTGTAAAATATGGCTGATCCAAGACTTCAATAAATCCAAGATGCTGTCAATTACAATGTGCACCATGTGTTCATGGACTACAAAGAAAAAAACAACAACCGTTGGGTGTTCATGAATAAGACACATTCTGCTTCCGGAGATGTTAAATTTCAAGGAAATGTGCATCTTGAAATTCATGGAATACAGCAAGAATACCCATCCGTGTGGGACTCTTGGGCCTAGGCTGGCAGCTGGCACCTAGAAAGGGCTCATGCACATTAGCTGGTGGTGTTACATTACCCCCGTTTTACAGATGAGGAAATTGAGGTCAAAGTCACTTCCCAAGGTCACCTAGCAAGTAGTAAATAGTGGAGTCAGATTTGGATTCCCTTGCCTATGTGTCTCTTAAATGGCCCCAAAATCACATCTGGTAACTGGGCACCCACACCACAGAGGAGATGAGAGAAAGATCAGGAACAGGCTGACACTGTGTCTGTGTGTCTGTGAGCAGGTCCTCCACCCCCTGGGTCTCCATAGCCTCATCTGCAGGAATAGAGCGATAGTGTGGACCCTGCAGGGTTGCTTTGAGGATTTGTGGAGATGACTTAGGTCCCATGCATATGCTCAATAAACCTTCATCCTCTCCTCCCTTTCCCTCTCCACCTCCCACCCTGCAAGTGGCTTTTTGGGCACCGCTATTAGCCACAGAAACCCCAAGGTCAGAGCAGTTGCTAAAGATACTTGGACTGACTTGCCTAGAGTATCCGAGCCTGGGCCACCCTGGACACCCACCGTGTCCAGGCCTGATGCCTGCTCCTGCTTGGACCTCAGCCTTCTCCCTGCACCTGCTCTCCAACTTAGCCCCCTGTACACACCTGGCAGGCACAGCCAGGCTGGGAGCCCCTAATTCCTCTGCAGACACTGCCTCTCGGGACTGTGTGAAGAGCTTAAAAGTGGATATCTTGGGGGTGCCTGCAGGGCTCAGTCAGTTAAGCGTCTGCCTTCAGCTCAGGTCATGATCCCAGGGTCCTGGGATTGAGTCCTGCATCGACTCTCTGATCAGCAGGGAGCCTGCTTCTCCTTCTGCCTCTCTCTCTCTCATGAATAAATAAACAAATCTTAAGAAAAAAAAAAAGCGGATGCCTTGGGTATCGGTGTTGGTTTAGACTTTCTTGTAAATTTCAACACCCGTGTCTTGTTCATCCTTGCCCATTTGTTTAAAGCAAACTTTTTAAAGTATACTATATGCAAAGCGTCCAGATCCTAAGAGCACAACCTGATGAATTTCCACTAAATCCACACTCCTGTACCAGTGCCCCAATCAAAACAAAACATTGCCTGCCCCCTCCTTCCCATGACCCTCATGCCCTCTCCAGCCTCCCTAGCCCCCAAGGGTCACCACTACACTGACTTCTTGCATACGGGTCCATTTTGTCTGTTTTTGCACTTTATACATACGGAATCATTCCGTGTGAGTCCTGTGTGTTTGGCTTTTGGTCTTTTGTTCAACATTGTGTTTATGTTTTTTGCCATTAGCAGCAGTTTATTATTATACAATGTAGTACAAATGTATATTGTTATATGGCTTTATCACAGTCTATCTATCATCCATCTTTCTGTTGATGAACTTTTGGATTAGCTCCAGCGTGGGGCTATTATGAATGGGTTGCTGTTAAACATGGAAGTTCATTCTGGCGCATCCGTGGGTGAATGCGAGTATGCATTACCTGTTGCCTATGTACTTAGAGGAGGAATTGCCGATCGTGGGTTATTTGTATATTTCACTTTGGTAGCCATGCCAAGCTGTGACTGTACAAATTTACATCCCACCAGTGGCCAGTGGTTTCTGCAGCAGCCCCCAGAAACCACAGGGTAGTGAGAGAAGCAAAGGTTTGGCAGCTGCTCCTGGAGAGGAAGATGTGAGCAGAGAAAGAAGATGGGACGGATATTTGAAGCCGGCGACTTTTGTGCGGTTACCCTGGGAAGGAGAGTCTGGTGCAGTGATTTGTTCTGCCATATGCAATGGGGACGGTATTTTCTGTGCTCTGGCCTATAATGAGTGTAGGTGGCTCTTAAGAACTGAGTATCCAGGGGAGGGAATCCACCCACAGTCTCCACCAGCCCCAATATTTAAATGTCAGTATGGTTTAATTGGCTGCACAGCCCACTCCCTCCCCCTCTTCTGCAGCAGCCATAGCAAATGTACCCCTAGGACAGCAACAACAGGGGACAGCCTTGAGTCACCGTGGCTGCCTCCTGCCAGCTTCCTGGGCGACCTTGCACAGGTGAATCAGACTCCCTGGGAGTCAGTTTCCCTGAGCATCTTACCTTAGGGAAGTGAAGAAATGAATCTTAGTCAAAGATCATGGGTAACATTTTGGATGGATATATGCGTGGATGAGTGGATACGTAGCTAGGCAGATAGGTAGGAATATAACAGCTGGACAAAGAGATGTGATATGTGTATAAATAATACATATTTGCACATGTGTATGTGTGCATTTGCCATTTTACTGATCATTTACTACCCTCCTAACAGCCAGCATTTCGTGAGCACTTAATATATGTCAGGCATGGAGAGATGCCCGTCCCTTTACACACCTGATTCCAACGCATCTCCTTAACAATCTTGTAAGGCAGGAACTATTGACCCCATTTTACAAATCATGAAAATGAGGCTCAGAGAGGTTAACTTACCTGCCTGGGGTCACACAGCCACTAACCGACAAGCCAGGATTCTAACCCAAAGAGTTGGACGAGGCCCCTGTTCTAACCGCTATACTCCACTTTCCATCAGGTGCTAGGCACCACGCTGGACTCCTTCTCTCATTCAGTCCTCATAGTGACTCTCCAAGGCAGGTCTTCTCTTTGGTAGCTGGGGAAGCCAAAGCCCAGGGAGGTTAAGTAACCCACCCAAAGGCACACAGTATGCGATCCAGGCTGAGGTCCCTCCGCCACAGTTCTAGCTCCAAGCACACGCTCTCAGCTAAGTCCAGCACGTAACAAGGGCTCGAAAAATACTAAAGGAAGGACTACGAGTCTTTTAGCGATGAAGTCCTAAATTAAAAGAAAAATTCAAGCCATTATCTTGACATAAGATGGAACATGGACTTTCCTAATACCATCCCTTCCTCTTTCAGCCAACACCAGATACCATGAGCCAGACATGGCGCCCGGAGCTGAGAATGGGGTGGCGTATCTAGAATTCACTCATCCCGTCACCCGTTCCGTGACTGTGTACTGAGGGGCCGCTGTGTGCGTGCCAGGAACCGAGCCCCCTGCAGGAAGGACAGACAGAGGGGCATGCAGGCAACTAAACGGGGAGGTGGGACCGTCCCTACATTAGCATCCTTGGTCATCTTGTCATTTATCTTACACCACTGGTCCTCGCAATGAACTCAATGAGGCTGAAAACAGTGAAAAGCCCTCTATCTCGTCAGGCATCCGGCGTGGGGGGAGGAGTACCCGCGCTGACACGCCGCCGTACGAGGGCTTGAATGCATCATTGGCCGATGGTACTTGGTGGACGTGAGCCACCACTTTGCTGGGGTTTTCTTACTGTCCCTCGGCAGCCCCGGAGAGCGGGAACAGCTGCGACAAGTGGCTGGCAGAGTGCTCTCTGAGTGGTGTCTGAGGACCCCAGAAGTTGTTGGTTTATGCGTGGCTCTCCTTCTGTGCCGCTCTGGGACAGATGGAGCCTGGCAGGCCTGCCTCTGGTCTGGGTTAGATTCTGCAGGTAGCCTGCAATGCCAGGGTCGGGGTGTCGGTGATAGAAGTGCGCCCGCCCTGATCTGCATCCCGGAACCAGATCTGAGGTCCAGTTACAGGCTTGTCATCCGATAGGCAAACCAGGGGCACCTGCCGTCTTACTTTTCCCATCGAGCAACCACGGTGGGTCACTCTCATTTGAACAACTGCTGATCATTTTTTTTTGTCCTTTTGCTTTCCAGCCTGTGTAAGGGACGGACGCTCTATTCTGTGGTGCGGGACGCCAAAATCGTCTTGGATGTCAACAAAACGAGGCAGATTGCCCAAGAAATTGTGAAGGTACCACAGGGTCTGGGGCTCCCTCCTGAGATGCATGGTCTGGCTTCGGACCAACAGTCTGGACTTAAAAAAAAAAAAAAAAAGAAAAATAGACTCGATCTGAAAAATACCAGGCTGTAGGTGAGGAAGGGGTTTGCCCTGAGTCCACCATTAAGGTTGGTCCCCCAATGTTTGGCTGCCATCTGGTGCCTCATCCTCATGATAATTGGGCCCATCATGGAGACCCAGGGAAGTTTGTGCGGCTAGAATCCCTTACCCCTCAGATGCTTGAATTCCCATGAGCGCATGCCATATCTCTCCGCAGCTGCTGGGGAAACATCCAATTGTTGCATGTTGTTTGGGATTAAAACAAACTGGAACATCCTGTGTTTTCTGGCAGGTGCATCATTAGTTGACTGGGGCTCTGCGTTCCCATTGAGTGTCAGGACAGAGCTGTTAGAAAAGATAAAATGTGACTGCTCATAAAGGCGAAAAACCAAAAATCTAGAGACTCGCCCTTGAGCAAGACCTCCACTAGCCTCTCTCCTCAGTGGTTTTGATCATTGGCTCATGATCCGTCCCTTGAGGAATGCAGGGGTTTCTACCCTGATACGGGTTAAGTGGACATAAAACAAATCTCCTGCAAAGAAGTTATTTTTAAAAATGGAAGTGCAGGGAGGTGGTGGATAGAATGCCTTTCTCTGGGGACCTCCTCTCCGTTTTTGTCTTCACTTTTTTTCCCCCCACTAGGGACATCTTTCTTTGTTTCTCCTTCAGGAGGTAGAAGAGCTGGGTGGGAACAGTTTGGTGGGGGGTCTGAGGGTGGTGGCAGATGTGTGTCTTGGGGACCCTTCCTGTTCCCACTTGCCATGATTTCTCGTACCCTGCCTCTGAGCCTCTGAGTTGGGATCCCCGGAACTGCGGCTATTTGGGGCTCTGTTGTAGGAAAGGCAAGGAGGGTGAACCCAAGCCAGAGTAGCAGCAGCAGCAGCGAATGCTCAGGTGTCCCTGAAAATGCCCATCTCCTTGCTTCCTCCAGGGCATGGGCTACCTCCACGCCAAGGGGATCCTTCACAAGGACCTCAAGTCAAAGAATGTCTTCTACGACAATGGCAAAGTGGTGATCACAGACTTCGGGCTCTTCAGCATTTCCGGGGTGCTACAGGCTGGCAGGTGAGTGGTGGTGGAAGGGCCCAGCAGAGCTCGTGGCCGATGACAGTTGGGGGGTGAGAAGTCACCCAAATGGCATCAGTGACCAAGACTGTGTGTAGGGCCTGAGGTCGCTTAGTTGGGCGGCGAGGCTGTTGCTGATACGAGGTCAAGCCATGATTCTCCGGGGGCCTGTCTTTCGAATGGTGCTTTTCTACGCATGGGCATTATTGGGCACAGAGCATTCCCAAATCTTTGAAAGCCTTTGCCCTTGTATTGAACGGGAAGATCCTCCCTTTGCCCTGAGTACCCACCTGGAAGTTGGAATCACCCAAGAGTCCTTGCTCAAAGTTTTCTTATGAATTGATCCATTTTAGTGCAGCAAGAGTACTGAGGGATTTAAAGCCAGACACACGCGTGTGGTCCCCTTGACTCTGCCGCTTAATCACTATGACGTTAGTTTACTCCTGGAACTTCCCCGAACTTTGGTTTCCATGTCTGCAAGAAAAACGAGGATGTCGTCATGCCTACCTCGCAGGATCCTCGTGGGGCTGAAATAACACAATCAAGCGTCCGGAGCAGTGCCGCAAGCACAGGGAGCACAGCGCAGAGTAGCTGCCGCAGAGCTGTTGTAATTACTATAAATTTGCATATACCTCCCCCAGTGTCACCCCGGAGAATCATTAACCATCTTTAAGTAATTAACTCTCAGGAGCCACTCACCCAAGGGCAATCTGCCTTGAGTTGACCGTGAGAAACAGCTTGATTCCAAATAAACAACCCATGATTCAGGAGGTCTACCCTCTGTGACTTTAAATTTGGAGCGTGGATGCACGTGTGCGCATGCGCGCATGCACACACACTTAAAAACCCTGCAGGTTTTCTCTAATGACGCCTTTTATAACCCGAGCATGCCTCGTCCGGATGGCAGCCCCACACTCTCCTTTTAGTTCAGCTTCAGCTGCTTTGAGGTCCACCCCAGAGCCCCCTAAGGTGAATTTTGTTCGTGCTGTATCATACGTTGAATCTAAGAGCGTCCAAAAATCAGCAGCATGTGATCTAGCTGCCTTTCTATGTGATCTAGAAACAGAAAGTGCAACAGAAGCTTAAGTTTCTCTTCAGGTTGTACTCTGCCCAAAAAGATATCGGTGCGTCTCCAAAACTATAGCCCCTGAGATGAGAAAAGAAGTAGGTAAATGAGCGAAGAGATCAGTGGATAGGGAGGTGGAGAGAGTCCCTCAAGTCGGCACCCAACAGTCCTCCCCCCTTCTGTCTCCCCAGCGGCACTTAGAGCGGGTTTGCGGGCGCAGGAGTTGCATACACGCACATGCGCACACACATTCGCACTTCCATTCATCCATCTCCCCGGGCTAAGGGGCAGAGGAAGCAGTAGGTAACATCACTCGGAACTCGAGTATCTGTGTCCAGACAAAAAGAGGCCCAGCAGATGCTCTTGTGAACCTGCTTCAAGGCTTTAAAAAAAAAAAAAAAATCCAATTCCTCCAACCCGGAGGCATGTCCACGTACCCGCTGCCCCCGCTTTGTCCTTGCCAGAGAATTCTCCAGCAGGTGGAGGAAAAGGGGGCAGGACCTCTGATTTTCTCCCTTCTGGTTCTCGGTTTTCTAAAGCCCCAGGGTAATGAGGAAGAAAGGAAATGGAATGACGTGAGCATCCTTTCCTTTACCTCATTCACAGAGGCCCAGAGAAGCAAGTTCAAGTCAAGGGCAAGGTGGCTGCTGGCCTAGTTGTCCAGCCAGCACTCCCCCACCCCTACCCTTACCCAGCCCAGTCATCAACACAAACCCAGGCAGTACTGGGAACCGCCAGGGAGCCCTCAGCGACCTCTCCTAAAAGAAATCCACATTGCTTGGCTGCCCACGAGTCCCCATAAGGGGGTCTCCTGTGGTGGTTGAATGTTCCCTGCTGCAGTTGTATGTAGGGCTTAGTTTTTGTGTAGGGTTTCAGTTTGCTCCCTAAGGGTGCCATTTCTCCAGGAATTGCTGGAAAATTGTGGTTGGGAGTCTCTGGGGTCACGGTTACATCTGCAGCTTTGGGCAGATCACTTAAGTGTTTTGAAACTCTGTGTCCTCATCCACAGGGCAGGATCTTATCCATTCCATTGTGGGCTTGTTGGGATGAAGCATGATGGATAACCTGGCACAGCGTAGGCACTCTGCAGCGGCTACTTGCTGTCCTGCCTCTCCCCCGACACCCCCTGCCGAGTTAGTGCTTGGGGCGTTCACAGTGATGGGTTCCCGCCAGGGGGAGATCTGCCCGCCTGGGCAGGGGTGGGGGTTACCCAGTGAAGTGAGCATGTCCTGAATATCCAGACAGACCCCCGGGGGGCTTCCCCTCCCCCCAGCCTGTCCCCAGCATTGCCAGCACACAGCTGTGCTGCCATTGTCGTGGCAATGAGAAAAAGTGTCATTTTCCACACCAGTGCTATCGTGCCAGCCCCCCGCAGGCTGTTATTAATCATAATAATAACCATAATGACGATGATTTGAGTTTGTCACTGGTGGGCCCATCGCCAAGGGAATGGGACATCCCGGAGTGTCCGGGCCAGGCCTGGTATCCGGCCCCCTCCCGGGCATGTGCACCCTCGGCCCTGGGCTGATGGCTAGGGAGTGGCCAGCACCCTTCCTCCGGGCCCAGCCAGCAGATGCAAAACCACACTCAGCTAGTGAGTCCAGAATAAGCAGCAGAGGCGGTCAGAAAGCCATCAGAACTGGGGTGCTCTCCCTTTCGGCAGCAGCACCCCATCTCACCACACCCCCAGTGGCCTGGCCATGCCCAGAGAATGTCAGCTGGCTCAGACTATGGCCCTTCCTATGTGCATGACGTTCTAACCTTGAACTATAGTCTCAACTCTATCTCTGAGTCCTCAAGATGTGAACATACCCATAGGTAATAATGCTGTCTAATAATCCTGAGACCCTGGCAGCCGACACAGTCCTGCACCAGCATTGTGTGAGATTAATGTGCCCATTGTGCAGATGGGAAAGTAGAGACTTGGGCATGCTCAGGGTCACATGGATAGAAGGCAGCAGATAGGTCCTTAAGTTCCTGCAGGCATCCCCAGTTCTAGAAGCAAAAACTCATCAGGCTCTACCAACTCAAGGGCTTGCCAATGGATTTGGGTCTGCTGTGTAATGAGTCCTATGTTACCGAGGCTGAAAGACTGACATTTGGATCATTTCCTTATTTTCTGTATAAATGAGAACAGTGATTCTCAACTGGGGCTCCTCTGCCTCCCTCCCTGGGATATTTGTAATGTCTGAAGATCATTTTAGTTGTCACAACAGGGGAGGGGGTCAGACTGGTATCTAGTGGGGAGAGGTCAGGGATGGTGGTCAGAACAGGCTCCCACCACAAAGAATTATCCAACCCCCAGACTCCTGAGACCTCTCTTGTCAGGGTTCTCTCCTCCCCCAATATGTGGTCCACAAGATAACTTTAGAGATGATGTGAATAAGCATTTTTCATCTTAATTTTCATGTGTACTAAAAAAAAAGTGCTAGTTCCCATGTATGGTCATGGTAAGAAGTAAATGGAAAAATCCCATTTGTAGTAAAAAATACTCGAGAGCAACGCTGTCCAATAGCCCCCAGCCACATAAGGCTATGTAATTTTAGCTTTTTTTTTTTTTTTAAGATTTTATTTATTTACTTGTTAGAGAGAGAGAGAGCACAGGCAGGGGGAGTGGCAGGCAGAGCAGACAGAGGGAGAAGCGTGGAGCTTCTAAGCAAGGAGCCCAATGTGGGACTTGGTCCTAGGACCCTGAGTTCCTAATCTGAGCTAAAGGCAGATGCTTAACCGACTGAGCCACCCAGACGTCCCAAATTTTAACTTTGATTAAAACTAAATCAAGTTAAAACTTTAATGCTTCAGCTGCACTAGCTGGATTTCAAGTTCCCAATGGCCATGATGGCTAATGGCTGCCATATTAGACAGAACAGATGGAGAACATTTCCATCATCATGAAAAGTTCTATGGGATAGTGCTGTTCTAGAAGGTGTTCAGCTAGGGCAAGAATCATGGTCATGGAATATGAATGAGTACAGTTTAGGGAGCAGCGCATCACACCTGACATAGCTCAGAAGCCACCATAGGAGAACTGTAGAATCCAGCCAGCCCCAGATCTCCACATTCTGGAGGCTCTGGTCCATCACGATCTCACTCCTGATAGTTGGAGATATCCATTCCCATCCCCCACTGCTGCCCCTTCTACCTGTATATCTGGCCCTTTCCTGGGAGTCTTGAATCAGTGGAAACCTTGTAGGAGATTTGCTCAGATTTCAATTCCAAATGGAAAACTCTGTACTTAACTAAAGTCTTACCATGTAAAGATAAATACAGATAAAATTTTATCTAAAGTGAGTTCCCTTTTATCTTTGACACATTCCCCTGTTCAAATTTTTTCATATAATACTTATCACTGTCGGTATTTTTCCTCTTTATTTAATTCATTTGTCAACCCCTTCCCCTACCAAAGCATAGGCTCCAGGAGGGCAGAGACCTTACAGGTCTCTTTCGCTTCTGTGCTCCCGGTACCAAAAACAGAGAGTTTAGGCATAGCAGATTCTCCAAAAATACAGTGAATCCTTATTATTGGTGGATTCCATATTTGTGAATTTGCCTACTCACTTCAATCTCTTTGCACCCCCAAATCAATATGGCGGCTTTGCGGTCATTCCTGGCCATGCACAGAGTGGTGAAAATTTGCATCACCTGATGTATGTGTTCCCAGCTGAGGTCGGACAAGGGGATGCTCTGCGTTCTTGTTGGAGCTCTCATACAGAGAGGACCAGGGGACAGAGAGGGGAGGGGACCATGCAGTACAGGAAGCCCTGGGCCTCGGGGCCAGTGGGACAGAGTTTTGCAACTCTGGCACGTGGTTGTGGGGCCGCCGCAGACATAGCACTCAATGCTTCTGAGCCTTGTTTTCTCTTCCTTAAAATAATGAAAATAGAATGTACTAGAATGAGCTGTTTTTAGGATTTAAGATACACCCGACGTGAGATGTGTGTGTGAATACATATTTCCTCTAGGAGCCATGATTCCGTATCTGCTAATTCGCTCTTTGCAGAGACTTTATACAACATAACTGCCATGAATAACAAGACTCAGCTGTATTGGTGGAATGAATATGCAAGAGGGGGTGCCTCAGGGGGAGAGGGACCCAATGACGGTTTGGGTGTCGAGTGTCTCCCTCCCGACCAGGCTTCCCTGCCCCTCTCACCAGAGCTCGGCCGCAAGTACAAGGGCAGGCAGTGCCCGGTGCGAGAGGCTCGAGAAAGCCGGTGGAGGTGGTCCAGAGGCTCGTGGTCCGTGCTGGCGGACTGGTCCTCCCTGGGCTGAGACGCAAGGCTCACTCTGTGTTTTGCGTCTCCAGGCGGGAGGACAAGCTCCGCATCCAGAACGGCTGGCTCTGCCACCTGGCACCAGAGATCATCCGCCAGCTGTCTCCCGACACAGAAGAGGACAAGCTCCCCTTCTCCAAGCACTCAGATGTCTTTGCGCTCGGGTAGGTGGCCCACGCTGGCCGTGGGGAGCCCCAGCCCAAGCAGAGGGACAGTTTCCAATGCTTCCTTCCCTTCTTTGGGAAGAGACGGGGCACCGATCTGCTGGGGCCCAGGTGGTCAGTTTTCTGGGTGAGATTGGGGGTTTCCAAGGGGGATGTGGTAGAAACAGTGACCCTAGCAAACCTTAATACGGGTTTCTAACTGTTATGTGACAGTGGCAAGTCACTTGACCCATTCATTTATTTGCTGAACCAATACCTATCTATACGGATGGCCTGCCGTTAACAAATTATCCAAAACTCGAGGGCTTAAAGCAACATTTGTGATCTCAAGTTTCTGTAGTCAGGCACTTGGGTCGGGGGTGGCTTAGTTGAATGGTCTGAGCTGGTTCAGGATCTTTCGTGAGCTTGTGGTCAAGATGTTGCCCGGAGCTGTCGTCTCATCTGAAGGCTAAATGGGCTGAGGATCCACTTCCAAGGGGGCCCTCCTCACATGGCTGTTGACAGAAGGCCTCAACAGGACTTGGGGAGTAAAGGAGGAACTAAACCCAGCCTGGGAGATCAGAGAGGGCTTCCCAGAGGAGGTGACTCCTGAGCCTAAATTATAGGTTGAATATAAGTGGGCCAGATGAGGGTAGGGTGAGGTGTCTAGACAGAAGGAACATGTGAAGAGGCCTGGAGTAATAGAAAATAAATTGTTCCCACAATGAAGGAACATGTGGGATGGGGTTTGATGATGGGTTGAATGCGGATGGTGCCCAGATACCTACCTTAGCCAACTGGGTGAGACTAGTGTCATTCACCAAGGTAGAGGCCCTGGAGGGGACAGCTGGGCCATGCTGAGAAGGCAAAGAGAGCAGATTTGGACCAGTGAGTCTGGGCTACCTTGGAGATGGCCAGTGGAACCAACCAGAAGACAGCTGTATCTACCCAACCAGAGCTTGGGAAAGAGGAGTTTAGGGCTTCTCAGCAAAAAGTGTCTTTTTGCTCACGAGAGAGAGAGAGAGAGAGAGAGAGAGAGAGAGGGAATGGGATGCCTTTGCAAGTGTAGAGGAGGATAGAAGGTGCAGGTCTCAGCCCCAAGGTGCAGGATGACGGCTCCAAGAGGGTGCATCTGCAAAGGCATCCAGGCTCCCATCCCTCAAATAGCCATGCTGATTCTGTCCGCTGGAGCGGTTGCAAAGATGGGTAGTTACAAACAGCAACAACGTTGGGGAAGCTGTTTGGGGAAGTTGCAGCCCTGCAGATGTGTGCAATTAGATTTAGCACCACGGAGAGATGTTAGAGAGACTGTCCATGGAAAAGTACACCTACTATGTCTTCTCTGTAAATCTTGGGGATGGGGGGACATTTGCTGGCACATCGGGATTGTAGACGTTCATCACTTGGACCCCTTTAGACATTGTCGTTTGCTCTGATGAGTGTACGCTCAAAACTTTATCTAGTTAGATACTGTTATCTGAAACCAAGCTGCCATAATTAAGTTGGTATATATTGTAGTATAAATTTAGCAAAAGAAACAAGAATGTAATTAACAAATGCACCAAAATAAGTAATTGGTTTTCCACTGGAGTTTTAATCTTTAGCAATTTATTTTTCTCTTAGCGTGAGTTTCTCTTGGAAGTTGGGTTTGAAAGGAAGTTTTAATGAGGCTTTTTTTCCTGACACTGCTGAATTCCGGGGGACCTGGCGCTCTTGGTTTCCTGCCAATTAGGTGCATCTCGTTGCTTGGGAACATCACGCTCAGGCATGATTTAGAACAAAACTGGACTTTGGAGCCTGGCCTATGGAGCACCGTGTTAAGGTTTTTGTGGGTGCCATCTCCTGGAATCTTCACAGGCACCCAAATGACAGGGGAGGAAACAGGCCCCTGCCCCTGGGGTACCTCAGTGACATCTTTTATGGTGATCGGGGTGGATCTGGGAGCCACACTGGGGCATCCTAACCCCAGAGTTGGAAGGTTTAGCCACGGGGACCTCGGAGTCATTTCACGACCAAAAGCCCTATTTCCCTCAACCATAAATAAAAGATAATAAACCCAGCGAGACTCTCTGAGGATCGAGCAAGAAAACACCTGTAAGGCACCTGCACCTTGGCTCTTGCTAGACTCCCTTCCCCCTCTGCCATGAGCCCTTCCTTGCCTGCAGTCTGTCTGCGCCTCCTTCCCAAGACCCCGACCATCAGCTGCAGGGTGCCTCTGCCCCAAATCCTTCACTTACAATCACAGAGGACCCTGAAGTAGGATAGGTTGTGGTTTTCTCGTAGCATGATGGCCTGTGCTGCAATTCTATAGTCAGAGCAACCGGATTCGGCTTCTGCCCACACCTCTTATCTGCTGTGTGGCCCTGGGTAAGATACGTAAGCTTCCAGAACCTCAGTTTCCTTTTCTGAAAAATGGGGATGTTCATCGTGCCTCCTGTTTGAAAATGTAGGTCATATTTTTATTCGGGTATGATGATGGCAATAAGGCAGGAAGCAACGATCATTGGAAAGATGGTTTGTTGTTCATGGCTTCTGAAAGGAGGGTGCACGTCATACCACACGGGGAAGCACCAGGGTCAGAAGGCAAAGGGAGCAGGAGGAAAATTTGGGCAGGAGACATTAACGGGGTTTCCTCGGGGAGGAACCAGTGAGGCTGGGTAAACAGGCTAAAATTGGCTAGTTTGACTAATTCCGTGGGCTATGGGGTGTGCGGGTATCCTGAATAGGGAATATTGGCCCCAGTGGAAGCCTACTGGAGATGGGGGCGGGGCTTTGGATCGTTTAGTTTGCATATGAAAGACTCCTGGAGAGTCATTTACTGTCTCTGGGAATAAGCTGGCCCTGGAGAGAGGGTCAGTCCCTCCGGGGCCAGGGAGGCCCCCAGATGTCAAATCATCAAAATAAGAGGGCACGCTTCTTACACCTCCCTCATAATCATAATCAGTGCAAAGGGCTTAGAATAGGATCTAGCACGGAGTGAAAACTCAGTGAGAGTTACTGATTATTACAGTGACAACAGTCCTCATCTAGCACCTTACCTGCCGGGCCATCTCACTCAACGGCCCAACACCTGAGCGTCACCCTTCCTCGCCCCAGAGGGATGAGCTTGGTGGGGGAGACAACCTGCTGAGAAGTGGGACCCTAGAAACAGCGGGTTCAACAGAGTCCTCTGATCAGTAAAGAAGATAACAGAGCACTTCATGTTCTTTAAAGCAAATTTGCATAAATTATCTTAGACTAGAGGAAAGATCATTTTCTAAGGATTGTTTCAGATATTTCCTGAATTGGGGGATTTTGTTCCCAGTGAGCTGAGACCTAGTCCTTTGTACAGCTCAGCAATTCCCAGCGTCCTGTGAGCACCCCACGGCACCCGCCAAGACCCTCACTGCCACCCACAGCCCCCAGCATATTTTCCCCACTATTCTACGGGGTGCCTTATATTTAGAAAACAAAACTATAAAAAAAAAAACCCTATGCTATCGCCCAGAGTTAGCCACTGTTAATTAACATTTTGCTATCTCTCTTTATTCTCCTGCTGATACAGATATATTTTTTTTAAAGTAGGTATTACCTTATATACAGTCTTCTGTCCTGCTTTTCTCACTTAAAATCAGACATTAAATATTTTCCATGTCGGCAAAATTTCATTGAAATGTTTTAATAATAATATATTCCGTGTTTTTCTGGGTTTACCATAATACATGCAACCTATTCCTTTCATTGAACAGTTGTGTCATTTCTCCTTGTTTTCACATTCTATATAATGCCGTGGAGAATGTCCTTGTAAGTGATTCTTGTATCTCTGAGTGTCCCCTAACAGTGGTTTCCCAGGATTACAAGTCTAGGGTCAGATACACTGGCCGTGTTCTATTACACTTTCGGGTTCTAGGTTTGACTCATTTTAATTCAGGCACCAGGGAAGGTACCCTTGGACAATCACGACTTCTAAGACCATCAAGAAAGCTTTAGGTGCATCCCAGCTAGCAAAATACCAGTCCCATGAGGAAAAGACTAGAAGGTGGAGGGATTAGCCAGCAGGTGGGCTGGGCGGGTGTGTGTTGGTGAGGGGACACAGGGTCATGAGGGACATAACACATCAGCAGCCTCTTTAACAACATCTGCCAACAGCACAATATGGTATGAACTCCACGCCAGGGAGTGGCCTTTCAAGACCCAACCAGCAGAGGCAATAATCTGGCAAATGGGCACAGGCATGAAACCCAACCTCAGCCAGATCGGCATGGGAAAAGAAATCTCGGTAAGTCCTGAGATGGTGCTTTTGGGGACAAGGAGAGAGGTAGACACAGTTTGGGGCCGCCTTTTTCCCATGTGTTAAGGTTACAAATGCTTCCCCAGAGGGCGGGACAAAAGCCTGTCCACAACCTTGTCAGATCGTGATTTGGAGCTTAGGAGGTTGTTTCTGAACTATGCCTGCAATTCAGGTTCCTACCTCAAGGGTGCAGCAGCACTTGGCCAGACTTTAACTAGCAATGAAATGCTACCTCAAGTAGAACCAGTGAATCCCTCTTTTTCTGATACTTTTAAAAGATATTTATTAAAATATTACCCATACTATGATTCTAATTTTATTCACTTCTACATAAAAATTTTTAAGTCATGATCCAGCTCAGAACAAGACATACACAAACAGAGAAGCCTGAGTATAAATTAATAATCACCCTCTAAAACACAGCAGGAACAGTGCTGTCTTTTGATCAGAAGATAGATAAGTCAGGGAAGGAGTGATTATCTGGTATGTTTAAGGATTACCTGTATATAGGCTTTCCTTTCTCAGATGAGGTGATTATTAAAAGTAACTTTCCACTCTTTGACTTTGAAGAGCATTTATGGTATTGGGAAGTGGATAGAGACCTCAGGATACACTTTTCTCCCTCCCTTTAAGAAAAAAAAAATGGTCAAGAAACTCCTTGGGGGAAGAAAAAGAAACTCCTTGGGGGAGCATTACCAATCTCAGTGTATCCTAGACCTTCTAGAACAGGACCTACCTAGTTTGCTATATGGGCTCATGAGTTGGATGAGTGGAAGGATGGTAGATGGATGGAAGGAAAGACAGAAAGATGATAGATAGATAGATAGATAGATAGATAGATAGATAGATAGATAGATAGAAAGAAAGAAAAAGAGAAGAGGGTGAATGCATGAATTGGGACGGACGGATAGATGGATAGATAGATGGACGGATGGATGGGTGGGTGGATGGATAGATGGATGGATGGGTGGGTGGGTGGATAGATGGATGGGTGGGTGGGTGGGTGGATAGATGGATGGGTGGGTGGGTGGGTGGATAGATGGATGGATGGGTGGGTGGGTGGGTAGATGGATGGATGACAGGGAAATATGCAAGTGAGGCAAATGGGTGGACAAATGGGCAGACCCAATGAGATGCCAAAGGGTATTAAGACATCACCATTTACATTAAATCCCTGCATGTTGCCTTCTTTTAGGACATTCTTCTCTTTTGCTGGGCCTTTGAACAAGAAGAAAGACCTACCTTCACTAAGCTCATGGACATGCTGGAGAAACTGCCAAAGCGAAACCGCCGCCTGTCTCATCCTGGACATTTCTGGAAGTCTGCAGAGTAGGTGCTCTCCTTTAATCTCTCTCCCCACTGCCTTTGTCCTCTGGCCTGTGCTGCCTTTTTGCTCCCCTCCCCCACACCTCTGCCAGCCATCTCCTTTCCATACACCCACCTTCCTTCCCTGGCCGCCAGCCTTCCTACCGGGTTCCTGTTCAGGGGAGTCCAGAGTCTGCCATCCAGGGCCTTGGTCCCTGTTGCTACCATGGCTACCTCCTTGCCTGTCTCTTCCTGATGAAGGCTGATGCCCCAGGGAATTTGATCGTCAGGTGCAAGGTGATGTCCTGAACCCACCAAGCACCGTATGTCCACTACACAGCAGACTCCTCTAGGAGGCCTGGCTTTCGGGAAATCTCCCCTTGGGGCCAGCACCCTCTCCCCTTCATGGCATCTCGCAGCTTCCAGAACTTTCTGTCGCATGAACACAGGGGCAGGGAAGGTTCTCAGCTTCTCCTGGCCATAAGTGTCTCTCGGGCTTCCTCCTTGGAGGCTCTGTGCCCCTCCCCCTCCTCGTTCTTGGACGGAGCTCAGTGGTTCTCAATGAGGTAATTCATGGGGCATCTCCATGGGGGCCTCCTTCCCAGGCCCAGCCTCAGTGGTTTCTCCAGAAGGTGAGAGCGAGACTGGTCCTGATGAGGCTGCAGAAAGGTCCCTGCTGCCATGGCCCTGCCGGTCCGGGCACAGAAGGTTGTGCACACTCACACAGACACAGCCAGGCACACACACAACACACACACACACAGTGACATGGCACACCAGAGCAGTTGTCAGTGTCTCACCCAGGACGCCCTAGGCTGCCCCTCACCCCACCATTTGACCTTGCTGAGCCTGGAGGACAGGATCTCTCCTTCCCCCAGGGGTACAGCCTCTCTCTAGACAATTGAAAAGAGCACAGACCTCCCGTGTCAGGCAGAGAGGGATCGGAACCTCCACTCCACCACTTCATAGCTGTGTGGCCTTGGGCAGGTTACCTGGCCTCTCTGGGCAGCGGTGTCAGCCTCTGAAGTGTGAGGGCAGTAGACAGCTCTAGCAGGAGTGCGGTGAGGCTGCGGTCAGCTCGGGCGCTGGGGTGCCTGGGACAGTGCCCTCTGTAGCGGGTGTTCCGTACACTTGAGCAGCCTTTGTCTGCGGGCGGGCAGGGCCAGCTGTGTTCTGCTGGCCTTCCAGGACTGGGAATGGCTTGAATGTGAAAACAGAGAGAGGGAGGCTCTAACAAGCAAGGGCTCTCTCCCTCTAACCGACTGCAGGCAAGTTGGTCAATGAGCGACAGAGCTCCGGGTGGGGTCCCAGGAGGGCCCGGTGTTACAAACGCCAAGTGTCATTTGAGCCGTCACCCAGATGGCCTGTGCTTTCCTGGGCATCAGGGAGGAGAGAGCAGAAGTCAACTGAACAGAGGCGCTTAAAGCTCCCCAGTTGGAGGGAGAGCCGGGGGCCGCCTTCTCTATTTTTTTCTGTGCACTTGTGCTGAGAAACAGGGAACTAGAGACCCTGTGGTCTGGCGGGATGGGATATTAGGGTCAGTGAAATTTTCTACTCATTCGCTTCTTTGCTCCGTCTGTGTGTATTGAATACCTGCTCTCTGTGCCAGACCCTGTTCTCGGAGCGCAAATCCAAGGGCGAAAGGAGCCGATCAGTTCCCTGACCTCACAGGCTTACCTTCTAGAGCAGGAACAACAGGCTGGTAGATGCGTTTTAAAAGGGTCATCATTTCAGACGAAGTTGTGTTGAAGAGACAATAAAACAAGCTTGCAATAGTGATGCCTGGGGGCTTTGGGTGGAAGGGAGGGGTCAGGGAATGCCCCTCGGAGGAGGTCAGGTTAAGACAAAGCTCTTGGGAGGAAGCCAGGCCCCCATGTGGGAATTCCGAGCCCTCCCGGTGGCAGTGAGTATACAGAGGTGAGAGAACAGATAGGAAGTGGGTCCGACCAGGCCGTGGTGGGTAGGAGGGAGAGGAATAGGAGGTGGGGTCTCCCAGGTGGCCACAGCCCAGGGCAGCGTGGTAGGCATTGGGGTTTATTCAGAGGATGACAGAGCATCACAGAAACTTTTGCAGAACCAGAAGGCCCCCAAGAGGCCACATGGTCCCACACCTGCTCCCCCCAGGGTCATCCATGGAGTGATAACATTGAAATTCTAGTGTTTGGGATACAATGGGTTTAATAGAATATACTATTAAATTCACCTTTTTTTGTAACCTTTTAAAATATGACTAGAAAATTTATGACTTCCGTGACTTGGGTGGCATTTCCTTTTTTAAAAAACAGCTTCGTTGAGATATAGTCCACACATGATATAATCCTCCTACTTAAAGTATACAACTCTGAGGGCTTGGGTACATTGCATTATTTTTACAAATGGTGGTAGAGGGACACCTGGGTGGCTCAGTTGGTTGAGCATCCCACCCTTGATCTCCGCACAGGAGTTCAAGCCCCGTGTTGGGCTCCACACTTGGCATGGAGCCTACTTAAAAAAAATGGTGGTAGAATGTCTTTAACACACAATTTGCCATCATTGCCACTTTTCAGTGTGCAATTCAGTGCACTGATCACATTCACAGTGTTGTGCAACCACTAACACCATTTCCAAAGCCTTTGTCCCCTCCGAACAGTAACTCCCAGTCCCTCCTCCCTCCAGCCCCCTGTAACCTCTCACCTATCTCCTGTTCCTGTGGACTCGCGCATTCTACATATTTCTTACACGTGGAATCCTACAATATTTGTTCTTTTGTGTCTGCGGTCTTCACGTAGCGTGTCTTCAAGGTTCATCCATAGTATGGTGTGTATTAGAACATTACTCCTTTCCATGGCTGAGTACTATTCCGTTGTATGGACGTACCGTGTTTGGCTTGTCTTTCCATCTGTTGGCGGATACTTTGCTTGTTTGCACTCCCGCTGCTATGAATAATGCTGCTGATTGTTTTAAATAACGCTGTGTATCCATTGCACGCCATTGGTCCACATCCTCCCCATGACCACCAGCATGCTCTCCATCCTATGGGTGCCACGTATGTGGATAGGACAGCAATCTATCCACATTGTCTTGCTGACTCCTCGGAACTCCCCCAGGAGGCAGGCACTATTGTGTTTTTACTTAGAAGAAAACCAAAGCACAGAGAGGCTAAGTTCCTTCCAAGAGGTCACACAGCTAGTAAGGAAGAGAGGAGGCCTTGGAATCCAGGTCAGTCTGGACTCTGAGTCCGTGATCTTGACCCCTCTACTCTGCTGCCTTCTACACAAAGATTACCTGTGTACCTTCAGGGTTCTTTCCAGAACCATGTTGGGGACCAACATATGCCATGCTTGCCCAGATCCTGGTTCAACAGTGGGCAGCAAACCTCTGCTCCTAGCAGGAGTATATTCTATGGATCCTGGTCTCACTTACTCTTCTTATATTTCCAGCCCTTATGGAGCATGCACGCGGCATCCGCCCTGCCCACATGCTGGGGACCAGTCCTGGTCCAGAGGCTACCTGCCCACGTGGGAAGAGTTCTGGGTTCTGATCCTGACCCTGCTGCTTCCTGGCTGTGCACCCTTGGGCAAAACACTTACCTCTCTGAGCCTCCGTTGCCTCATCTGTAAAAGGGGTGTAAGGTGCCTATCTTGCAGGCTAGTCTCAGGTTTAAATGAGATCGGGTACATGAACCCAGTACCTAGTAGGACCTCAGTATAAATGCGTGTCCCTCCACCTTTTCTTGTAGACAGGGACAGCTCATCTCAAGCCTCCTAGCCCACCAAGAGGGGGCTCATTCACCAAAGATGGCATTGCTGTATCCAGTGACCTCTTGCCCTTCTCTTCTCTCCCCACTCCAGGCTGTGACCATTGGACAAAGGGACAGCACTCAGCTGCCTCAGCCCCAAGCACCTCTCCTTCCCTGCTCTGCCCTCTGCCAGCTCAGGAGGCCAGAGGCTCACCATCAGAGGGTACCGACCCCGGCCGGCCTGGGAGCACTGCACGACCGTGTTCGGCAGCTTCCCCACTCCCCAGACCTGTGCCCTTTTGCCCGGGCAGGGTTCGGGACCCCTGAGCTAGGACTTACCGGGACCAGCCAGGGAGAAGCGGGATTGATCCGTGAGGCCCAGGGACCATGTCGAGAAGAGAACTGGAAGCTGTAGGTAGAGCTCCTGGGCCATGGGGACGAGAGCAGGAGGCCCACATGGGCAGGCTCGCAGGACCAGTCTGTGTGTACATGTGTGTCCCCGTGCGTGACCCCGTTTGCTTTTGATCCCCATTGACAAGAGCCCCCGGCTGCCGCAGCCCTGGAGCACCCCTTAGCTGACTCGGTCCCAGGGTGGTGGGTTCCAGCTGTGCTCTCTGGAAAGATGGGGTGGGCTGGGGAGCTGAGCACCCACTTGGTGGAGGCCACGGGGTCAAGACCTGGGCCGGGGGGGGTCGGGGGGCTCAGCTGTTCCTTTGTAAACATCTGTTCTCAGAGGCTCCCACCCAAGCCTGTCATGATCTGTGGCTCCTTTGCACATAGCTCCGAAGTGCACAAAACAGTCTTGCATGTCTTTGAGTTCTGAGTCTCTCTGGGGCATGGTTCCCCATTTCTGCCGCCTTCTCCTGTCTGTGAGAGCGCCGTCCCTTTTCGTCTCACTGCCCCCATGCCCCCTGGCGGTTTGAAAAGCACAGTGGCTTCCTGGCCAAGATGACTTCTGGGGGCTCCTTGCAGCTTGCCTTCATCCTTGACACCCCCTGAAGTCTGGGCCCTGAGAACTGGGGGTCTGGGGAGGAAGTTCTAGAACATTCCTTCTCTCTCCTCCTGCTCTGGTATCGACACCAGCTAAGTTTGCCCACCACAGCGACAGACGCACGTCCCTGATAGACATTTGTTGGATTATATGGCGTATGCACAGCATCTTGTTTGGAAAGGATTCCCCCATCCTTTCACCCTAAGTCCTCTCAGACAGGCAAGGTGGGAGACTGTAAGAGGGTCTGAATTCTCAGCTCCAGCCTGGTGCCAAGTCCCGGAGTGTTTTCCCATAAGAGGTCTGTCTGCGCTTGCTCAGTGCTCATGCCTTCCATCCCTCCCTCTCGCTCCCTCCTGGGCTGGTGGCTTTTCCTAGCTGCCTTGGGACCAAGGGTTGTGCAGGAAGGATCCAGGAAGAAGGTCAGGCAGGCAGAGTAATGAGGCGAGCCTCTTGTCTTATGGCCTTAGGTCCCAGCCCTTAGGAGGGGATGTCTTCTGTTTGCAAAGCCTGTCTGACCTGGCAGCAAAAGAAGGAAGCCTTTCCCCCAGCAGGATCGTAGCCAGGCAGCAGGCAGGATGCCCAGGGTCAGCCCACGGCCACGCTGTCCTCTCTAGGCACTGCCCAGGCTTGGTTTTCTTCTGGTCATGACCTTATCCCGACATCCCCCTCCCAGAGAGGAGACGTAAGACTTCAGAAATCCTACCTGAACTCAGACTCAGCATCCCACCTATTGAAAGGGGTGTGTGTGAGTCTTCCGCGCCTCGAGTGATCCCCAAACGGATTCATACTCTGGGGGCCAAGGCCGCTTCCAGACTGGGAAAAATAATGAGATGGTCATGCTTCTGGAGCCTCTGGCCAAGGGGTACGCCTGAGCCTCCCAGAGGGCCTTCCTTCATGGGCTCCCACCTGCACAGGACCAGAGACTAAAGGCCCCCCTCTGGGTTATTCCTAAGTGGATGTTCCTCTTCTGGGGACTTCTATGACTGTGGTTCCTGGCTCAACACTTGTGTATCTCGAGGTCGTTTTATACACACCCACAAAAATCCCAGCAACCACCTGAAGGAACATGGGCTTGGGCCTGCCCTGGCTCTGCCCACCGGCTCCCCAAAGGCCTGGAATCCAATCCTGGCTCCTCTAATCCACTTAGGACTTCTGGGGTCCATGGACCCCGGTCTCTGTCATGGACCTGAGTGCGGGCAAGGAAATGAGGAAAGGGAGGGAGCAGGGAGGACACGGCGACCCTGATACTGAAATGCTCATCAGGACAGTGCCTTCCTGCTGCTCTTACTTCCAGAATTCACTCACCTGGCCGCCCAGAGCCCTGATGCGATGCGGTGGGGGGAGGGTCGCCGAAGACCGATTTCTCCATCTGTTCGCGAGTGCCAGCCTAAGATTAAGGACAAGGTCTGAGGGAACCAGGGGGATACCCCAGCCTTCCCTGCTCCCCAGGAGCTCCTCTGCTTTGTCAAACAGCGTTCCTTGGGTCTGTCCTTGGCCCCACGTCACCTGCTCTTGATTTCTCCCCCTTCACCCGTGTCCTCACTTGGCGCCCACCTTCCTCAGTCTCCACAGCATCAGGCTTCTGAAGCCCCTTCTTGCCACCCCCCCTCCTGGCGACACCACCCTGAGTTGTTTAGAGGGCAGTTTTCGTTTGCACACATTGCAATTCAGGAAGAACCAAACCTCTGCTTTCCCTGCTGACCTCCATCTTATTCATGAGTCACGTATTGGGAGGAGGTCACGTTCATTAATCTTTTGCAAGGAAAAAAGAAAAAAAACAGGAGCGGCGTGTGTGTGTGTGTGTGTGTGTGTGTGTGTGTGTGTGTTTACATAGTCATTGCCAGCCTCGCCTGTGACTCATTCTATAGAATCCACAAAACAAAGACTGTGTGTGTGTGCACTTGTCTCCATCACCGCTGTGTGCAGGTACCTGTGCCTGACAGCGGGCTGTCCGTCTCTGAGCCCTGCTTCGACCCTGACCTGCACAGGCTTCCCTCATGCACCAGTCCCCAGAGTGAAGATGCCCCGGGGAGCCCTGACCTTACCTTCTCTGAAGGGCACATGGATTTGCACCCTGAATGCCACCATTTCTCAGGCCACAGGCATCTCCTACAATGGGGCCTCCCTTTCCAGCCCCCCTTGGCCATGTGTGGGGACATCCCTGTGCATGAAGCTGGAGACTCAAAGTCTTTACTCGATTCTGTTTTCATCCTGGTTTTTTGACCAGCAAAGGGAAAAACCCCATCTTGCCACAGAGCCCTCCTCTTTCTGGCTTCTTGGTCCATAGGCACCCTGCATTGATCTCTGACGACTAGACTTTTGTATCCAGGAGACTTGGTCCTGTCCCTTTCCCACCCCACAAAGCCAGGCTTCATCTCCTCCCACTATTTTTGTCCTCCCGCCCCCCTACTGCTAGTGACTGAGCATCTAAGGAAACACCAAGGAAATGGTATCCACTTGGCCCAGACCCAATCCCCATCTTGGGAAATCTAGAACTGGGGTCAGCAAAGTATGGCCCGGGACCATATCCACCCCCGCCCCAATAGTTTTTATATTCTCTAATTGGGGGAAAACCCAAAAGAAGATTCCATAATACATGAAAAATCTATAGAATTCACATGTCAATAAGTGAGATCGTAATGGCACGCGGCCGCCGCCGTTCATTTGCGGACTGTGGTGCCACAGCTGACTAGTTATGACAGAGACCGCGTGGCCCGTAAAGCTGAAAATATTTATAACCTTGCCCTGTGCAGAAGACACTTGCCATCCTCTGATCCCGGGGACTGGCTTACAGACTTGCCTACGGGATGCTCGGAGTTAGAGGGGCAGAGAACTCGTTCCAGTGGGGAAAGACTCTTCTGACAGCTTGCCCCAAGATGCGAGATGGGCCACCCGGGGAGGCAGGAAGCTCCCTGTCCTTGGAGAGCACTGGCAGACGTGCGGACTGCTTGGTGTCCACGATAAAGAGGGAATTCGGGCTTCAGAGGAGCCCTGTTACGTAGCCCTGTTACGTTCAGGCTGGCGTATAACAAAATACATAGGCGGGGGTCTTCCACAGTAGAAAGCGACGGCTCACAGTTCTGGGGGCTGGAAGTCCAAGACCAAGGTGAGGGCAGGGATGGCTTCTCCTAAGACTCCCTCCTCGGCTTTCAGTCAGCCTGCCTCTCGCTGGGTGCTTGTGTGGCCTTTTTCTGGGCCCACATAGCCCCGGGGTCTGTCTCTCTTATGGGACACTAGTTGGATTGGATGGGAGCCCATCCTTAGGACCTAATTTCATCTTAATCACCATTAAAGACCCTATCTCCAGACACAATCACTTTGGCGGTTAGGCCCTTGACCTAGGAATCCGGGGGCTAAGGGGCAGTGTGTATCGTGGCCAGGGGCACAGTTCCATCCCTCACGAAGACCCTTGATGTTCCTGAGACTGTGACTGTAGGGACGTTCTGGGAGACACTCCTATTCCTGGCTTTCATTCCCACGTTGTGCTCAACCTTGAGGCCCCAGAATTGCCCTCCCGGTCCCCATCCCCAGCCAGCCTGCCCTTCACCCCTTCCCCCACCCCGCCCCCCAAGACTGGTCTTGTTCTGGAGGCTGGAAGCCTAAAATCAAGGTGTCGGCAGGGCTGCACTCTGATGTCCCCCTCTCCTCTGCAAAGGAGACCTTCCTTGGCCTCCTCTTGGCTCCTTCTGGTTTGCTGGTCATCTTTGGCTACAGATGGATCTCCTTACTTCTGATTCCAAACTCACATGGCCTTCCCATGCGTCCGTCTTCACACGGCCATCTTCATATAAGGACGTCACCCTTCTCAAGCTTGACCCCACCTTAACCCATTATACCTGCAACGACCCTACTTCCAAGTAAGGTCACATTCCGAGGGACTGGGGTTTAGGACCTCAGCATATCTATTTGTGTGTGTGGCCTCAGGGCCATGAGGGTCGGGACAGGGATGTCGCTTTCATCACATCGGATCCCTTCATCTCTGGGTCCGAGAGTTGCGGACGTCATTGCCCCGGGTGGGGGTAGACGGCAGGTCTGGCACGTGATGCTCGCTTGACCACTGAGCCGGTGTGCTGCAGCCCAGGCCGAAGTGGCTGTGGACATGACACTTGCTTTGCTTTACGCTCTGGCCCAGCAGCAGAGCGACGGGGCGTGGCGAGCCGCGTGCTTGCTGTGTCCTTCTTCGGCCATGCCTGTGAGGTCTTGAGCAGGCTTGGGTGGATGCCAGCCCTGGGCCCCAGCCTCCCCTAACCTCCCCCCACAGCCATCAGCTGCACGCACCTGCAAGGGAATAGTCCTGTCCTCTGAGGGCAAGGAGAAGCAAATGCAGGGTGAGCTTCAGAACACAGGGACCAGGGTCTTGAGGGTTCTCGTTCTCCCCAACTCTCTCCATGTCACGCCAAGCGGGCCACCTTCCTCTCCAGTCACTGCCCCTGAGGATCAGCTCAAATGACGGGTTCCTGTCTTGAAGTCCTACCAGCTACGCCATTCTCTAAACAGCTAGGGCAGAGTCAGGGGGAGGTCTTCACCTGGTATAGGGCCTGGCACATAGTAGGTGCTCAGTAAATGCTTACAGAATGCAGAGGGGGCGGTGAGGCACTGGCCCAGGCATGGAGGCTGGAAGGGCACAGACGGGGCCAGGCACTAATGGGATTCCCACAACCAGGCTCTGTGCTGTAGATCGCACATCACCCCACATGAATTTGCCAGGTTCCTTGGATGTGACTCATAAAGAGACCCATTGGCCAGGCGTCCCGGGCTTCTGAGCCCTGAGAGGCAAGAGTAGTGACCCGTCTCTTGCAGCCTCTGTTTGCTGAGCACTTACCGTTATCCCCATTTCACAGATGAAGAAACTGTGGCAAATGCAAGCCAGCCTATTAAGAGGTAGAGCCGACATTTTAAATATGAGTCTTCGGCCACATGCATTCCTAGGAACCCACCCCCCCCGTTGGAATGGTTTCTATGCCCCACTGCTCCCCGGGAGGTCACTGTCCCGGCTTCTGTGGTCGTGTGTAGCTTGTAACCAAGAGAGAGGGAGAGAAGGCAGGACGTGGTTGAAGGAGGGTGCGGGAGAGGGTGGGGCCCCCCGGAGGAGTTTGCACGGAAGCTCTCCCTTGTGTTCCCAGACTGACCGGCTGCCAGCAACAGCCCGGGTTTCCAGGAAGTGTGGGTCTGGGTTGGCAAAGCTGCTCCTGGTCCTTCCAGCTCCCCTGCTCCAAGCAGCCTGCACCAGCAGCCTGGCCCTCTGCCTGTCTCGTACTGGACTGGACATTTGACTGTGATCCCCTGTCCCAAGAAACTCACCAGTGAGTGCTCCTCCTTCTCAGGGGTGGGAAGGGCTCTTTCCTCCCTGCTTATTGAGATCACACAGCCCCTGTCCCTAATACCAAGAATGCGAAGGTTTCATCTCCATGGGGTTGAGATGGCTGCTGTCCTGTTGAGGACCGAACTGGAGCCAATGGGCTTTGCCTGGAGCTTGCCTGATCTAGGTTCGGCTCAGTTCACCAAGCATGTTCCATAGACCTTTAATTTCATAGCAGACTAGATGGAAAGAATGTCATTGTTAGAAGGGTCCTGGGACAAACATACATTGGAAATGCTTAGGCAAAATAAGATTAATTTTTTTTCTTGGTCGCAGGACTTAGCAGAGCATTTATCCACACTACTGTGTGGTTAAAATCTTTAAAAGGCTGACAGCAGGCTGCTCTTCCCAAGCTTTCCCAGGCTCAT
This sequence comes from Procyon lotor, assembly GCA_028646535.1. Classification (NCBI taxonomy): domain Eukaryota; kingdom Metazoa; phylum Chordata; class Mammalia; order Carnivora; family Procyonidae; genus Procyon; species Procyon lotor. The sequence goes on along the minus strand of CM053616.1, from coordinate 59,461,373 downwards.
TTCTGAATCCACAACAAGATTAATCTCTGAGTTTCACTTGATATCTTGCACTGTCCTTTGAGGACAGAGGCCAATGTGCTGGCCCACAGAAAAGAGCAGCTGATCACCAGTATTTATGGACCACTTGCTCAGAGTTGGCCTCCCCGGGAGGCTGGGACTGTGAATGATGAACCTGGAAGGTGAACGAGATGCATCTGGGCAGAGAGATGAGGCTGGGGATGACCACTGGCCACCAGACGCTCCCGCTTTTCCCTTCCACACTGGTAAGAAATGCTGAGCCCCCAGAAAACCTTGCCCCTGCCACCCTGTGTACTCTGCCCAGGCCCACTGATGGGAGACCCCAGTTCCATGCACGTGGACAGTAGCTCCGTGCACAAGGATGCCACAAAGCAGAAAACTCTGGCTGGTTGTGTCTTTCAACGGAGGGGTTAAATCTGTATGGGGGTAACTGTCCCAACGTACCACGGCTTGATGACCAATGTGGAAATAATAGACAAGTCATGCCGTCAGGGGGGTCAGCTAGGTCTTTACCAGAATTTTTATCTCAACGAGGTTATTGGGATAAATATCTAGAATGATCTATATCTAGAAGATCTGGAAGAGTGATCTAGTCCAACGAGGACAAATAGGTGCCATTAATGCCACCACTGCCCCTTCCTGTACTCTTGGCAGACATTACTAATCAATCACAGCACGCTTTCTGCAGAGCACAGATGCAGCCTCAGGGCATCAGAGCTGCCACTGGATAGGGACACAGGTAACCATCCCTGATCTTATGACACCCCTCCTTTCAGAGAATAAGGAGCTCAGGCCCAGAGAGGAAGGTAAACTCTCCCAAATTAGGTCCTTTCTGAGAGGCAGAGATGGGTTTGGTCCTCAGGCTTTGGAAACTTCCAGAAGTCCAGTTTGAAGTCTTGGCTGTAGCTGGTGATAGTCTGTAAGGACCCTGCAGAAGTTTATTTTCAGTCTGTAAATTTGGAGAATGCAGAAAGTTTCTGTCCTTAAGACCCAGGGTATGATCCTATTTGGGAATCTGCGTGCTTGGAGAGACATCATTTATCCTCCAGGGAGTGGCTTCTCCTCAAGGCCTGAATGATGCCACCCACCACGTAACAGCTCAGCTGGAAGGCCAGGGGACCTTAAGGAAATATAGTATGTGTGTATGTGTTGTGGTACTAGGCAGAGGATGGGAAGGACTGTTCTTAGAGGCATTTGTAGAAGTTTCTGTGTTTGACCTGGACATCTCTGAGGTTAAGGAATGTTGCATAGGGAGGAGAAGGAAAAGGAACTTGACTCCAGTTGCTTTTGGTTTCTTCCCTGCACGGAAGGCTCAGAATCAAGTTTTCACCCAAGAGGAATTCCCTGGGGTCCTAGTGGACCACCAGCTCTACCCCTGAGCTCTTGAAATGCCTCTAATAAGCAGCTGGGTGGCTTGAGAGTACTTTCCGTCTGCTGCCTCTTTGCTTCCTTCCTCCCCTTATTCTCCACCACCACCACCTCCTGCCAGATAACATCTCCCCCGGCCCCGGCCTCTGAGCGGAGGAGAAAGTCACACAATAGTAGAGACGAAAAATAGCTGCATGCATTCAGCTTGAATTAGCTCAGAAGAAAGGCTCCCTCCCTCCATTGAGCGGGCAGCAATTGTTTATGCCAACGTGCTATTTGCATCGTGCCTTCTTAGATTTGAAAGTCTAATGATTAAAAACAAATCTTAGTTTTTCTTTTTCACCACTTAAGGAAAAAAAAAAGAAAAAAGAAAAGAAAACCACCAGCTTGGCTAGTTTCTCCTGTTTAAAAATACCCTGACTTCCAGAGCTAGAGTGAGGATTTTGGAAAGCCTGGGGCTAGGATAGCAGGAAGAAACACAGGCAGACAATAGACAGAGAAGCCTTTCTGGACTGGTAAGTGATGAGCCAGGGAAGGCAGCAGAGGGGTCTTTGCGTCCTCACGCAGATGCCAACGGCCTGGGTTCAGTTCGGAATGCTGTGGGCTTATTTCGTCATTGGCCATGTATTCAATGGATCATCGTTGAGGGTCTATTACATCTTGGGCCCTGGGCATTCAGTGATGAGTGAAACAAAGTCATTCTGAGCTTAGAGTCCAGTGGGGGAGGTGGACAAGGAGCCGCCCAGCAATATATGAATCACAACTCATGGAGGCTTTGAGAGGGAAAACCAACAGGGGGCCGGTAACAGGAGACGGGGGGCCTGCTATGGAGGAAGCAGGTGCAAAGATCTTTCTGAGGAGGTGACATTTGAGCAGAGCTCTCGAGGAGGAGAAAGAGGAAGGGACGATCCTTCTAGGCCGGGGTCCCTCAAACGTGGCCCTATTGGTATTGGGGACCATTTGTCATGGTGGGGGCTATCCTATGCGTGGTATGCCTTTACACACTAGATACCCATGGCACCCTCCCTTTCCTGCCACCCCCAAGGTGTCACAACCAAAGATGTGTCCAGACACTGCCCTATGTCCCCTGGGGCACACCCCCTCATTGAGAACCACCATTCTCAACAGAAGCAGCAGCAAATATAGACACTCCGAGGGAGGACGGAGGCCGGGGCCGGCGGGCAGGGCGGGCAGGGGATGAGCTGTGCTGGGCACGGGGCCCCGATTGGAGCATCCAGGCTAGGGAAGGTGTCGAGGGTTTTCTGAGGGCGGTGGCAAGGCACTGGGAGGTTTCAGGAATACCATGTCGCCATCTGATTTTCACTGGTTTGAGACGAGGCGTGAGGTCTTGAGTGTGCCGGGTCCTGGCCGGGTCACTAGGGTCCGGGTCCAGCTTGCCGCCACCTGCAGCCTCGCAGAGAAAGGAAAATCAGACAGAGGGAAACGGGAAAACTCCAGGAGGAAGGCCCTCCAGTGTTGACAGCACCAAAATGGGTTTTAAAAGGAATATTTAGCATCTTCAGTGGTTTGAAGGCTGCTGAGGGAGGGAGGACATGACTGGTCATTCTCTATCTACACGGACAAGACAAGGTGTGAAGCCCCAGCTCATGGGGTAGGTAGGAGCTGACCCTCAGACTCTGGGTCACATCGTCCCCTTCCTTCGATGGTGGTTGACTCCATCCTCCCATGGTTCTTCTAGGAAGTGGCTTCTCTCCTTGACCTTGGCCTCAGGCAGCCCTAGTGCTGCTCTCCGGGGCCACTCAGGGAAGTCCTCTCTGCTTCCCCAGGGAAGGAGAGTTCCCCAGACATGCCAGCCTCCTTCCGATCCCCTGCTGTCTCTGGTGGAGAATAAGCAGCAAAGCGGATGGTGTGGATGAGCGAGGGCAGTTGGATCCCGTCCCACGTGGCTGATGTGAACGTGGCTGTGGGTGTGGTCGAGCTCTGTGGGGCCTGAAGTCCGATCCCACGGACTCCAGCGGCCCCAGGACTGCGGAGCAGGGCAGCCAGGGCATGGTGAAAGGACCAGGGCTGGGAAACCTGTTTTGGTGAGCTAGGGGTACTCAGCCAAGCACCTTCCAAGAAGGATGCAGAGTTGATTGGGGTCCTGCTCCCTAAGGGGGGCTGACCTCTCCCCACCCCAGCCCTGCCCAGCTTGGGGGCAGTGGCCGCTTCAGTGTGTCTTGGACAATTAATGCAATGCATTGGTCATCCAAGATTGTAGCCATTTTCCTTTGTTTATTTTTCTATCTGTGTTGCAAATAATAATAATAATAATAAAATGGGTACATACGAACTCGTGTAAGTTCAAGTAACTGCTATGTAGCTACAGTGTAGACACCAGGCTACCATCACGGATTGGTCCAGCCCCAGCAAGCCTCCCACTCTGGCCCACTGGCCTCCTGGCCAGCCTCCTCTGGAGCGCTGGGCAGAGCCCTGCAAATCCTGGGCGGCCTGCTGGGCAATGCCTGGCTGGAGCGGGCACTGAGGGAGGGCATGGCCAATGCGGGCCGCCTGGGGCCCGGCCTGAGCACAACTGGGAGATGCACTACGTCTTCTCTGGCTCCTTCCTCCCCCTAATTAAACAGCCCTTCCCTGGAGCCCCTGTGCTCCCTGCCCCAAGGAGTGCTGTAGATTATTCCTCTCCCAGCGCCCCGCCCCCAACATGCTTCCCTACCTTGTTGTCGGGAATAAATCCTCAGAATGGCCAAGGGCTTGGCACAGAGTGGCCGGAAGCCCAAATGGCGGAATGTTCGGCATCTGGTCCCCCGGGCGTGTCGGACCCCCACTGCCAAGCTGTGGTTCAGCTGAGCACCTATGCTCCCCTTGGGCTCCCTGCGTCAGCCCCGCATTCTGTAAGGCACTGCTGCCATGTCATGTTCCTCTAGCATCACTGGATCTCCCACTCTTTGGCCTGTTGGTGGATTTTAAGTGGCACCATTTGAGCTGCTGAAGGCTTCTAGAACAATCTTCCCCATATTTCCAGGGCTTGTGTCCCCAGCCACACTCGCCAGCATCAAGCAACCCCCTTGCCTTCAGTCCCCAAGATTGCATGTCATATATTCATTCAACAAATATTTATTAAGTGCCTCCTGTACCCCTGGGAAATTGGGGAAGAAGAGTCACACCGACCTTCAGGGAACCCCTGAGTCTAGAGGAGGGAGCAGACAGGTCCTGAGAGAGATCCTAAAACCCCAGAGGAGCACGTAACCCCAACAAGGACATTCAAAGAAGGCTTCTCAGAGGAGGGGACTTCACCTCATCTTGAGATTTGAGGAGAGGAATGGGAGGTAGGGAACAGTGTGTCATATAGAAGGAACAGCCCATGGGCAGAGGCAAGATCATGATTTGTTGAAAACCTGGCCCCGGGCACTTGTTCATGCTTTCCCTCAAGCATGGCGTCAGGTCCTGGGAGACTCCATCCCAAAACACAAGGTGCCCTGGCTCAGACACAGACCTCACCTTCTGCCGTGTCTTGGTCCTGGCGATTGGCCTTAGGGTCCTGGAGAAGATAATATCCCAGGAGGGTTTTGTGCTTACTGGAGTTAGGTGGTACTTTGGTTACCTCAGATTCTCTCCACAGCCCCCTCTGGCCATGCGGGCCTCGCTCTGTGTCCCTGCCTGCCTGCACACATTGTCTGTGTCTTAGGATCCTTTCATTGGGTTCTCCAAACCACAGGTACCTCTGCTATGGATGGGTTGGCGATCAGCCCTCCCTCTAAAGCATTTTCTCCCCTATCTTTGCTTCTGGTTCACAATCCTTCCTACCTCCTCTTGTGACCTATGTCTCTGATCTCTCGGAGGCCCACACATCTGTCTTGCTATACCAGAAAGCTGTCTCACCATGGCCTCTTTCCTGGAGAGTTTATATCACTCTGTGGCATAGGCCACTGGAGCATTGAGGTCGAGGACATGCGTGAACATGGAAATTTACTGATGGAAAGACCCCACTCTAAGGGTTTCCAACTAACCATTACAGATGTGATGGGCAAAATACTGGTTTATTATGGAGTAGCTGAAAAAGAACTAGGGATCATAGTGGGCCACAGGCCAGGTCTATAATATGGCATAAAATGTGGGAATGTGTCCTCTTGGTGGAATATTGTATCCCACTGTCCTTATATGTCAGGGTTTGAAAGATGAGAAACTCCCATGGTGTGTGTGTGTGGTTGCTGTAATTTATCAGGTTTACCTGCTTCAACTTGACTCAATGTGCATTTTTTAAGCCACCCCCTTTTGTGGATAATGACCTCACTATCAATTTCTCAGCGCCAGCAGTTCCCCCAAAGGGTTCCTTGGATTTTCCTTAGCTTCATGCAGCCTGCTAGCACTTAGTATATCCCTAACCCTCAAGGTTATTGGAGGGAGTACATGAAATAATGAATGTCAATAGAATTGCACAATACCTGGCACATAGTAGGTGCTCAGTAAATGTGGTTTCTCTTCTCAACCAGCCCAACCAAAACATCCCCAGGAATTCCACTTCTAGGGAAATGTTCCAGAAAAAAATGGAGGATTGGAATGGAGAGGTGGTGGCTGTCATCCATTTCCTTAGGGGCTGGTACCCTGGTGGACATGGGGAGGGGGACCCAAGCCTCATAAAGACACCCTCCAGCTGCTATGGGGTCAGCATGCAGAGGGGAGAGGCTCAAACTTAGGAAGCTGGAGAGCCTCTGGCCAGACCAGTACTCTCCAAGGCCCCAAGATGGAGGCCAAGGGCATTCACTGGGGCTAGATGAGTCTGGTCACATGTGGGAAGTGCCCCAAACTTGGGCCATTGAGTCCCACCCTGAGCTTGTTTCTCTCTCCCTGTGCTTTGGTTTTGCACTGGGGTCCACTCCATGAACTTTACCGCATGATTCATTTGGTTGATTACTCTCAAAGTTATTGACCTTAGGAAAATTCTCAATTGTAAAAAGGCTTTCTCTCTATGTAAATTACGCTGTTACCTTTTCTATACAAAAAGTATATATACCTATAAATATTATACATATATATTATATATATATACATATATATATATATAAAGATGAATTCTTGTACAGACCAACAAGGACCAATGGTCCAAATTGTTTTCTCTGTGTTTGTGCTGACTGTTGCAGAATGAGTTAATGTAAGAAGTTGGTTTCATATGTTTTCCTTTTGGGGCCACTTCTTTTTTTCTCTTTTTCTCTTTATCTGTCTCGGTCTCTGTCTCTCTCTTACTCATTGCCAACGTCTCATTGCTAGGAAAGAACAGTTGATTCAGATGCCATCCAGGAAAAGAAGGCCAGATGGATGGAGGGTCCACTGTGTATATTTGTACAGAATCATTTATAAAGTTTTCTACACTTCTCAAAAAAGTATTTCTAACTTGGGCTGTTGGACAGGTTGTGAGCCTCTGAGCCGGCAAGACTATTGTTTCTTGTGTTTAGTGCAATGTTTAGTGAGAATCCAATTGTCTGAATTATTTATGCCAATAAAGAATTTGAGAACTACTGCATCACACTGCCGCCAAAAGAAGTGTGAATTCTTTTGTTTGTCGTACGGAAGATATCTTGAGATTGACATTGGCCAGTGTATCAGTCAGCTCTTGCCACAATAACGGTGCGTAACAAATTTTCTCAAAATGGCTTACAACAACTAGCATTTATTCTGGAGCTCCTGGGTTTGTAGGTTTTGCTGGTTTAACCAAGTCTCCCCTTTAGGCATCTGGTCAACTTCAAGTTTGTTTCATATGTCTCCATGCAGAAGAAGCTTCCTGGGGCACACTCATCCTCTAGCCAATCACCAGAACAGAAGAGCCAAGCCAAGCTGCACAAATACACTCAAAGCATCTTCTCAGATTACATTCATTATATTCCAGTGGCCAAATCAAGCCATGTGGCCCAGGCTTTTTATTTGTTTGTTTGTTTATTTATTCATTCATTTGAGAGAGAGCATGCATGCTTGAGCAGAGGGAGGGGCAGAGGAAGAGGGAGAATCTCAAGCAGACTCCACTCTGAGCGCAGAGCCCCACATGGGGCTTCGTCTCACAACCCTGAGATCAAGACCTGAGCTGAAATCAAGAGTCAGATGCTTAATCAACTGAAGCCACCCAAGTGGCCCTGATCCAGCCTTTCAACAGGATGGGGCTGTAAACTTCACCCAGACCAGGAAGCGCAGGGACGCAAGTGTTTGCTGAATGGTAACTAATGCAAATTATCATAGTCTGGCCAAGTATTATTCCAGCCAGCCAGCCACAGATGAATTTTCTCCCCAGGGATAATACGGTATGATTAATAAATCCACACACACGTACATACACACCTACACATGTACATAGGCACACACAAATATGGCTCTGCATATTAACAACCTGCTCTGTGCCCAACCCACTAATCCCTACCACCACCCAATTCCATTTGACAGATGAGGAAGCTGGGTGCAGGGGCACGAAGTAACTGACCCAAGCCAAGAAGCCAAAGCTCATGCTCTCCTGAAGACACGCGCAGCACAGGAGCTCCTAGGTACCTTGGGTGGCCTAAGCCCCCTGAAGTGCTTCCATGAAACAAGATCTCTTCTGATCTGGAAAACCAGCCAGTGAGGCAGGGACATTCAACCCATCCAACGGCAGAAGGAAGTCAGAGGACAACTCTGACTCAGGCTCTAACACTTGACCTTGTCGACCCACCTTCTCGAGCGTGATTTCTTCCCACTCACCACAGTCAAATAGGGAGGTGGGTATGAGGGGCCCCATTTTTACATATGGGGTAACTGAGGCTCCCGAAAGTCAGAGTCTTATGTGGCATCTTAGCTTCAGTCCTGGGCGGTACGACTCACACCGGCTCTGTGACCCGGCTGGACAGGGATGGCAACTTTCAGAGCCCTGGTTTATTTGTGAAATTGGGATAAAAATTGCTCTCACTTCAGAGAGCTGTGCTCAGAATTGAAAGCAGGTAAAACACTTCCCACTGTTCCTGGCACCAACAACCAATAGACATTATTCATTTCAAGCCCGGATCTGACATTTAGCTTTGGGACAGTGTTGACTTGGGGAGGAGGAGTGGAGCGAGACCAGAACCTTCCATCCTCATTGTTCCTATTTCAAGCAGAAGAGAAGGGGCCAGAGTCTTTCCTGGGGCCTGGAACTAATTGATTGTCCCGGTTCTGGCTTGTGGTCCTCTGTGGCCGCAGGGCCACCATTAATCAGGCACAGCAGGTGTTGAAGTGAGTGGGGGAGACCTTGCAAGTCAACGGAACTGAACAGCTCATTAACCTCCGTGCACACGGTGCAGGGAAAGTACTTGGGAGCCAGAAGCAAGGCACAGAGGAGGCCACCCTGTTGTCCAGGTAGCAGGGACAAGCGCTCGCAGACCCTTCTGGCCCTGGGTTTCTCCTCACCTTTGCTCCATTTGAGACACCCCAGAGCCCACCTTCATCTCTCATCTCCCACCAGCTTGTTCCCAGACATGATGCTTAAGCAAGTTACATTTGTCATCTCATTTCATCCTCTCCATGGTCCTCTGAAGCAAATACTTCATTGTCCCCCTTATGCAGATGAAGCAAACTGAGGCTCAGAGAGGCTAAGTGACTTGCCCTGAATCGAACAGTGGTAAAGTGTGGAGCCAGGTTCCAAATCCAGATGATCGGGATCTGGGGCCCGTGTTCTGACCTGCAGCCCTGGACGGGCCCCCGGAAAGACAGTTTGCAATGAATTCAAGCAATTGCCCTTTATCATTGGTTCTCCACCAGGGCAGTGTGGCTCCCTGGGGCATTCAGCAGTGCCCCACTGGAGGACGCCACCAGCAGCCAGCAGCTAGAGGCCAGGGATGTTGCTCGTTATCCCGCAATGCACAGGACAGAGCCCCCCACCCCGCCCCAGGACGCAGAATTATCCAGGCCTAAAGGTCAGTGGTGCTGAGGTTAAGAAACCCTGCTCTAAGTGTCGTAAGGTGTAGGGCAGGGACTGGGGCGCTGGCTGGGTCTAAGGGGGCACAATGAGGACAGCTTTCCTGGAAAAAGGCAATTCAGGCACTTTCATGTGGCAGATGGGGCCAGAGAAGTTATAGGAATTGCCAAGGGACAGATTCAAAGTCAAGTCGTAGTCACCGAACACCTTCCACGTGGCGGGCGGAGTCCCAGGGATGCCGCCAATCCATGCACTGATGGTCATTCACTCCCACATCAGCCTGCTACGACACAGCCCCCGGAGGTTCAGTAGTCATGGAAGCTGACTTGGGGAGGTGCCAGGAGGTGACAGCTCAAGGTGGCACAGCCCGGTTCTCCGGCTGTTTGCACAATCCCTCAGCGAGAGCAACAAACTAAGGATGTCAGTTCGGGGAGGCTGCCACCCCCCAAGCAGGTCTGCCTGAGCCAGGAGCATCCTGATACCCAGGCAGAGGGGTAAGCGCTGGGTTTGCGTTCGAGTCCGGGCTATAAACTTAACTTAGCAGCTGTGTGACCTTGGGGAAGTCACTTTGTCCCTTGGAGCCTCTGTCTGCTCATCAAAATGGACGTCACAACAGTGTCTCCTTCATGACTCTGTGATGTGGCACAAAATGCTTAACGTGTTTAGCACAGGGTAAGCACTCAGGGCGTGGTTTAGCTCGGGACGTCCTGGGAAACAGGGTTGGGACTTGGATGTGTGGAGGGCCTCGACTGCGAGGATGAGGCGTGGGGGCTGGGCCTGAGGCGTGGCGGGAATCGGAATCCCAATCAGTGGACGTGAAGTGCTCAGACCCATGAGTCCACAGAGCACTGGGATGAGCTTCCCTCCCTCCTGTAACAAGCCCTGGGGGAAGAATGCCTCCTGGGCCTTTCCTACATCTTCCAAGATGCTCTAAGAGGTCCAGGCAGCGCTGAGTTGGGGGTGCAGAAGGTATGGCTTCTGCAGGTGGTTTAAGCTCCAGGAGGTGTGGAGCTGGGCAAGGAGGGGGCCCTAGCCCCTGGCTTACAGCCTCTTCTCATGGGCTTCCAGCTTCTAGGGGTGTACCCCCCTCAAGCCCCTGCTTTACCTGCCAGAGCTGACCCCTGTGTGTTCACATGAGCACACACACACACACACACACACACACACACACACAACCGCACTCACCCACTTTCAGAACACTCAAATTACCCCAGCTCATCCACATGCCTGCACACCCCCAGTCCACACTCACTCGCCCCCAATCCCTCACCCCACCGCTTCCCTCTGGTTGCGGCTGGATACCTACAAGCCTTATTTGACTGCTGCATGTGTGTTGCTAAGACGTGCCTGAAGGTCACGGCTTATCTGAACACTCCAGGAGCAATGATCCTGGAGTGGGCTGAGGGTTCTGGGGCAGCAGGCAGGCAGGCTGGCTGGGACTTGCCTGCATCCAGCTCTATGCCGTGTCATAAATGTCCCTGCCCTTCCAAGGGCTCTAAATCACCACAATGTCTGACAATTGGGTCATTGTTTCCCCTGCACCATTTATAACTCAGGAGACTCTCCTGGGGGTTTACGCACATGTGAAATGCCACCTCAGCCACTAACAAGCCAAACAAGGAAAAACACAGTCTTGGGCCCCAGGAACAGTGGCTTTAGCTGGTATATGGAATTTTCCTGAAATATATGTTCATGGCAGGTAAATGAGTGTGATAAGAAAGCAAAAGTGCAAAAAAAAAAAAAAGCAAAAGGACACTGGGTGAAACTAAGGTACATTTCTTTGGTGCAGGACTTGTCAGAGCTTTTAATATGCTCATGTACCTTATAAACTCTCCCAGAGGGGGCTAGAGGATATAGGTTTCCCAACTTATCTGTTCCCAGAAGCTTTTGTTCACTGTATCTTGGAGGATTCCTGTTGCGTGGAATGCTTTGAGAAACATTGCTCTCAGCCATGGAAAAAATTCAAAGTATATTCTTGGACCCTGATGGTTCATGTGTCCTGGACCATTAAATGAAAAGAAAAAAAAAATGCTTTAGGGAAACTGATATATTGTCTCAGCTTTTTATTTTACCAAGTAAAGAAATCAAAAAAAAAAAGAAGAAAAGAAAGTAAAACACAAATATGATTTCTGCAACTTATTATCACCATTTTTAAAATTATCACCATGGTTTTATAAAAGAAAGGCTAGCTTACTACTGAAAAAAAAATAGGGTGACCATAATTTGAGGAATAAAAATTCAAATACACTTGTATTTTTCTAATTTCTCCAAAGTCCCGTGCACACTTTGACACAGACCAGCAAGAGCACATAGGCAAGCCCATATACAAGTGTTTGGAAGAGGTGGGGGTGCACCAGCTTTGTGTTCAAGTTCAAGCTCTGGAGTTGGAAGCCGGGGCTTTGAACCCGGCTCTTCACCTCCAGAATCTTTACCCTGAATAGTTGCAGTTATGGGTGCCCCTCCCTCTCCTCTGTGTGCCTTTGGAACCTATGTGTCTTTGGGGTTTGTAGCAGCCCTCCCCCGTCCAGAAACCCAAGAGATCAGTTCAGTACAAGAAAGACCGACTATGAAGTCCCCCCCCCCCCCCCCCCCCCCCCCCCCCC
>CM053616.1:59433474-59449017 GCA_028646535.1 Procyon lotor | reverse complement strand
ACCTCCCACATCCCTGACCCCATTGGTCTTCCCACCTGCTCCTCAAAGCGGGCAAGGCTGGAATGGTTCCTTGTCTTTATTAACATATTGAGAGCCAGAGGTTCAGAGAGGTTAGGTAACCTGCCCAAAGTCACACAGACCTGGGCCTTTTCCAGCTGATCTGTTTTCCAGTCCAGAAGGTTCCTCCTGATGGCATCACGGACCACCCCCCCATGTCTCCTTCCCAGGTGTTTCTCCACTCTAGTTGACCCCTTTATCTCCATTTTCCTTCTCCTTTCTTGACCCGGATGTAAGATACGGAGACAGGAACACCAAGAGAGGGAATTTTTATAGCACTAGACATCTTGTCCCTAAGCCCCTGGAGATAGAGTAATATGAGTGCTCACAGGGCTCCTTGTGCATTGGACACTGATCCCGTGCACAGCACTTGAGGGCCGCCATGGGCCGCCGGCACACCCCAGCCTGACCTCCAGCAGCTGGGAGCCGGCACACATTATGTGAAGAATATTGAATTAACCTTAGGCTGGCGTGGAGGGCCTGCCCACGGTGACCAGCAGGATACACGGACCCGGGTCAAGTGCTTGGGATATTAACTCCAAATGGGCCACGATTTTTGAACCATGGGTTTGGCCCGCAAAATGGCACGTGCAAACACAGAGTGCTTATAAAGGGCACACAGTCCCCCAGACACTGCGACCCCAACGTGGCCATGAAATACTTGTGTTACGGGGGCTTCCTTGTATATAGCAAAGCCGCAGGAATGAGCTCATCACCCTAGTAATGCAGTGAAACCAAAACGAATCCACAAGTTAAATGCAATCCTAATGCAAAACAAATCCAATTTGAATTCAAAACCTGTGATGCAATGGGCAGAGCGGTGTTTGCTACGTGTGAGCGTAGGACACGCTGTCCAGAGGGCAGTTCCGACTTCCTCTGGCCTGGAGGTGGGCCCCACAATAACTCCGTTTCCTGCCATTTCTCCTCTCCACACCCTGCTGCGGATCCTCTGTCCACACAGAGTGGCTGGGGTTCTCACCAGGCATGGAGAGAATCATGCCTGTCTTACATCCGCTGTGATTAAACAGCGTGGCCACCGGACCCAGGTGGCAATTCGTAGTGCTGAGCTGGTTGTCGGTGAGTCCAGGAAAGGCTGGTGGTAATGTCCTACAAATAACAACACACTTACAACTCTTAACAACACAATCACCCAATCACAGTGTTATACGATTCCCCCCCCCCCAGGGGACCCCGATCTCAGGAACTCAGGTGCAGGTGCGTGGAACGGTCATGAGCAGCATGCATCAAAGTTGGGAGCCTAATTAGGAAGCGATGGTGGCATGAAGGTGGCATGGCAGGAGGGCTCCAAAGGCTAGAATGGGTAGGAAGGCCCGAATGGTGTGCCAACGCAAGATGGGCAGGACGTAAGCGTTGCTGGTCCAGATGCCCAGGGAACTGGCACAGCTTCCCCGAGCTTCCCAGAGCCCCAGGGAACCATGACGGATGAGGAAGGAATCATCAGGCAGCTGGGCAAGGAGAAAGCCTCAGCTGGGTTGTTCCCAAGTGTACTGGGTTCCTGGGCTTGACTGCACTTGACTTGTGGGATCCTTGATTTCTTTCTCGGTTACATGAGAACAAGGCTTTCCTTTACACTCGGCAGTATAGGTGAACCCTTAAGGGCACAAGCTGGGGAGTCCGGCGGACCGCAGTCTGAATTCTGCTCTACGCCTTCCCAGCTACAGGTCCTCGGGCTAGTCTCTAAACACATCTGGGGATGTGTATCCTAGGCTGTAAAAGGGAAATCACATTCGTACCGTGCTGTGGTTGTTGTCATGGTTGAACCCACATTGTTGGCGCAGGGCTTGGGGCGGGCTCCAGAACCCGTGAGCGTGGTTAATCAGAGCTGCTAGTGTGGTCACAAGATGGTATCATTGTGCCACCGGCACCATTACTTCACGCACCTGCCCTCTGTCTCTCCAGCAGCCTGGGTCCTGGCTTCCTCAGCACATCGGTCCTCTAGGGCTTTACCAAACGCCTTACCCACCCCCAAACTGTTCTCTTCTTGGCCACAGGAGGTTTTCAACCTACTTCCTGCCATACACTCCTTGGCAATCTGGTAAAGCCCACAGACTCCTTCTCTGAAGAATGTTTTCCAATGCAAACAAAAACAAAAAACCGCACTGGATTGCAAAGAACAAATTATATTGAAATGGGGCTATCAAAAATGTACTTTAAAGAAACAAACGTAATATGATAATAAGCGTGCTTCTCCATCAGCGCATTAGCAAGCTCTGCGTCCAACCAGTATGCTCATTTCTCAGTAGTGATGAGCATAAACATCTCGAGCTATTTACAACAATTATAAGGTGATATGAGAATGCCTACGACTTTCGTCGGTGATAGAGTCGCAGGTCTGGTAGTACCACTGTGTCTTTTTGCCTGTGTTCATCATGAGAGCAAGTCCTGGATTTCAGTGAGGGCTTCGTAAAATAAAGATGGAATTATTTTTCCTATCCAAGTTCATGGCCTCTCTGAATTGTATCCAAAGACCCTTTGCTCCAAATCCGGTCGTGTTAACTGCCTGCGCCACGCCTTTGGCTTTGGCCACTGACTCTATTAAGCTACAATTTATCTCTATTTGAATGTTCAAAATCTTTTATTTAAGCACACACGCGTGGTTAAAAAAATAATCAAGTTTAAGAACAAGTCTCGTCTTGGGAGGCCATTGCCCGTCCCCGACTCTTCCCTTCCACCTGCTTCCCAAGGGTTACTGTTCTTAGGTTTTCCAGCTGTGCCCTCTGTGGTTAATTGCAACTCTCGGATATTTATTGATTTACAGACCTTAGACCTTATCTATCAACATTTCCCACCCTGTCCCCCTAATAGAGGTCTATCACTATTTTTAGGTCCACGCTGGTTACCTTGGCAACTTTAAGAAATGACTTACCTCTATCACATCTTATTCCCTCAACTGCAGGCAATGTATTTTGACTCCACACTATTTCAGATAAGATGTTGGTGTTCCACCTTCCTTTCCTCTCCTCCTTTTCCTCCACTGGCAACGTTAGGAACCCACTCTTTTTATGCGAGGTCCTGTATACCGAACATCATTCCAAGCTTCCAGAAAGTAGAGATCTGGCTTGGTTTCTCCTCTGTCCCAGCACAGGGTTTGGGACATAGTGGGAGGCGGTAAGTCTGTGTCCTGTGCACTGCCCCTCGGCTGTCATTTGTACCCCCTAACCTGGTTGCCTGTCTGGGCAATGAGCCCCCCCCCAGCCACCACCATGATCGGGGACAGAGCAGGACTGATGCAATGCAAGCTTCTCCCTCCTGACTGGCCAAAGGACATCATTGCCCGTAATTGTGCACCATAGGAATCCTCTCCTGGTCTTGGGTCTGAGTTTCCCACTAGAACTTCAAGGAAGCTTCACTGGGGAGACTGTTAATGACTATCTGAATCATTAGCTTCCCTCCTGCCAGTGTCACTAGCTTCTCAGCCAGGCATAAAATGGCTCTGGGAGAGGAGACAGCAAGACCAGGTTTCAGAAGGAAGAAGTCATTTCAGGATCTCTCGCAAGTTTGATGACTTGCGTCCCGTGTCCTGTTCTGTTCAGAAAGGGAATCCATTTCCTGTGAGAGACCTTTCTAGAGCCTGCAGTCTTCACTCAGGCCTCTCTAACATCCACCCAAGGCTTCCCAGGGTCTCAGGACAAGGTCCAAACTCAAACGCAACCCGAGGCCCTGGACTCCAGCCAACTCACTCATTCCTACCAGCTTTGCTTCCCACGATCTGGCCAGACAGAGCCCCTCATGGTTCCCCAGCCCGGCACACTTTGTCTTGCCTTTGTCCGAGCACAAGAAAAGCTGTTTCTTCTGCCTGGAACGCCCTTCTCCCCATACACTGTCCTCTCCAGGGCCTTCCTGACTCAGCTGAGATGTCACTGTGCCTGACCCTCCCCAGTCTTGTGCCTCTCCCCAGCCTCTGTGTGCATCCCTATCATAACCCATAGCCCACTGAATCGAGACTACGTATTTGCTTATTTGTATCCCCCTCTAGAATGTAAGTTCTTGAAGATGGGATCCATATGTCATTTAGTGTTAGGTCACAATAGTGCCTAGCACAGTGCTTGGAAGGTAGAAAGTGTTTGGTACATATGTTCGTGATGGGGTATAGGTGGACAGATGATCTAATAGATGTGTGAATAGATGGATAGATGATGGGTGGAGGAATAGATGGACAGAGAGGTGAATGTTTGGGTGGATATTCAGATGGATGGATGGATGGATGGGTATTTAGATGGAGGGAGGGAGGGAGGGATAGATATGCAAGTAAGTGAAAATGTTAGAGGCTGGAAAGACAGACAGTTGATGACCTTTTGGTCCCTGATAAAGGTGTATATAAGAAATGCCACAGGGAACCAACTTCATATTTCTGTTATCCTAAAACTCTGTCATTGATGGAGACATCAAAGCATGTGCCCTATTGTTTGACCCTGTTTCATGGAGCCCTGAGTTTAAGTTCCTGTTTCAATTTTCCCAGATCTGCGGTAACGCATGCGGGATATTTCATTCAATAATGTCTCTTAAATTCCTGGAACCTATACTTTGACGGGGTGGCTTTGGAGCTCTAAATTTTAGATGTGTGTTATCAATGGTGTAAGCAGGACTTGGAGTCGACTGTTGAGCAACAAACATTTCCTAGGGATACGGTATGCCCCAGCAACTATGGTACGTGCTCGGGATGTGGAGGTGGACAGTCACCACCTTCCTGGGGCTTACAGCGTGGAAGACATGGCGGACATAAATGCGCACTCAGCTAAGGATGACACTGAGAATGACAGTGACAATGGCCGTCAACGTTGCTGCCGCTGGCTGAGCCCTTACTGGTAAGAGAGTAGGGCACAGATGAGGAAAGAAGGGAGAGTGTCCCTGATAGGAGAAAGGACAAGAAAAATATAATACCCTCTCCTGCGAGGTAGGTGTTATTAGCTTCACTGCATAAATGTAGAAAGTGAGGCACAGAGGGGTTAGCGGGATAATTCAAGGTCAGGTAGATGGTAAGTGGCAGAGCTGGAATTCTCCCTGCGTCCAGGACCCAGGCTTTAAATGACTGCATGGCCCTGGCACAGGGTGCAGCAGAGCACGAGAGCAGGACCCAGAGTGGTCTAAGCCAGGGGCCGAACTCTTCCTAGAGGAGAGGCAGAGACTTTACTCAGGGTGGTGGATTCTCTGTGGACTTGAGGGGGCTCATTCATAGCCCCCGAATTGGAGAGGTATTGTCCAGGGTCCCTGATACCCAGGGTGCGTGGTGAGCTCCATGGTGTAAAGCTTGAGCTGAGACTCTGACCAAGGGCAGGGCATGCCCAGGTAGGGCTCCTCGTTCTGTCTCTCAGACACAGTGCAGAGCCAAGAATGGGGCCCAGCTTGGGGTCAGAGAGTCCTGAGCGGGAATCCCAGGCCTGTGCCAGCCATGGGACAGGAAAGTGACCGAGCCCAGTGTCTGTCTTCCAGTTTGAGCTCTCAGAGCCTCGGTCTCCTCATCTGGAAAATGGGAACGATGGTGTCTACTTCGCCCAATTGTTAGTACAGGGACAATGTATGTCAGCCTGGCACATAGTAGGGCTCAGTAAACGGTGGGTCCCTTCTCCTGACTCTTGGGCACAAGCAACCTGCTCAGATCATTCTCAGAGATGTTCCCTTTGGAGATATAGAACACCTTTGAGAATCTGAAAACAGCTAGAAACTTTCTCTTAAAACAAACAAACAAATATATATACACCTTGAATTGGGTGTGCCATCTTAGGAGGCTGGCACACCACTGCAGGTGCAAAGGTCAGACCTCCTGGTCTTAAGGCCAAGGTGTAAGTCATATAGTTACTCACATTAGCATTATGGTGATTGTGGATTTTGGAAACCCACGGGGTCATAGATGATCTGATTTGAAAGCCTCTCTATGGATAAGCAAGAAAATGCTCTAAAGCATCTGTGAATTGATTTAAAACCACCACCACCACCATTGTTTGAACATTTCCCGTGTTCTGAGTGTGGCACAAAGACTCTTACGTGTTTTCTGAACAAAGTCATCTCAGCTGTGATCCCCATTTTATGGATGAAGACACAGAGGCTCCGAGAGGTGAAGTTACTAGCCCAGGATCACTCAAGAAGGGGCAGAGCCAGGATTCGAACCTGGATGCGTTTAATTTTCATAGTCGAGTTTTGGTTAAGCCTCTGCCTTCGGCTCAGGTCATGATCCTAACGTCCTGGGAGGGAGTCCCACAGTGGGCTCCCTGCTTCTCCCTCTGCCTGCTGCTCCCCCTGCTTGTGCTCTCTCTCTCCGACAAATAAAAATAAAATCTCTAATAGTCATGTTTCTGATGTGAGAGGACCGAGGTGGCCAGTCGTTGCTCACAGCCCAAAGACCAAGATAGTAAGTCGGCGTCCTTGTCGGAGCAGAGCTCACGGCTAGATCAGCAGCAGCGTAGATGCAGTGGGAGCCCCCACCCCTCTAGTAAGACCCCTGAGGTGCCCATAATGACCTTCACTGGGGTGTGCTCTGCTGCCTGCCTTGGGACACACTATGGGGGCTGCATGATGACCTGAAGCTCCCTAAGCCCCTTGCTCGCAAGGCCCCCCAAGGCTCCTAGCCTAGAGATACACAGGCTGCTCATCTGACAGTGGCCGGGCACAGCGGAGGACGTTTTAATGATAGCACACAGGCATCCTTTAATCAGGAGGCCAGTCCCATTCCTCGAATTCTGCGACTATCTAATAATAGGAGAAAGCACTGGGCCGTGCAGTCATCGGAAATCGGTTGCCCAATGGCTTTGTCTCCCAGAAGGGGGGCAGTAGTGGGTTTTTCTCCGCCGTGACTTTGATAGGCAGAAAAGCACCGGGCTGACGGCCTGATGGCGGTGTCCTCCCACACACAAGGCCAAAAGACCCGCTGAAGGGGACAGCTTCAGTCCCAGCATGGGCTTGGCCGCCATCCACAGGGGGTGGGCCCGAAAGACTCACTCATGCCAATTAGAGCCCTTGCCCGTGGACGCTCTGTCTCCTCTGTCACCTCCACCCCCGGAATGTGGGAGATGCATCACAACACAAAGGAGGAAAGAGGCAGCCTGGAAATATACCAAGTCCGTCCCTTGCTCAGGCCCGGAAGTGCTGGGGGATCCCAGGCACACTACTGACATCTCTGGGCACCCACTTCTGAAACGTGAGGGGCAGCATCCAGTTTGCGGTTGGGCTGCGGGGTAGGAACCGTCTTGAATAAGAGATGTGTTCGTTTGCTCGGGTGGCCACAACAAGCTCCCACAGACGGCAAGGCTTAGATGATAGGGGTGTAAAGAGAGGTGACCCTGGGACAGAGGCAGGTCTGGGTCAAGGAGGGGCTGTCGGACACCTTAAGGGGTTTGGTCGGTGGGGAGTCAAGAGGAGGATTGGAGCTGGGGAGGAAGGGAGATAAATTCAGACTGGTACTTTAGGATGACCCCCTGGCTGGGTGGGGGTGAAGAGCGGGCAAGACACCAGGAAGCAGGTGTTCACAGCAATCCTGGGGGGAGATGGTGGGAGCCTGAGGCTTTCTCGTGTGACCGAGGAACTGAGGATAAAAATGGTGCCCATCTCACCTCTGAGCCTACAAACGTGACCTAGTCCGACGGCAGGGGCTAGAGAGTACCCCCAGCAAAGCTCAGGCACCGGCCGGGTCAGGTCCTGGTCACGGAGGAAGTTGCTGTGTTACCTTAGGCAGCACACTTAAGCTCTCTGAGCCTTGGTTTTCTCAACCATAAAATGAGGATAATTACCTCCCTCACAGGAAACATAACAGCCTCTACCCTTATGTGAGGATTCGATGAGAAAATGCGCACCAAGAAGGGTGCCCAGCAGAGTGAGGACCCAACACAGAGTCGCTGGGATTACTTCGTTTATCGACTGTTGATTCTCCAATGATTCGGTACCTATTTTGTGCCACATTCTGGAGACCCAGTGAACAAGACACTGACCCTTCCTTCAAGGACGCCCCAGGCTAGTTAGGAAAGCAGACATGTATATAAAGGGAAGAGAAGCGTGAATCACGCCTGGTATGCCTCACAGGCAAGGGCAATGGCCGGGGTGGGGGGAGAGTTTGTGGGAAGAGAAAGAAGCTACGGGTGTAGACAGGCAATGAGAACAGCCCCTGGGATCCCCAGCACCAGCTGCCAGCCTGGGACACAGAGCAGAGTAACATGATCGAGCCTGGAAATCTCTCATTGGCATGGAGAGACCAAGGGATGGGGGTTGTGTGTGTGTGTGTGTGTGTGTGTGTGTGTGTATGCGCACACACTGGTATAGGTGAGTCTGCCTAAATAGCCCAGATCACGAGGCTCGTGGTGCAGGGTTGGTGACAACCTCAGAGTCACGGGATCCAGGCAGGAGGCGCCGCCTGAGAGGGGAAAGGCATCCTGAGCATAGCCTGGCCCAGGGCCGTCCGGAGAAAAGGGCAAGGGTGCAAATAACCGTGGACTGTCCGAAGCCACAGGCTGGACCTCTCCCCAGCAGGGCACCTGACGGGACCTATTAACCCGAGATCCCCGCTTGCCTCTGACCTTGCCATGTCTAGAGCAATGGCAGCCAAGGGGCAGGTTGTTTATAACAGTAAAGAACTGGAAACAGCCTAAATGCCCATCAGGAGGGGGGTGAATAAGTAAAACATGGCTTCTCTCGTGGATATAGTGATTTGAAAAGAACTAGATCTATAAGCCCTCAAATGAGGAGATCTCAAACATATCCCGTCGACGGAGAAAAGAAAGTCACGGGGCAAAGTGTAAAAGGAAGTAATATTTATGCCTGTTTAAGTACCCGTATGTATACAAAATAACATTTTATATATTTTACCGATACATATGTTTGTGCGTATCAGCATAAAGCAAGTTTGGAGAGATACACAGAAACTTCACAGCCTAGGGGGTCTCTGGTAAGCAGATACCCTTAGAGGATATTTGATATCTACAACAGATGGATTTTGAACACCCTTCTCCTCTATCTGACAAGATTATTTGCAGTAATAATTCTATACTAATAGTCTTTCCATAGCTTGGTCTTTGATTTTAAACAGTAATCTTAAAAGAATAAATCTCAATGTTAAAGATATATTCAAATTCAATAAAATATACCATGAATGACCTAAACACTGATGCTTCACAAAAACCAAAAAATATTACACCTAGTGATTTGTACTCCGCTTCACTCTTAAATTTTAAACAGATACATTTTAAATGCCACTCCAGATAGTGACAAAGAATGACAGAAGTCACTCGAGTGCTATTTATTTTTGTCTGTAATCACTGTTTATTTTGAATCTGCTGCTTAAATGTAGGAATATATATTATCCCGGAAGTTGGATACACAAGCCAAAATGGAAGTGATTTTGAACAGTTCCAAGCCATTAGGAACTTCTGAAATGATTACATGTAGCTGAGTCCACCTGTGTCAGGAGCCAGTGTATAACAGGGCGGGGGGGGGGGGTCTCTGAATTCACTTACAAGTAGAACACCATGTTCATTAAAGGGTAAGTAATAAAAATGGGCTCATTTGAAGCTCACTCTTAAAACTTAACGATAATGCAGCAGTGGTTTATAGCTTAGACAAAATACTTTCTCAGGGAAGAGTATTTATTTGATCACTAACTTCAGTTAGAATAGACAGTACTCAGTGAAATAAAAAGCAGACCCACTTCGATCGGTTTTATTATTACTGTAAACTTTTCCCCAGACAGCTCATTATTGCCTTCTTTCAGAGTGGGCCACCCCCTCAAGTCCTGCTCTTTGTACCTCATTGCTGGGGAAGGCTGGGACAGACCAGGGTCCAGACTAGGGGTCAAAGGGGACTTTGGCTTTATAATTTTCCAATATTCCAATTTTTTGGAATTACATTCCAAATTTTGTTTTGGAATTCCAATTTTTTCCAGCATGGTGGCTAAAGCATGGGCTCCAAAGTCAAACTTCTGAGGTTCCAGTTGGCCCCATGGGTGTGTGACCTTGGGCTAGTTACTTAATTTCTTCTGGTCCTGCTTTCCTCACTGTACTGTGGAGCTAATAATGCTATGTCCGAGAGTGGGTATGAGGAAGAGGTGAGATAATTTGTATAAAACGCATAGAAACAACTCCTGGCATACAGTAGGAGCTCAATAACGTTAGCCATGTTTTTAGAGAGACAATGTATTCATAAATTAAGAATGTCAGTTTTAAAAACATACACCTGAACATACTCCTGCC
Source organism: Procyon lotor (assembly GCA_028646535.1). Lineage (NCBI taxonomy): Eukaryota > Metazoa > Chordata > Mammalia > Carnivora > Procyonidae > Procyon > Procyon lotor. The sequence continues at coordinate 59,438,770 of CM053616.1, read as the reverse complement.
ATACAGTCCTGCAATCACATTCTCTGGTATTTACTCAAAAGAATTAAAATCTCTCTTTTTTTAAATTTTTATTTATTTTTGAGAGAAGGAGAGAGAGAGCACTCACATGAGTGGAGGGGGAGGGGCAGAGGGAGAAGCAGGCTCCCCACTGAGCAGGAAATCTGATGCAGATCTCAATCCCAGGACCCTGGATCATGACCTGAGACAAAGGCAGACACTTAATCAACCGAGCCACCCAGGCGCCCAGTAGTTTTGTCCGCACAAAAACCTGCACACAGATGTTTATAGAAGCCTTACTCAGAGTGACCAAGATTTGGAAGCAACCAAAATACCCTTCAATGGGTAAATGGATGAATGAACTGTGGTCTGTCCACAGCGTGGAATATCATTTAGCACCGAAGAGAAAGGAGCGATGAAAGACATGGAGGAAACTTAAATGTCTATTACTAAGTGAGAGAGGCCAATCCGAAGGGCCACACGGTATGTGATTCCAACTCTAGAACATTCTGGAAAAGGCAAAACTAGGGGGGGGAGGAAGAAAGATCAGTGGTTGCCAGGGGTTAGTGGGGTGGGAGGGATGAATAGGCAGAGCACAAGGGATTTTTAGAGCAGGGAACGTATTCTGTGCGATACCGTGATGGAGGATACATGTCGTTATACATTTACCCAAACCCACAGAATGCACACCGCCGAGAGTGAGCCCTGGTGGAAGCTATGGGCTCCGATAAGAACGGTAAGGATGTGTCCATGTCGGTTCACGGAGTGCAACAGGTGCCCCACTCTGGTGCAGGGTGTTGACTATGGGAGAGGCTGGAGGGTGCGGGAGGATGTAGGAACTTTCTCTTCAAAGTACACGGTGAATTTTGCTGTGAATCTAAAACTGCCCTAAAAATTAAAATTTATTATTTTTTTTTAAAAGCATATGTCTAGGGAAAAAAAGGCTAGAACGTCAACATGTTAATCAAGGTTGATGGAGGGTAGTAGGAATATGTAGGGTAGATCTTTTATTATTTGTCTTTTTTTAAAAAGTATGTCACCCCTTCCCCCTTCCATCTCGAGGCTGGAAGGCGGGGAACAAGTCTCCCCGGGGTCTCAGCTGCTGAATCAGAGCCCGGCCCTCAGCACACCCTTCAGCTTTGGGTCTGATGCTTCGAGATCTGTTCAGGACAGCTGTGACCTGGCCGATGGAACTCTCTGGCATGACCCAGGGGGCACCTTCTCTCTCTGAGTAGATTCCCTTTGTCTGGAGTGGACATGAGGAGAAGCCAGGCCGCTGAGGAGGTGGGAGGGTCCCGGGCCAGGCTGGCAAAGCAAGAGGGAACAGCTTCAAGGTCCGGGGGGTTTCTCAGGGTGGAGACATAGGGCAGGGGACCAGACAGGAGCTAACCTGGAACCCCAGCCTGGCACTTGTCCATCCACCTGTCCACTCACCTTTCTATCCCTCTGCCCGTCTGCCCAGCCATCCAGCTACCCATTCATCCGTCCGCACCGCCAACCATCCAGCCCCCCCATCCGTCCTGCCTGCCTTTCTCTTGGCCTCTCTGCCAGTCCCTCCTCTTTAGTCCACAAATATTAACTGAGCACATGCTATGTGCCGGAACTGGGCTGGGCCCAGGATACTGCTACAAACAGGGCAGACACAGCCCCTGTCCTCCCAGGGCTAAGGGTCTAGAGGGCACACAGCAGGAACAAGTAAGCGGACAGTTATGTTGGACGGAGACTCAAGGGGAGACAAGCAGGCTGCCTCCTGTCCATCCATCTGTCCGGATGACCATCCATCTGCGAGCACCCCTCCCTCTCCTGACATTTCTCAGTCTGTCCCGCGACCAGCCTAGCGTGGCCCCCGGGAACCTGCTCCCCCAGGGGCTCCTTCCCAGAACCTGCCCTCACTCTTGCCCCAACTCACCCAACTGTGAGAATTTTTGGTGCACTGCTAAAAAACAGATTTCTAGAACCCTTCTGGAGATACCCATGCCGGGACCCTGAGTGTTTGTTTAACAAGCTCCCCGTTCAGACAAGCTGCGCAGGGGTGGGGAAGCCTGTAGCTCCGCCTTCTCCCACTTCCCTCAGCTGCGGCCCTGAGCCTCAGGTACAGCTCCAGGATCCTGGGGACAGGGCCCCAGGGGATACACCTGGGCTGGTTCTCAGGGCGTGGAGCCCTGGGAGGGAGGGCTTGCTAGGGCCACGGGTCAGACCTGCTCAATGCCAAGTTTCCAGGATCAAGAAGAGGCCAGGCCTCCAGGAAAGCAAGGAGAGAGGTGCCCACAGGCTCTGCCCGCCCAGCTGCTAAGCAGAAGGAGGAGGAGGAGCCTCGAAGGGTCTCGGCAGGTAGGAGGCCTGGGCAGGGAGGAGCATGGCTCTTCTGCCTGGTAGGGAGGGGCCTTCTGCCAAGGTTTTGTACCCACCACCCACCTGCCAGTCTTGGGCAGGGTCTGAACTTGGCTAAGGAAGTTGCCTAGTGTGGGTACGGGAGGGGTCTGGGTACGGTTGGCTGGGCAGAGAGGAATCAGCAAGGTGTTCCTAGAGGGAGCCACAGTGGGAGCCAAGAACAGGGCATCTCAGTATTCGAGAGAGATCCGGACCACCCTCACTTCCCCGAGGCTCCCAGTATACCGGAAAATGAGGAAATTTCTAAACAGGGTGTTGAAACCTTGCCAGGGCATTTTTAAACGCTTGCAAGGAACTAATGGGATAACATTTAACACCCAGCCTCAATAGGGCAATGCAAGTATGCTGGTCACGGAAAACAGCAGGACTTGTTTTAAATATCAATTCGTAGCAAACCACAGGTGGCATAGCCGGGGGCTGCGTGGAAGTTACGAGCTGTCTGAAGCGTGTCTCTGTTTGGGACCTTATCACTGTATCTAGTGCCCACAGGCATTCCGCCCAGAGATAAGGTCGGATATCTGGGTTTGAGGCCCCTGGCCGTGCAGAGCAAGGCCTGAGGGCAGGTCATTAATGAGATCCCTGGGAGGGGACCTGGGAGAGGTAGTTAAGCAGTTCTTGAGACGTTGTAGGGAGCCCCTTAGTAAGTTTCTTTGAGGAGCTCGGGGACAGGCCCTCTGGGCAGAAAGGACTGCCCTTTGGCTGTGTGAGGCTGGTGGTTGCGTGCTGAGCCCCTGGGCAGGGGCTGTGCAGGGAGTTTAGATCATAAATATCTTCTTCATATTTCTACTTGGAAACTACTTTCACAAGACTTCTCTGGTGCCTATCATTCAGTTCCGTATGAACTTCCGGTGAGATATACAAACAATCAGGAGGCCCTAGAAGAATGTAGCTACCTGCGGGTATTTGGTCCTTATCAGATCGGCAGGCTGTAGGTCAATCTTTTGGTCTCTAGGTGAACGTTCTCTGCTTCTATTCTTCATCTGTGGGCAGAGGTGGTGCACCCCGGGAGCATGAAGGAAGCATCTCACCCCATCTGGGAAAGCCAGGGGGCCTTCCTGGAAGAGGGGTTCTAACCTGGGACCTAGAAGATGAACGAGCATGAGCCATGTGAGGAAGGGTACAAAGGGGGCTCCCAGAGGAAGGAATGGCAAGGAACTGACCAGAGGAGGCTGAGGGTGCAGAAGTGCGTCAGCAGACACACAGAAGGACGTCCTCCTGGGTGTCCTCGGGAACTCAGTGTTTAATTCCCTAAGTCAGGTCAGCCGGACTTTTCTTTACTTACAGATATTGCCGACGTGGGTTTCTGCTTATAACTCTGGCTAATACCGAACGTAACTCCCGTTATTTTAATCTGCCGTTTACTTACACTCCTATTTTTCCCCTACTTAACTGTGGGAGGGCAGGAAGGATGTATTTCTTGAGCAACACAGTGCCTGTATTAGCGGTGTTGGGGGCTGGCCTGACTCTGGCTTGGGTAAGTCTAGAGAAACTAGCAGTGAGTTGCCCCTCGTGGAATGAGGAGAAGCTGACCCAGAAGGGAAGAAGCGTGGGGGGGCCTTCCAGGCACAGGGAACAGCAAAGGCACGGAGGCACAAAACGGCAATGGTCTATTTGAGGCAAGCTGCAGAGTTCACCAGGTGTAGTTTTGGTGAAAGGGCGTCATAGGAATGGGGAGGGAGCAGAAGAAAAGTAGGAGAGATAAAGAGACTTAAAAAAAATAAAAGGATAGGATCCCATAGAGTAAGGCGCAGCCTGACGGCCTTGCCGTTCCCATAGCCCTCCTGCCCCCTCCTCCCCATCAGCCCGCTGTCACGGTTCTCAGGTGGGCGCACTCTGTTTCGTCTGCAGTGTTATATCTTGCTGGGTTTGCTTTCGGGGTGGGAGGGTGGTCGCCAGTTTTAAAATTCAGGAGATTTTACCCTGAAAGAACAAAACTCTAGCCTTCCAGCTTCTCGGGAAAGATGCGCTACTCAGGGCCCGCCGGAGCCGCCCCATTCCCCAGTAGATGGGGGCGGGTATGGGTTCTCCAGTTCAATCTGCCCCCCATCCCACCCTCAGCCCACTTCCTCGTTGATATGCACCCAGCCTGGCCCCAAGAGGCATTGGGGGCTGGGGTCCCTGCCTTGGGACCCTCCACGTTAGGGTCCCAACATACCCCGCGAGCTGCCCTATTTCCGGCCGCCCCACACACTCAGTCAGCAAACCCTGGGGGCAACTAGGCATCTAGGGTGGTGCGTGGAGGGTCCCGAGCTCTCAGCCACCCCTTCCAGCCCCCACACCTAGCGGGGCGGCCCTGGGCTGCTCTCCAGAGGTGAGGCTGGCTGAGTCAGGTTCAGGGCAGCTCTAACCTGGCCAGACGGAGGGAAGTGAGGGAAGGAGCACACAGGGAATTGGAAGGAGAAGGCTGGGACCCCGCCTCCTTCTGCCTCACCTCATCCAAGACAATTCCCCGAGTTCCACTTACTTGTCTCTGCCTCTCCTTACCTTTCCCACAGTCCAGTACTCACAGCTCAGAACTTGGTGCCAGGAAAAGCTGCGTTCACCTCTTTCCCTCAAGCAGGAGCAATAAAGACGCCAACTCAAGGGTTACTGTGGGGATGGAGGGGGGTCACATCCATAAAGCGGTGGGCACAGTACCTGGCCCTTTGTTCCAGAAAAGACAAGTGCATCTCTGCATCATTATTTCTCCAGTCTAGTTCTTTCTCTGAGTGTCTGTAGCAGACGCGGTCGGGGTGCTGCGCGCAGCCACGAGGATTGCTTCACCGCGTTTATGCACACCAGCTCTCCGGGTGCATTCGCTCCCAACAGCCAGAACCCACTCTGCGTGGGAGAGAACCCGAGGGTCTGGAAATTTACGTCCTCCTGGTGGTGATCCCTACCCGGTGACTGAGGGGTGCAGTCCCCTCAC
>CM053616.1:59410768-59432974 GCA_028646535.1 Procyon lotor | reverse complement strand
CATCCTGTAAGGCACAGGGCAGCCCTCCCCCATTCACAAAGAATGGTCTGGTCCCAAATGTCCATGGTGCTGAGGTGGAGAGCCCTGGGGCCGTGTGTATCTCCACTTCTTTTCTTTTCTTTTCTTTTATCTCCACAGTGTCAGGATGTCACGTTCGCCTCCTGCAGACGTGGGAAAGAGAAGTAAGATGCTATGCAGGCTGTTATTAGGGGCCCACGGTGAGAAAGAGGCCCGGAAATGCTGACACGTAATGCACGTTGGCATTCACTCTGTGCTAGGCCTGTAGCGAGCAGTGTATGTTATCAGATTATTCCTTTATCACTTTGCAGGTAAAAAAAAAAAAAAGAAAAGACATTGAGGCTCAGAGAGGTAGTGTTTGTTGATGAGCGCATTTGAGGCTGGCCTGTCCATGCTCTTACACACCATACTCGATGAGTCAGCTAACGAAGAGATTTTAGAATGCTTCCTCCGAACGGGATACGACTACATCTATTTATTGTGTATGGGGCATCTGTGGTCCCAGCTTGAAAGCAGGCTGGGTGGGTACCCAAGAGAACTGTCCATCCGACAGCAGTTACGGAGGCTCTGTCCTCATGAGGGGGTAAGGTCCTCCCCCTGTGGATGTTCCAAGCTGGACAGATGTTGGGTCAGTGAGAGCCCTTCGGAGCAGTCTCTCCTCCTGATGTATCAGTCAGCTTTTGCCGTGTAACAATCCACCCCATGACGTAAGTGCTTATCCTTTCATGTCCCCATTTCAGTTGATAATTCTGCAAGTTGGCAGTGTAGGTGGGCAGGGTCAGGTGAGTGGCCCTTCTGGTTTCCAGTGGGCTCACTGATGCTCTGTGGTCAGCGAACCGGATCGACCAGGGGCTGGCTGGTCTGGACAGCCTTTATCTAGGACGGCGGGCGTCTGCCTCAGCTGCTCTCTCCCCCTCCGGCAGGCCAGTGTGTCCTTGTAAATGTGGCGGTGCGGGATGGCAGCTGCAAAGGGCTCTTGAAAGCCTACGCTAGGCCCTGGGAAATGTCACTTTTGCTCCATCCTGTTGGTCAAAGCCGGGGATTTGACCAGCCTGATTCAAGGTGTGGAGAAACAAACTCAGCTGCTTAGTGGGAAGGGTCACACAAGGTTGCTGTCATTTTTTAATGGCATTCTCCCTCCCGTGGCATTCTCCCTCCTGGCCCGGGTCAGGGGTTACGTGGCATCTTCATGGTTGGTGGCACCAGCACTTAACTTGGCTCTAAGAAGTTGCCAAGTACTTAGCTAGGGAGCTTTGGGAGGTCACTTACCCTCTCTACACCTCAGGGTTTATTTGTTTGTTTTTTTCATTTCTATTATAGATAAAACATACCCACCCTGCCTGCCTCTTCGGGTGTCGTAAAGCTCACATAAGATAGTGGAGAAAAAAAGGCCTATCGTCTCATTATCTGTCCTTGAAGCAGAAGGCAGCGCGGCTGCTCACGCCGGGCACGTGCATCTCTCCCCCTGAGCTGCGTCCCCCATAATTCATCAGTAGCCAAAGCTTGACGAGCCCCCAGTGGTTCTCCATCAATCTTCCTGTCTATTTTCCCAGGGAAAACCCACGTGGTTTAGCTAGAAAATCTCAGGACCTTTTTTCTCAAGTTCGAATATTAAGCATTGGCCAAGTGCCCCTTTTTATGGCTTTGTTATTTGACCTAAAAGCAAACTTTTGAAGATTCCTTGCCCCCAACTCGTCTCAATGAACTCCTCTCACTGGCAAAGGCTCTCCTTTACTAGACACAGCCGTGTGCTCTGAGACATCTCATAGGCCATAGGTCCTGGGAGACCACGAAAGAGCTGGGTCCACCTGGACGGGGCCAGGTCTGTGGAAGATTATCGGGCTGACTGAAAGCATGGTGACCCTTCCTGCAAGGGACCCCAGAGATCAGCCAGCAAGCCTTTCACAAGCCTAGGGAAACGCAGCGCTGAAAGAAGAACGTGATTATCCCCGCTAGAGCAATGGGTCTTTGGATTATTTGGAGCAGAGCAGAGAGAATGAACACTGTCATTTAGTTATTATAACTGATTGCTACCAGTTATTGAATGCTGATTCTATGACAGTGTCCCCGGGTCAAGGCTGGGGATTATTCTTGTCCCACTCACTGTTGCATCCTTACACTTGGCATTGGGTCCAGTCTAGGCGGCACAGGGAGTTGTGGAATGGTCTCATTTAATGCTGGAACAACCTATCCAACTGAGTGCCATGATTATCATCCCCATTTTGCAGATGATAAAGCTGAGGCCCAGGGCAGTTTGTCCAAGTCACACGGCTGGGAGGTAGTAGAATCAAGATACAGATGAGCTCTGTCCGGCTCTGAAGTTCACTCTTATGGCTACACCATGTCCCTCCAACTCGGCTGGCTCGGTGATAGTCCAGGACTTTAGACAGGGTATGGGAGGGGTACAAACAAAAACATGCAAAGCAGACAGATGACCCAGAGGGTTCTTCCTGGGGAGGGGGAGGCAAACCACCGTTCTCTCCAGCCTCCTCCAGATCAAATGCACCCTGGCTCGCCTTTTGGTGCCAGTGTAACATGTAGCAACAGGGACCTATTTGGACTTTTTGGACTGATTTCATGCTTATTACATACTTCCTTGTACCAGGCACTGCTCAGAGCTTGGCAGAAGCCATAACCACAAGAGCAAAGCCTGACATGTCCATCAGGCCTTGGAAATAGTCAGTGCATAGCCAGAGCCCCCTGGAAAGAACATAATTAGGAAAACAAGGGACCATGTGGACACTTAAGGGGCCACCTCTTTTCCCATCCCTTACAACAAAAAGGATCCCGCTTCCTTCTCTGTATAAGAGAAGTAAGGTTTAAAAAAAACATTACTGAGCGTGGCTGTGTATGATACGTGTTCCCCACGACCCCGATCATCAGTTATGTTCTTACAGTGTCCCTATGTTTATTCTCCCACATAGAAGGATTCTATTAAAATAGGAGTCAAATGACATCACTCCGTCATGCCTTCCGACGACTTCCAAGAGGACTCAGTAAGGTCCACGGTCCTCATTATGGTCCGTAAGGCCCCTTTTATCTCTAGGGTCTTTTTCTATCGCCCTCCCTTCTCACTAACTCAGCTCAAACCACACTACTGTTTCTCCAGCACAATGAATGTTTATGCCTCAGGGCCTTTGCACTGGCTGTTGCCTCTAGCTAGAAACCCATGCCCCTAGGTGTCCACATGTCTCATTCCCTCACCTACATCAGGTCTCTGATGAAATGATTCCTCATCAAAGAGACCTTTACTGACCACCCAATATTCCCTGTCCCCACCATGTTCCTAACCCTGTCCTGGTTCTCTTCAGAGCACCACTACCCCCTGACACACTGGAGCATCAGATGTCAGCTTTGTGAGTGTAGGTACCTGGTATGTCCACTCGTCCCTGGGAGCTAGCACAGTGCCTGACACTTAGTAGTTGCTCAAAAAACATTTGTTGAATGAATGAACAATTGATGAATGACCCTGTTAGATTGGAATGAATGATCCTACTTTACAGATAAGGAATCTGAGACTCAGAGTGAAAGGACTCACGTGAGGTTTCTCACCCTATAAGAAGACACCAGATAATGAAGAGGACATAGTTTTATGATCTTCATAATATTCCCTCTTCTGGTCCTCTATTGTTAAACACTTCCATTATCTCCTCTCAATAACTTGATGAACCTCCTTATCATTTGCCTTTTGTCCTTTGTCTGTTTATTTCCTTAAGATTTTATTTCTCCCCGTTTTCCCTGTTTCTGGGGAGCTTAGAGTCAAATTATTATTATTATTATTATTATTATTATTATTATAAAATAGTTTCATGGACTTGATCTTGCTTTAGATAATTATTTTATGTTTGTATTGTCAATAACCACTGACCAAAAAATAGATTGTATCTTTTCAGTTTTCTGATTTTTATCACTCAGTATCAGCGCTTAAAAGCCACAATCCCACACATTTTGGGTTATTTATTTTGACTTATTACTTGGTGAACTGGGGCTTATATTTGAGTACTTTTTTTTTTTTTTTTAGAACACCCAAGTGGCAAACTTTGCAAGTCTTTGCGTGTATGAGAGTGTATTTCTGGTGCCTTCACACTTAAGGCAATTGGAAGCGGGCAGAATTCTTGGACCATGATTCATCACCCAGAACCATGTGTGTGTGCACACATGCATGCACATGTGTGAAAGTACTACATTCAATTATCATAAACATATGGCAAAACACAGAGATCTTTAGTGTGCAATTCAATAAAATGTAGACAAGTAATTTAACCATGTAACCATCAACCAGATCAAGATATAAAATATCTCCACCACCACAGAACATTCCCCTAGTGGTCTTTGTATTTGTTCTTCAATCCACCACATGATGAGTCCTGATAGTACCATCGTCTCGTTTTGTCTGCTCTTCAACTTCATATAAATGGAATCCTACAGTATGGACCCTTATGTCTGCCTAGTTCGCTCAATGCAATGTCTTTGAGATTCATCCACGTTGTTATGTATGGCAGTGGTTTATTCCTTTTATTTTTTCCATCTGAGTAGTATTTCATTGAATTCATTTGCTTTTTCACTCTCCAATAGAAGTACACTTGGCTGGTTTCCAATCTGGGACGATTCCTTTCATGCAGGTCTTTTGTGGACATCGTGTATGCATTTGAAAGCAGAATCGCTGGATCATAGGGTCACTCAATGTTTACCTTTGTAAGAACCTGTCAAACAGTTTTCCAACATGGTTAGACCATTTTATACTTGTTCCACATCCTGAATAACTCTTGAAATTGACAGAATATTTAAAAATTGCTGTTTGTTGTTTTTTGCTTTGTTCCAACCATTCTGCTGGTGTGGAGGAGATCTCTTTGTGATTTTAATTTGTGTTTCTCTGATGACTGGCATTGACTACCTTTTCATGGGCTTATTGCTTGTCCTTTATTCTCTGGTTTAGTTCTTGGCAATACTTTATCTTCTTTTCCTGTTTCCATTGTAGCTTTCTTTTTTCTTTCTTTTTTTTTTTTTTAAAGATTTTATTTATTTATTTGACACAGAGAGAGAGATCACAAGTAGACAGAGAGGCAAGCAGAGAGAGAGGGGGAAGCAGGCTCCCTGTTGACCAGAGAGCCCGATGCGGGGCTCACCCCAGGACCCTGAGATCATGACGTGAGCCGAAGGCAGAGGCCTTAACCCACTGAGCCACCTAGGCGCCCCTCATTGTAGCTTTCAACTCAGCAATCGTGTTGGCCTCTCCCTAGTCTTCCCTAGTCTCAGAAATGCCTTTTTCATGAATGCTTCCTATGGGTTCTTAGCTGTAGCATCCCTGAGAGTTGTCTCAAGAACACAAATGAGAAATGTGACAGTTTTCCCTGATTCCTTTTGATCCCTCCATTACATAAGGATACGCTGGCCCTTTCTTTTGGGTGCACTGTGGTCTTCTGTTTACTCATTCTTCTACAGGTGCTTTCTGGTGATGCAGTGTAGGGAACTGAATGGGGTTTTTCTAAGATTATGGATCCTGTTGTGGATCCTGTTGAAACTTTGGGGCCCAGAAGAAGTGAGAAGGGGAAAATTGAAGTTGTCACGTGGAACATTTCTAGTTTGGATTCCAGCCACCTGGGGGCACAGGATGGAGACTTGTACCGTGGGCAACTTCATCAGGAAGCTCAGCTTTGGGTCAACAGTACCTTTTCTCTGATAATCTTGGAATCCGGGGAAGAGTTGAAGCAATACCCTTAGTCTCATGCCAAGTCTGGCTTTACTCAGTGGCAGCCGGCCATGGAAGTGCCCACTTGGGATTCCCCATTAACATGGCAGCCCACCCTATACCCATTCCATAGGCACCGGCTGGACTTAATTGAGCTGCTGGCTCTTTCCCATTCCTGGCAGTCGTACGCTCTGAGGTCTTTTACTGACTTGACAGTGACTTATTCTCTCACATATGACTTTCCATGGATCTGTTTAGACCTCCCCGAATCTAATCCCATCAATATTCTATTTTGCATATCTACCTGAAGTTTTGGGTGATGTGGATACCAAGCTTCCCTGGTTTACAACACCAATAAAGTCTTTCTCTTGGTTCTTATATTCCATTGCTAATTTCAACAGATATCCTGAAGAGGAACACAGACCCCGCTGCAAAAGCTATCATCCAGCCTAGAAGTCCTTTGCTGTCCCCCGAAGCCACAGGAAGCTGGCATCTAATTAAATAGACATCAGACCTCACCTGATAACCCACTTGTTGTATTTTATTAAACAATCCAGGAACCCTCTTATTAAATCTAAATTGCTCACATAACTAAGTGTACTGTAGATGTTTAATCATGGCCCAGGGCCTGTTTTTCTGCTGGAACTGAGTCACTTTCAGGTTTGGAGAAAAAGGAAGAGGGTTTATACTAAAGCCCCTAAAGCTTTGGAAGGGCTTTTGTTTTTAAATGAGGGGTAGGAGGGCCTGGGTATCTCAGTGGGTTAAATGGCCGGCTCTTGATTTTAGCTCAGGTCATGATCTCAGGGTCCTGGGATCAAGCCCTGCATTGGGCTCTATGCTCAGGGGGAGTCTGCTCGAGATTCTCTCTCTCACTCTTCCTCTGCACCTGCCACGCCCCCACCCCCACGTCAGTGGTGCACTTGCACGCACGCATGCACTCTCTCTCCAATCAATCAATCTTTTTTTTAAATAAGGGGCAGTTTGGGGCCAGACCCTACCTCAGAAATAGCTGCTTCCTTTCCCCGACACCTTGAAGTGAATGCCAAGTCTACTCCAACTAAGCCAACAGCCCAGGCTTCTGCAAAATCATAGAGCACAAGGTCCAGCCAACATCTGTCTCCTTCTAGGCACTGAGAAGGGCTCCCAACAGCTCTTCTGAGTATGTGCATTTAATAGGAACAAACTCAGGCTCAGAATGGAGTGGAGCTCACATGACCGATGTGCAGCACAGACAGGATGAGAATCCGTATCTGATCTCTCTTACTTCTCAGAGTAGACTGATGAGATAGGCATCACTATTTCCACTTTAGGGTGAGGCAACCAGCACCTCAGGGAATAAAATCAAGTGCCAAGTTCCCCTGGTTCAGGTGCAGTGAAGCTGAGACTCAGGCCAGGCAGGGATCTAGGGACCTGCTGGTAGCTCAGGACAGAGGTATGACCTAATGGGACAGTCTGGGAGTGGGGGAAGGGGAGGGGAGTGGCCCAGGAGGGAGAAAAGCAAGGTGACGGGGAGGAAATCCCAAACAGGGAAACATGTATGAGATGACACCGGAAGAAGCGTCCACAGGATGAGGAGGGGCTGGGATAAGGCAGCTGTGAAAATCACAGGAGGAGGGTCTCTCATGTGACTGGGGGTCATCAAAGCCAAAGCTTCCTCTGGGAGGGGCTCAGCCTAAGGTGGGCTAATCTGAGACCCAATCCAGCAAGTCCGGGGCCTGCCCTGGAATGTGCATTTCTAACATTCCCACTTGACGCTCAGGGCAGCTGCTTCGCAGACCGCAGTGAGCCCAGCTGCGCCATAGAGGGGTGGCTTTGGTGAGAGGAGAGAACCTTAGCATGGCTGGGTTGGAAAGTGCTCAACCGGGTCCCTGAACTTTTCCTTCTTTCTCCCCTCCCCCAGCCCTTTCTACAGTCTTCCCCAGACCCTCTATTTGTTTCCTGCTCTCTCTTTTGAATAGAGGTGTAGCTCATGCCCAGAAAGGTGTACTAATCTTCAAGGCACAGGACCGGTGGGTTTTTACATGGATATACACCTCTTTACCCACTGCCTAGATCAAGATACAGAACATTCCTTTTTTTTCTTTTTTTTAATTTATTCATTTGAGAGAAGTATAGAGACAGAGACAAAGAGAGCACAAGCAGGGGGAGAGAGAGAGGGAGAAGCAAACTCGCCACTGAACAGGGAGCCCGACATGGGGCTCGATCCCAGGACCCAGAGATCTTGACCTGAGCTAAAGGCAGACGCTTAGCCATCTGAGCCACCCAGGCACCCCGAGATGCAGAACGTTTCTAGCACACTTCACAATCTCCCTCATGAGCTCTCTAATCAATGGCCTACCCCTGGAGGCAACTACTATTCAGGAAGGAAAGGGGTCCTTCCTCTTGAACTTGCTAAGATGGAAATACACAGAATGTTCTTTTTGTGCCAAAGGACCCTTCTTGATAGTTGGACAGTGTCTTTTTTAATTTCTCACTCACTCCAGGGGCGCCTGGGTGGCTCAGTGGGTTAAAGCCTCTGCCTTTAGCTCAGGTCATGATCTCAGGGTCCTGGGATTGAGCCCCACATCGGGCTCTCTGCTCGGTGGGGAGCCTGCTTCCCCGCCCCCCCTCTGCCTGCCTCTCTACATACTTGTAATCTGTCAAATGGATAAATAAAATCTTAAAAAAAAAAATTTCTCACTCACTCCAAAAAACTCCCTCCAGAGAACACGGATGATTGTACCCATTTACAGTTCCCTGTGCCTCTTCCTCTCTATAAGGTGCATAAGTGCGATCCTCTTACTGCTCGTGGCCCTAAGCCAGACAGAGCCTTCTGTATCATCTGTTTCAATTCTCAAAACAGCCCCTAAGGAAGGTGTTTATATTCCTACCATTTTACAGATGAGGCTCAGAGAGGTTAAGACATTTGCCCCAAAACCCACAGCCTCAAAGGAGCGGCGTCAGGCAATTTAAATCCAGAGCCTCCCCTCGGCCGCTGGACTACCCCACCTTCCCTCCCAATCAAGCCCTGAGACCCACTAGACATGCCATCCATGTTTGCTGACTGATGAGGTGAAATGAACCCCCTTAAAGGAGATGTCTTGCTGGGCTTTGCAGTCACTATATTGAAAGCACCTAGGATTACTTCCCAGGGTGACTCAAAGTCAGGCCAGCTTGGCTCGTGGGGTGAGCCCTGGATTCATGTCCCCGGGGATCCAGCCTCAGCCTGACTCACCCCTCACCTGGCCACTTTGGGAAGCTGAATCCAGAGGCCTAGAGGTCAGGCTCATTGATAAATGTCCCCAGGAGCCATCAAAGGGTGCAGTCGAGTGCACTGCTTTCCCGGACATTCTGGAGGCTTCCTGGATCCCCATATGTGATCTTTGCGTGGTATTTAAGCCGGTGAAAGCACAAGGCTGCTTGGGTAGGCCATGGAAGGGACTGGTGAGACAACCAAACAGCCAATAGCATTGATGCTAGCAAAGGAGACTTCTTTTTAAAAGGATGTAAAAAAGAATCTTTTTTTTTTTTTTTCCTTCCCCTGGTTTTTTGAAGCAGAAAAAAGAGAGAAAGGAAGAGCCAGGAAATGGGCCTAATTATAAATGAGGAGTGGCGTGAAGTTCATGATGACTCATTTTTTAAATTGGTGTTTGACAGGAACAAGAAAGAACTGAAATCAGGACAATTAGGAGGTAATGAAGAGCTTAAAAAACAGAGAGAAAAGCAGGTAAAGGAATGAGTCTTGGAGGCTGGGCCTGGAAATGACTAAGTGTGTCTCGGGACCAGGCCGGGAATAGGTATCTCATAGGAGATCTGTCTAGAGACAGAATGACTGTCATTCCCATCTTCCAGATCTTTCTGTAGCTTCTCAGAGCACATCAGAGAAAATCTCAATGCTTCACCTTGACCTCCACATGCAGTATCAGTGATGAGCTCATGTCTACTGTCCGGCCTCATCCCAAGCCACGTGGGCCCTCACCTTGTCCACACCAGGCTTCTTGCCTCCTCAAACATACCAAGTTTGTCTCAGTCTCAGGGCCTTTGCATGTGCTCTCACCTCTGCCTAGAATAACCAACCCGTCCTCGCATGAGGGGCAAGGGGATTCGTTCTTGGCCTTCGAGTTTGGTTTCAAGTCAGAGTAAATGTTCCAGAATACCTAGCCAAAGTAAGTCTCTCTGATCATTCTTGTTCACTGCACCCTATGACATTTCTTCACAGTCTTTATCATGGTTTGTAAATATAGCTTTTGTTCATTTGCTTGCGTGTATGCTGTCTAGTTCCTCCTCTGAACTGTGAAAATGGGGACCAGGGATGTTTTATTTACCAATATATTATCCAGCACAAGGAATTACACATAGGAGAATGAGAAAAACAGCCACCTGTGCTGTGGTTCCATGCTGGCTTCAGGCACAGTGGGATCCAGGTCATTAAGGATTTTTGTCATTTTGTCATCAAGAACCTTTCCCTGTTCACTTAGATCTGCTTTCCTCCGTGCTATCTTCATTCTGAGGCACGCTTTCTCTTGTCCTCAAGGCAGGCTTTTGTTCTACCAGTACAGCAACTCCAGTGGAAAAAGAGGCTCTCTTTCCTAATCACTTCAGCCAGAGTTGAGTCACCACTTACTCACCAAACAAGTCTCTCTCTCTTTTTTTTTAAGACTTTATTTATTTGAGAGAGAGAGATAACAAGAGAGAGCACAAACACGGGGAGCAGCAGGCAGAAGGAGAAGCAGGCTCCCCACTGAGCAGGGAACCTAATGTGGGACTCGATCCCAGGACCCTGAGATCGTGACCTGAGCCGAAGGCAGACACTTAATGGATTGAGCCACCCAGGCGCCCCTGGATAAGTCTTTATTGAGCATTTCCTATGTTCTGGGACAGTTCTAAGAATTGAGGAGTCATCAGTAAACAGGATGGACAGAGTTCTTGCCCTCTTGGAGCTTACATTGTAGTGGTAGAGGCAGGCCATACGTAAGTCAGGTTAATAAGCTCACTAAAATCATTGTAACTGGGAGGGGGTTGGAGAGACATGGGCAGATGTCTGGTACATCTGATTGCCTGGGTTGGAGCCAGCTGCTCCTCAACCAATCTCATGGTAAAGAGAAGAAGGGGGAAGTTGTTCCCCAAAGAAAATGGGGCACTATTCCCAGAAGAGGGTGGAATGGAGACAGGAAAACTCAGGAGATGATCTTCTCCCACGGTGCAAGAAATAGGCTCAGGTACTCAAGATTCAGGGTGGCACTCCTTCAGCAATCACACATGGTGTGTTCTCCTCTGTGCCCACTCTTGGAGAAGAGGCACGGGACCCTGGATAAGAGAGGTCATCTCTGGTCTCATGGCTTCAGGTGGTGGTGGTGCTCCCCCCACAAGGTGGGGCAGTGGTGTGTCAGGATCAAGGATCCACCAAGAGACACTAGAGCACCCAAGTGTATAAAGACCTGACTCAAACACACCAGAGCAGATTCTAGGAAGTCCCCATGAAAATGTCCCTTTCAGTAACTGGGAAGCTTTCACAAGCAGGTGAGAAGGACCTCAAGTCTCCACAAGTGCTTGAGGTAGTCTACACCCATCAACCCGCCCTATTTCAGCCACACCATGCCTGACGCCGTGAATGGACCAGGGAGAGGTGGCCGTCCTGGTGGTCACCAGCTATCGCACCGCTATATTTCTCTGCAAAATGTTTTCACGGTCTTAAAATCAGGCATGCCCATGAAGGTGCATTGCCTTATCTGTGTTATAGGTCTTAGAAGAGTGAGAGCCAAGAATTGCAATTTAGGGATCCTAAATGAATATTTGCTCCAAGAAGGTCAATTCTCAGAAATAGTTGTGTTTGGGAAGGCAGCCAAGCTTTGGGTGGGGTTTGTTTTCAGCAATCTTAGACAGGTTTCAGGGTTCCCTCATGTCATTGGGAAGTCATCTGAGGTCATGAGATTAGTGACCAAGAGTTTGGAAATGTCTTATCCTCAAGATGACCTTCTGGCACAGGAGTAACTCCTGGTTTTCATCTCAGATGCCATCCCAGAGAGTTTGGAAATGGCTGCCTGGGTCACTGTGTTGAGCACAGATATGGGCTCAGCAGATACAAGATCACAGTATGCTGTGATCTACTAGTAATGTCTGCCAGGAACAAAGGAATAGAGGGTTGTGCACACATGCCAGATATTTACCTGATCAAAGGGAGAACATCGTGCATCCTGGTGAAAAGTGACCAGGTAGACATAGATGCAAAGCAATAACTGAGAATTGTCCCAACACCCCATGTCACAATGAAGAGCTGACTCTGAGTTCAGACCACTCCTGGCTCCCTCCACTACTTGTATCCTTGTATGACCTTGGGCAAGTCATCTAGCTCATGGTTTCCCCATCTCATTATTATAGCAATAACATCATTCCTATCAGGAAGGATTTTTGTGAGGATTAAATGAGATCATACATGCCAAGTGATTCAGTAAGCCCTCTTTCTCTTCTTTCCACCCTCTCCCCTACCTAAAGCCATCCACCCTGCGGAGGTGAGAAAGCAGGAAGGGGAGGAGCTGGGGCCTGGAAGAACTGGATAAGGAAGGTGCAGAGGGGCTGATCTAGACAGGAACTGAAACTGGAACAACTGGAAAAAAAGCAGGAAGTGTAGAAAAACCAACCCCAGAGCTTCCACTAGCGATACGAGCTCACGCAGCTGGCACACCTCCCGGAGAGCCTGTTGGGAGTCGTGATTAACAGCATGAGTTCTGGAGCCAGACCGCAGGGGATGGAAGCCCAGCTCCGCCTCATCCTGGCTGTGTGCCATACCTCTCTGGGTCTCAGTTTTCTCATCAGCACAATGGGAGCAGGAAGGGTGTCTTCCTCGCAGGGGTGATGTGCTCATTATTAAATGAGACCTATGGAAAGCTCCGGCATGGTCCCTGGCACATAGTAGATGCTGTGATCCTCGTAGTCATGGTTACTGTTTATCATCCTGGCCTGCAAGTCCACCGTTAGGCTCCTTTCTTTCTGCCACATCATTGCCACGAGAACTTGGGGAGGTAGAAGAAATGACCGTAGAGAAGAATTCCTCGCACTGTGTCCAGGAGATGCGCCGCTCCCGTGGTCTGGGGTCAGAGGGCGTCCGAGGCCGCTGGGTGAGCACACCAGGTGGAGACTTCTGAGTCCCATCCAGGCAGATGGCGTCCCCCGGGTCCTTCATTAATTATCACACAACAGAACCTTGCTGCTTCCAACTCTGATGCCCTGTAATCAGCCAAGAAACCTCACAATTTGATATTTGGAAACAATTAGCTCAGTTCACGGCCTCTGCAGCATCAATTAATGTGGACGTGAACATAAATTATGGGGAAGCAGGGACGGACACAGGGGGATGAGGTCACAGCAGCAGTGAGCCTCTGGCTCGGACGAGACTCCCCCAGAACGGGGCTGGCAGTGGGGTCCCTCTCCCTTCAGTCCCACAGGTGGGGCCACTCTGCACCAGAGCCTCCCGGGACCCTGAGCCAGAAGCCTGTGGCCAGGAGGATGTGGGAGGGGCCCAGGTCACCCTGCGCTCAGACAGGCCCCCTCGGCCCCCCTCCCGCCTCCGCAGACTGCTCCTCGACCTAAGAGGAAGAAGTCACAAACCCACCGACCTCCGGGGCTCTCGGGACCGCTCTTGGCTTCGGATGTCCCTCTGGGCTAGACAGCACTGCTGCCTCTCTCCAGCCCAGGCGCAGGCTGAGGGTGTTTCCTGGAGCAAGAGATGGGTTCCTCGGGGCCCATTTCCCCGAAGGCCCAACCCAAGCCTCGGTTTTCCCATCTGGAAACTGGGAATCTCAAAAACCAAGCAGGCAGACGGGCTTCCCACGGTGTCTGCCACACAGGGCGTACTGGGTCGGTGGGGGGTGCCCGGGTAATGGTTAACAGATAAATAGCAAATGTCTTTGCGGGTTTCTGGGCTTACAGAATGCTTGAGCACCCCAGTCCCCGTGGAGCCTTCTGAAGCCCAGGAAGAGGAGACAGCCCTGCAGTGGTGTCAAGGCACCCACAGGGAGGGATCCACGTCCAGGCTCACTCACGGGGCTCTTAGCAGGCCTCGGGGCCTCGCCGGCTGTCCCACAGAGACCTCAGCTCCTCGCCACGTGGGCCTCTCCACGCGGTTGCTCACTGCTTTCCCTGGGCCGAGGGCTCTGAGGGACTGGGGGGGTGGGAGGGGACTGGGTTGACCCCTTAGCAGCCATCATCTTAGTTTATCATCACTAAGGGCAAGAGAAGGCAAGGGGACAGAGCCTCTGTCTTTTTAGAAGCTAGTCTCCGAAGTGACGTCCGTCTCTTTAGCTGTATTTTTAGAAGCAAGTCACACTCAGAAAGGGAGGCTTCACACAGATGCCAGTGTGACCACCAGTGGGCAGGGATCCCTGGGGGGCTCCGTGGGGGCCACCTGCCCCAAAGCAACGGTTAGCCAGGCACCAGGTTGAATGCTTTGCAAGCATTAGCCCGCATAATCCCTATTTACGAGGGGGAAGAAAAAGCCTGCCAAATACTGTTACTATCCCTGTTTCATAGGTGAGAAAGTCGAGGCTCAGAGGAGTTAGGTAACTGACCCAGAATTCAGGAAGAGCTACTGAAACTTGAGCTGGGTTTTTGTGGTTGGCATTTTGCTCCACGAAGGTTAGGCCACTGTCCTTGGGATCCAGCCACAGGCCGCCTGGGCCGCCCTGAACTTGGGAAGTTGACTATCTGACCCATAGGGTCAGGAAGCCAGCCTCCTGGCTGGTCAGGGGAACCTTGCAAATGAACCATAATGCAGGGGTGAATTCGCTTGACCCGGGAAGACTGAGGATTCTGGGCTGGCAAGAGCAAACGCCGGGCCCTGTCTGGCTCAGTCTTGCTGGAGACTTGAAAGTTCTTGAAGAATCGCAGCCAGCCAGCACCGTCTACCCAGGTGAAAATCAAGAGAACAGAACTGATCCCATTGGGGGGAAATGGCCTTGAATCCCCAAAGGTGACAAAGCACCGTGGCATAAGCAAGGACATAAGCAAAGGAACAGACCTGTTCCTTCCTGACCCCCAGCAAGTCCAGGACAGGACAGCCGTCCAGGTGTGGGCAGAGCTCATACCCAGAAGGGATGGGGGCTCCCACCCCAGCCAGCCTGGTTCACCCTCCTGTCTCTGCCACTATCTGATTGTAGAACCCTGAGCAAGCCACGGACCCCTCAAAGCCCCAGGTTCCAGACCTGCAAAATGGAAGAGATGGTAATCTAAGCTCGCAGGACCCCCGTGAGGGCCTGCACGGCACCTCGCAGACAGTAGGTGCCAAGCAAACGGGCTCTTCTTGGCATGGGGACATGCCAGCCAGAGCTATGCCACCATTGTGCTAGTCTCCCTCATGCCTGGCACAGACTTGGCCCTTAGCTCTGTCGGGCTAGTCGGTTGGGGCATCAAGGAAAATAATTTCCGAACAGGGTGAGGCTCAGTAGAGGCACATTCAGGATTCAACACCTTTCCCGGCTGCAAAGTTGGCACAAAATGGGCCGGAGCCCCATCCTATAGAGAGCCTCAGCCAGATGAGTCCATGATGTCAAGCCCCTGCTTGGCAAGCTGGTGTCTTTCAACCACCCCGAAACAGCAGATCGCCCACAACGCCTGCGCTGTAGCCAGGGGCGAGGCTGGTTAGCAACAGCTCTTATCCCCTCTTGAGAGGGCTCCCTAAGACCCCATGGGGACACGGCTGAATCTGGAGGGGCTTGTCATATGACCGCTCTACCCTGGGCCCTTCGGAATGACCTGCAGCAATTCTCAACTTGCTAGAAACACCTGAGATAACATACTTGCTCTGTGATCTCGGGAGGCAGACTTGACCTCTCTGGGCTTCAGAAAATGGGATTCCTGTCAGCACCCACAGAGCTGTCATAGGGACTTGAAGGTGCCACAGGAACCGCAGGGCCTGGAGCCTGATGTAAATCCTCAGTTACTGGTAGCTCCCTGCTGCTGTGTGCTTCTTTAGAATGATTCTGCAGCCCCAAAGAGCCCCTTGGGTCCCAAGGCATAAAGCTGGATGTATTTCCCTGGAAGCAGTTCAAGGAGGAGCAGAGCACTGGCGGGCAGCTCACAAGTGTGAGAGGGGACCGGGGTCTTTCTGCAGGCATAGGGTGAGCTGGGGACAGGTAAGAGGGATCCGAATGTCACCTTCCACCTCCAGATGTCCACCCTGGATGCATTGTGCCTGCATTCACAGAAATTTTGGTGTGGGCGTAAGGGACAAAGGGACCGTCCATCATAGCTCAGTATCCTAAGGAGAAGCACCAACAGGGGAGAGCAAGCATGTGGCAGAGAGATGAACGCTTTCCGTGCCCATCAGAGCTCCCGACAGCTGTGTGCGTGTGTGTGTGTGTGTGTGTGTGTGTGTGTGTGTGTGTGTGTGTGTGAGTGTCTATGGTGGGGGACACTGTTCAGCCATCGCATCTTCACCAGCAGTGAATTCGAGTGTGCCGGGTTGCAGGAAGAGACCTCCCATCCGCCGGGAGGGCTGCCGGCCGAGTTTGGGGGCTGCCGGCTGCAGATGGTCAGATATTAAATTCTACTCTGCCTCCCATCTGGTGGCTGCTCTGGCTGCCCGGGAGAATTCCCCTGGGCCGGCTCTGGGTCTGGACCAGCCACTCTGCCCGGACCCGACCCTCCAGTGACCCTTCAGACAGGGCTGTTGTGCTCAGCTAATCAGGAGGGTCCTTCCCCCTCCTGCCAAGCGCGCCTTCCTCCCCTGCTGAGGCAGCCGCTTCTGCGCTTCCCTCCGAATCCGCTCCCCCAGAGCAGGGGCCCAAAGAGCACAAGGTTTGGCATCAGATCCACCAGCTTTTGGTCTTGGCTCTACTGGGCTTTAACCTGGACCTCTCTGAGCCTCTGCTTCCTCCTCTGTGGTCCCTACATCATAGGGACATTGGAGAGAAGAAAGAGGGTCTCTCAACCTTGATGCTATTGATCTATTGGTCTGGATACTTCTTGGGGCGAGGGGCTGCCCTGTGCTTTGTGGGGTGTCTCGCACCATCCTTGGCCCATCCTTGACCTCCACCCACTAGCTACCTGTGGCACCCCACCCCCACTTGCAACAACCAAAAATGTCTCCAGACATTGCCGCATGTCCCCTTTGGGTCAATATTGTCCCCGCCAAAAATAATCACTGCAGTGGAGTGTCTTGTACTCTGCCTGGCACATGATGGACACGTGATACATAGAGACCACAGCAGACCACCAACCAGGGAGCTTAGGACACGGCCGGGCACGTGGCAGGTGCTCCACTAATGCTAGCAGAGACTGCTATTACTTTGCCAGAGGACCTTTTGAGGCCCTTGGAGATTTTGTTTTGGTTTGGTTTGGTTTTGGTTTTGGTTCTGTTTTTTGATGTTTAAATACATATGTTTAATTTATTTTTATTTTTTTCTGTGTCTTTTTAAAATTTTTATTGTGTTATATTAGTCACCATGCAATACATCATTAGTTTTTGATGTAGTGTTCCAAGATGCTTTGTTATTTTTATTTTTTTATTTGAATTCAATTAGCCATCTTCTAGTACATCATTAGTTTCAGATGTAGCGTTCGGTAATTTATCAGTTTTGTATAATGCCCAGTGCTCCTCACATCACACGCCCTCCTTAATGTGCATCATCAAGTTACCCCCCCCTTTTGAGCCCTTTGGAAAGAGGTTTTATCTATTTATTTATTTATTAGATTTTGTTTATTTGACAGAAAAAGAGATCACAAGAGAGAGGGGGAAGCAAGCTCCCTGCTGAGCAGAGAGCCCGATGCGGGGCTCGATCCCAGGACCCTGAGATCATGACCTGAGCGGAAGGCAGAGGCTTTAACCCGCTGAGCCACCAGGCGCCCCAGAAAAGAGGTTTTAAATCTGGGGCTTGACATTCAGACATCAAACATGTACGGAGAGCTACAGGCCAGCCTGGGAGGGACACATATGTGTGCCGGGTTTCAGTAGGTAAGAGAAAAGGGACTAGGGGATGGCGGCCTGGGGGGAGGGAGAACACACAAACTGCTCATCAGTCTCATCTCCATCACCAAGCATTTTTCTGTTGCTGCTATTGTCCTTATTATGATCACGGACATTTGTTCGCCACGTAGTCTGTTCCAGGCAATGTTCTATGAACTTGTATCAGTATCTCAGGTAATCATCCAGGTGGCCCTAGGAGGCGACCTCTCTGATTATTTCTGTTGTGCAGACCAAGAGATGAAGGTATTTCAATAACTTGCCCGAGGGCACTGGCCGGTGATGGAGGGCTCTCCGCAGGGCTCCTGGGACACGGTACCGAGAGGGGTCACCCGGCTGACAGGTCGGAAAAGAGAGGCTGACATTTGAGCTGGGTCCTGAGCCCTTAGTAGTAGGGTTGCTTTTAAGGAAAGGAGGGTTAGGTAGGAAGGTCCAGGCAGCGGGTAGAGCCTGGATAAGGCTCCGAGGCTGGAAAAGTCAGCTCTCGTTCCACAGGGCAGCCAAATTTTGGGGGGAAAGATGGTAAAAGAGATGGTAGCAGCCCTCCCTCTGCCTCTCCCTGGGTCTCTGCCCCCAAGCCCATGGGGCCGCCCCTCCGCAGCCACATCTGTTCCCTTCTCGGCCCCATTATGCCCGGAAGCGTTAGGATGCTAGTCAGGGGACATCTGCCGTGCAGGGTGACTGAGGGTCCTGGGTTGCCCAGGACTGAGGGGGTTCCCAGGATATGGAACTTTCTGCGCTAATACCAGGATACTCCCAGGCAAACCAGCAAGCTCAGTCACCCTAACCGTGTCCTATTACTGGCCACACACACCACCCTGGGCTTCCTGTGGGCGGATCATTCCCCCCCTTCCTCCCAGCCAGCCTTCTAGCCTCTCCGAAAGGACAGGCATGGGCCAGGCGGTCCGACAGCTGTCTCCCAGCTGTCTCCCAGCTGTTTGGCAAAGCCCACCCCCCCTGGGGCAGGAGAATCTGAGAGCCACCAGGGAGGCCCAGAGAAGGGAAAGGACTTGCTCAGGGCCACCCAAGAGTCAGCAGCAGAGCTGGGACTGGAGCCCAGGTCTTCTGGGTAAGCCGGATGATTTCCATTTAAATTTAAAGGAGAATAATGGTAATAACTTGAGGTTTATAAAGCTCTTACTATAGCCCAGCCCCACACTGAACACTTCCTTCGCAACATAGCCCTGAATGCCCATGCTGACCCCAGGAGTTAGTACTTACCTCATCGAGATCCTTTCACAGAAGGGGAAACTGAGGCACATATAAGTTAAATGATATGGGCAAGATTCAAAACCGGGAAGCCAGACATCACAGCTAGAGGAGGGAACCATTGTGCCGCTCAGCCTCACGGGAACAGCATCTTACCTGGCCCCTGGTGGCATCCCTGTGAGCAAGTGTGCAAAATACTGCAGTGTGGAGCACACGTGCACACACACACACACACACACACACTCAAACACACATGCCTCGCTGGGTTTTTTGTCCCACGGGACACTTCCGACTTAACATGAGGTCTCTACTTGAGGATCCCCCAGGAGGAAGCAACACTTACCTTCAGTAATGACTTGCTAGTGATGGTGTTTCCAGCACTGCAGTAGGTTAGAGCAGTGGTGGACAGGGACAGGCCCTCTCCCTCCCAAGCTTGTGGAGAAGCAGTCACTCGCTTTGTAATTACAGGGCTCTGCCAGATCGCTGCAGGAGACAAGAGGCAGAGGTGAAAGAAGAGATGGTATTCATTCAAAACTCTTTACTGCAGCTCCAGTAGGCATTGGGGAGCCACCCAGTCACGAACATGACACAAAGACAGAGAGAGAAGCAGCCAGGGAACCAAGGGGAGTGCGGTCTTTGCTGGGGTGGAGGTGAGCCTAGGGGACTCAAGAAACACAGAAGAAGCACTTGCCTCGGTCTCCAGAGGTAGGAGAGGTCTCCTGGAGAAAGTGACATCTCAGCTGAGATCTGAAGGAGAAGTAAGGTTTAGCCAGGTAAAGATGATTAGGCGGGTATTCCAGGCATAAAAAAGAGCTTGTGCAAAGGCCCAGGGAGAGAAGAAAATGACCCATGCTAGCAGTTGTCAGTCACTTTATTCTCAATTTGACCAGAGCCTAGGTCATGGAGTGGAGGAGTGGAGAGGTGGGTAGGGACTGGATAGGATAGGGACCTATAGTTCGTCCTATCTTGAGGGCAATGGAAGGTCATTGATGGGCTTGAAGTGACGGGGTGACAGGACTGACTATATTTTTTCTTTAGAATGTCACTATCATTGCTATGAGGAAAATGAATTGGCTCTGTGAGGTGAAGCTAGTGTGAACGTGGGGTTATATCTTCTTGATTCTCTGATTGTCTTCAATGCTTGTTAGAGTGGACGGATGGAAGGGAAGGGAAGGAGGGAGGAAGGACTAGAACCCAAAAAATAAATGAATACAAGTTCAAGAAGGAAATACTTCAACTTGGAATGTGAGAGAACTTTATAACAATCAGACTGGCCCAAAGATGGAGAGACCAGCCTTGAGAGACAGTGAGTGCTCTGTGTTGGGAAATATTGAAGCACAGACCGAGCTAGGCTTCCGAACCATAGGGGTAAACAACAGCATTACTTCTGTATAGGACTTCACATTTCTAAAACAGTTTTGTATACTTTGTCTCTTTCAATTGTCATAATATCCACGTATCTTCACTATTATCTTGAGTATTATCTCCTTTTCACAGATGAGGAAATTTAAATTCCCTGAAGTGAAGTGCTTTTTCCAGCTAGTAAGAAACAGGACTTGCCCTGGGATCCTTCCGACTCCAAGTCCCCTGGTTTTTCTAGAGACTGCCAGCCAACTCCTGAAGTTGCTTCTAATCCTAAAATGATGAATTTCTTAGCAGAAGACATTTCTGCCCTATAAGGGCTTGCGCTCACAATAGAAAATATGGCGGAAGTTCCAACTCAGAGAGCTGGTTCCTCAGGATAGGTGGAGTAGCACAGTGGAAATAAGGTGTCAGGAGTCATCAAAACTACCTCCTACTGGCTGTGTGGCTTTGGACAAGTCACCTTACCTCTCTGAGCCTCAGTATCTTCATCTATAAAGTAAGGGTTATTAATACGACCTCACAGGGTTGTTGAGATACACAAAGTATATAAAGGGCTGTATTGGTCAGGATTCTTTTGGTTGTAAGTGACAGAAACCCAACTCCAGACAGATAAAAAAAGAATGTATTGTATCCCTAATTCCCTCTGTTCTCTGCTTGTCTCTTCCTCTCTTGCAATGGAACCCTCAGTCTCTCCTCCCATAGATGAGCCTCTTCCAAATGGCATGAACATTACCACCCACAGCCTCAGTAGTGAGAGAGCTTCCTTCACCTAGTAACAGTGTATGTGTCCCAGGGAAGGCCCTTGATTGGTCCTTCTTGAGCCACGTGCTCACTCTTCAGACCAATCACTTTGGGAGGAGCATAGGAGGTACTGTGATTGGCCACACCTTACCCTTGTGCTCACCACCACGGCCAGGAGCGTAGGAAACATTATGAAAGGAAAGATGATTTTAAAAAGTTACTAAAACACCTCAGACCATGTCTGGCATGGAATACTGATCATTAAATGGGAAGGGTTGTTGGTGCCATTCTCTGGGGAAGTCAGCGACAGCTCTGTTTGTAGAGATGTCTGGAGCGGTGGCTTCTTGGGAAAGTTCTAGAGAGGAGAGAGGTCAGCTACATAGACCTTGTTAATGTTAAGTTCTCCACCTCTGTGGAGACCATCATCTGTTGCACCTGCATTCTGTAGGTGTCCTCTGTAGAGAATAATTTACATGTAGCAGAACTAAAATGGCGGGGGGGGGGCTCCCCTGAAACATGCAAACTTGCTTCTCTCGTTGTTTCTCTTTTATTTGCCAGTCCCTTTCATTCATTATTTTATTCAACAATATTTCTGTGCACCTTCTCAGGCCTGAAGATTCAGCAGTGAACAAGACACATGTGATTTATCTCTACTTTGTCCCTCACATGTTGATAAGCTTTAAATGTCTACCTCATCAAAGAGGGGATAAAAAGAGCCACGAATTATGGTTCACAATTTACGTGGCTGAGTCAAAGAGCTCGTGTTGGTTCGGTAACAATTCCAAAACGATTACATCTCTTCCCCCTCGGGCAATTTCTTAGGAAGGAGGCACGTGCCCATTCCATAACTCCCTGAGGCTTTCAAGTTGGCTCTGAGCAAGGCATCATATGCACTGTACCCACAGAACAGTTTTAATGCACTTTGTTGCCAGCATTTAAAACTCACTAGATTTCTAAAATCTGAATCTGAGGCTTCTCTTAGGAAGCCAGAAGGCCTATCAATAATGGACCGACGTACCACATGGCAATGATTGGCCAGAGCCACATCGTGTTCACCCCTCCAACAGGACCTGTGCTCTCCGATTCTTCAAAGTTCCCATGTGATGTGTTTTTCTGAGTCATTAACTGACCAGTCCCCACAGGCATTCGAGTTTGCTGCCTTGGGGGTAGAGGCCATTGGGTGAAAATGTCATCTTTGCCCAGGGTCTCTGCCCAGTCAAATTACCTCCAAGCCTGCCCAGAAGCCTTT
>CM053616.1:59358402-59410268 GCA_028646535.1 Procyon lotor | reverse complement strand
GCTTGCCTTTTTCATACTCTTATTTTCAAAACCCAGCCCATTAGGTGAAGCCACTTGAGGGAATAAAAGGCAGAGATTCGAGTGGTTTTCACTGCATCAAAGATGAGTGAGTGTTTTACCCAACGTGTCAGGAAGGCAGTTTTAATCGTCAGAATTACCTTCATTCAGCCTTTGAAAGGCTGGATTCTCAGGCTTCTCTGAGCTCAGAGAGCTTCTTGTTCAATGGGCATGAGAGTAGAGCAAGGAATGGATGATTCTTTGGCTTTTCTCAGGCTCTGGAAGGGGACTAACCCCTTTTGGATGACTTGTGCCCATGGACTGCCAAACACCAAGTAAAAGTAGGAAGAAATGATTCATTCTGATTCAGAGAGTGTTTATTAAGTACATACCATGCACTTCAAATGCTGTCTGCAAGACAAATCCCTAAACTATGTCACCAGCTCAGACCTTTTTTGAATCTTTCTATCTTTCTACTTGACATTGCCATTTCGATGTCTCCCAGATTGCAAACAGCCATGTTCGAAATTCAACTCTTTACCACACCCACCACACACAAACACTCTCACATCTTCCCCAGCTCAAGAAATATAAACTTTACCTTCACAGTTGCTTAAACTAAAACTTAGAAGTTGTTCTATTTTTTTTTTTAAGAGAGAGAATGCACACATGTGAGCAGTGGGGGGCAGAGGGAGAGGGAGAGAGAGAATCTTAAGCAGGCCCCACACCTAATATAGAACCCCATGCGGGGCTCGAACTCATGACCCTGAGAGTGTGGTATAGCCAAAATCAAGAGTCATACACTTAACCAACTGAGCCACACAGGCGCCCCTAGAAGTTGTTCTTGATCTCCTTCTCATTCATCCCTAATAGCCAATTCATCAATAAGTCTACAGGAAGTAGTTTTTCCTAAGGGCACACAGCAAGGAAGTGGTAAACCTACAGCTCAAAGCTCTTTCTAGCTGGGTCTCTTCTTAGCAATCCTATTTGGAGATACTTTGGGAGCCTTCTCTTTGTCTTCTTCCAGATTTCCCATCCTCTCCCACCTCCCAAGACCCTGGGAAACTCAACATGGCTTCCCACCTCTTCTAGTTCCTAAGCAGGCCCAGCTCATGGCAGACCCCTCCCCCGTATCAGCCTGGGCACTGGCAAGAAAGGCATGGACACCCAAACTTTGTAACCAAAGAGAGATTAATGAAAAGTCTGTTTACAAAGGTGTGGTCATGGTCAAGAAATGCCAACAGGGGTAGGTAGGACCCAGGAGCATGGGGATCCTCACAGAGCCAGGTGAGGGAGCAGCCAGCAGAACCCACAGAGAGAGAGTGTGAGGACTGTCTTTAACAGAAAAACAAAGCTGCTGCTCCTCCAGCCCACAGGGAGGGACCCAGAAGGGAATAAATCCAACCTCTCCTTCCTCCCAGTTCCCACCCTTCTGCCAAAGCTTCCCATTGGCTGAATCCAACCGGAAGCTAGGGCCAAAGGGTTCCACTGATTGGTCAGCCTCCAGGGGAGCCAACAGAGGTACAGAAGCGGGGTGAGTGGACCTGAAGGGACAGACAGCTAGCCCATGAGACCTTCAGGTCGAAAGAGGAGAAGGGGCTCCATCCATGAGGGTTTCTTTGGTTTCAAGCACTCTGGCAAAACTCTAGCAAAAAAAAAGAATGCTTTGGAGGGGTTCAGGTAACTCTAAGATTTCAAGGAAAAGCTGAACAACTGAGCGTTCAGGGTAGGAACCAGCACTCCAGGACTGCATGTGAAGGGGGAGTGGAGGGACGCCCTGGTGGCTCAGTCAGTTAAGCGTCTGCCTTTGGCTCAGGTCATGATCTAGGGGTCCTGGGATGGAGGCCTATATTGGGCTCCTCAATCAGCAGGGAGCCAGCTTCTCCCTCTGTCTGCTGCTCCCCAGCTTGTGCTCTCTCTCTGAAACATAAATAAATAAACAAATTGCTGGCAGTTTGTCAGACACTATGGTCGCCCCTAACCCACCATAGCTGTTGAGTCCCCAGGCCACTCCCAATATGAATATCCCTCTACCTGCCAAGATAATGGAGACCCAGTCACTGGCCCCAGGGATCTTCCATTCTGTTGGCACAGACAGATGGGCACAAGGATAACCTTGCCATCCAAAGAAGGACTAGGTGTTCACCCAGAATCACCTGGCAGGTGCCCCCATCCTGCATACAGCATTTCTAGGGAGTATAGGGCAGCCCAAAATTAAACTATGGCTCCAGAAATGTGACCTGCATCCAGCCACACCCTGAGTCACAGAAAATTAGGCAAGGGGTTAATTCTGCCTTCAACAAAATACAACCTCCCAGGGGTTCCTGAATGTGCCATCACTTCCGGGTCTTTGTGTATCTTGAGTTCCTCCCCCTCCTCCCTTCCTCCCTTCCCTGGGCCAACTCCAATCTTCTCCAGAATTCAGCTTGGAAGTTACACCCACAAGGGAGGAGTTTCTCTGCCCCAGGCTGGGTAGGCCTCCTTTGTGGTCCTTGATCTGCTGCATTGTCATCCTGTGACCTTGAGCAGTGACTTAGCCTTCTCTGAGCTTCCCTTTCCTCCCCTGGAAAACAGGGTCATTTTAGTAGCTTCCTAACTAGGTCTATGTGAGCCTTCAATGGTGTGGCCCTTACAATGCACCCAGGATGGTGCCTAGAGCAGACTAAGCAGTCAGTGGGTATTCGCTGTTGCTCGCCTTAGCCACTAGTCAGCCATGAGACTTAGCGCAGAATCTGCCACAGACCTTGGTGTTCCAGAGCTATGTGATTTCCCAAGACCTCAGAAGGCCCCTCATTGATTCTGGCAGCACTGCTACTAGTATTGATCAAATATCAAGACTGCCTTCCTCTTGGGGTTGTTAATTGGTCCAAGAACTGTGTGCATGGGGGACCTAACAGATTTCTGAATGAAATCATTGATACCTTTCCCGTGGCATCAGCTCAGGGTGGGGGTTAGCCGTCCTTGAAGTGCTCGGAAAAGCCTTCTTTTATGAGGTGCTATCCTCATCTGTGGTATCATTCATTGGTTAGATAACTAAAAATTTTACTTCCTGTATTCATCAACCCTTTATTGAGCACCAACTGTATGCACATCCTCCGAGAGGTCTTCTCTGTCGCATTACCTGAAATTATCCCCACCTAGTCCCTTCTTTGCGCCCTTGCCCTGCTGCTTTTGCCAGAGCATTTATCACAATTTGACATTACATCACTTGTTTACTTGGGGATTTATATGTTTTTTGTGTCTTTACTTGTTTTATGGTCAGTCTCCCCGACCAGAGCATCAGCTTCCTGAGGGCCAGGACTGGGTCGGCTTTGCTCACCGTTGTGTCACCACAGCCCAGGACATACGATAAGTGCTCCTTGAATATATATCAGATGAATGCATGCAAAATACGGGACCAGGGACTTTGCCAGGGGAAGAATAAGTTGTGGATTCTGGCTTCAAAAAGCTTATTTGTGGGGTGGTCAAGCAAAAATCATTACAGTTCTGGACAGAATTGAGTGTGTTCTAAGAGTGGGAACTTGTCATTCTCTGAGGACCAGGAAAGAGAGAAGGGGAAAGACTCATAGACTGGCTACAGTTCATTCTTTCTAGTCTGTTTCCTCTCCTGGCCTGACTACAGATCCTCGGCTGACAGTGGGGACCATGTCTGTCCAGTTCATTATCAATCTAGGCGCAGGATGGAGAATGGCAATGAGTAGTTCAGTCAATGTCTTATTTTTGTTTTAGCTGAGAGATTGAGATGAGGGTTGGAATGCAAGGGATTTCTTGGGGAGGTGACCCCAGAAAGATGCGTGTTATCATGCAAGTTACCAGGGTGGGAACCAGAGCTGAATCCTGCACAGGAGCCTTGGAGGCCAGTGTAGACCACACATCTCAGAGTTATCCCATTCAAGGGGACTTATACCCCAGTTCCTGTCAGGCATTGGTTGAAGGCACTCCAACCCGACTGCAACTGATGTTCTTCTGCAAAAGAGTACAGGTGCTGGCAGCTGGAAGTTGGATCAGCACCTATGAGAATTGTAGGTGCCAAGGGGTTACAGGTGGGACACCACCAGAAAGTGCTACAGTAAATATTTATTGAATGAATCAATAAATGAGTGAATGGATGTTGGTCAGTTGCCTGCTAGATACCAGGAGCCTTTGGCTGTTTGTGATTTTTAAAGCTTTTGAAAGACAGGTAGATACTGGGGCTCAGAGAAGAGAGGTAACTTGCTCAAGGTCACACAGCAAGCAAGAGGCAGAACTTAGATTCAGCCCGGTCTTGTCTGGTTCCATGACCACCTCCTCTCTCTTTCATAATGTCAGCAGGTAGGATACAACAGCAGTGTGGATACTCTGGGCTGGAAAAGGGTCCTTGCTTATCTCATTCATCTTGTTTATCTACTTTCTCTTTGGCTCCAGGTCTGGGTCAGCCCAGCCTTGTCCCAAAGCCCAGTCAATGCACCCCCTTGCCCTAAGGTCACTACACCCCTCCAGGGCTTCAATTTAGTCAGAATTTCCCCTTAAGATTGGTGGGCTTTGGGTTCCAGTAGACCTCGGGTTCAAGTTCTGGGGCTGCCTCGACTTAGCCGTGTGTACTGGAGCAAGTCATTCTACCTTTCTGTGCCTTGTTTCCTCCCAAAGAAGGCTAATAATACCTAACTTGCAAGGTGGCTATGAAGATTAAAAAGGATTAGCACAGCCCATAGTAAGTACACCAGAAATGATAACCATGATCTCAAAACAGTGATGCTTAGCCTTTTTGTTACTTGCTACCCCATCTTTCTGTGCACCAAACTGCTTCTTCTACCCACTTTCTCCTCAATATTAGCAACCAGTATGTACTATTGAATTGCATAGATCCTGGGCTCAACTTCTGCCTCCACCCCTCACCAAGAGAGTAAGAACTCATGCATAGAATGTGCCTGGCACAGTATGAGCGCTCACATGCTACTAAGCGTGTGTCCAAGTATTTACTATCAACATACTTCTTGTTCCTGTCATCATTAATATTACCTAAAAGTCCTCCTGTGAGTCAGCAAAACTTTATCAGACACCTACTGTGTGCCAAACACTGAGTGGAGCGCTGGGGCCCAAGACATGAAGAAAACAGGGTCCCTGTCCCAAGGAGCAAGGGATCAGATGAAGAAGCAGAGCCAGAGGACAGCAAATACAGAGCAAACTGATCAGCCCTGGGATGGTGGGAGGGTCAGAAGAGCACTGACCTATCCAGTGCAGAAGCCAAAGCACCCAGACCCTTCCCTGTGCACCCCCAAACAGCTTTCTCCGAATACCCTGCCATCCTCTCTGTCCGCACTTCTCATTCTGCCCCAAAGCTCCCACTTCCTGCCCTACAGCAGAGCTGGAGTGCTCGGTGGGTCTCCATGCTTCCCCTCGACAACCCAGCTGTAAGCTCTGTGAGGCTGGGGCAGTAGCTTAAGTTTCTTCTCTAGTAACCATGAGTGGCCATGAAGTAGCCAACACCCTGTGCTGCCACAATTTTATGGATGCCGGCAGGAGACACGAGATCCCCGGGTCAGAGACACAGGATTTTATTACTCACAGCAATAGTAGTAACCGGGCCATCAGCATTTGTGCCAGTAGCCCAAAGCCCCATTCCCACAGAGCAGCACAAAGAAGACCAGAGGTTGTGGTTTGGATTATAGGAGAGGAATCCTAAATGCAGAGAAGCTGAATCTTTCATAACAGGAGTAAGCAAAACTGCCCTTTGCTCCGGAGGAAGTCAGTATCATTATTATACCGGACAGGCATGCCTGCCTTTTGCTCTGAAGGGAAATACTATTTCTATCTTCCAAAGCTGTTATACAAACATCTTGAAAAGATAGTCTGGAAAAAAGGCAATCAGTGCCTCTGCTGGCAAGACATGCAGAAGTGGAAAAAGATATGTGGTCTCCCAACAAATATAGATGGATGGATGGATGATGGATGGATGATGGATGGATGATGGATGGATGGATGGATGGATGGGTGGGTGGATGGATAGATGGGTAGGAGAATTAAAAATTGCAAGGCAATGCTTTGCTGTGTTCCTAGAAGTCATAAGTGCTTCAGGGGTTCCCTAGAGGAGGATAGGGCAGCCAGGGGTCTTGCCCCCTCCCCAGTGATTTCTCAGTAGCTCCTCCTTCACTTATTTTATGTATTGGCTTTTGCATACAATTCTATGTGGAAATTTTAAAAATATATGTATCATATTCTATTTATATATAACATATATGTATATATAATATATATATTGCAACGGCTAAAACAAACTTGGAAATCAATGGTGTCGGAAAGTGATTCTCAAACTTAAAAATGTGTCAGAATCACTGGAGGTTTGTTGAAACCCAGATTACCAGACCCCACCCCCGGAGCTGCTCATCTGGGAGGGCAGGGGTGGGTCTAGAAAATCTGCATTTCTAACTAGTTCCCAGGTGCTGCTGATGCTGCTGGTCTGGGGGCCACACTTTGAGAACCACTGTTGTAGAGAAACTACCTTGATACTTTCATGCAATGGAATGCAATTATTGAGTGCTTGGGATGTGCCAGCAAATTGCTAGGCATATTGAAGTCCATAAAAATGGGGAATGGCCCATATTTCTCAAAGGTCTCCTAATCTCGAACCAGAGACAGGAACACCATCTAAGTTAATAATAATAATAATAAGGAGGAGGCGCTGTCACTGAGCAGATACTCTGTACCAAAGACTAGGCTGAGGGCTTCACGTGCATTATCTCTGTTAATGAGCACAATCTTGGGAGGTGGGGACTATCATCATCCCCATCTTGACAGATGAGAAAGCTGAGGCTCAGGAAGAGTGATTAACTTGCCTAAGGTCACACAGCTAGGGAGTGGCAAAACCCAGGACTGACTCCAAAGCTTTGAAATCACACCATATCCTTGCACACTCCCCTCTTCCACTCAGTTAGAGAAGAGTACAAGACAGTTTGCTTGAGTGTCAGATTAAATAAATCAGATGCCAAAACGTATGAAGCTAATGGTGCTCTAGGCTGTCAGGCTGAGAATAAGAAAGTGGATTCTCTCATTAGGACTTTACAAGTCAGGGCGAGGCCAGCAGAATTGCGTTCTGGGGTTCAGGGTGCTATAGACTGCAAAGTGTCGCACACAGCAGCCCGGACTTTGAGCTTGTCTGACTTGCTCATTGCACTGAGTCCTTCAGGAGCCAGAAATCCTGCCTGGGGTGTTGGCTGCCCCAGCCCCTGGCACAGTGCCTGGTACATAGCCCATCAAAAAAGAGGGGACCGCAGATGATTAAATGCACGGTACAAGATGCCACAGAGAATTCCCAGTCGCTCTCAAGTTTGTTTTTCAAATGAAAGCCAAATGAGGAAGCCAGATACACAGACATAGAACAGATCAATTCAGAATGGAGGGGGAATCTAGGGGGTCCAGGGCGCCCTTCCCCAGCCTTCTCCCTCCACCTACAGCCCCCGGGGCATTGCTGTAGGACTCAAGGAAGTCCTAGAACGGAGAAAGAACCTATGCTCCAGTTCAACCCCTTAATTTTATAGGTAGGGGAAAAGAGACCCAGAGAGGGGAGGGGCCTGCCCCAGGTTGCACCGCGAATGGAGGACTGAGTCAGATAAGAAGTCACTGTGGCCCCGGATTGGTAGCTTTCTAGAATACTGAGCTGGAATTTCACCTGCTTCTCTCTCTACTCTCTCCCTGTTATTGTCTCCCAGGGACTGGTCTCAGAATTTTTTTTAACTCTTAGAAATAAGTTACAGTGTGTCATCTTTTCTGTGCATGTCTCTGGTATGGAGCCAGGAGCAGAATTCAAAGAGATTGCCACTATGGTGGGGAGAGGGAGCTGTCATTGTTGCTGAGAAGCTGTGTCATTGAACTCCAAGAATCTGCAAGCTGAGGGTGAGGACCCAACCCAGCTCGCCTCTGTGCGTTATTGGCACAGAGTAGCCAACTGGAGACCTGCTTCGGTTTCCCCTGAGGAGCTTGCTAAAAATACAGCCTCTTGGGTCCTCTCCCCTCTACCAAGACCTACAGATTCAAAATCTATGGAGGCATGTCCAGGAACTGGTATTCTCCTCCTCAGGCAATTCTTAAGCACCTAGAAGGACACGGGCCCCGGCTTTACATTCTGACTAAGCTCTCCCCTTGCACTCAAACACTTCCATTCCCAGGCACTGAAATAATTTCCTTGGTCAGAGTTCTTACACTGGTGGCTGACACCTGCTTCATTCTGAGTGAATGCCTTTAAGCAGTCCCTGCTCTCCAGTTAGCCACAAGCCCCACTACTCCCTGATGTCTCAGAGCCACCCCACTCAATCTGTTCCCTGGAAGCAATGGCTTCTCCCTGCCACTGCCTTCAAAATGCAAATACTTTGATTCCCCTTCACATCTGGTGTGACAGGCCATCAAATGCTCCAGGTTTCGAGAATTCTGAGATCTAGCAACATGAGATGGGGAGTTCAGGAGGGCATCCTGCATTGGGAGCGCAGGAGAGAATGAAAGGACTAAATTAGGAGTATGAACAATGAACTTAGGGCTCCTCCCAAGTTTCAGTTGATTCTCTGGGGTGCTCCAGACCCCCACATCCTAATGCCCCCACCCTCAATTGATGTCTCCTCTAGGGACACACACTGCAAGACTGGGTGGCAGCCAGAAGATACAGACAGTCTCCAGGGCCTCCCAACACCCTCGCCCCATTCAAGTCGGGTCAGCACAGAAGGGACCCAGGCCCAGAGGTCTCCAAAGCTGAGTAAATAGGAGCAGGAGGGACCTGAGGAGTCTCCGGAAAACAGGAAGGCTACAGTGAAGGTTTAGCGCCATCTGTTGGTCATTCAGGGAACTGCCTCTCTGCCCAACAGGCTGCGTAGAGCAAAGGGCACCTGCAAACTGGCCCTGCAGGGGCCTTTCCCCCGGGGAAGAAGTTGCCTCCTTTTTGCCCATTAAAGCGCCCAGAAGGACCACTGGTTCAGATGATCCTGGCCTTTTCAAGGTCTCAGACTCCTTTTAAAAAAGGCTACTGAATACTGCAAACCCTCTCTCCCAGAAAAGCACGCTTGAACTTGATTTTGCATATAATTTCCAGGAGCCATCTTCTGGTTCAGATCCCTTTCTGAGGCCCAGGGATGCCAAGGGGTTTGTCCAAACTCACACAGCCCATTCATGGCAGAGCTAGGTTTAGAAGCCAGATGTTCCAGCTTCAAATCTAGTGCTTCCTGTGCCAAGGCTGCCTCTTTAAGACTTAAAGGGCTCCTCCCTCTTTCTTCCCTGCAGGAGTCCTATGAATGTCTGCCAGGGGTGTTTAACAAGTCAGTAACCATCCCAGGGACTGTGGCACCCGCACCCCTCCCAGGGGTTCTAGGCTCTCAGACAACCCTTTTTCATGCTCCCTGACCCACCTGCCCTGCCTTCCCCCAAATGCCCCCAGGGCCACTACAGTGACCCACCCCTCTTAGGGACCCCAGAACCAGTATCTTGAGCTGGGATCCAGGACAGGGATCCAATAGGCCACTGACAGGCTGTTGCCCACCAAACCTCCTTGCAACCTTGGCCTCCTCATGTGTAAAAGCCACGACTGGGGACAGCCATCTCAGTGTCCCTTCCACAGCGCTGTCCCTCTCACTCTGTGCAATACTGCCCCACAGACATGATCCTTCATAAGCGTATCTAAGTGACTTCCCCAGCCAAGCATGGTCGAATTCTTGGTGGGTGAGTGGGAGGACTACTTAAATGAGGGGAGAATCTATGTGCAGTGGGGGTCAGGAAGCACCCAGAGGAGGCACCCCTGGGTCTTTCAACACACCCCGGGGACCTTCAGCTCAGGACGGAGAGGCAGACCAAGGGGCATTGGGGATGGAGTAGTGAGGGGGACAGTGAATGGCAGATAAGGGGGTAGCCGGGAGGGGGACAGGGTTTGGTATACAGTTGATGGCTAATAAGGGAGCTACCGTCATTACATAGCTGGACCCCAGTAAGCTCTTCATTCATTTATTCAACAAATGTTAATTTGGTGTTTGGTTGGAGCAGAAGCTCCCAAACTTGATTGTGGACCAGGATCTCCTGAAGAACTTGTACAAAACACAGATTCCTGGGCTCCCACCTCGGTGTGTGGTCCAGCAGGTCTGGGGCAGGGCCTCCGACCTGGTATTGCTAATGAGTTCTGAGGGGATGCTGAAGCCTCTGGTCCAGGGAACATGCTTTGAGAAGCACTGACTTTGAATGACAGATGAAACAGACCCTCCTCCCCCACCACCTTTTGGGGCTCCTAGCAGTGCAGCATTAAAGGAGTAAATATCCTAAAGTGTGTTGCCTTAAGAAAGGAGAGGCACAGGGCGTTGGGGGAGCTCAGAGCAGGGGTATCCCCAAAGAGGAGATGTTTCTACTAAGACCTGAAGCCTAGGTAGAAGGGGGAGATTTTAAACATTTACTTAGTAGGGACACCTGGGTGACTCAGTCTTTCAGCACCTGCCTTCAGCTCAGGTCAAGATTCCAGGGTCCTGGGATTGAGCCCCACATCGGGCTCCCTGCTCAGTGGGAAGCCTGCTTCTCCCTCTCCCACTCCCCTGGCTTCTGTTTCCTCTCTCATTGTGTCTCTCTCTGTCAAATAAATAAATAAAAATCTTTAAAAAACAAAACAAAACAAAACTTAGCAGCTGCCAGAATCCCTCTCATATTCCTCATCTAGTCTTCCCAGTCAATGGGAGGGAAGCAGGATTGATCCCATTTTACAGATGAGGAAGCTGAGGCTCAGAGAGGCAGAGGACTAGCCCAAGATCACGCAGCGGGAAAGCAGCCCCAGTCTGTCAGACCACAGGCCACGTCTCAGGTGCTGCCCCTCTGCCGCTTCTGCCCAGCAACCCCCCCTCTGCTGGGGGAGCCACCGCCTAGACACAGCTGCAGGGTGGCCAGCCACACTTGGCTGCTCCCCCCCTACCCGCCTAAGCCCTTCAAGTGTTTTCGCTGCTGGGTGAATTCAACAGATGCCTTTCGATCGCAGCCTATTAAATTAGCCCCTCTCTGCAGCCAAAAGAAGATAATTATGTTTTCATTAGCCCTGGATAATGTATTACCCCCCTCAGTGGCAGCCACATCAGCAAACCTCCTCCTTCCCCCTCCTCCCCGTGGTTGCGCCGGAGCACTGTGCTCCCCTGGGCCCACCTCTAAGCTGCCCGGTGGGGACTGGTTAGGATCCAGGGTGGCAGAGAAGGGGGACAGGAGGCAGCCTCCCTTCGACTTCGGAGAGGCCTTTTGCACACGCACCATCCACACAGGGATGGAGGACGTGGGCCTTAGAGAAGATCCCAGAATAATTGTTCTCCTGGTGACCACTGATGGGGAGCTTTCTCCGAGCTGACCCCTTGATGTGTCTCAGCTGCCTGAATCCTACAGCAGTCGGGGAGAAGGGTGTCTTTACCGACATCTCCCCCTGAACACCAAGGGGGTCCTGCTGGAATCAGCTTAGAGTGAATGTCTGAGCAGCCTCAGAAAGGGGAGACCACAACTGAGGAGCTTTGGGGGACCATCACTCTGCATAGTCCCAGGGCCGCCCTGTGGCTGTGAGACTCCAGCGCCAGTCTTCAGTCGTTGAAGCCCCCTGGGGTCCATGCCCAGCACAAGTGAGGGGAGCCCCCCCACACACACACCAGAAAGACAGCTCTGACATAGTCACTCTCTTTCTCCACAAGGCGGCGGTGGGGAGACAGGAAGGGCCCCACTTGGGGGATCAGTAGGACCTGAGTTCTAATAGTTGCTTTTACCACCACTTAACTGGGTGACCTGGAGCAGCAAGTCACTTTGCCCCTCGGAGCCTCTGCTTTCCCTACTGCACAATGGGAATAAGGAAAGGAATCATCTCTTACCATTTTTATGGTGATTCAATGAGAGCCCTAGAAAACGCTTGGTTCAGACTGATAAAATGACTAAGTGCCCAATACAAGAGAGCCTTTATTTGTTCTACTATGACTGGGATTGTCCTAGTCTCCTAACCCGATGGAAACAAGCAGAGTAGGGAAGGGGACTCTCTCTCTCTGTCTCTCGCTCTCGCTCTCACACCCACACACAGGACTCCTGGTGATGACAAGCTCCTACCTTGGGCTCAGAGGCTGTGTCCTCCCCAATCTCTGTCTGGAGGGCTCCATTTCCATGCTTTGCTCTCAACTGTGCCAGGCCAGCCGGTGGTGAGGACAGACTTGGGGGGGCGGGGTTTCTGTCTCCCTCTTCCCAAACCCAGGCCAACCCTGCCTTTTGCAGACACAGCCCAGCCTTGGCCCTGACCTCACCATCTCGTGGCTGCCTATTCCCTACCATGAACCCTTCTCCCCAGACCAGAGCAGCAGGTGCTCCAGGAGAGGGGGTGGCCGCCTGAGGCCTATTCTAGTCCCGACAACCAGGCCCTCGAGGTAAATGGCCAGCCTGGTGGGAAAGTGGCTTCCCTTCCCCTGGCTTCCTGATTTTCCCCAGTTGCCATGGTAATTGAGGGGAGCAGCATTCTGAGTCTGACACCACTGAAACCCAGTGCTCAACTTTGCAGTGGTTCGGGCAGGGGACGCTGGGATGCCCCATCCCACCTTCGTCACCAGCAGTCTCAGCATTGTTATTATTTTTTCTGGCTACTGTTTACTGAGCATTTACTACGTGCCGGGCACCATGCCAGGAGCTTTGCCAGCATCTTCCCATTGTACACATCTTCCCAACAACTGCAGATCCATTTCACCACTGGGAAACTGAGGCTCTGGAACCTCCCGCACAGGGCAGTTAGGAAGTGGCAGCAGAGCCCTGGGGCCCAGAGGGAATTCCTGGTGTCTCCCTTCCGGCATGCTGAAGAAAACAC
Organism: Procyon lotor; assembly: GCA_028646535.1. Lineage (NCBI taxonomy): Eukaryota > Metazoa > Chordata > Mammalia > Carnivora > Procyonidae > Procyon > Procyon lotor. The sequence goes on along the minus strand of CM053616.1, from coordinate 59,397,475 downwards.
AGAGCTCCGCACCCCTGCCAGCTTACTCTTTATTGGGTCCTCCCCTCCTCATCCCCCACACCTCTCTTCCTGCCCCCAAAGTCATGCCCCCTTCTCCCCGTGCTGGGTGTGCAAGACAATCTGAAAAGCATTTATTAGTGACAAGCGGGAGGGAGGGTCCTCTTTGCCTCTTCTCTGCACAGCTCAGAACCTGAACGGGCTTGTTTCTCTCTGCAAGGCTGGGGAGGAGGTCAGATTCAAGCCAGCCAGGAGCCAGGTGCTCAGCGTGTGTGTGTGTGTGTGTGTGTGTGTGTGTGTGTGTATGAAGTCTCCTCTCTTTCCTTGATTTTCCCATTCCCCCAAGAGTGTGTGAGCAGCAGTAACAGTGAAATGCAAAATCCTTTGCAATCTGCCCAGGAAAAGACAGCTTTTGAGACGGGTTTATATGGTTACCCATATGTTAGAGCCCCTAAGAAAGGAAGGAAAGCTTGGATCTCTATCTTCTCCTCCCCCAGCCCAGCCCTAGGCCTCTCCCCACCTGCAGGTCTACTGGGCCACAGGTGAGCCGCGCCACTCCCCCGCTGCCCGGCGGCCCGGCCCGGCCTAAGTGCTGCTCCTGGGAAAAGCAGAACAAGGCAACATTTCCAGACCTGGCCGCCTGTCTGCCAGTCTGCCCACCCAAGAGCCAGGGCCAGAACTCGGGCTGCAACCTCCCGAGGACTCCTGGGAGCTTCCAACCCTGCCCAGCGTGGGGGGCTGTAGGGCCCACCGTCCCATTAAGGAATCCTCTCCCAGCACTGGTGTAGAGACCGAAAGAACCATCCCTGCTTCCCAAGGGGCCTTGTCTGCCCAGAGGGCTGCCCTGTGCCCGCCACATTCGGCCCCCTCCAGGCTCCCAGAAATCGTCGTGGTGTGTGTATTTCCTGATAGGAAAAAAAAAAAAATGGAAATTAGGTTATATAAAAGATGTATGCTTTGGAGCCCAGAGCGGCTCTTTTAATGAGGGTTGCGACGTCTCCCTCCCCACACCCATAAACCAGCCGGGTTGGACGTCACCGCTAATTCGTTTCAGCGATGATAGGATAAAGGAGGGACATTAAGAAATAAATTCCCCCTCACGACCCTCGCTGAGCTCACGGCTCAGTCCCTACATATTTATGCCGCGTCTCCAGCCGCCGGGCGAGGAGACACTTAGCGCCGCGGCTCCTCGGAGGGGCGGCCAGGCGGCGAGCGGCCGGGCGGACTGGGTGAGCCTGGGGCGCGCGCGGGGAAGCCCGCAGCCTCCGTCCCGAACTTGGGTTCGCAGGGGCGGAGGGAGGGGAGGGGACGCGGAGGGGTGGGGGCTCGGCGAGAGGGGGCGGGGAAGGATCAGAGAGGCACAAAGCGCAGGGGAAGGGGGAGGGACGCGCGCGGCTCCCATCCGGACGTGAGTGGGTGCGACTGGCGCCCTCCAGCCGCGCGGGGCGGCGGACCCGGAGGATTCGGAACCGGGAGCGCGGCGGCCGCGGGCGCCCGGGAGGAGGAGGTGGAGGAGGAGAAGGAGAAGGAGGCGGCGGGCCGGCGAGCGGACCCGCGGGCGGGCGGGCGGGCGCGCAGCGCGAAGAGGCAGCCTCGGCGCTGCCCGACTTGGCGGCAGGTGAGTTTTCGGCCCCGCCGTCCCGCGTCCCCTCCCGGCGCCCCGGGGGCTCCCGGCTCCGGCGCCAGCCTCCCGGTGCGCACCGGAGGCGCGCGGGGCTGGCCGCGCGTCCAACTTGGTTCGGGCGACCCGGTTCTCTCCGCGGCGGGCGGCCCCGGGCCGGGGGCTCCGGGCCGGGGGTCGACGCGCCCGCCGCGCTCCAACTTTGCGAGGACCCGCGTTCCCTCTCGAGCCGCGCGCTCGGCTGCGAGCTGCGCGCCCGCGGTAATGGCGGAGCCCTTGGCACCGCTCGCTACCCGCGGCGGGCGGCCCGCGGCCGGGGGCCGCCGGTCCCCGAGGATCTCCGCACCTGCCCGGCCTCAACTTTAAGCTCTCCTGCGTGCCCGGCCCTCCGGAGGTAGGGCACCTGCGCGCCCGCGGTAATGGCGGACTCTGGCTTCGCTCGCCACCCTCGGCGGGGGCCGGGAGGCCGGGAGGGCTCCGCTCTGGGGAAGCGTTGCTTCTGCCTGGCTTCCAACTTTGCGAGGATCCTGGTTGCGCTCCCGCGGTCACGGCGGGGCCGCCCGCACCTCTTACTTCTTCAGCCCGGGCGGGATTGGGGTGTGAGAGTGCCGGCTCCCAGACCTGGGAAAGTTGTGCCTCCCGCTCGAAAGAGGCTCTGGGGCTCCCGGCGCGTCCCCCGGACGGAGGAAGGGCGCGCTCCGCTGGGATTTGGGACCGGGCAGTGCACTGCGCGCGAAGGCTTTGCTTCCAGGTGATCCAGGGTCAGGGCAGCGTCCCCGTGAGATCCGACTTCCAGGGCCACCCGAAGGACTCTTGGGCCCGAGGGTCCAGGTAGGGCTCTCTGGACCGCGCCCTAGAAACCACAAGACCCTCGCCTCCACCCCAGGGGCGCTGCGGCCGGAGCGTCCCCGGCTCTCCACGGGCTGGAGACCGCGCGAGTCCGGGGTGGGCACCCGGAGAGAAGAGGGACCCGCTGAGAAGCCTGTAGAGCAACGGCAGGGAGCTTTTGAGTCAGGCAGGGGGCCTGGGTTCTAATCCTAGATTTACCCTTTACTGGATGTGTGGCCTCAGTTCTCTTGTCTGTAAAATGGGGGAAACGATTCCTTTCTCGTGGGGGCTGTGGTGGGGACGTTAAAAAATTATGAATGGGAATGTAAGGTGTAGGGCAGATGCTCAATATGCGGGGAGTGTTGCTGAGGTTTTATTAATATAACACCCCTGAACCGGATTGGGGAGGCTCAAGGGTCGAGTGTTCCCTGCCAGTAGGACCTGGGGGTCCCCTCAAGGTCCTCAGGCTCTCGTGGGTTGCACTTACCTCTAGTTTCAACCAGTAGCCCAGGAAAAGATGCACAGGGTTCTTCCTGGCAGATGAGACTCCCTTCAGTCCCATCTCTTAGCTCAAACCCTTCACCTAGACCCCTGAAGAATGTACAAGTGGCTAGGGAGGGAGCACCACCAAGGAGGAGGGGGTCCCTGAGCAGGGAAGTGACTGGTGAGCCAGCCCAGAGTACACGGTAGACCAGGACCTTGGAAGAGAGGAAGAAGGAACTGATCCCTCAGGCCAGTCCCCCCGGAGGAATGTGAAAAATCTCCCTTTCTTCTAGCTCTTTCTCTCATTGGTGTTGGGGCCAGCGCTGCCTATTGGCAGACTCCAGAGAGCATTGATTTTCCCCATTGTTATTTTAAACTTAAAACAGGGAAGGGGCCTTTCCTGCCCCAGCTGGCAGGGGGGGTGTCAATTCTTCTCTGCCCCTACCCCCGGGCATCTCTGCAGACAGACTTGGGAAGCCTTGGCAAGAACCCCAAGGGAGGCATTCTGCTCCCCTTCTGCCATCACCACCCCAATCCTTATGACCAGTACAGGTTCCAGAATCCCCCGAAAGACTGCACAGCTTTGTGCCATCTCCAAGGCACTGTCACACAAGGTTTCCCTGGAATACGCCCAGAACGCTCCCAGAACTGCCCCCAGGTCACCAATGAGCCATCTGAATCCCATTTTGCAGATATGGAAGCTGAGGCAGGTGAAGCCAAGCCACCTGCCCACAGTCACCTCGCTGGTAAGTGGCTCAACCGGAGACAGTAGTTCCAGGTTTTGGCTTTTCAACCTGAGGGCTTTTGCCCACGTCTGGACACGTAGGCAGTCTAACAAGGACGCACTCCTGCTCTAGCACCCACAGCCTCCTTTCCTGCTACATCTCCTCCCCCAGAGTCCACCCCCGTGGTCAGGAGCATGACTGTGTCTCCAGAAATTGTGATTTCCCCCGAAGTCCCAGATCGCAAGCACAGCACAGTAGAGATCTGGGAGGGGTCTTAGCTTGAGGCCATGCCACTTAACCTCTCCAAGTTCAATTTCATTATCTGCAAACTGAAAACATAACTCCCACAGGGTCGTTTTGAAGATTCTCTTCATCATGTATACGTAAGACAGCCAGGAAACAATAGGTTTGTGCCAAGGTTGGTGACTGGGGAAGAAGGGGAGCCCCAGAGGGAAGTCTTCTGTGGCATTCTTTGGGGCCAGTAATGTAGATGTGGTTTCCAGACCTGTCCTGTACTTTTCCTGCCTCTTCTGTGTTTTCCCCTAATGGCCAAAACAAGCTGTCTGGGAGGCTGCGATCCACAGAGAAGGACCTTGCCGGAAAGAGTGAGGGGCTAGGAGTGGTGTGATGGGGTAGTCTGCTCTCTGAGGGTCTCTGCGTTTGAGTCTCAAGACGCTGTCCAAGGTACCAACTGGACCTTTGTCCCCAAACCTTCCTCCTGGTGGGGTTACCGGTTTCCTAGGACACAGGAAGAACTAGAGTTGGTCCACCTGGGTGTTGTGAGCGTGCGTAGGTCTGGCTGTGCTGCCTTCTCGGGGGTATGCTTTGGGGTGTCTTATGACAAGACTCAGTATACTGCCCGTCATTCAGGTTTTGTGGGTCTGTGCATGTCTTGGTGAGCTTTGGAACGTGGTTGAGAGTCACTGGCAGCAATCTGGGCCCATTAGACCTGGGAGCCTTTTCCTATTGGAAACCAGAATGTGCAGAAGTTGAATTGGGCATTTTAGGACCAATTTTCACCTGGTCTGTTTGAACAAAAGGGCATGCTTCCCAGCACAGGTCGGTGTGGGTTTGTGTGTTTAACCACACAGTGGCTGCAATGACCATAGACTCCACCATTTTTCTCTTTCTCATACATGATAGCATTTAGACCTCATCTAATCCAGCAGATGCCAAGCATCGGCCTGGTGGACTCTTGCCATCAGAGTCTACCCAGGTGTTGGGTAAAAGCAGGGATGCCGGGTCCCACCCTAGATCTAACAAGTCAGGGTTTCCAAGGGAGATCTGAAGTTTCTGTATTCTTAACAAGACTTCTCCAGCAGATGCTAATTCCCTCCACTCTTGTCCATCACCCTCATTTTACAGATGGAGAAACTAAACTCAGAAAAGGTGAGTGCCTTGCCAAAAGTCACACAGCACTCTATCAACAAAGCTGCAGTGGAAACTCAGTGCCTTGACTCTTTGCCCAGTGCTCTATTATGATAACAACATGTTTACTCCAGGATAGAGAAGTCCCGTAGATTCCAAACTAAAGGGAATTTAATTACCTCTCTCTCTCTCTCTCTCTCTCTCTCTGTCCCAGTTGTTGTCAGATTATTTGAGAGGGACAGAACAGGATCCCTTCCACTTTAACCTTGCTGCACATCAGCCCTGTGTCCCCGTGTAATGCTAGGTATGAGTCCCATGGTGGATCCATCTGTCCGTTGAGAGGGAATTTCATTTAAAAGTGACCTGTTGGTGGAAACTCTAGGTACCAAGTAATCACAGACACTAATAAGCCCTGTCTAACTACCACTGATTTCACCAAAACCATTGGTTTGAGCTCTTCGACAGCTGAGTCAGCCACCCTCTCCCCTCCCCCAACCCTTGCAAGTCCTACGTCTTTATGCCACTCACATGGCTGTTCCCCTGAGCAGCACCCAGCAATGCAGGAAAATTGAGTCTACTTAAATCTATTCAATAAAAATGACCTAGCAACAAAAAATACCCGTTAAGTCCCCAGTACAAGCGTAGCTAACAGGGTCCGGCAGACACAGGCGTATTTAGCGACGAGAAGCCGAAGATGAGCAGCAGTTATGTGCGGCTCTGCGGCAGACATCAGGACGTTTGTCAAATGTGTAGTGATGAGTGTCAAGTAGCAGGCTCAGTGCCGGACCCCAAGGGCAGATGCCCAGATGAAGGTGGCGCGAGCCCCGCTCTGACGAAGCCTGCGGTCCAGCCAGGCAGCAGATGCCTAACAAGCCTCGTTACCAGGGGTGATGGTTGTGTGGGACAGGTAGCAGTGCAATGCGGCATCGGGGATGAAGGACTGGGGACATCAGCTTCGGGTCGGAGGAGGCGGGAACAGGGCTGGGAGGCTTCTGATTTGTAGCAACCTCCCCTGCCACTCCCCATCCGCCCGCCCCACTGCAGTGACAGGGTCTCCAGGGTCTTCGGTGCCAAACTGGGTCAAGCGCAGCCAGGTTGAAAGGCAGAGCACCATACTGAGAATCGAAAGAGAATGTCTTCCAGGGAAGCGTCGACACCAGGCCCTAGCACTTGTGGATTCCGTGACTCGGGGTGAGTGAGTGAACCTCTCCGAACCGCAGGTGTCGTCGTCCGTAAAACGGGGATTCTTGCTGCTGCATGGGGCCGGTCAGAGGACGCACGCAGCGTGAGATAGTAGGTGCGGACCTCTGGAATGGGGACAGCATCAGGCCCGTGGTAATGGTCAGCACAAAGCAAAGAGATGCACAAAAGAGAGACCCCTCCAGTTAGCCAGCTGATATGGACCCCGCCTGATGCCCTCACCTGGCCCTGATTTTCTCATCTGTGAAACGATTGTTAGCATTCAAAGGCAGCTCCATCCAGAAACCTGCAGATACATTCTGTCTGGCTGGGGCTCCTCCAGGATTTCATTTTGGTCTGGTTTTACCTTTTTTTTTTTTTTTTTTCCCTTTTACCTTTAGGTCACAAACCCCCACCATTAAATATTGTTTATGTCGCTTGCCCGGCCCTTGAAGACATGTTCCATTTACAATCCCTCAAAAGACCTTTTCCACTTTAACGTTCTGTGGCTCTCTAGAGACACACATTTGCCCGATTCTCGTCCATCAGTGGCATTCGTGATCTCCTCTGACAGTCTCTGAAGAAAGCCTCCTCTGGGAGCCCTGGAAACACAGGGCCGCCTACAAGGGCGATGTTTCCATTTCCAGCCTGGGCTGCTTTTCCACGTCCTGTCCCGTACCATTGTGAGATCACCTCTTCTCAGCTGGGGTTCCTGGGAAACACAGGTCTTCTTTCTGGCCACGCGAGTTGCTTTAGGAGTCTTGCCCTAAGGTCACCTAAAAGAATGCCACAGATTATCAGGGATGTCCCGAAAAGTGTCTCCGCTTCTGTTGGGAAAAGGTGGCCCGCCAGCATTGAGTAATACTCAGGACCCCTTCCTTATTCAAAAACCTGAGAGCTAAATGGGGGAGCTAAAGGGTGGGCTTTCCTGGAAGCTGTCCCCAGGTTGAAATGAAGACGAGAGCGTGGCAACTTTTCAGATGCTGTTAGGTGAGCCGTCACAGCTTCTCAGCTGGAGGATTTCTTGTCACGAACGAGAGTCTGGGCAGCCCCTTCATCAAACAAATGAGCCCCGAGCTCCCAGCTCTGTGCAGAACCCGTGAGAGAAGCTTGGGCATGAAGAAGTGGAAGACATTATCTCTACCCTCCAGTAGCTCGGACGTCCAAGAAAGGGACCGACTTGCCGATGACTAGAATGTAATGGGGTACATGGTATGGGCCATCGTGTTTGGTCATTAAAATAGCCATGTGGATCTCATCGTGCCGTATTCTGTTACAGGAATTTTAAGCACAAAAATGGAACCCGGAGGGATAAATCAAAATACTACTCGATAGCAACAGACATATTTTGGGCATGTTTTTTTCCTTTGGATTTTTAAGGCAGTCTCATAGCTCTGAATAGTCAATATCCGATAAGGAAAATGAAAAGAATTATGTTCATGTAACCAGAATGCAGGTAATGAAAAGAGTCAAGAACATCTATGTACTAGTTTATTAAGATAAGTCTTAACTGGAAAAACCTTCACTTGTCATTTCTTTCCTAGTATCATTGTAGTCACCAAAATAAAATCCTTTAATTTCTCGCCAGACAGGATATAAAATAATGAGACAGGATGAATGCTTTGGGTTGATATTTTTATTGGTTTTGATTATTTGTTTTTAACAAGCATGCAAAACTCCTATGTGTAAGTAAATGTTTCCTTAGCTACTGTCTTCAACGCACGGGATTTCTGGCGAGGGGTTGCCTCCTCCAAGACTTGCCTTCTGAAACTATAGATTTCTTTCCAACTCTCCTGCCTGGTGATAGCTCGTTGGGGTTTTAAGGGTGCATTTTAGAAACAACAGGTCCTTGGGAACCACATTTTGTAGTTAAAATGGGTGATGATATGCAGATCATGGTGATGATGAGATCACGCAGAGATTTTGTTTTGAGGAGGGGCTCTTTTTCAAAACAAAATGGTATAAACATCATTGTGTCCTGCGTACTCTTTCTCTCGAGACTCTGATGACGAATACCAGCCCCACAAAGCCCGAAATCTTCCCCCTCGAGAACCTCCTGACGGCCTCTTGCCATGTGGCAGATTGGTTTCTCTCTCCTGAGCCATAGGGAGTAGATTTACTACTTCAGTGGCCATTGTTGAAAACACAACCTTCACTGAATATCTGGGGACATTTTGCAAGGAGAGCTCATTTCGTGCGGCACAACAATGGTGCTGTGGGATTTGGGGATGAAGGGTGGGGGGCAGTCTTTATTCTAAGATACGCGCGTTTCAGAATTTAGGGCTGAAGCATTGTCGTATCTGCAACCTATTTTCAAATGGTTCAGCGAAGGGGGGCTACAGATGGGCACTGGCGAGTGGTATGGATGGATGAAGTCAGAGAGCGATGATCGGTGAATGGGGAGGTGGATAGATGGACAGACAGATACCACAAGCAGGACGAAAAGGGCCAATGCCAAGAGTGGTTGAATCCAGTTGGAAGTTTATAGTTGTTATTGTACTATTCTTTTCAGTTTGCCGTGCTTAAATATTTCATAATAAGTTGGGTGGCAAGAATAGCTTTAGGCTTTCCTCTGGGTTAAATTTTCCCAAGTTTCTTACGAGAATAACATCCAGCCTCCTCCTCTCTGTCCCCTTCCCCACACACGCAGACACAAACACGAACACACACACACACACACACACACACACACACACACACACATGCGCGCGCGCTCTCATGAGCACTGCTTTTCCTGGAAGAAATAATCCTGCAGTTTAGCAGAATGTCACTGTTTTTCCATGGCAGCCTTTCTTTACATTTTTCCCTCAGCATTTTAATTAGGGCTGTGAGTCACTGTGCTTTATGAAGGCTGGTGACAATGTCATTTACGGCTGTTTAGCATCCCAATCGAGCCTTCTTCTGCGGCGCTCATTACATCAGGGGCATTGAGCAAGGAGCAGGCGACACTTCTCTCTGTCAGCAGGAGAACAGGCTCCGGGCCTCTTGAGGAATTCAGAAATGAGCTTGAGGTTCGTCCCTGGAATATCTTCCTGGGTCCCCTTTTCTTCCGCTGGGCTTTATCGCCCCGGTGTGGTTTGAGTGCATTTCAGCTCCAGAAGGTGACCCAAACCTGAGGATTGGACATCCTTCTTGGAGACGGCAGGCATGGGGGGTCTGACTCGCCCTGACAAAGGCCCTCGGATGAGCGAGACTCCTGTGGATATGAGGTGACAGCAGGAGGCAGGATTCTGGAGCCCGTCCAAGCCGGGTTTGAATCCAGCCATTGTTGCTTATTCACCTTGTGGCCTGCAGCAAACTATTTCATCTCTCTTTAGACCTCCTTTTCCTCTTCTGTAAACCTGAGGCTAAGCCCGCTGCACTGGGTTATCGGGACCCTTAAGTGCTTGGTGCCTGTTGGGTGCCCCATACATTTATTCCCAAGGATGAGGACCATCGTTAGGATCATCTGAAGACATGCTCCACCCTGGACCACTGGGGCTGCTTCTGCTACTTCTCGGCCCTAGGCCCCAGGTGTGCAGGGGAGGTAAAAGTTTGTCAGCCAGGGTCTAAGCAGGACATGGGAGACACCAGTAGCGACGATGCTTTGATTCCAAGATAATGTAATGAAAGCGTTATTTCAGGATACAGTTTAAGATGCTAACAAGGGAGAGTGAAGCACCCAGGGACCGGCAAGGGCTCGGGAGTGATGACCATGGCAGGACTGGTGGAGCAGGGGAGGGAGCTTGTTACTGAAGACCTTTGGGCCACGGAACGGAGCGTGGGGAGCTCTCAGCAGAAGCTGTGCTCAGGAATGCGGACCTCTCCAGACCACAGCACTGGGGCGGCATGGAGCCCCCTCTGTCTCCTCCTTCTCATCTCCTTTGTGCCTTCCATTGGCCAAACCCAATCAGAAGCCAGAAGATAAGGAGCCTATTGATATCCGTAGAGGTTAGCCTCCTCCTGGGGCCCAGAGAAGTTAGGAGAAGGGTGGAGACCTGGGGGCAGAGGACGATGGAGAAGAGCCGTCCTCACACAGACCGGGGGAAGGGGAAGACCTCCCTGATAATCAGGAAGGAAACCAACTCCAACTCGTCAGCTCCGAACAGAAACACGCTTCCGTCACCTGGGATGTGCTGGAGTGCCTCCAGCTTTCTGTAGGATCCCCATGAAATTCTCAAACCAAATCAAGCCTTCGCTTTCATTTCAAACACCAAAACGCATCCCAAGGTACTTTGAGGAAACAGGAGTGAGCGTTGTAAAATCAGATGAACAGTTTCAAGGCATCATGACTTAACCAGCAAATTGGAGGGGAGCATCTTGGGTGACTGAAGCCTCCGGGCCACTGAGGAAGTGAGGCTTATTGGAGAAGCTACTGGTAGAGGTTTCGTGTTCAGTCAACGAGTACGCAGTTCGGCGTCTATTGCATGTCCACTCCGTGTGGCTCTGAGCACGTAGCTGGAGGCGATGGCTCGATGTGTCCTACCCGCCAGGTACGCACCTCGTGAAGCAGGAGTTCCCGGATGCCAAAGCAGGGCATTCTGGCGGCGCTGTCCCAGGGTCCCGGAAACTTCATTGCTGACCTTCAAAGAGAGTAGTGGATCACACTTGGGAGGCACTTTCTTGGTGAAAGCCAAGGGAAAGCCAAGAAAGACCCACGGAGGGGGAGCCAGGAGGCTGATGGGAGTGTCCAGCGATGGTGATAGCATGGGCCAGCATTCTTCATGCACGTGCTGAGGGCCGGCTACTACGCTAAGCGCTGGGCTCGCCAAAGCACAGCTTCTCCAAAATGGTAAAAAATGGTAAAATTCACATGACATCAGGTTTCTCATTTTAAAAGTATACAATTCAGTGGCCTTGAGGACGTCACTGTGTTTTCCAGCCATCACCTCTCTCCAGCTCCAGAACATTCCATCACCCCAGCAGGATACCTAATCCCCACTTAAAATTAAAAACGCGTGTTCAGGTAAACACGTGAACACGAATGCTCACAGCCACACCGCTCGTCATAGTCAGCAGGTGGAAACAGCTCAAATGTCCATCAACAGATAAGCATAATGGGGCACCGCCATACAATGGAATACTATTCAGCCCTGAAAAGGAATGATTTACTGATGCATGTCACGGCATGGATGATCCTTGAACATAGGATGCTAAGCGGGCAAACCCAGGCACCCACAGCCACAGATTATAGGATTCTATTTGTAGGAAATGCCTGGAATGAGAAATCCACAGAGACAGAAAGTGGTTGCCAGCCTCTGAAGGGAGGGGGCAAAAAAGGCAGTGAGGAGAGAGTGCTTAACTTGCACCCGTTTTTAAAATTTTTTACTTTGAAGTAGTTTTAGGTTTACAGAAATATTGCCAAATAGTGCAGCGGGTCTCTTTATCCCCCTTATCCTGCAGCCCTGATGTTAACGTCATGTACAGTTTTCATACAAATCATTAACGAAACTAGAGTTTATTTGAATTTCACTTTTCCCACGAATGATCATTTTCTGTTCCCAACTCTTATCCAGGATCCGGCACACTTTCAGAGCTCATTTCTCCTTAGTTTCTTCTGATCTGTGACAATCTGTCATACGGGCTGTCTCTCATGAATTTGACAGTTGTGAAGATTACTGGTCGATGACTTTGGAGAAATTCCCTCAATTTGAGTGTGTTCAGTGCTTTTCTCATGATTGGAACAAGATAATGTCTTTTTTTTTAATTTGCCCGTTAAATATTTGTTTTGATCAATCATAGCAAAATGTACCTGGCCCTCTTTGAACCATGATTTCATGGATGTTCTTCCTTACGATGAGGCTTTAGTTAGGATTTAGGGTAAAATGTGAGTCAGCTCTAAGGAAAAATAGGAAGTAGTCGATTGCCTAGGGTGAGACACAGGTACGGACACAGAGATAAGAAGGTGGTTAAGACCAGTCCGGAAAACTGACACCATTTTATGTAAATTTCACAAGAGCCTTGCAAAGAAAATACTATCATTTGCCATTTTACAGATGAGGAACAGGAGGCATAGAGATGCTAAACGTCCTGCCCAAGGCCAGCTAGTCAGTAAATGGCAGAGTCAGCATTTGAAGCCAGGATCTATAGTCCTACCTGTGACAATTCCCTGCAAGCCTTCTTCCCCACCTCTGTGATGTCAGCTTTGATGCTGCTCATGGTGGCATCATTCTCTTTTCTCTGTGATTTTACTGCAGGGGGATGTTTGCAGAGCTCTGTTGTGTAGGGCTGAATCAGGAGGGAAGGTGTTGCTCAGGACTGAGGGAGAGGTGACCTCCCAGGTGCACTGGTACAACGAGAGATGAAGACCCAGCAAGTTCAGGTAATCCCAAGGTAGAGTCACTAAGGAAAACGAATGCGGTCTAGGCTGTGTGTTCCCTCTAAGTGAAGAAGGGAAACTGGTTTCTGTCCAGCTCTTGTTGGAATGAGTAGGCAGACTGGTTTGACATCAAAAGTGAGAGCTCCATTTACAGAGAAGGGTGTCACTCCAGAACGGTCTTTGTAAATGCATGAGGTTGAGGGAAGAAGCAGCTAAGGAGTTAAGGGTGACGATTATGTGAAATGCTCTACCGCTCTCAGTAGCTTTAACCCGGGGATAATGAGGCAGAATGAGCATCAGCCACCGGGCATAAGCTGGGACGGGTGCAGAGGACTCTCAGGAAAGTGGGCATCCATCGAACCCCTGGATCACCCAGGATCACCTGGGGCAGGACCCACGTCACTGAGCACATCTGTCCTTCCACTGAGCAGCTTCTAAAGGTGACCTTCCTTGTTTCCCTTTAAAACTCATTAGGTAACAGGGGTTCCCACAGTCAAATAAATACCTGCAGGGTCCTGGCAACAAACACATGCGTGAGGGGCGCTGCATGGGGGCCCAGAAGAACTGGAGAGCCTACGCCCTATCCAAAGGGGGTGCCACCGCCCACTCCATATGTTTGTTCACATTCAGAAATACAGACCCAGTCCTCATGCTCTTTCCAGTGCTCCAAGAAAACCAGAAATTTGCATTTCACTTGAAATTTCCAGTTTTTACATGGTGGTACCCGATTTGAGAAAAAAAAAAAAAGTTTCTAGCTGTGTTGACCAAACAAAACTCATGTGTCGTGCCTATAGGCTGTCGTTCATAGCGTCTGACCTGAGACTTTTTCAAGCAAGTGATATCCTGGGTCTACAGCACTTTTGTGCAGAACAGTTTCTAGTTTAGGTGGAAATGACATTTCATTTGCAATGGCCATTTTTGCAGGTCACGAAATCGTTGGAAATCCGCAATTGTACTTGGTTCGGCCTAATATTAGTGTTCTGCTCGAAGCTTCGTGGGACTGCACAAAAAGTGACATGGGCATTTAGAGGCAAACTGGACCAATGTTTCTCAAGCCGTAATGTGCACACCCATCCCCTGGGGGTCGTCTGAAAATGCAGAGTTGGAGTCCCAGGGCTGGGGTGGGGCCCGCGGCTCTGCATTCCCGACCAGCTCTCAGCTGACTCTTGCTCCGTGGACCACACTGTGTCTAGCAAGCACTAGACCATGTCCGTCACTGGTGATTCTACAAACTACACTGAGACCCCCCCCCCCCGCCCGCTTGGCCTCCCCTTTTTCTGAATCCAGCTATTCTTATCCATGTCTGTAAGGTCTCATGTATTTGTTCTTTGATTTGTAATGAGCCGTGTTATCCCCTCCCTACAGTTGCTCAACCGCAGGTGAGCTCATACCGACCCTGCCTTCCTGCATGGCAACCCTCAGCCAGAATGGAGCTCTGGCTGGGCGTGGATGCTCCGGTTCTCCCCTGGTCCCCACTGCTCCCTTTCATCTCCCACCTGGGCTACTTCATTCAATAGCTGTGGGCTCAGAGATTGAGACTCCTGATTTACTGAGCTCCTACTACGCACCGGGCCCCTTGCTATGCACCAAGGGTACAACGGTAAACCAGAAAAGCATGATCCCTGTCTTCAAGGAGCATACAATTTCATAGTTCATTTAGGATCATAGGGTTTGGGGACCAAGTAGTTACTTAGTAAAAGCTGAGCAAATGAAGGAATTGTGGATGGGGTCTCTGATACTATGATCCTGATTTTTATGTTATTTTTTATTTTAAAAACAATGTCAATACTTATGGCTCCGTTAATCAATACTGAAAAAGCATAATCAGGTTTTTATCCTAATTATGAATTTGATCATTTAAACATTTGCTTTGACAAGCAACCGGTATGGGCTTTGTGGACCCCTACAGAGCTTTCGTGATGATTTTCCCCCTCCCTTCACCTGTCATGGTGTCTTCATAACCTCTGTTATCAATCCTGGATAGGCAGCTAATTATTGGAGGTGGTTCACTAGTTAGGGAGGGATAAGGAGATACTGGACTGCATGGGCTTATTTTGAATAAAAAAGAAATAGTATAACAGACATAAAGGGCATCTACCAAGAAGGCTGCACCTCACATCCTTAAATTAGCATTACCATCAGATATAGAACCCTGAGTAAATTTCCAAATTTCATGGGAGAAGCAAGGAAAATGAGCCTGTAACTTGAGTTTGAGAAGATATTGTGCAAGAGACCTGGGTCCTCACTCTGACTCAGTCTCTAAGAACATTTGGCAAATCCCTCCCTATCTATAAGCCTCGAACTTCTCATCTGTAAAATGTAGGGTTAATCCAGTGACTTGTACTCTTACTGCTTACTGGGTAATGGAGTGCTTAGAAAATCACATTATGGACTCTCTCCCCATATAAACATGCATATGCACAGACACAAAAGTTGTGCACACAATTCCAGGATTGTCAGCAATCCCCGAGCCCTGCTGAGGGTCCGTAGACTCCTATTGTGAACAGTTGAAATAGAAAACCCCACCAATTACTAACATTATACGTGTTGATCAGGCCAACTGAAATAAAAATACATAGTAGTATTTGGAAAGTGGCAACAGCAAAGACTTTGAACTGTCATTATTTGCAGATGATACAATTATCTGCTTAGAAAATCTGAAACTAAAATTTACTGGATCTAATAAAAGAGTTTAGCAAGTTAAAAATAAAAGGCAAAGACTTTCAGCTCAGACAAACTTGATTTGTGTCGGTGTCTTAATCACTGACAGTAGCTGGATAAACTTCTGTGATGTAGTTAACCTATTTGAGCCTCAGTTTCAACATCTATAAAATGGGAGTAATGCAATCATGTCTTTCGTATAGTTGTTGCAAGGATGAAATTAGGCAATTCAATGAAGTGTTCACATATATGAATGTTCAAAATATTAGGTTGAACTATAAGACAGTGATGGATTTGATCATTTGCAAACCTACTAATTTAATGTAGTGTGACTTAATAAAAATTGAATGAGAGAAATTGCTGTGGATAACTGATCATTTATTCAGTAAATATTTATTTTGTACTTACCAGGTGCTAACATATTTTAAGAGAGTGAATTATATATTTCAAATCCAAGCAGACCTATGCTGCCTATGCAAATGTACATCAAACCCATACCTGCCTTGGAGAGCTATTTTTCCTCCTGCCCTTCACCCTTTGTCCCCACATCCATGCTAATATGGAGCAGCTGCAAAAGCATTTAGTCAGTCTGACAGTCTTGATCTTTTACTCAAGTTTAATCCATTTACGTTTATTGTTTTACTGATCTATCTGGCATATGTGGTATCATTCTCAATTTCGTTGTTTGTGTTTCCTATTTAATGGATTCTCTCTTCGCTGAAACTCGTGTAACTGATTCAGACCTACGTGGATGCTGTGACCTATTTGCAGGGAACTTTCAAGGTAAAGGGGCGGATATTATCACTCCTCCCTTAAAATAATCATTCTTACTTCTTTTTCCTTCCATGGGCACCTTTTGCCTTGCCTAGCTTCCCAAGGATGCCAGGCATGAGGGAAGAAACTTGGTTGAGTCTCAGGTTAACACTGAACAGCAGTCTGAAGGGTACCATTCTTGATATCCTCCCTGAAATAAATTCTCAGCATTGCTATGACAGTTGACATTCACGGTTTACAGAGTGCTCTTTCCAGCACCTGTCTTATTGAATCTTCACAAAAAAACCTTGGGAGTGATTTTATTACCTTTTCGGTTTTGCAAAAAGAAATTGACATTCAAAGTGTTGAATGACTTGCCCCCAATCAAATGGCTGGGGAATGAGCCAAATCAAGTGTATATTTTCTATAGCCCCCTTCATTCTCAAAATTATGGAAATAATGATACCAGGATATGTTGACTCTTGCAGTATGCTAGACCACAGTTAAATTATCTGTCAGTACTCAGGAAGGACAGTTTTATCAAATTAGTTTCATTTGTTCTTATCCTTTCTTTTGCCCTATTTTTACCCTGCCCTCCTCTGCGATCTTAGCCCGGAAATGCCATCATGATTCATCTACTTGGAGAAGCCAGAAGCTTTGGCCTTTGCCCCCTCCACCGACTCAGGCACCACAGCCTGTTGACCCAGCCTCCTAAATATCTCTTAAACCTACCCGCATCCCTGCCTCCTCCCTTCATGATGCCAACCACTGTCGTCTCATCTCCGGCCTGCAGCAGCCTCCTGACTCGGGCTCCCCATAGCCAGCCTTCAACGCCCATTTTCCGGGCAGCAGCCAGAGTGATCTTTCTAAAATCTAAATCTGACCACAGAACTTCTCTCCTCAAGATTCTTCAGTGCCTGTCATCACTGTAAGAATGAAGTCCAAAATCTTTAACTTGGTTCTCAAGAGTGCTGCACGATCCAGCTTCTGAAGACCTCTCCGGCTTTATAAGATATTGGCTTCCTTCTCCTGCCACCGTGGAGAGGGCATGAGAGAGTGGCTCAGGGGCCTGTTCTCTCCCTTCCTGGTGCCTTCTCTCTTCCACCCCTCCCTCCCACCATCCACCTCTTGAATCTGGCTAACTCTATATTCTGACTCTTCCTCCAGGAATCCTTCCCTGACCACCACCACCCAGACTGTTGGGCGTCCTGTCCATGCCACTCTTAACACCCTGTATTTCCACTTTGTGCTACCCCTCATTGGACTTGTCATAATAGCTCTCTCCACTCTCCCCACTCCTGTACCCCCCCAGGCAGTAAGCTCTGAGGGCAAGGAAGCTTTCTGTCTTATCCATCCCTGCATTTCCAGTGCCCAGCTCCTTGCTGGCCCAGTGGGAACTGTATAAGTATTCGTAATGAACAAATGGATGGTGGAATGGGGGGCGGGGAGGAAAGGGAAGGAAGAAAGGGGGAAAAGGGAGGGAAGGAAGAAAGGAAATGAGAGGAAGGCTAATTAGGAGTATGAAATATGCACGGTCTTTTTGCAACAATTCCTAAGAAGTGTTTCAGAGACTGCTGGTAGTGTTTCATTTTTACAGTAATGAGGCCATCCTCTTGGCTGTGATAATAGTCATATATCTGGGTTGAGGTCATTCATTTTCCTTGAGGTGCAATCTAAAGTGACTCTTAAAAAAGTAGTTTAGCGCTGCCACACCTTTTTACATAGATTATCCCGTCGAATGTCCCCCCACTTAATTATCCCATGTAATATATTGGTTTCTATCTTTGAGGTAGAGACCGTCATTCTTCCCATTTTACAGATGACAAGTCTAAGGCCAATAGGTAGTAGAAGTGGGTCACAGACACTTGTCTTTTGGCTCTATCTCTCATGCTTTTGACCGCTCTGTGACACCTGCAGCAATAGAGTATGTCTGGTGGGGGGTGGGGGAGGAGAGGTGCATCTCTGGGGACTTTTGTGCCACTGAGGGGTGATAGAAGGAATTTAATTACCTTAGCCCCAAACCCTGGAGTGTTCTGTCTTTATGATGGATACAGTGCTCTCCAGCCGGCTGAACTCACTCATAAAAATGAGCTTTGCAAAATGAAGATAAAATGAAGACCCCGTAATTCCCCAGATCTGTTCCAACATGGGAATGACAGCCCTGTAGCTCACTACTGATGAGGGACTGGACCCATGACATCCCCATCCCACCCCAGAGGTGTTGACTCACCCCCAAGGTCCAGGGCTTGAGTTTCTGGCTACCTTTCTTGAGTTCTGTCCCTCAAAACACCAAATCCTGTCCCTTCAGTGTTCCGAGGACTCGGCGGGAGGCACCCATTCCACTGAAAAACAAGACCAACCTGTGGGTCCACAGCTTTCTCTTGGTTCTTCAGCACAGAGGGCTTTAAGCAACATAAGTCCACTTGATAACATAGAAGACTATAGAATAATGGCTGCTTCTATGATAATTATTAGTAATAGTAGTGGGAAGAGGGTTCACCAGCTGGGCACTTAGCGTAGTGTAAGGCGTACTATAAGAACTCAGATAATATTAACTATTATTCCATCTTCTCAGACCCTCTGAAGAGATGCTATTACCACCCCCATTTTACAGATGCAGGAACTATGACTCAGAGTGGTTAAGTAACTTGCCCACCATCACAAAGCCAAGTGGAGAAGCTAGAATACACATTTAAGACAGTCTGACTTCAAGGACTGTGCTCTTTTTTTATATACGACACAAAAACACAGGAAGAGGTGCGTAAATAAGCATTACAAAGGAACATACCCCCAAAAGAACATATAATAAAAAGTAAACTTTTCTCCCAGCCCACCCCTGGCCTTCCAGTCTCTTTTCCCAGAAGCAAACACTGTTACCAGTATCTTGGATGTTTTTACAGAGATATTCAGTGCGTCTCGAAACTTACATGAAAGTATGGATGAATACATAAGGCGGATATGTAACTGTATTTATAGATCTGTGCTCTCCATCTTTTAAAATTTAACAGTGTGTCTTCAAGAGCATTCCCCATTGGTCCTTTTAGATCTAATCCCCACCCCACCCCCTTATTTAATGCCTGCACAGGACTCTGTTGTTTGTTTAATCTGTTGATACTCTGAACAGCTCTATGAGGATAGGATGCGTGTGTGTCTGGGTGTAAGGATGTTCCTTCTAGTTCAGGAGAAAGTCCTAAAAATTGAATTGCCAGGACAAAGATCTGTGTATTTTAAGTTGTAGGGTAGATACTGTCAAACTGCTGTTCAAAGAGGTAGTACAAAGCAGCAGTTTGAGAGAGAGAGGGTTTCCCACAGCCTCGAGACAAGGTGTACTATCAAACTGGAAACACCCATGAACACTTATCCTGCTCTCTCTGACTTATGCTCAGGAGGTGGGGGCATTAGATCTGGGGAGATCAAGGTCATCATCAGCCAACCGTAGCCTTGAAACTGCAGGAGTTACATGTCTGGGGTACCGCGTGGGGCCAGGGTGCCCCTGTCTCTGGGATCCCCGAGACACAGAATGCCAACTCACCCCCCTGATGTGCAGAGGTTGGCGGGTTTGTGGCTATGACTTGTCAGCGTGGGAGAAAACACGTTGGCTTGATTCCCGGGTGGTGTTCTCTCTGGGGAAAGACTGCAAATTAGCAGTTCGGGAGATGTGAGGAAGTTGGTTGCTTTGTCGTGTTTTACTGTTTTTTTTTTTTTTTTTAAGAGCACAGTTGGGTTACGGTATGGGTTTTTTGTCTGTGTGGAGGGTGGCGGTATTTTGTTTTGTTTTTGAGACATGGAGACTTGGGGTTTGTTTTTAAATAAGATTGGAGGGAGATGGGAAACGAAGCTGTGATTCCATCAGAGATTTTGTGGGTGTGCAAATGGAAAACACCCAGGAATTCACAGTCTGGGGTTGTTTCTTCCTTCAATATTGTTCATTTAAAAGGTAATACACATGTAATTAAAAACATAAATGATAGTCAAATAGAAAAATAAGATCGACTACAAAGTATATCTCCCTCCTACTTCTGACTTCTATTATTCCTTGTGAATTGCATCCGACGGTACCTATTCCTTCTAGAATATTCTCTGCATTTACACATGCAGAATTTACATGTATTTTTGTATCTTGGGGCTCATTTCATACCTGCGAGTAGACATCTGCCTCATTGTTTTTAATGAAACATTCATTGTATAGATGGGTTAGACTTTGAAGGACATTCAGATGTTGGGATATTGCATACTCTGCTCTTAGTCCTGGTGACATCCTACTATTACCTCCCTCTTCACATAGTTCTAGGTGGACTCTCTGCCCCACCCCATCTGCATCACACCTGTTCTCAGAGGTCAGCCTCAAAAGTGCCAAGATCTTTGCTAACCATCTGTGTCATTTTTCTCATTTCTTTAGAAGGAATTATCTGCCTGGTGAAGTTACCAGTAGATTCTCAAGGGGGCCGAAGGGGCAGTGGAATACAGACAGGAGGTCAGACTCTAGACCGGCATGGCCCAGTAGCAATACAATGTGGTCCACATGTATGATTTTCAACTGTGTAGTGGTCACTTAAAAAAAAAAAAAGTACAAAAGCCACAGGTGACATTAAGTTTCACAATAATTTTATTTAACCCACTGTATCCAAAACATTATCCGTTCAACACGCCACCAATATCGAAAAATTATTTTTACATTCTTTTTTTCAAACTAGCTTTTGAAACCCAGAGGGTGTTTTGCTCTTACAACAGATCTCAATGGAACCAGCCGCAGTTAAGGGGTTCAGTGGCCACATGTGGCTAGCACAGCCCTAGACTCCCCCCACCTGTTGCTGATGCACGCTGAATGGACCCCTTGCTTCTCCAGGCCTCTGTTTCCTCATTTTCAAATGGAAGTTGGGTTGGATGATCTCAAGAGCTCCCCTTCATCCCAACGTCCTCCAACTTTCAGTGCTAAAAATGGAAGGTCACGGACAGGCCAAGACAAGTGGGTCTGATATAGCAGCTTAATCTCACCATCTGTAAAACGGGGACAATCCAGTATCACCCTGATCAGAGTGAGGATGAAAAATATGGCAGCCAGTGAGGATGTGATTTGGGGAGGAAGGGAAATGAGGCACATTGTGGGGTTGGTATTAGGATTGGGACTGACCCCAGTGAGTGCTCTGAATCCACTCGCTAGACCCAATGTTGCCTCTGGGGTTCACTTCTCTGAACCCCACTCACCTCATCCATGGGTAACGTGGGGCTAGAAGTCTCTCCATACAGTCTCTGCCCGGATCAAATAAGACACCCGTGCAGAGGGCTTGGCGCCATGCTTAGCACACAGGAAACTGTCCAGTACTAGAGACCGCCGCCGGCCCCACCCTGGGTCGCAGAAACAGGGAGTGGCTTGCCCAAGGTCACACAGTGAGATGGTGGTAGCAGACGCTGGCCTATTTTGGCTCCCTTCTTGTTGCTGGCACTTGTCCCGAAAGACAGCCGCTAATTTCCTCGCAGCAAGGTAAATGAAATAAATACGCCCGACACCGCTGAACTACTCGAATGAGGCCTGGGTCCAAGTACTGTTTCCATGGTATGTACGCTGGTGTGCACGCATGTGATTTGTTTAAAATCGCAGCTCCAGAGGGTGGAGGCTGGCTTGGCAGGACGTGCCGCCCAGCACCCGGCTGCCTGTGTTCAGAGCCCCTTTCCACGACCAGTGCCAGATGCTGCCAGCTTTCCAGAAAAGAGCCCCCCTGAGATGGCACACGAACTACCCGTGGCAAAACTGGGATGGTGGAGAACATTCAAATGAAAAACCAGGAGGCCCAAATCGTTACATATTATATAACAATAACAGGAAGCCCTTTTTTCCAGGCATTGGCTGTGTGACATTGCTCAGAACCCCGCGTTCACCATTTTAATTCCTCCTGGTTACCCAGGGAAGTGGTCGCTGCTTAACAACCCCGTTTTACAGATAAGGACATAGAAGTTCCAAGGAAATGAAGAACTCACCTGGGAACACACAGACAGAGCCAGAAGGGGACTTAAAAATCTTCCCCCGGGGGCAGAGGGGTCGCCGGGCACCCCCGTCGACCCAGGAGCCTCGTGGATGCAGGACATTCACAAGCTGGGACAAGTGGGTCTCCCTGTGGCAGCTTGATTTATTCATCTGTAAAATGGGGATATTCAAACTTGACCTTGGTGAGAGTGAGAATAAAATTACTGCAGCAGATGAGGCTGTGTTATACGGAGGAAAGGAGGGAGCCAGATAGTTAGGAGGATCAAGGTAGACCCCGATGAGTGCTCAGAATCTGCTGGCTGAGGCACAGAGCTTGTCTCTCCCCCTCTCTCTCTCCGCAGACGCTGAACATCCCTGCTTCTCCCAAGACCAGCCTCTTTCCAGTCCTTTCCAAAGATCAGGTTGCCTTTCTGAGGCCAAAGTGTGAGAAACAGCACCCCAGTTTCCCAAGCACCAGCCAACAGCCTTCCCTGATTCGCACACCAACCGAGAAAGAGTTTGAATAGCTGGGCATGGATGGCAAGGTTTGGGAGGATCTGTCCTTTTTGGGGTCTGGCCCAAGCCAGCAGTGGAAGAGGAGCACTCTGGAAGCCTTGCCTTCCCAAAAGTTCACCTGCGAGTCCCTTCTTTAATTAAAGAACAGAGCGCGCTGCCAAGCTTGGACACTCAAGAGAGAGCTAGAGGTCCCAGCTGTCTCTGCCTCCAGCTAAACAACGAACATCCTGGGTTCGGTACCCAGAAGAAATCGGGCTTGGGGAGAGTTAAGGAAGCAAAGGGGTAAGGGAAGGACCGATCCTCCCCACTGAGGAAAGACACAGGGGTTCTGGGTGGTTCGCTCCACAAACCAGAACGCCAGCAGCAAGATGCTGAAAGACACTCAGCCGGTCGACGCACGGGCCACACACGCTCACACACACAGCAGAGAAATGACACAGCATGAGGGCAATGCATGAATACACAGAGAGAGACACACACACACTGCGACACCAGATGGAGAACGCAGCCTGGGCCGGGCCTGGGTATTCATTATTCCCTCACCCACACAGAGGGGCTGGCAGAGTTACATAAGGCAGGCTGCAAAAGGGGGAGGCTGCCTTACTAACCACCCCGCCTTGAGGGGATCCAGGAAGGGGCACCTCCTTCTTGGGGGGCATCTGCACCCACCTCCCACTCACAGAGGCAGCGGGGAACTTGTCAGCTGCCTCAGCCCCCGGATGACCCCGGGAGTTCGCTAGAAGGGAAATGAGGGAGTGAGTGTCACTTTGTTAGTGGTGGCAGCCGGGGGCTCCCTCCTTGCGCTGAGCATGGTGAGGATGCCGGCGGGGAAGGGTGTTTGGGATAGAGCTGGACTGTGGGGCTAGAGCAAGATGGAGGGGTTCTCTGCTGCCTCCCACCTGCCCCCACTCCCCCCAAAACCCACAGATCACCTGCGCCAGGCCAGACGCGTGGGACACACTTCCATGGCTACCCGCTGTGTTCATGCCGCAGGTGCCTGCGCCTCACCTGGGCCACAACGTCCCCGGCTGGGCCCCCTGTTGCCCCTTGGTACCCCAACCAAACCCCATTTCTCCAAACCTGGGGGAGCCACAGGGAGTTGAGAAACTAACCAGAATATGAAGGTTTTTTTTTTCAACTGGAGTGTGAGTTTAAAAGTTCGGGCTCAAGAGTGGGGCAGACCTGAGTGTAACGCCTCTATTTGCTGTCATTTCTATGTGACTTTGGACAGCTAACTAACTCCCTTCCCAGGCTTCTCATCTATTGAAGGGCTACCATGAGGATCAAAGGCAAATACACACACACACACACACACACACACATACATATATTAAGAGCATATGTGTTCAAAAGTGTCCGCTATGTTTAATCTTTGGGGATTCTTCTTCATTCAACAAAGACTCATTGAGCACCTGCTGTGTGCTTGTGATAACCCTGAGGGTACGCAGTCCACTCTTCTTAATGTTTCCCCATTGGGGTTGCAGGCAGTCTGTGGAGTACAGATGTCCTCTAAAGTTTCATGCGGACCCATGCCTTTGGTGTTTAATACGCCACGTATTAAACATTTAAATTAAAAACTTTAATATGCATTTATAATGGTTTGTAATGTGTCCTTTGGAGCCGGGAACAAGTCAGTAGTTACCAAAATGGTCAGAAAGGGAGGTTGACACCATCGGCGGCATTCCCCCTCCAGTGGGTTTGTTGTGGGGACTTCGGGGGTGGCCGAGGCAGAGAGCCCGAAGAGCCATGCTGGCTGAGCTCCTGACATGCGAGTGGAAAATGTGTGTAAGACACACAGCGCCGAAGTCCGCGTGACAAGCTGCGGTGGTGGCTTCTCAAGATGGGAGAGAGAAGAGGTGAAATTGTGATTCTTGTCATTTGGTTTCTGGGCTCTCAGTGGTTTCCCCAGGGAGACTGTTGGTCTTGGGGGGCTTTGATCATGGGAGATGAAACCGGACAATTTGCAGCTAACAGGGAAGGTCTCCCCTCCCCTCAAGGAGGAAGGGTTTCATTTCAAGGTTGGCTTCCAAACCCCAGTGGCTTGTGGCTAGACGTCTCAGTTGGCTGCATTTCCCATCTTGCTTTTGAAGATGTCGTTGGGCACCCCATGTCAGTCTCTCTCTGGTAGCTTCACCCCCTCCCTTGTTCCTTCTCTCCAGCAGAGGTCCGACGGGCTGGCGACACCCAGAGAACAGTGCCCAGGAGTTTGCGTCACCGCGAGACCCATCTAGACGCATCCACCAGACACTTCTCCTCCCCAGTCTGCCTGACCTGTGGCTTCAGGACACGTCCCACGGCTTCTCCTGACGTCTGCCCGATCAACCATCACTTCCGAGAGAACAAGGAGGAAGGCAGACACATGAAATCATGCCACCGACGGCCGGACGGCAGTGAGTGGGTGACGCCGAGTTGACGTCAGAGACGGAGGGGACGAACCTACGAGCAGCTTCTTCTTGAGCCTCCCCGAAGCACCGGCCCCCGGCTCTTCCTCTCGGCACGGCGTGAAGCCTGGCTCCTCCTGGTGAAATCATCTTGGCTTGACCTATTCTAAGTCTTCAGACCCCCGGACACTAGACACCATGGAGGGTCAGGTGTTCAGCGTTCAGCAGATCCAGCCCAACGTCATTTCCGTCCGCCTCTTCAAGCGCAAGGTGGGGGGCCTGGGCTTCCTGGTGAAGGAGCGGGTGAACAAGCCACCCGTGATCATCTCCGACCTGATCCGAGGGGGTGCCGCGGAGCAGAGCGGCCTCATCCAGGCCGGTGACATCATCCTCGCGGTCAACGGTCAGCCCCTGGTGGACCTGAGCTATGACAGTGCCCTGGAGGTGCTCAGAGGCATCGCCTCGGAGACCCACGTGGTCCTCATTCTGAGGGGCCCTGAGGGCTTCACCACTCACCTGGAGACCACCTTCACCGGGGACGGGACGCCCAAGACCATCCGGGTGACACGGCCCCTGGGTCTCCCCACCACAGCCGTCGATCTCTCTCACCAGTCGTCAGCCAGCAAAGAGCACGCACCGGCCGTGGACGGGGCCACCGGGCCTGGCAATGGGCCCCAGCATCCCCACGACAGCAGGCAGGAAGCTGGCTCACTCTCGAACACCAACGGCCTGGCTCCCAGACCCCCGGGCCAGGACCCCACCAAGAAGAGCACCGGGGGGGCCCCCCAAGACAGCCAGAACAGTGAACTCCTCAAAGAGATAGAGCCTGTGCTGAACCTTCTCACCAGTGGGAGCAGAGGGATCAATGGAGGGGGACCGTCCAAGGCGGAGACAAAAGACGCAGAAGTGCAGGTGGACAGGTAAGCACCTCGGGTGTGCGCGTGCGTGCATGCGTGTGTGCATGTGTGTCCTATATGTGAGCATGTCCTGCAGCTCGGCGTCAGACCCAGGAGCCAACCTGAGCTGTTCCAGACGCTCACCCAGGCTCGTCCGCTCGGCCCCTCCTGCCTCTTTCCCTTAAAACTGCAATTGTAAGAGCGGAACGGGCATAACTTCTGGCCTGCATCTCTTGCCACGAGACCCAGAGCTAAGGGTCGTGGTAGCTGATGCCGTGTCTTCCAGCAACCCCTCAAGGGGGGTATTTTTGCGATCTGCAATTCTTGGGGCAGAAGACTGAGGCTCAGGGGGAAGGGGCCTCTCCTAGGTCATCCAGTGAGCGAGAGGCATGTGTCTGTGGCAGCCTTGGCATAGGGTGAATGCCAAGGTCCCGGGAAGAGAGAAGGGGTAAGCTGAGGCCTGGGTAACCCTCAGCCTAACCCAGCTGTCTCCTTGTGACAGCCTCTTGGGAGCAAGGAGGTTCTAAAGGAAGGGGCTGGAATCAAAGTAGAGAACTGGCCCCAGCTCCCCCCAAACAGTGGGCTTGCTCATACTATGCAGGAGCTAGAAGGCTAGAACGTGAAGACCCAGGTCCCGGTCCCCCTGCACTTGCCAGGTTGGCATTGTCTGATTCTGGAGAGAAAGGGGGCAGGTGATAGAGTGGGTGATTCTAGTTCTTTCTTTGGGGAGGAACTGGCAGCTGGGCCAGGGGGTCAGAGAATAGTGGGTCCAGAGACATGAGGGAGAGGGAAATTTCTCTCTGCCCCCCTCTGCTCTCATCTTAGATCAGCATTAACCCTACAGCCTCTCCTTCTTATCCACAACCCACTACAGGGGAGGCTCAGGTGTGGGGCCACCCAGAAACCCAGGCCAAGATTTCCCAACCCTCTGTCCAAGGACCCCTGAGTGTCCAGAGAGCATTTAGCGGTCCCCAGGATGTCCCTCATGGACCTGGATTAAAGCAACTCCCCAGGCCCGTGCACCGATTCATTTAACAAATGTTCACCGAAAATCTACGGTGGCCAGACACTGCTCTGGGCACCAGGGGTAAAGCTATGAATGGGACAAACAAACCCTCTGACCTTGTGAGTGAATGAAACAGACAAGCCCCTTGACCTTGGGGAGCTTATGGTGTAGTGGGAAGGATGAAGAATAAATGAGATAAAGATGTTAAAATATGTAGGCCATTGGGTGATATGTGCTAAGGAGATAAATGGAACAAAGAAGGGGCTGGGAAGTATTGGGGAGGATAAATTTTAGAGAACGAGGCTGGGCATGTCTCAAGGAAGGTGATATTGGAAGACCCAAAGGAAGGGGAAGAAACGTGCCTTGAAGCTTTATGGAGGGAATGGCAGGTGCCAAGGTCCTGAGGTAGGAGCGTACCTTACATGGTGGAGGAATTGCACGGGATCTAGTCTTCCTTCCTGATGCGTCAGCCCCCAACTGCGTTTTAGGGGGGCTCAGTCTGTGGCACCCCATCTCAACCCACCATTGCTTCCTGGAGTTTTTTAACTTTTCACACCTGGGCAAAAACCAAGCCAATTCCAACAAGACCCCAAGAGGGAAGACAAGGCCATGTCAGAAGCCCCCCAGGGATCCCCTGCTGCCCTTTGAGCTCCTGTCCTCCAGTCTGCTCCCTTCTGTCTTCTGCGCATTCCTGGGGCAGCTTGGAGTCTCCCTCACACCTTTGGTCCCATCTCCATGGGAGATGGTGTGACCCTCTTGGTGGGGCAAGTGGCAGGGAGCCCCTATCGTCCTGACCTTCCTTTCCAGAGCTGGAGGCCGGGATTGGTCCTCGGGGCTGTCCTGCCTTGCAGAGACCTGGGGCCTGGTTTACCCACGACTAGCACGAGACCCCCACCCCAGGAGAGAACCCAATCCTCAGGGGAGCTACCGCCTCCCAGGGCTCCCTACAGCGGCACACGCGGGAGAGACGACATGGTCTTGACGTAGCTTCTGGGAAGCCGGCAGCCCCCAGGTCTCTTTGAGTGGATTTAAATCCTAAAGCAGTTAGAGAATCTAGATTCGGTCACTGGCCTGGTTCTCCGGGACACCACCAGAAATGCCTCCCCTGGAAGGCTCCTGGGGTAGAACCTCTTTCTCAACACCCCTTCTCCCAGGAAGAGCAGCAGAACGCTAAGTAAGAGTGTTGTGGCCCGTGTTGTATGTGGGGCCGTATTTAGTGCTCCCTACACTTGGTTCTGATTTGCGGCTGGGCACGGGGCGGGCATGGGGTCATGAGCATCGGGATACCCTGGGGCTTCATTTGAGCCCCACCCCAGACGCGGGAGTCTGAATCTCCCTGTGTGATCTGCAGAAGCCCCCAGTCCTCCCAGTCCCAGAAGCCCGGATGACCCCCTCCCAGCTGTCAGGGCGGGACACGCAAGCCCAGTGCGGGACCCTAGGATTGGCGGAGGTCATGAAATACCGAGGGGCCGCTCCAAACCCCAATTCAGAAAAGCAGCCTTCGTTTCCCCGAGGGTGAGGGGAGGACATGCCAGTCCGACTTGGGGTCTCCTCCTTCGGACCTAGTCTCCCAAATTGGGAGGCTGCCCCTGAGCTCTCGACCTGCCCTCGTCCATCACAGCCTTCGTTCCAGTGTCCCAAAGGAGCGGCAAACACTGCTTTGGAGAAGGCGTAGTTTGGAAGAAAGTGGCTCAGGGCAAGTCCAGGGCTCCATGAACGGAGGGAAACAGTTTCCCCAGCGGAGGGAAACAGTTCGAAGGTTGAGTATGGTCTGATACTATTTCCCTGGTTCGATGGCTCGTACCTGTGCTGGACTCGGAACTTCCCCCCGCCCCACACCCTCCGTCACTTTCGCGAATATTTTTTAATGCCCCCTTTACTAACCAGGAGTGAACTCGTGGATCATAGAACCTACTCGCACTTTACATTGTTTAATAAATATAATGCCCTAACTATAAAAGAAGGGAGACCAAGCATAAAAGTAATTCATAGTAGGGGCCCCTGGGTGGCACAGTGGGTTGGGTGTCGGACTCTTGGTTTCGGCTCAGATCATGATCTCAGGATCGTGGGATCGAGCCCCCTATCAGGCTCCCTGCTCAGGGGAGAGTCCGCTTGGGTTTCTCTCTCTCTCCCTCTGCCCCGAACCCCTGTGCTCGCTCTCTCACTCTCTCTCGCAAATAAAAAAATAAGTCTTTAAAAGACGTAATTTCTAGTAACAGAAGCTATAATGTAATAGATCAGTGCTCAGATATTTGGCCCTACACGTAGAATTAGCCAGCACACGACAGTGTCACATATGGATTTGACACAAGTGTGTCATTTTGGCAACTCAGACACCACCAGCAGGGTCGCCTTAGTGATGTGATGATGTGATTTTCCCAAGTGGTGACCAGACTCCCAATAAAATGGTGTCCTATCTTTACTTGACCCAGTGGTGGTGTGCACAGAAAATTCAGGATTTTTTTTTTTTAAGATTTTTTTTTTTTTGACAGAGAAAGATCACAAGTAGGCAGGGGGTGGGGGGGTGGTAAGCAGGCTCCCTGCTGAGCAGAGAGCCCAGTGCGGGGCTCAATACCAGGACCCTGACATCATGACCTGAGCCGAAGGCAGAGGCTTTAACCCACTGAGCCACCCAGGTGCCCCAAAATTCAGGATATTTTAAAGCTGTGTTCATATGTCAGACCAAATTGGGATCGTGGCTCAGGAATCTTAGCTTGCTTTGGATCTAGGTGGATGTCCAAAAGTTGCGTGGCAGCCAGGCCCCATCTTCCCTGTGTGGGTTTGTCCCTGGCACTGCTGGATGTCCCCCCACCTCTGACCCCTCCCTCCCGCTGTGATGCCGGGAGCCCTCAAGATCGTTGAAACAACCAAAACTTTTGGTTCTTGCAGACCCTGGTTCTCAGCGGTGCCCTTGACTTTCCTGTTCTCTTGGCCTCATTTCCTTCCTTCCCTCTCTCCTCTTGGATGCAGCCCTATTCTCCTGTTTCGTCCAGTTCCCATCCCTCGCAGGGCATCCCTCATCCTGTTGTTTGGGGATGCCAGCCTTTCGCCGGGGGGAGACGTGATGGTTCGTGCAGGCACAGTCTCACCCTGGTCTCTGGGGGAAGGTGGGCCTGGCGGGTGGTGGCAGCGTGTGCGGTGTGTAAGGAAGGGAAATCTGGGGGCTTCTGGGGCCTGCCCTTGGGAGCGGTCACTTTAAAATGCTGCGTGTCAGAGCATATCCAGGTTGTTCAGCTTGCTGCCCTGAAGGAGGGTTCTAAAGAGGCCAAGGTCCCTGGTCCAGCATCCATCTGGAGCAGCCGGTCAGCCTCGCCCTGCGCTGTGATCACTTCCCCTCCGCCTGCCGGGTACTCGGGTACTTACAGAGTCCCTTCCCAACAGCCATGCCTGCAGAGCTGGGGTGAATTCAGCTCCCTAAGCAGGCTGTGTGGTTGGGGCCCCCTTAGTGACGAGAAAACTGAAACTCCGAGAGCCGAAGCAGTTTTGCCCAGAGTCACATAGCACGGGCCACAGGGTGCTGCCTTGCTGCTACCTAGACGTCTCACTGTGGGCAGTGGGCATCTACAGTTAAAGAGAAAGCGGGCAAGAGAACGTGGCCAGAGGCACAGAAGTCCATTTCAAGCCTAGAGAATGAGCTTAATTGGGGAGAGGACGTCTCCTGTGACGAGCCTGTTTTTGTTGGTTTTTTTTTTAAAGATTTTATTTATTTATTTGACAGAGAGAGAGATCACAAGTAGGCATAGAGGCAGTCGGAGAGAGAGGAGGAAGCAGGCTCCCCGCCGAGCAAAGAGCCCGATGCGGGGCTTGATCCCAGGACCCTGGGATCATGACCTGAGCCGAAGGCAGAGGCTTCAACCCACTGAGCCACCCAGGCACCCAAGCCTGTGTTTCTTGATCGTGACACAGGTCAATCTATACTGAGCACTCCAGATGGGCCCGGCCCCAAGCGAAGGTCTTCACATTGATGAGTACATTTGCAAAAATGAAGTTTGCAAAAAAAAAAAAAGCAAACCCAGGCTCAGAGAGGTGCAGTCACTTGTGCCAGGTCACACAGCTCGCAAGTGACAAAACCAGGACTTGACCCTGAACCCATGTTCTTGGCTGCTACCAGCATAGATGGCACTGTTGGCCCCAGCGTACTTGACCGCTAGCCATCAAGCTGCTGAGGACATTGGAGTATTTTCTCAGTCTGGAAGGGAGGGAGATATGAGAGATGGCACCCCGGGAGAACTGATCTCAGACCAACCAACGGCAACACTGACTCCGGGACCATGAGCAGTAGAGGAGCTCCTCTCGGGCTGCACTTGACTAATGGCTTTGAGTCACTCTGTTGGCATTGACACCAATGACGGCCCGCACACTGAGGGTCAGTGTGAGTCTTCCTCCTCACCCTGGCCATTTGAACATGTGGGGCTTCCCCAGTCCATCCTTTCCTGGAGAAGGGAGAGGAGTCCTAGTTATAGAGCAAGTTGTTCCCCTTGCTCCCCTCTCTTCCACCTGTGTCCCTGCCACTTGGTCAGGTAGGCACACAGTTCATCATTCTGGGGAAGAGCTATGGAATAAGTCCACCCAACCAACCACTCACCCCAGATGGCCTGTAACTGGGGCGCTTCTCACCATCTTTCTTTCAACAAATATTTATTGAGCATCTTTTCTGCCCCAGATACTGTCCTTGAGGCTGGGGATCCACTGATGAGCCTCTGTCATTAAGAAGTCATAGGCAAGAGCGCCTGGGCGGCTCAGTGGGTTAAAGCCTCTGCCTTCGGCTCAGGTCATGATCTCAGGGTCCTGGGATCAAGTCCCGCATGGGGCTCTCTGCTCACCAGGGAGTCTGCTTCCTCCTCCTCTCTCTCTGCCTGCCTCTCTGCCTACTTGTGATCTCTCTCTCTCTCTCTCTGTGTCAAATAAATAAATAAAATCTTAAAAAAAAAAAAAGAAGTCATAGGCAAGAAGTGAATAATAAACAGGTAGCCTCAGGCAATCGCTTTAGATAGTGATACATGCATGAAAGACATGGAACGCTACATCAAAAACCAGTGATGTACCGTATGGTGGCTAACATAACATTAAAAAAAAAAAAGGAAATGACATAGTGATTTGAAGAAACATAGCTTGGGGTTAGGTTAAAAAAAAAAACTAGATCAGAGAGTCAGAGAAGGCCCCCCTAAAGAGGCAACATTTATACTGAGGCCAGAAGGTGTGAACCATGTGAAATCTAGGGAAGGGCATTCCTGGCAGAAGGTACAGCAGGAGCAAAGGCCCTGAGGCAGTAACAAGGTTGGGATGTTCAAGGAACGGAAAGAAGGTCTGTGGGACGTGAGTGTAGTGAGTAGGAATAAAGAGCTAGGCAGTGACATCACCAGTGGGCCAGGCCACTAATTCCGCCTCCCCGCCTCCCCACCCCCCTGCCACCCACACCATCCCTGCCCCTGCCACCGAATACTCACTGTCTCAGTTTCCCCTGCTCCTTGCTGCAGTAACAAAGATACAAATGTGGTGGCCTAAAACAACACACATTTATGCTCCTACAGCTCCGGAGGTCTTAGGTCTGGAGGCTCTAGAGGTGAATGTTTCCTTACCTTTTGCAGCTGCTAGAGCTGCATTCCTTGCCTTTCTTGGCTGGTGGCCCCTTCCTGCCCCTTCAGAGCCAGCATGTGGCCTCTTGCTTCCGCGGGTCACATGGCCTTCCTCTCTTGTGGCAGATCTCCCTTGGCTTCCTTCTGATAAGGCCCCGTGGGATGGCATTTAGGGCCCACCCACTTAATCCAAGATAATCTCCCCATTTTCAAGATCCTTAACTTTATCACCCCTGCAAAGACCCTCTTTCCACATAAGGTAACATATGTGGGTTCCAGCGGTGAGGGCTTGATGTCACCAGGGGGCCATTTTCAGCCCACCATACTCATCCAGCCAGCCCCGTGGAGAATGCTGTGGCCAGGTCCTGGACTGGCCATTACTGTGAGGTCTCTCTGGACTGGGTTCAGTGACCTTACTTCTAGTCCCCCCCTTTGCCACTCAGCAGCTACATATTTCAGGAAAGCCCCTGGACCTCTCTGGGCCTCAGTTTCCCCATCTGTAAAAGTAGTATGTGGACCAGGTGAGCCCTAAGACTCCTTCCTAACTCTCGTCCAGGTTCCTCCTTAAGGTCAGTAGTGAGTTCACTCAGCACAGGCCGGGCAACTGACCAGTCTACCTCCTGTCGAGCCCCCCCACACCCCCAAAGGTACACGGCTCCATGTGACCTCTCCAGAACATCACTCTAGGGGGAGGACCTTGAACATCCCTTCAGGTCACAGGTCACAAACTGGGGATTGAAGGTCGCACCCAGATCGCCTGCCAGTTTTATTGGGAGGCCTACAGAGTTTTCTGAAAAATGATTTTGTGGCAAAATAGAGTAAGAGGTTTCACAATAAAACTGATTTCCAGCCTCTCAGAAATAGAGTATCAGAAGAGCTATTAGCACCAGGTCTATCCGTGGGGAGACAGCCAGCCTGGGGAGCTGGGCGGGGCCTGGCGTGGGCTCCCCAGTCCCCGCGGGATCCAGAGTCCGCCGATCTGCTCAGCCCGGACGCTGTAAACACTGGAGGTTGAGGGTCCCGTCCAGTTTTTGTGACGGGAACCATTACAGTCCTGACTGTGGCTGAGCCCAGAGGCTTCGTCTCACTTCTCAGCCAGAGCACTGCGGCAAAATGCCAGCTCTCAAGAGCCTGCTCTTCCGTTTCGTCGTCTTGCCCAGCACGATGAGATCCAGAAGAGAGCTTTGCAGGGACCTCAGACTAATTCTTCCACGGCCCCCAAGTCTTCCTGCTTTAACTCAGCCCCCAATATCTGAGACCAGGTGGAGGGCGGACGGTGAGAAGGGGGTCAGAGTGTAGTGTGGTGTCTGAGGAGGGACGCAGCACGTTTTCTGCCGGGACCAGCTGCTCCTCAGCGGCCTCCTCGCCTGGTTAGGGGGGGAGCAGGCGGCCCCTACTTCCAGACTGTGTCCGACACACAGGCCCGGCCCGCCTGCTCACCATCCTGGGTACTCAGGGCTGGTTAGTGGCCGGCACTGGGCTGACCAGCACCTGTGCAAACTTCCCGTGGAATTGCCCCAGGACCCCCACACGCCCTGCCTGCGAGTCCAAGGCCCGGCTTGCAGGAAGCCTCAGCTGGAAGGAGCTGGGGGAGGTTTTCAGAAGGTCTAGAGATGCCAGACTGAATGTTAGCTTGGGTATGATTGTCCAGCTAGCAAAGTGGAAGGAAAGGGCTTTCGTTTAGAAACAGAAAATGCTCGCCCACTGGAAGGTAGAGCGTCATACCTGGTCTTACGAGGAGAAAGAAGAGAAGGAGCCGGGAGGACATTGACATTTCTGACCGGGAAGGAGCCTTGCTGTTCCCTCTAGAGTCAGGCCCGTAGCCCTCCCAGGAAGACGAGTCTTCAAGGAAGTCCGTGTGGACCACATGGGGTGCTTCTGACAATGCACATCCAAGGGTTCCCACCTAGACCCGCTGCCTCAGACTGTCCAGGGGGCAAGTTCATCAGTTCATTCTGATGCCCCCTAAAGTGTGAGAACTGCCACATGTGACTACACAATGGCTCTGGGGACCCTGGTCTACCTAGAATGCAAGCCCCGTGGAGGAGGGCCCATGCAGGGGACTGGGGATGCCCGAGAAGGGGTAGAAGCCACATAGTGAAGGCAGGTTCTTCAGTCCCATCTGGGAACAAGGGGCAACTAGTGAATAAATCCTCGTAGACGTAGTGATGGGCATAGAGCAAGGATGGGAGGGACTGTGGAGGAAGCCTGAGATTGGGGTCTTCAGCCACACCTAAACCAGTGCTTCTCACTAAGGAAGGGTATATTTTGTTTCCTCCCCAAAAAGACACTGGGCAATGTCTAGAGACATTTCGGATTGTCGCAACTGGCAGGGACTGTGGAGGGGAGAGGGGTGTTCTTGGCCTCTAATGGGTAGAGACCAGGGATGCTGCTAAACATCCTACAGTGTCCAGGATAGCCCCCACAACGAAGAATGGTCCAGTTCCCAAAATAGCAATAGTTCCAGGTTGAGAAACCCTGATCTAAACTGAAACCACTCTAGGAAGCTGGGCAGGACCAACATTCATGAGTACTGGCAGAAGAGAGTCACCCTCCAGGCATGTGAGAAGTCAAGACAGACCCTATCCACATCCATCTGTGGGCTCCCAGCATATTTATTTAAATGAAGAAATGATACATGAAAGTGACCAGGCTCTCTGGTGCGCCTGGGTGGCTCAGTGGGTTAAAGCCTCTGCCTTCAGCTCAGGTCATGATCTCAGGGTCCTGGGATCGAGCCCCGCATCGGGCTCTCTGCTCGGCAGGGAGCCTGCTTCCCCCTCTCTCTCTGCCTGCCTCTCTGCCTATTTGTGATCTCTCTCTCTCTGTCAAATAAATAAATAAAATCTTTAAAAAAAGAAAGAAAGAAAGTGACCAGGCTCTCATTCATCAGATAAATACATTCAACACCTCTACCCCATTTGGAGGGAAAACTCAATATCTAAATTTGAGGTTCTTCAGCAGTATGAGGTTCAAGCAAATGTCTTCTCCACCACCCCTTTAAGCACTGTTCTCAGTGACTCTCAGCTAGGGGAACAACAAGAAGGAAACATCTGACTTTCAGGCTTTCTCCACTGCTCACTGGTGGTGTGACCTTTGACAAGTTATCTTAATCTCTCTGAGCTTCAGTTACCTTACTTGTCAGTGAAGACACCCATGTTTAATTAGTTCTGACTATGTGTTAGGCATTTTACACGCATGACCTTGTTCAACCCTCAGGAGAGGAGGGGAATGCAGTGGGTGTTGAAGGTTGAGTAGGAGTTGGTTCTTGGCAGAGGGAACATGAAAGGGCATTCCAGGGAGGTCAAGTATAAAGGTAGGAGCAGACAACAGGGAGCTCTTTGGGATAAGGAGAGAGTGGAGATCAGGACTGAGAATGATGAGAAGAGAGAGTCTGGAAGGGAAGCAGAGAATTCCCGAAGTCCTGTGCCCTATGAACAAGACATGACAGCTTAGAAAGGGTCTGAGTATCCCTGCCCGTGCCCTCCAACCCCCAGAGAACATGCTGTTTCTCAGCAAAGGCGATGTATACCTTCGTTTCCCAGGCTTCAGAGACATTAGGGCTTTGAGGACCACTGTCCATTGCTATAACCACCAGCCACATTTAGCTACTTAAGTTTCATTAAAATTAGATAAAATTTCGGATCCAATTTCTCATTGACCACAGGCACATTTTAAGTACTCAGTAGGCACATGTAACCAGTGGACAACATAGATATAGGAGGTTCCCATCATCACAGAAAGTTCTACCAGACCATGCTGGCTTAGAGCAATCTTGGCTGTTTTATACAGAACCAGCATTTTTCCTATTTCTGTTTCTGTCTGATCAGCCCATAAACACATCAGTAGAAAGAATAACAGCAGGGGTCACACAGCTAAGGGCTATATGCTTAACCTCATTTAACCATTGCTGCAACCCCATGAACTAGGTATTATTAACCCTGCTTTAGAGATGAATAAATGTAGATTCAGAAGGCGTAAGTACCCAAAGTTGCAGCACTTATAACCAGCAGAGCCAAGAGTTGAACCCAATGCCACCCAACCGATAGCCCACACTCTTAACCAACAAGGCACCCTGCCCATCGAACCCATCAAGCCGCTAGATCCCAGGGTGAGCAGATTCGCCACAAGGAGCCAGATTTTCCCCTCACATCTGGTTATCACTGTCAGACTGGAAGCTGGGAATCTATGAAAATCTACTGATTTTGCTCCTGGGCAAACAAGCAAAAAAAGCCTGACCTGGATGTTCCTCCTGGTCCCATATTAAAAATATTCTCTCGGGGCGCCTGGGTGGCTCAGCTGTTAAGCGTCTGCCTTTGGCTCAGGTCATGATCCCAGGGTCCTGGGATCGAGCCCCGCATAGGGCTCTCTGCTCGGCAGGGGGCCTGCTTCTCCCCCTACCATTCCCTCTGCTTGTGTTCCCTCTCTCGCTGTGTTTCTCACTGTCAAATAAATAAAATCTTTAAAAAAAAAAAAAGTGCATTTTAGGGGTGCAGGGAGCCTGACGTGGGGCTCGATCCCAGGACTCTGGGACCATGACCTGAGCCGAAGGCAGAGGCTTTAACCCACTGAGCCACCCAGGTGCCCCCAAATAAATAAAATCTTTAAAAAATATATATATTCTCTCCCAGCCCATCACACAGGACTCATAAATAAGTTTGTGTTGACAAAACACCTCACATGCATTATTTAAACAGAGGTGTTCAAGGCTCTTATAAAGGGAGCAGGGAGAGGGGGGATAAAAGCAGGTCTCCCTGAAGATTCACAACAGACAAGCCCTGTGAGCCATTTCGTTTCAGAGTTGCCTAGGTAATCGTTCCCTGTGATTTTTGCAAACTGGCCTCATTCACCAAGAGAGGTTGGATTACTTGCTCTTTAGTCTCTGGCTTGGAGTAACTACTTTTTCCTGTCTCTGTTTAAAAAAGGAAGGGTCTGGGCCAAGCCTCAATCAGATATAGTTTCAAATACCAGCCCTTCTCTGTGCTTACTGTGGGACCCTGGGAAACGTACATAACCTCTCTGGGCTCAGTTTTGTCATGTGTAAAATAGTCTGTTGAGAGTAAATGAAGTCACTTCTCTGCCCGCACCTGGTATGTTACAGATGTTCAAACAGTGTCAACCTCTCGTCTCTGCCGAATCCCCATTTATAGTCATGTGATATCATAGGATCGGGCGTTTCAGAGCTGAGAGGGAGCTGAGTGACATTTAGAGCAGCCATCTCAACAGAAAAATCCCTCTGTTTATCACCATGTAGGTAAACCATTGGCTTGTGAAATGTCTGTAATCAAGAACCACTCCTTGTGTGTTTTGGTGACATTTTCAAGAGGGTAAAACAGAATGTTCCCTCTGACAGTTGCAGACCTCTCCACGCAGAAGAGTGGAGGTGGCTCTGACGCAGGCCACCAGTGCCTTGTGAAACACAGCACTGAGCCTCCACTGGCCAGAGGGGCCACTCAGGGACGGGCTCTCAGAGCTTGAGCCCTGACTTCCGACTGATCCCGAATGACTATCGGTGCCAGACTAGGGGTTGGGGGAAATGATGGGACCGGGATCAGAAATCCCTAAGGCCGGGAAGGTAGAAAAGAGGACTAGGTAAGGGTCAACCTCGACACCTGGGACCAAAACCAGGAGGAGCCCCAGAGCAACCCATGGTGCCCAAAGCTGGGAACAGTCAGATGCTAAAGTCAGAGTGAAGGTGGGTAGGAGGGTTAAAAAGTGGCCCGTTGTCAGGAAGCAGGAGGGCAGAGTTCAGAAGGGGGAAGGACGGAGGTGAGGCAGGGCTGGTCAGAAGGTCTGGATTTTGATGCAAAATCAGTCCTATCTCAGCTGTGACTTCTCTCCATCTTTAGAGGATGGCCAGGCTGTGGAACCTAGCTGAGAGCATCTCCTCCTGAATCCGAGTTCAAGAGCAGAGAGCCAGGAAAGTTTTACAGCTAAGAAGTCAATACTTAGATTTAAGAACAAGTCTGAGTTTGAATCCCAACTTGGCTGTCTGTAGCTGTGTGACTTAGGCTAGTGATTTAATCTCTGTAAGCCTCCATCTCCTTATCCGATGATGATTATGGCGATTATGATTATAGTAATGAAGATGCTAAGATTGTGACAATGGAGGAGGATGATGCTGCTGGTAGTGATGGTGATGATAATGAATAGTATGATGTAAGGCGGGTGATGTTGGTAATGATGAGATTATGGCAATGGCGATGGTGATAATGATGGTTATGCTGATGAGGAGAAGCTGGATGGTGATGATCATTAGAATAATGGTGGTGATGGTGGTGGTATCAGTGGAAGTTTGGGTGGTGGTGGTGGTGGCAGCAGTGGCAGTGGCGATGATGGTGATGGTGATGATGGCAATAGTAATGATTGGTGATGGTGATGATGATGATGTGATGGGGTGGGGTGGTGATAGTGATGATAGTGATTCTATTGATGGTGATGATGGTGGTGGTGATGGTGATGATGGTGATGGCAATAGTAATGATTGGTGATGATGATGATGTGATGGGGTGGGGTGGTGATAGTGATGATAGTGATTCTATTGATGGTGATGATGGTGGTGGTGATGGTGATGGTGATGATGGCAATAGTAATGATGGTGATCTTGGCAATGGTGATGATGCTGGTGATGGTGGTGGTGGTGATGCTGATGATGCTGGTGTTGGTGATGAGGGTGGTGGTGGTGATGCTAATGCTGATGGTAGTGATGCTGGTGATGGTGGTGTTGCTGGTGGTGATAATGCTGTTGATAGTGATGAGGGTGGTAGTGGTGATGCTGGTGATGGTGATGATGCTAGTGATGGTGATGAGGGTGGTGGTGGTGATG
>CM053616.1:59341805-59357902 GCA_028646535.1 Procyon lotor | reverse complement strand
TTACTGAGCCAGTCCCCCATAATGGACACTTAGGTCATTGCCAATATTTTGCCACGACATTGCTGTAATGAATGACATTGCTTAAATCCTTCACACGGCACATGGGCAGGCTTTTCAATAGCATAAATTCCTAGAAGTGGAATTGTGGGCTCAATGATCATATACATTTGTGACTGGGGCAGAAATTGAGAAATGGCTCACTGTGAACATTGTCGCAACCCTCCCAGCTAAGCAGGGGAGCGGTGGTGTCCCCATAGCCTCACCAGCCTAACGTGTTATCGAACTTTTCGGTCTTTGCCAGTTTGCTGAGATGTGTTTTGACAGCTGAGTCGATACTGTTTCTGAGCATGGAGACATTTGGCTAGAGATCAGCAGTGCCTCGTTCTCACCTGCTTGGGCAGCTCACAGACCAGGCCAGTGCAACCCTATTAAAGCATATGAATTTGCCACCCATCCTCTGCACTGCAATGAATTATGGGAGGAATGGCGCGTGGGAGGTCAGAGCAGGGAGATGGCCCAAGTCATCTTCTTCTCTCCACCTGCCTCCGGCCCTGGATGGCACAGGGCAGGTTGCCAGGTTCTGTCTTCTCATGTACCTGGATGAACGGCACCTTTCGCTACCAGCTCACTTGAGGAATGACCCAAAGCCTCTCTACATAGCCTCCCAAGGAGCAGAGGGGACATTCTAGAGCCTCAGTGGGGATTCCTTTCCTTAGCTGCTGATAGCTGGCCAGGAAAATAAGGATGTCAGGGGTTTTGCAGTAGGTCAGAGCAATGCTCCCCCTGGCTAGTTACTCACCCTCCTGCAGTGACATCTAGGAATGCTTGAAAGAGGAGCAACAGTAGAGACTTCTGTTATGCTGTCCTTAAAACTCAGGGCCACACCGTGAGCCATGAGGGGGCTATTTTCCTTTCATGATTAAATGAACAAATAAAGTTAATATTCTTCTTTGTATTTCCTTTCTTAACTGAAAAGGAAGGGGTATTGCTGTAATTCAAATCCTCCCAAGGCAAAGAAAAACAGAAAGAGACAGCCTCAGGCTAGATCTGGGCTCTGGAAATGATTTGTTAGGTCTGCACTGTATTGCCCTAAGGGGTAATTTATATTTGTACTTTGAATTTACTGCAAGTGTTTTGAAATTTTATATGAGTATCATATTCATAGCTTCTCTTTAAAAATGTGGACACTCTATGACCTCAAGCCTATATCTTTATGGGACAATAATCTGCACAGACTGAGTAGCAGCCGCCCCTCTAGACAGAGCATGGACTTTTCAGTTTGCCACAATCCCCACTACTCCTTATTGTGCCTCTCCTCTTAAGACCATTGTCTGGTTGTTACTTTTTATAACATCAGTGCTATGGATTTTCTTAGGATGAAAGGTAAATATTTTTACATCCATGACTTTATTTTAAGAGGCAGGTAGAAATTGACCAGGAGGTTTGTATGTTTCAGGAAACATGAGAAAGAGTTCTTGTTGTACAGAAATGAAGAATATTCTTATATGTTTAATATGCACTTGAGTGTTCTGTTTTGAAACTAACTAGCCTGCTTTGCTAATTTACCTTACCTACCTACCTGTCTTCTCCGGGTATGAGTTTGTAACTGCTGGTTTGCATTAACTCCTGAGACCTGACCTACAGATTCAAAGCAGAGGCTGCCTTGACCCCACCAGAAAGACCCTTAAAGTCATTGCTGAATTCTAAGCAGTGGCAGGATGATGACCATTTCCTTTTATGCTGTCTACCTCGGTTAGACAGTAATAGCTTAGAAACCAGGGGCACCTGGGTGGCTCAGTGGGTTAAAGCCTCTGCCTTCGGCTCAGGTCATGATCTCAGGGTCCTGGGATCGAGCCCCGAATCGAACTCTGCTCGGCAGGGAGCCTGCTTCCCCCCCTCTCTCTGCCTGCCTCTCTGCCTACTTACGATTTCTCCATGTGTCAGATAAATAAATAAAATCTTAAAAAAATAGCTTAGAAACCATGACCTTGAACTTCAAGCCTGAGGAGTGGGGCTCTCAATACTGGGAATG
Organism: Procyon lotor; assembly: GCA_028646535.1. Lineage (NCBI taxonomy): Eukaryota > Metazoa > Chordata > Mammalia > Carnivora > Procyonidae > Procyon > Procyon lotor. The sequence continues at coordinate 59,355,870 of CM053616.1, read as the reverse complement.
GGGCAGGAGTAACTACTAAGACCACTGCCCTCTTTTCAGAGCTTCATGGTGCAGTGATCAGCGTCTTAGGTCAGGCAGGCTGCTCTAATTCCAGAATTCCATAAACTGGGTGGCTTACAAACCACAGACATTTATTTCTCACAGTTCTGGAGGCTGGGAAGTCCAAGATCAAGGCACCAGCAATTCAGGGTCTGCTGAGAGCCCACTTCCTGGTTCGTGGCAGGGGTCTTCTCACTGTGTCCTCACAGGGCAAAAGAGGCATCTCTCTGGGGTCTCTTTTTGAAGGTGATCTAATCCCTTCCCCAAGGCCCCACCCACTCACACCCTCACCTTGGGGATTAGGTTTCTACACATGCATTTTGGGGTTGGAGGGCCTTAAACATTTTGTCCATAGCCATCAGGGAGCGGTGCTAAGAACTTGCCTTAGGGCCCCTCAAAAGTGGTCATTCCCTTTGTCTGGAAGAGATAGGGTGCTGGACAAGGTAGGACAAACCACATCTTCCTGAGGTTAGACAGTTTTAGAATTGAGTCCTGGATTCGTGACATACAGATCATCCGTGCCAGGATGTGCATTCTCTCCTTTATCAATGGCAGATCCTCAGTGTCGTCTCTGACCCCAAAACCACCAGCCAGCAAGATCATCCTGGCTCAGTTGTCTGTGACTCAGTTTTCCAAATGCATCTCAGAAGTACAGCTGGAAGAGGGTAGAGATCCAAATGCCTGGTTTTATTTGAGTCTCAGCCCCAGAGCTAAGGAAGCAGCCCTGTTACCTCCTGCTGGACATCTCCATAGCCACAGTGCTGAGAAATGTTTCCCAGGCTGAGCAAATTAATAGAAAACGTAATGTTCTTTCCGTCCTAACAGACCAGCATATATGCTTAGCCTCTTCTCTATCTGCTCAAAGCTACTTTACCTAGAGCTCCCGGGATCAGCTTCCTTCCTCCCAGTTGTAACCCACATTCGCTGCTTTTTTAGGCATCTGCAGGGGGTTAGCATTGTTAATAACACAAAAAGAGACCCAGCCACTACCTGCTTTCCCGAGTCAGGAAGAGAGGAGGTGAAAAAACAGCTGGTCTGCATTTTCCCCGACTGGGCAAAAGGCAATGGAGTCCAAGGGAAGCAGGATGGATACAGGCTAGACAAGAGAAAGAACTTCCTGATTCAGAAGATTGTTAGCTCCCCAAAGGAACAGTGAGGTCTGCCCCATCCTTCTTGATTCTCTCCTTTATCCAGAGTCAAGGAAAATCAGCCACAGAAGCACCTTCTCCTCAGTCGGTCTCTGGAGGCTGAGATGTTCATCTCTGTCTAGTGGTGATTTTTCTTGCTAACGGTCTGTTTCAGCAGTTGGTACAGCCAGTGAGACTTAAGTCCCTCGTCACCAGAGCACAGTGTGTGAATGATTGTAATGCTGGGTTGGGTTTTTTTGTTGTTTTGTTTTGTTTTGTTTTGTTTTGTTTTTAAGATAGAGAGCAGGAGCAGGGAGGAGAGGGAGAAGCAGGCTCTCCGCTGAGCAGGAAGCCTGACATGGGGCCTGATCCCAGGATCCTGGGATCATGACCTGAGCCGAAGGCAGACGTTTAACCAACCCATGGAATGCTCAACTTTAATATCACTTTGCAAACTGTATTTGGCCTGGTCTGGTGGATAGAATAAATCAGTTCACCCGTCACCAAGCCTTCACCCAGCACCTACCACGTGCATAGCTCTGGTGTGGAAACAAAGATGAATAAACCTCGTCCTCCCTGCCCTTAAGACCTTCACAGATGAATGTGGGGAGACAGACAGGAGTACAGTGCGATTAATCCTAAAATACAAAGGGACACCAAACACTGTAGGAACATAAATACCTCGGCAGGTATCAGGAAATATTTAGCTGAAGAGGTACCATTTGAACTGGGTTTTGAAGGTCATGTAGGAGTTTGTCTAGTAGAAAGTAGGAAAAGGTATTATAGGACGAGGAACCGCTCTGGCAGATATAGGATATACTGCATTCTTTTTTCTTGCTAAGCATCATTGTTAGACCTCTGAGGTTGTCTGTAGTGCCGATACCACCTGGGACACATACTGAATTTAACGCCATTCTAAAGGCCCTTGACATAATAATCCTCTTAAGTGAAAATGCTATCCTATGTAAATGACTTAAGAAATTTCTGCTGTTGGTCCATTCTCCCTGCAAAACCTCAGCATTTGAATCAAGCCCTTCTCTGCTTCCCTTTATTTATTTATTTATTTATTTATTTATTTATTTAGGGGCCCCTGGGTGGCTCAGTCAGTTAAGCATCTGCCTTCGGTTCGGGTCATGATGCCAGTGTCCTGGGATTGAGTTGAGTTGGGCTCCCTGCTCAGCGGGGAGCCTGCTTTTCCCTCTCCCTCTAACCCCTCCTCCCACTGTGTGTGCTCTCTCCCTCTCTCAAATAAATAAATAAAATCTTCTTTTAAAAAGATTTTATTTATTGAGTGGGGAGGGGCAGATGGAAAGGGGAAAGAGAATCTTAAACAGACTCCATGCCCAGTGCAGAGCCCGATGTGGGGCTCCATCTCACAATCCTGAGATCATGACCTGAGTCAAAATCAAGAGTTGGATGCTTAACCGACTGAGCCACCCAGGCGCCCCTGCACTTCCCTTCTTATTAGGCAATTCTTTCCTTGCCAGCCTGATTTGCTTTCCGAAGGGGAAAGGGGTGAATTGTGTCCTGCTTCAGGGCTGAATGTCTGTGTTCAGATACTAATTAAGCATCAGTCTACTCCTTGGATGTGAGGGAGGGTCTTGGGCCTGGGGGAGGTGGGATTCCCAGTGGGGCTCCCCCGTCTTATTCAGCCCACTGCCCTTCTCTCCACCCTCTTGCTGACCCTGGCAATCAGGTAATCAGATAAATGACAGTTACATCAAAATCCCCCTCCCCACCCCTACCCCTTCACCCAGAGCCTGGCATTTCCTCACCCCTGGGGACATGGGGCTTGCTGGCTGCTTTCAAAATGTCAAAATCTGTTGAGGAGCTTTTCTGTACTATGAAGTGCTAGCATCATCCCGGTGCCTGGAAAGCCCCAAATTAGGAGGCGAGGGGAGGGGCCGTGCTCGTGGGTCCCCAGCGATCAGAGGATCAGAGGGGGGTCAGGGTGCCTCTCCACCCAGGCACGCACCCCAGCTGGCCAGCGGGTGCTGGCTTTGCTGAAAGCCAGAAGCAGGCCGCCGGTCCCAGCCGGGCTGCTGTGTCTCAATGATGAAGGCAAACGGGCGACACTCCCTGCCCCTCAGGGACAACTGCCCCTCAGCGACAACCCAGCCAGCTGCCGGGAAACCTGCACGTTAATGAAGGCAAGATAAAAATAACAATAATGCGGATCCCCGTACCCCTTGTGGGGTTGTGGCCACTCACGCCCTCAGACTCCCCACCCCCGACTCTGGGACTGCTCCAGTTGGGTCTCCTCCTCCCGGCGAGCTTGGTCAGACAACAAACTATCATCTGCACGGAGGCTCTGTTTCCTAACAGGCCCGTCCAGTTGCGAGGAGGTGAGGTGAGAAGCAACCGCGTCTGTCGTAATAGCAGCTGGTACGTGTGTTCAGACCCGGAGGGTGCAGTGCCAACACTTCAGGTCCCTGGTCTCAGGGAGCCGCCCACCCCAACCCAATGAAGTACTGTCACCCCCATTTCACAGATGACTAAACTGAGGCCCAGAGGGTTCACTTGAGGGAGGTCATGTGACTCGCAAGTGGCAGAGCCGCACAGCCCGCTCTGAACTCTTAAAGGCTCAGCCCGGAATCAGTGCTCTGAAAATGTGCATCATTATTATTGTTGTCGCTGCTGTTTCATTTGGCTGATTATTGTATGGCTCATTTAGATACAGTTTTACTGCTCATTGTTACATGGCTCACGTGAGGCAGATAGGGCAGGAAGCAAGCCTCCATGCCTGGAAAGGGAATGTGAGCAGCTACCGAGTCTTGGTGACAGAGCTGCCCCTCTCGCCCTCTGTGACTCCGCCATCATCCTTGTCGATCATGATCGAGGCAGCGTGCATCTTTCTGCTGCAGGGGGGTCAGCCTCTAAGAGTCCACGGGGCCGGCAGCTGGGTCTACAGTGGGAAGGCCTAGTCTTTGAGGGCCTGAATCCCACGCCCTGCTCTGTTGCCTGTTAACTGTTAATTTGAGGATAGTCATTTCACCTCTCAGAGCCTCTGTCTTCTCCTCTGAACAATGGGTTACGGTGAGGACTCGACGAGCCAGGAGATGTGCAGTGGCCCAGCCCCACTCAGCCACCGAATAGGCATTTACTAAACTTTGCTTGTGATGGAAGTTGAGAAGTTCACCATCTGGGCATTGTCTTTTCATCAAACGGTTGACTTGACTTCCAGAAACTTCCAGAATCTTCCAGAAATTTCCACTTCTGAGATGAGCTGCAGACATCACACACACACACACACACACACAGCAGTTATCACATGGTCATATTTGGGTTTTGGTAGCGTTATATTCAGATGTTCCCTGCAGACCCACCCGGTGGGTTTCAGCAGATTCACTGGCTCTGTCTAGGGTAACCTCTCAGGGTGTGCATTGATTACTCCTTTCCATGAGCCTCTCTGAGCACCTGAGGAAACCCCTGTCTTTTGAGATGAATCTCTGTCTGTGGGAGGGTGCCCCAAATCGCTAGCTGTGAACTCCCACTAAGCTTGGGATTGCCCCCAGCTCTGTCGGACCAGCTTTCCCTTGGCTTGATCCAGCTCGTGACCAGTATAAGACATCCAGGTTGGATTTTCCCAAAAGCGCTTTAGTAGCTCCCTCTTTCTCTCCTCACCCAGTGTTCCAAGGATGCCCTCACACAGGGGACAAAAGAAGCCTCAACAGAGATACTTCCCCGGAACTGATGTGGAACGGAGTCTCCCTCAGCCCCCAATGGCAGCAGAATCCAAACCTTGCTGCTATTTCGCTTCCCTCCACCCATGCCTGACCCTCGGGCTGCTGACCCTCAGGCTCTTTCTCATCACTCAGCCAGGAGACCAGCCCTCCAGGCCCGGACCATAGGTGGGCAGGGCCAGGGCGGAGCCAGGAAGCGGGACCTGACTTAATGGGGGTTTGGGTTCAGCCCTGCAGGAATTTCCACATATTTTGCTAACCGTTTGTTTTAATAGTGAATATATTCAAAGCAAGCTGTCCTGACTGTTTCCAGTAGGACAATGATGTCTGGGTCAGGGATCAGTGATATCGCCCCCACGCTTATACACGGCATCAAACCCTATTCATGTTCTTTTGCCAGATAAGCCACGTCAGGTCAAAGTCCTTTTTCCTCCACGCTGGGCAGACGGATACCCCTCCAAACAGAGATCCTCAGAGGTTCAGAGGTTTATAGCACTTTCATTTTCTGAGTCTCGCAAGATACCTTAAAAGGTAAAAAGTTCAAAACGTGATCTGCAGCCTTGTGCATTTTAAATATTTACCTTTAGCAAGGTAATGCTTCTAATACATGAATGCACACAGTACAAATGTGATAGAATGAGGTTGAGCCACAAGGTAATTTACAGGATTTCTTTTAAAATCAAGATTCATCATGCACATATATATTTTGGTCTGGTGATGGGACCAAGTTCAAAGTTGTCTACTAACATCTAGCCACTTTGCAATGTCAGTGCTACGTAAGCATCTCCTAAGCAATGTAACTTAGAGACCCCTTCCCTGCAGAGGCCCTGGTCTCTGGATCCAGCTATGGGGGTCTGACTCTGGAGCCCCTCCTTCTGGAATTACCCTCCACAGAAAACAGCCTGTTGAATCGGGGGTTAGAGAGAGGAGGGCAGAGAATCTGTGGTTTCGAGCTTCCTTGGATTTATTATACAGAATGAATCACTTTAGAGATAATGTTTTGAAGACACTACTAGGAAATTATACTGGAAGGTCCAAAACACAGTTGGTTAAGTTTTATAAGTAGCAATTTTTTCCTCGCACGGGTGGGTGCCTACCTACTCGTTTACGGGTCTGCCGTCCCGGACCCTGACCAGCCACAACTCACAACCCGGTTACACTTGCCACGGAGGGCACGGTGTGTGGCTCTGGCCCCTGGGGTGGCTGGTGTGCTACCCAGCTCAGCCCCAGGATGGTGCCCTCATTTTAGGACAAGCCTAGACAGACAGGCTGCTGCAGGCCTAGAAGGGAGACTCTGTCCTGGGCGCTAGCATCGAAGAGTCAGAAGCTACTTGCTTCATACAGGTTGGGCTCTAGCTCCTGGATTGTTTCCTAGGGCTGTTGCAACAAAGCATCACAGACTGGGTTAAACAGCAGAAACATTCTGGAGGCTAGCGATCTCCTGAAATCAGGGTGTTGGCAGATTGGGTTCTTCCCAGGGTCCTGGAGGAGAATCCTCCCCGGGGCTCCCTCCGTGGCTTGTGGATGGCGTCCTTGTGTTCAAGGACATCCTTCTCCCTGTGTGCGTATCTGTCTCGAAATCCTTTTTTAGAAGGGCAGCAGTCATATTGGAGTAGGGCCCACCCAAAAGACCTCATTTTAACTTAAAGACCTCACTAAAGACTCCAAATAAGGCCATATTCTGAGGTGCTGGAGGTTAGCATATAAATGCTATATGCATATAAATGCATATAAATGCACTAGCATATAAACCCGGGAGGGACACAGTTTGACCCCTACCAGTTCCTAAAATGCTGTTGTCTCCCAGGGCCTCCTTCCCTGCTGTCAGGGGCTTGTCCCCATTCCACGGTGAGGCTCCTGACTGTGACAGCCCGTAATTGGGGAAGGGCAAGGTGCTTGGCTTCTGTGTCTAGATCTTCCAGATTCTGAGGTCTTGTGTCTATCTCCCTGCCTTCAAAGCGCCCCTCTCCCTCCACCTTCCTGTCACTTCCGCTCCTTACTCCCCAACTTGTGCTAGAAGGCTTGCCGCCCTCCTACCCTCTCCCACCCCTCTGCACCTGGCGGCCGCCCCCGCCCCTCCCCCCACCGTGGGTCTCTCTGCCCTCACCCTCTCCCTCCTGCAACCCTTGCAGCCGTGCGTCCTGACCCTTAGCTGTGAGCAGCTCCCCTCACCATCAGGCAGCTTCCAGGGTCCCTCGTTCTCTACTAAATCAAGACAAAAGCCTTTGGCTTAGCATCTGAAGGATTCTCCGATTTTGAAACGCACTTAGACCTTGTGTCCGTCAGCTTGGGCTGCCATCACAAAATACCACAGGCTGGGTGGCATAGATGTGGAAAGTTGTTTCTCATAGTTCTGGAGGTTAGCAGTCTGAGGTCAAGCCACCAGCATGGTCTCATTGGGCGAGGGCCCCCTTCCTGGCTTGGAGACAGCGGCCTTTACCGTGTCCTTACTCTGTCTTTCTGTGTGTGCATGGAGGGAGGAAAAGAGAGAGAGGTTTCTCTTCTTATGAGGCCACCAATCCTATCAGATTGGCCTCCTTTTTTTTTTTTTTTAAGGTTTTGTTTATTTAAGAGAGAGAGAATGAGAAAGAGTGGGAGAGAAAGCACAAGGAGTGGGGAGAAGCAGAGGCAGAGGGAGAAGCAGGCTCCCCATTGATCAAAGAGCCCAATACGGGGCTCCATCCCAGGACCCTGAGCCAAAAGCAGATGCTTAACAGACTGAGCTCCCTGGGCGCCCCTGTTATAGCCTCTTTAAATCTTAATTACTTCCTGAGGTCTTGTCTCCAATAGGTTAGGGCTTTAACGTCTGAATTCAGGAGGGATGCAGTTCAGTCCCTGGCAGACCTCGGGTGTCTTTTGCTTTACGTACTGTGTGCTGGACACTCGTCTAGGGCCTGGACGTAGAGCACAGTAGACAGTGGGTAGGCAGAAAACTCTATCTGAATCTAAGCATCCATAGACCTTATATATATGATCTGTATATATGTAATATTTATACATACATATACAGAGAGACATAGATATGTATATATGCAGATACATATATACTCGCAAATTGCCGGCAGTGAAAAGTGCCTTGAAGGAAAATAAAGCAAGCACAAAAAGGGAGCAGAGGGTACCAGGGGTGGGGCACTGTTTTAAAGGGTGATCAGGGAAGAGCTCTAATGCGGTGCTATTTAAGCAGATGTTAAACAACCTAAGCATTCAACCACTGGAAGTCAATTCCTTGGATCAGGAGCCTGAAGATCTGGGGTCGCCTGGGTGGCTCAGTCGTTAAGGGTCCGCCTTCGGCTCAGGTCATGATCTAAGGGTCCTGGGATCGAGTCCCGCATTGGGCTCCCTGCTCAGCGGGGAGTCTGCTTCTCCCTCTACCCTGATCCCCCTACTTCTGATCTCTCGGTCTCTCACCCTCCCTCTCAAATAAACAAAATCTTAAAAAAAAAAAGAAAAAACAAAGAACAAATGTGGGTGGCCGTGTGTCAATGAAACTTTATTTACAGACACTGAAATTTGAACTTCCTATAACTTGTATATGTCATGAAACATTAGTCTTCTGTTGATATCTTTATTCAACGGGCTAAGAATGGAAGAACCATGCTTAGCTTCTGGGCTGTATGAAAACAGGCAGCAGACGAGCTTTGGCCCACGGGCTGCAGTTTGGAGCCCTGCGTGCAGCTAGAAGGCTTCCCCCAGCTGTGAGATGAGAGTGGGGGCCACAGTAGGGCCAAGAACATGAGTCCCTGGCACACAGTAGGTATTTGTTGAAGGAGAGGGAGGAGGGAGGGGCGGTGAGGGCAGAGGGAGCAGGGTGTCAGGGTACCTACAAAGCCGAATTCCAGGCTCAGGGCTCTGGCCTGATAGGACCTTGCCTCACTATCTCATCTGGGGCTGTAAGACCATTGCTTTCCATTTCTTCAGGACCCCTGCAGCCTCCAGAAGCAAAGAGGTGTTGACAGAGCCTTTGAAATGCTCACAAGTGCAGAGCCTCCTGGCCCCATTTAGGAGCAAACGTCCCAGGGAGCCCTCCCTCAGAGGCCATGGAGACCTAGCCAGTGTCTCCCGCCACCTGAGAAGCTTCTACTGGCTACCGCAGACACAGATTCAGAGAAGGACAGCTTAAGCCGCTGCCCAAAGCCCACTTGTGCCCAGTCCCCAGCTTAATAACTCACAAGTGCCCCTAATCTGCATTTTTAGCGAGAACATTTCCGTGCCCACTCAGAAAAGTCATTTGCATCCCCCATGCAGGGCCCCTGACTGCTATATTAATCTCCCCATTTGTCCCCTCCTGAGTCATCTAATATTACTGCTGGCTAATTAAAACATCAAAGCCCCAAGTACAACAGCCCTGCCAGGAGCCTCCTAATGCCTGCTTTCAAGTGTGCCGTTCAGCGCGGCCCAGGGTGGAGAGGCACAGCTCACGCCCGGGCCCCCAGTCTCGGCTCATAATGACCACCCCTCACACGTCTGGAACCTCAGCAGATGGCCTCTTTCACGATGCCGGTTACGTCACTCCTGCCTCACCCTGCCGACCTGCTGGCCCCCACCCACTGGCCACACCCACACCTCCTCCTCCTGCCTCCCAGTGCTCCCCACCCATCTGTCCTCCCACCCCCTCCACGAGTCCCAGGCCCGACCCCCGGTGCCAGCACTGCGTCTGTTACCCCCCATCTGGGCTTCTGGCCACTCCCCAGCCTCTGGGGCAGCCATGTGGATGGTCGAGAGAGTTTGCAAACTGGCTGAGTAATGCTCGGTCTTTAGGGAGGATGGCCGGGTGCCTCCCACCTGGGCAAGGTCCGATTTTTTTGTTCTCATGGCTGCAGGCTATCATCAGGCCAGAGTCCTGAGCTTCTTACACATCCTTCTTCTGCTCCTGGTGTGACCAGACTGTAGTGACTCTCGTGGCCATGGCAGTACTGATAGGACTAACAAGTGTACTCTAGATGACTGTATAGATTATAGTGCTCTAGTTGACTCGTGTGGATTAAAACGCCAGCAGCGGTACGTGATGGCTAACATTTAGGAGGTGATTGCGTTCATCCAAGTGAAATACAATGTTGGTCTGGCCAGGGAGAACAAGATAGGGAGATCAAAGAGGCAGTGGATTCTAGAGCTATTTAGAAGCTAAAGTGGTGGGACTTGGGGACGGATCAGGTGCAAGGGATAAAGAGAATGATGTCCAGGACAGCTCCCACCCATGGCTTGCACAGGCAGATGGAGGGTGATGCCCAGCCCTGAGGTGGGAACCACTGAGAGTGACTGGATCTGGCCACAGCAGGGAGGTGTGGAAGATCATGAGTCATGGCGCCTTCCATGTGTTCTCTGCTATCACTTGCACCGTTCTGGAGGCTGTGATATGCCTCTCACCTCAGGACCTTTGCATAAGCTGGTCTTTCCGCCTGCAAGACCTTGTTCTTCTCTCTTTGCCTGATTAACACCTACTTGTCCTTTGGGTCTCGACTTAGAAGTCAAACGCCCTGGGTTAGGTGCCTCTCCCATGTGCTTCCACGGTCTCTTACACACGGTCCTGTGTTCTTCCACGGTCCCCATGTTATAGCGCCCATTGCACTTGATTATAATGACCATAACGACTGTCGTCCCTCCTCCACCCACACAACGCACTATGAACTCCCTGAGGACAGAGATCACATCTGTCTGGTTTGTCACTGTAGCCCTGGCCCTTGCAACCTTGCTTAGAACATAGGAGATACTCAATAAACACACGTTGAATGAATGAATAAATGAATGAATAAACAAATGGATGAATTATGCAGAGTGGCCAAGAGGCAGGAGAGTCTAGCAGTTAAGGACATGGTTTGCAGATCAGACTGCCAGGATTTGACTCCTGGCTCCAGGATACTAGTTGTTTGACCTTGGACAACCTAGTTAACGTCTCTGTGCCTCAGTTTCCTCATCTGTAAAATGGGCATGATAAGATTTTGCTCGGCATATGGTAAGTGCTTCTTGAATGCCAGTTTTCAGTATTAGCCCTTCAGCATAGTCTGATTTCTTTTCTGGACTCAGCCCACTTAATTGTAATTCGCAGCTTCCTCACCCGCCTGAGTTCTTCCAAGCCAATAAGATAAAGACCCAGCCTTCTGTCCAACTTCATCTCCTGACACTAACCACACTCCTACACTCCAGCCACACTGTCCTCCTTGCTGATTCTTTGAAGCTTATCCCTACCTTGGGGCCTTTGCACTTGCCTTTCTCCCCTTATCATCATTTATCTTTACCACCAACTGATATTCTATCGTTCATGTATGGGTTTACTTATGATTTATCTCCACTTCTCTCCTGGCAGTGTCCCAGAAGGGCCCGGGCACTCTCTGTCTTGTTCACTACAGTGTCCCCAGTGCCTAACAGTGTCTAGCACACAGTAGGTGCTCAATAAATACCAGGTGAACATGTGACTACCCTGCTGCAAGGTCATTGTGCAGTGTTCCGTTCTTTGGCATGAGTGTCACTCCACACTGGCTTGTCTTCCCTTCCTCAGCTGATGTGGCAGGGTGTGCCTGCTCCCTCTCCCTTCCAGTTGCTGACTGACTGGCACTTGTCTGATGCATAAACAGGTAGACAATTACTCAGAAACACCCAAGACTAGGCTACCCTGAACGTAATCCTTATTAATGAGGTCTAAACTGGATGGGCCAACATTGGTGAGCCCAGGACTTATCTCCCACCACCGGCTGGGCATTTTGTGTATGGAAGTGAAGGCAAATGGGGGACTGAAGGTGTTCAACCCAGAGGACCCGTCAGTGCAAAGGCCCTGAGGCGGGGACACACTTGGCATTTTTGAGAGGCAGAAACCTTAAATTTGGGGGAGATGTTCTATGCTTCAATATTTTCTAATTGAATCTTTTCTGTTTTCTGAGTACTCACTAGAAGTAGTGAGTTTGGACTGTAGCAAGAGAGCCCAAACACCCAAGGAACTTGACCTAGCTTCTGGTTTGATTCCTCAGGCCTGAAAGCTGGTATCATTCAGTGAGGCTGACAGTGTCCCTTGGTTATTTCCTCATTCAGCAAACATTCAGCAAGTCCCTGCTATATGCTGGACCTGTACTGGACACCAGAGAGCCCACCTTTGAGTTCCTGGCCCCTCCCTGCAGAACAGAACCCAGAAGGCTTTTTCACGATGCCTCCTTCTGCACAGACAGAGGGAACAGGTTACCAGCCACCTTGCATGTGTCACCCTGGGAGAATGAGTCCTTCACTCTGTTGAGATACTTGGTGACTCTAGGAGATTCCAAGAAAAGTGACTCTTCTCCCCATCCCCATGGAGACAGTTTTCCAGTGCCCTCAGGACCCTGTCTAATGTCCCATCCTTCCCTCTCTCCTCCAGCCCCCTGCCTCGGGAAAACAGTCTCCCACAAAGAATGGCAGCCCCTCCAAGTGCCCCCGCTTCCTCAAGGTCAAGAACTGGGAGACTGACGTAGTTCTCACTGACACCCTTCACCTTAAGAGCACGCTGGTGAGTATCGTAGCAGGATGCACACCCACAACACTAACCACATTTGGTGTTGGCTAAGTCTTTGTTGTGGGGACTCTGCTGTGTACTGTGGGGCATTTAGCATCACTCCTGGCCTGTACCCACAAGATGTCAGTCACCCCCCCCCCAAAGCTGTGACAACAAAAATGTCTCCAGATATCACTCAGTGTCCCCTGGGTGGGAAATCAGCTCTCATTTGAGAACCGCTGATAGCTCTGGACTCACTCACGGAAATACTTTTTATTTGGTATCTTGAACACAAAAGGATTCAAACGGAGGAGGTGCTTGTTCTGAACACATTTCCTCTTTCTCTTATCGCCTGCCCACTGATGAAGTGTGGAACAAGCCCTCCCTTGCTTTCACTGTGTTTTGGCTGAACTTTTATATCATATTTTTTAACAGCCAGCCGATCAACATGTTGCTTTACATTTTTATTGAAAACGAGCCTTTTGAAAGAATGTTGTATCAGTTAGCTATTGCTGTGTAACAAACATCCCTGAAACTCAGTGGCTTAAAAACAACAACCACTTACTATTTTTCAGAAGTCCACAGATTGGCTCCGTAGTTCTGCTGGTCTCAGTTGATCTCAAGCATCTGCAGTCATCTGAGGGGCCAGCTGTGGGTGGGCTGGTCGAGGGTGGTCCAGGCTGGGATAACTCAACTCTGTTTCATGTGGTCTCTCATCCTCCGGCAAGCTAACTTGGCCCTGTTCCCGTGGTGGTTGTGAGGTTTTCAGAGAGAATGAGCAGAAGCACATAAGATCTCTTGAGGCCTAGGCATGCCATGGGCCCAGCCTTACTTCTGCCCTTTTCTGTTGGCCCAAATCAGCTCACTTTCAAGGGGAGGTGGTTTGGGCTCCACCTCCCAATGAGAATTGCTATAAAGTCACATTGCAGTGGGTGTGAATATAGAGCAGAGAAGAATTGGAGCTACTCTTTTGCAGTCAATGGCCCAGAGATGTGTTTGAGTGAGCGACTACAACCACTCAACAAGTTCCTTCTTGATCAACATGGGATCAAAAAAATATTTAGGGGATTCAGTACCAATGAGTCTGATTCCCAGGGAGTACCAGTCAGAAAGCTCCTCTTCCCCTAGTTGAGTAGAGCAAATACTTTTCAGAACCTTAAAACACTCCCTGTCAACCTTCCCCTTGACTAATGACCGCATCCTACAATGATTTGAAGCTGGTACTTGAGAAATCCCATTTGGGAATTAAAGGCCAGGTAAACTCCATGACAAATGTCAGATCCGGGTCCACAGCCCCACTTGTGCTAAAACCAAGTGATCATCCAACTGTCTCTTTTCCCTCCAGGAAACAGGGTGCACCGAGCACATCTGCATGGGCTCCATCATGCTCCCTTCTCAGCAAATACGAAGGCCTGAAGAAATCCGCACAAAAGAACAGCTCTTCCCTCTTGCCAAAGAGTTCATTGATCAGTACTACTCATCAATTAAAAGGCAAGTGTGTGTTGACTCTGGGGACCCAGGGTGAATTACCAAGTACCAGGACAAAGACTTCAGCTCTAACCTCGCGACACTTGAACCAAGAACTAAGTAAGCATGAAGGCTCTGCCCTCCATACATACAAGTTGAAAGCTGGTGTGTATGGAGGGCAGAGAGAGATTTGGCCCCCAGAAATGTCTTTGTTTGGCCTGCAAAGCATTGCTTAAATTTGAAACATTTCAAGCAATTCCATGTCTAGGCAAACTACCTTAAAGAAACTCTCACAC
>CM053616.1:59325930-59341705 GCA_028646535.1 Procyon lotor | reverse complement strand
AAAAAAAAAAGAAGAAAAGCATGACACACTTCTGGGAAGAAAGTGGGTTATAATGGGAACATAGTCGCCCAGGAACTATAATATCATTTCTCATTTATTATTTCTCAGGTTTGGGTGTTCATTATATTATTCTCAATACCTTTTTGTAAGCCTGAAATTTTTCATAATATTTTCAAGTTCCTAACATTGAATTCCTTGTCATCATTTAAAAATTAATAGAGTTCTTTTTAAAAATCAGATTTCCAGGGGCGCCTGGGTGGCTCAGTTGGTTGAGCATCTGCCTTTGGCTCAGGTCATGATCCCAGGATCCTGCGATTGAGCCCCACATTGGGCTCTCTGCTCAGTTGGGAACCTGCTTCTCCTTCTCCCACTCCCCCTGCTTACGCTCTCTCTCTCTCTCTCTGTTGAATAAATAAATAAAATCTTAAAAAGAAAATAAAGTAAAATAAAAATCAGATTTCCAGTTTCTCTTGAAAGGAGACCTGGCCTCCCTGGGCCCCCATTCCTACCAGGGGATTATGGCAGGAGCAGAATGCTAACTGCCCCCTTCGAACTAGGCACAGGCTCACCCACTGGCCATAGTCCCCACCCAGCCAGTTTAGTCACTGCTGGGCCTTTGTGGGCATTTGAGTTCACAGTCTGCTTGTGCTTGAACTATTGTATCCACGTATCAACTCAGACTTGCTGTGGCTTCTGCCCTCCTGGAATGGCTCGCTCCTTCCACTGACCCCTAATTCAGGAGAGGAGGTGACACTCCCATGTCCCTTCCTTCCTCACTCAGATCTGGCTCCAAAGCCCATACAGAGAGGCTAGAAGAGGTGAACAAAGAGATTGAAACCACCGGCACCTACCAGCTCAAGGACACAGAGCTCATCTATGGGGCAAAGCACGCCTGGCGGAATGCGTCTCGCTGTGTTGGCAGGATCCAGTGGTCCAAGCTGCAGGTAGGCAGTGAGCTCTTTGGTGGCGGGGGAGGGATGAGCCTTACAAAGGATCGGCTCTTTCCAAGAGCACCCGGAAGTCATGGTGGGATAGCAGATGGCAGCCATGGGGGCCCCGATTCCCAGATCATGACCGAACCTGCCTTGTAGTCATGTCTCATGGAGCCAACACAGTGTTTTTTGTAAAAAAAAGAACTTGCATGCCTCCCGGTAAGATTTATGCTCTCCAGTTTACCACAGACCCACCCACTCCCTTTTGTCTTCCCTGTACTCTCTTTGCTTATTTATATTATCTACTTCCTAAAAGTATTAAATTCTGTGTCCCCTGCTGAGATTTCTACCCCCACCCCTCCCGGGGAATAGTTTGAAATTGCCAGTAGATTAGTTATCAAGTTCAAGGGGGTTTTGTTTGATTGTTATTCGTTTTGTTTTTAAACCCCTGATCCCTAGTAACTTAGCAGGAAGCGCATCCAGCCCGCTGAAGTCTGTCCTTTACTCATTATCCTGTAGCCACCTGCACCTACACACCATGCCTACTTTCAGGGGATTTTTCCCTGGTTTGATTGACTGTGGTTATTAGGATAGAAAACACACACACACACACACACACACACACACACTATAAAACCTAGCTCAGTTCTCATTAGCGGAGTGCTCGCTCCCCGAGCGGTCTCCGGGTTCTCCTCCCCTGGGCAGGCTGCCCTGGGGGAGCCAAGGAGGGAGGGAGGAGGCACCCATTCTCACCGTGTGCCCCTGGCAGGTGTTTGATGCCCGCGACTGCACGACGGCCCACGGGATGTTCAACTACATCTGCAACCACATCAAGTACGCCACCAACAAAGGGAACCTCAGGTGAGCCTGCTGCCAGCTGGCGGGAGGGGCATCCAGTGTCCCCACAGCACTGACCCTTGGGTCTGGAGTTGGCTCGCCTGCCGAGGAAATGCTGCCCCTCTCCTCTCAAGGAGAGGTGCCCAGCTGGGAGAGGTGGCCGGGCTGCTTTGTCCCACCTGCCATATTCTGTCTCCTGGGACCCTTGCTGCAGTGGCCAAAATCACATTTAACCCACAGTTCGGTATCAACCCGTGGAAAGGGCAGGAAGGGGCGTTTCCCGTTCCCAGGACTCGGAAAATCCCAGTGCCAACGGTGACCTGCTTGTACCAGCCCCTGCTGTGTGGCCTGGAGCCGCCTTAGAATGTTCCTGGGTTTAAAAGACAATGTCTCTTCCTGCCGCTGTGGGCACGGCTCCTTCGGGTTCCACCAAGCCAAGCCACAACCTGGACTCCTCTTGCCCCAAACAAAGAATAAAGCCCCAGGGAGCAGGCCAAGGCAGGGAGGCACCGGTGTGGGCTGGTGGCCCCTGCGCTGGCAAGTCGGAGCTGGAAGGGAACGGCTGGGGCCCTGCGGCCAGGCAGTTCTACTTGTCCGTCCTGTGCCATCGGTTCTGGCCCAGTGTCTGGTCCCAGCTGCTGAGGACCAGCCCCACGGTGGGGCCGTGAGTGCCGCTGTAGGGAGATTCCCACAAGCCCCAGGCTGCCCTGAACTCATCCCCATAATGGCTTGCTTGCCTTAAGCATGGGTTTTCTTGGCCATGTCCCTTCCATGAAAAGGAAACGCTGCTCCAGCTGAGCCCACCAGGCCGGGAGAGACCTGTAATATAAGCCCAGAACCTGCATGGGGAACTGGTCTTTCGATCTTTTCCTAAAAGACCTCAAACCCTCGGAGAACATTAAAGAATCCTCCTGAATATCCTGAGCATCAAAGGAGAGCCCAGTCAAGGTCTCAGCCCTGAGGGAGCTTATGGGCTGTTCCGGTACCTTCTAAATGGAGCTGTTACAAGGCAATATGGGGGCTGGGGGGGTGGCGGGCGGTGTCACCAGAAGCCAGACAGTGCACCTCCCCTTTTTTTTAGTTATTAATTGTGGGGGTTCTTGAGATCTTCTCCTAAAGAAAATATTCAGCTGATTTTTTTTTTTTTTACAACCACACATCTGGACATGATAAGAAGGCCCACAGACAATGTATACCATACGCAGAAATAATCTAGACATAACAGAGGAAGGCAGGCAAAGGAGGAGAAGGGAGGGAGAGAGAAATGTAAGGCATTCAGTCTGCTGTTCAGTGACATTATGTTTAGGAGACATAAATGTGTTCTGTTTCTTCTGTCGGTCTCGGTTCCCCGCACATAGAGTAAGCATTCCACCCGCTGCGTGTGATTTCTGGTGTTTCTAAACATGCTTTTTAAATATATGTGTTACACAAACACCCTTTATCTGGTGCTAAACCAAAGAAACAGCAGTGTGTTTTACTGCTGAAGGGAATGCTGACGGTTTGACTCATTCTGTGTTCATCTCCAAGATGGCGCCTTTGCTAAGAGCTTGTTGAGAGCACTCTTGGCTCTAGGGGACTCCTGCCTTCAGCCCTCGTTCTAGCCTCACTCCCACCTGGGGCGATGCACCCTCCCTGCAGTATTAAATGTAATGCAGTCTTATGCACACGGTAAGACTCGCAGGTGCTCAGACAGAAGGCTGGCCCTGGGAACACATGAGATGGGTTGCTTTGTGGAGGAGGCGAATCTGAGTCGGGCCTTGAATTTGGGCGCATGACGGCAGAGAAGGATTCCTGCCAACGCGGGCAGCAGGACCAAGTTGAAGGGGCAGAATGTGTAGAGGAGAAGATCTGCAAGCCATGGGCTGGACCTGCCACGTGATCCTCACGTGGACACAAGCCGGGGTAGTGGCTCCCAGAGCCCCGGGATTGAGTCCACGGATGGCACTGACGAGCCGGGGCGGCCGGAGCCCTGAGGTGGGTTCACATTCAGCCACACTGTGAAGAAGTCATTCTCCTTTCCGTTGCCTTCAATCCTTCTGATGAGGCCAAAAAGGAAGTCTCCGTTTGGCGAGAAGGCATCGGTTACACCTCTCTGATGCTGCTGATCTCCCCATGAGCGGAGCGAGCTGGGCCCAGCTAGGTGCCTTCAGCCAACCGCAGCACCTTCCCGTAATGTGATAATGGTGTGCGGTCTCCTGGCTGCCCGTTGAGGTAGGCGAGGCCAGTGGCGGTCTCCAGTTTTCGTTTGAAGTGAATAAATGTGAGGACAAGGGAAGCGCTCAGCTGTAAGCGTGAAGGCTTCCGTACGGTCCCGGGGTGGGCAGCTGGGGCGAGGAGTTAAGGTTGCCGGTAACAAGACTGGAAGTGGGCATCCGTGGTGGGCTCTTAGAGATCACCTTGGCTCTTGGCTCCCTGGAGATCACCTGCTGCCAAAGCCCCTGGGAAACTGGCCCACGTCAAGAGTGTTTGAGGCTCCACTTAGAGCAGCGGTCTCTGATTCTTCGGGAGGCTGGCATGGGACCTCCCATCGTTCACCCTGCCTCAGACCAGTGCTTCTGTGGAGGGACAGGACATGGTCCCTCCCTTCCATCAGCAGCCCGTGGTCCCTTGGGGACCTTGGCACAGAGGTCATCCACCCTGAGCCTCACGCACTGGCTGGCCTGGGTGACGCCCTTTCCAGCATGTCCAGAGGCGCGAGCCCCACCCTGACAGCACGCATCCCCCTCTCTCCGCCCCAGGTCGGCCATCACCATATTTCCGCAGAGGACCGACGGCAAGCACGATTTCCGGGTCTGGAACTCTCAGCTCATACGCTACGCCGGCTACAAGCAGCCCGACGGTTCTATCCTAGGGGACCCAGCCAATGTGGAATTCACAGAGGTCTGTGCCCCCGCCCGGGCCCCTGCCTGGGCGCTCCGTCCCCCAAACCGGCTTTATCCACAGCCTTTTCTTACTTTAATGTTACCGTCATAGGGAAAGCAGCCAGTGGGGTACCGTTGACTCCTCTGCAGACCTCCTGCTCCTTTTGGCCGCCCCCAGTCCGCCTGACTCCCTTCCAGCCGGCCGTTGGTCATTTTCTTCCATTACCTCCCCCAGCTCTCATGACGGGAACTGCTGCCCCACTTCGCAGATGAGTAGACTGAGTCTCCCATAGCCCAGTGAGTTATCCAAGGCCACAGATGAGCACAGAGAAAGCCGGGAGTGCAGTCCAGACCTCCTGCATCCCACGAGCCGGAGAGGAGCTGGCACGTATGGCAGTTCCGAGTGGGGCCACACATCAGACCCCTGTCACTCATTCATCCGCTTACCCAGTTCCAGCTTCCCAGCCCTCTTTTGGACGGGCTTGTCTCTGCATTGTACCAAGACGACCCCAGTTTCTGACAGCCCAAGTCAGGAAAACTACCCCCGCCGTCTCCCCATCCTTTGGGATGCAACGGTAGCACAGGTCATGCACGGTAGCTTCCAGCCCCTGTGCCCGTAGGAGACACCGCGGGCAGACCCGTGCCCAGATTGAGCTCGGGCACACTGCCCGGCTCCCCTCCTATTTATCTCTCGCTCATACTCATCCCCAGTTGGGGTTCATCTCTGTTCTTTCCTCAGACGCCCCCCCTCGGGACAGAGCTGGCAAGATCGAATGCTGCTCCGGTCCCTCATTACTGCTGACTTCATGTGCATGTGGCTTTTCTTATTAGAATGGTATTCTGGAGGAGAAGGGGCTGTAACCAGGGCGACCAGGAGTTGCACCTGTGCCGATTCCCACTCAGCCAGACTCTCGGCTCCACTTGGCTGAGCGCTAACTGCAAAGTTGGCTGACCTTGTCCTCCTGGCCACCGGAACAGAAATGCCACGGCGTCTTCCTCCCCTTCTGTCTCCAGAAACCTCGCTGACAGCCCGTGTTCTCCTAAGCCCCTGATTTCGTGCTTCCTCTTTCTACTGACACTGCAGAAAGAATCACCCCAAACGTAACCATAACGGTGTCTTTTGCGACCCACTCTCTCTGTGCTGTCCAGTGTGGCAGTCTGGCCACGTGTGGCTCGTGAGCCCTGGAAAATCCAAACTGAGGTGTGTCGTAAGTGTAATATACACACCAGTTCTCAAAGACTGAGAGCAAAACAGAGTGTAGAAAATACCTCATTAATAATTTTTTTAAAGATTGTATTTATTTATTTATTTGACAGAGAAGAGAGAGATCACAAGTAGGCAGAGAGGCAGGCAGAGGGAAAGAGGAGGAAGCAAGCTCCCTGCTGAGCAGAGAGCCCGATGCGGGGCTCGATCCCAGGACCCTGAGATCATGACCTGAGCCGAAGGCAGAGGCTTAACCCACTGAGCCACCCGGGTGCCCCCTCATTAACAATTTTTATCTGGATTACATATTGAAATAAAATTGTAGATAATGTTAAACTATTATATTTATTAAAAATTAATATACCCATTGAATTAATAAATGTATTAACATGTTAAATGTCTTTATTATAGTAATATTAATAATGTATTTAAGAATTTATCGTCGTGACATTGATGATTAATACATTTAATTATATGTTATATATATTTGATATATCTATTGGATAACTATATCACATATTTAACTCTAATGTTAAATATATTATTAAAATGTATTGCTATCAACACTTTATTTAATATAATATTAATAAGTTGATACTGATATAATCAATATTATGATGGTTAGTAATTAGTAATCAAATATTATTTTAAAATATATTATTTAAAATGAACCTATTATTTAAATTATTCACCTGCTTTTTATTTGGGCTCATTTTACTTTTTTAAATGTAGCTACTAAAGGGGCACCTGGGTGGCTCAGTCGATTAAGTGTCTGCTTCCGGCTCAGGTCATGATCCCAGAGTCCTGGGATCAAGCCCCATATCAGGCTCCCTGCTCACCGGGGAGTCTGCTTCTCCCACTCACTCTCCCTCTGCACTCTCCCCCTCTCTCTCTCAAATAAATAAAATCTTATTTAAAAAAATTAAAATTTAAATTAAATTACATGTAGCTGCTAAAAAATTTTCAATTACCTATGTGGCTTGCTTTACATTTCAATTGGACAGCTGCTCTAACAGATGCATTTATGCACAAATTTTGATCATTCCGCCCTCATCAAATGTGGTAGGTTTTCTTTCCATCTTGGGGCATCCAATGTGCACAGTTCCAGAGTGAGTACCTAGGACGTGCCAGACTCTGGGCGGTGTAGATAAAATAGTCAGATTCCACTCTTGCCATCCGGGGGTCCCCGGTGGACAAGAACAACGTGGCCCAGAGCCTCCAGAGGAAGGTGCTGCTGGCTGCCTTGCACTGGGGTCTCTGTGCCTCCCCCGCTGCCCCCGTGGCTTGGGGGGCCTGTGGCACGGTAGCAGTGGCAGTGGTGTGACCTGGCCACTTCTGTTTGCAGATCTGCGTCCAGCAGGGCTGGAAACCCCCAAGGGGCCGCTTCGATGTCCTGCCACTCCTGCTCCAGGCCAACGGCAACGACCCTGAGCTCTTCCAGATTCCTCCGGAGCTGGTGTTGGAAGTGCCCATCAGGCACCCCAAGTAAGAGGAACTGGCGGCAGGGGGGAGGTGAAGGGGGGATTCACCCAGTGTCCCTCTCTGCCTCTCCCTAACCCCCTAACTCTCCCTCCGGCTTGGCTCCTTGCTCACAGTGGACCGTCCCAAGCAGGAAGTCCCCCTTGACCAGCCAGGGGGATGACCACCTCTTCTGAACCATAATCTCCCTCCTCACCCCACTCCTATGCAATCAACCAGGACCTGCCCTTTTTCTAGTCTTTTTCCAGCCTTCCAGAAAGGCAGAAGCACCTCCTGTCTTGTTGTGGGCACTCGTTTTAAATAGAGCTGTTTAAAACTCTGTGACCTGATGTGGGTAAAGCCCAGAAGCAATTTGGAGCCAGGAAGGAACCGCAAGGGCTGGGCCAGCAGCAGAAGCAGATTTCACACTTGGAGAGGGAAGGAAATCCATAGTGAGACCCTGACCTTGGAGGCAGAATGGGGGAATGGGGGGAGGGGGACAAAAAGCTCAATACTCCAGACAAATATTATTTTAATGCAATCATTTAATCAAAATTTAATTTTAAAATATTTATATGAAAATTTTCAATAAAAACGGGATCCAGTTCAGGGCTGAGATTCAGGTGAACGAAGCAAGGTGAGCCACGCACATGCAAGGTGGAATCTGTCTTTATTTAAAGTTTTGATGGTTTGTTGTGGTTGGTTTTGTTTTGTTTCATTTGCACTAATTTTGTTCGGAAAACATGGAGTTAATTTAGAATATCACGTAAAAAAAAAAAAAATTAGTACTGGCTTTGATTACTGCGTTTGTTGTAGCCCCCTGAAATTTTGCACCCAAGGCTAGAGCCTTAATGACTTCACCCTAGTCCCATCCCTGGGGAGGGAGCAAGTTTCCTGAGGCTCCTGCCCACTGTCTGGGAACGCACCGATCTTCCTGGTGAAACCTGGCCTACATTCATTAATGCGTTCTTTCAGCATGGTTTATGATTCCTGCCCTGGGCCCAGCATTGTGTGAGCCTTCGTAGCTGAGTTGGTCTCTGCCTCCATGGTGTTTTCAGTCCCAAGAGCAAGAACTTACACGTACTATTACACAAATAGCCAATTAATTCTAAAAAAGTACTACAGGGGCACCTGGGTGCCTCAGTGGGTTAAAACCTCTGCCTTCAGCTCAGGTCACCATCCCAGCATCCTGGGATCAAGCCCTGCATCGGACTTTCTGCTCAGCAGGGAGCCTGCTTTCCCCTCTCTCTCTGCCTGTCTCTTTGCCTACCTGTGATCTCTCTCTCTGTGTCAAATAAATAAAGTATTTTTTTAAAAAATTTAAAAAATAAAAAAATGCTAGAAAAGAAATTTTATGGTGCCCAGAGGCATCAATCCTAAACTGAGCATCAGGGAGGGCTTCCCAGAGTAAACAACATTTTAACTGAGAATTAAAGGTTGGGTAAGGACTGGGCAGACACAGAAGGAAGAGAAAGGATCCCAGGAGGAAAGAACTGCCACGCAAAGGCCCTGGGGTAGGAAGGAATTTAGCAAGATTCCCTTCCTCCTGGATTCACTTTCAGAGTGGGTACAGGAGATCAATAGCAGTGGCTCCCAGACTTGCATGTTCCTCCCCATCACCTGGAAGACACATTAAAATGCTTATCATTGGGCCCAGCTGTGAAACTCGAGATCCCACCAGTCTGAAATGGAGCCCAGGAGTCAGGGGCTGACCTAGCAAGTCCCAGGGGCCTGCTGGCATTTCCACATCCCAGGACTCTGGCTGCCCTGCCCCCACGTCTGCCTCAGAGACTCCTGCCCCTTGGTGAGCTGGGCCTTGTCGCTCTCCGCAGGTTTGAGTGGTTCAAGGATCTGGGCCTGAAGTGGTACGGCCTCCCCGCTGTGTCCAACATGCTGCTGGAGATTGGCGGCCTGGAGTTCAGCGCCTGCCCCTTCAGCGGCTGGTACATGGGCACAGAGATCGGCGTCCGCGACTACTGTGACAACTCTCGCTACAACATCCTGGAGGTGAGGTCCCTCCCTGGCCATCACGATGGGCAGGCGGGAGGCAGAGGAAGCGGGCCCAGTGCTCCTTCCTCATGGCCGAGCTTTGGGTCTTGGAAACTGGAAAAGGTTAGAACACAGGCTGCACCGCCGGTGAAGCCCCCAGTAATCCCAGAGCGACCATGCTGGGACTGGTGCAGCAGCTGTGGCCTAGGCACTGTGCCAAGCACTGTGTATCGATGATGTGCTCATGTCATCCCCAGCACAACCTCTGTATCTGATGATTCCCATTTCACAGATGAGAAAACTGAGGCCTTTCAGAGGTTAAAGTGTCAAGCTCAAGGTCACCCAACTACGCAGTGGCAGAGCAGGGATATGAACTCGGTCGGGCTTATGGTCCAGGTTCCTAACCACTGAGCTACCCAGCCTCTTGTTAGAATGGTTTGAAAATGACCCATGAGCTTGAGATGTTTCTTGCCTCTTTCCTGAAAAACAAGGGAGCAGGGTTGGCAGCGGTGTGTCGGCATATGCGTTTCTCCGTGGAGGGTCTGATTCCCTCCTTGGCTGAGTCATCCTCATCTACTAAGGGCTGCTGGGGTGGAGTCTGGAGCCCAAATCTGGCAGATGCCTCCGGAGAGCTGTGGTCTTGCCGGCAACTGTTATTCCTAACAACTGTCTGCCGTGGCGGGCGGCGTTTCAAAAGGAGGCATGAGAAACAGGGAAGTTAGGCACTGGGCCTATGTCACGCAGTAAATAAGGCAAGATTGGAACTCACAATCGAGCATTAGATTTTGTTGTTAAAACCCATGGGTGTGGGATGTGTGGGGCCTTCAGTGGGTTAAGCGTCTGCCTTCAGCTCAGGTTGTGATCCCAGGGTCTTGGGATCAAGCCCCGCATCCGGCTCCCTGCGCAGTGGGGAGCCTGCTTCTCCCTCTCCCTCTGCCCCTCCCCCTGCCTAGTCTCTCTCTCTCTCTAATAAATAAGTAAAGTCTTTAGAAATAATAATAATAAAGTAAACTCCACGGATGTTCACATGGATGGGCCTTGAAGACGTTATGCTAAGTGAGATAAGTCAGACAAAGACAGATGCTGTGTGAGATCGCTTGTATGCGGAGTTGAAAAAAACCCAAACTCATAAAAAGAGAGGAGAATGCTGGTTACCAGGGGCTGGTGGGTGGGGGACTTAGGAAGGAGATGTTTCAGGGAACAAACTTGCAGCGAAAAGATAAATAAGTTCTGGAAATCTAATGCAGAGAAGAGTAATTATAGTCAACAATACTGAATTATCAACTTCAAAGTTGCTAAGAGACTGGATCTTAATTGTTCCCACCACAGAAAAAGAAATAATAATTATGTGACACGATAGAGGTGTTAACGAACATATTGCACTGTATAAATCATATAATCATATCACGCTGTATAAATGTATCAAACCAGCTCCTTGAATCTGTGTACCTAAAACTCACACGATGTTATATGACCACGATGTTTCAATTTTTTAAAAATCCCCTGGGTATTAGCTTGGAAACAGAAGCCAGGGGTCCTCAGCCCTGCCACACTCTGGAATTACCTAGGGAACTATTATTCCTGAGTCCCACTCACCAGGATTCGGATATAATTGCTCAGGGACAGAGCCTCGATACCAGCATTTTTCAAAGCTCCCCGGAAGAGTCCATTGGTCGGCCACTGATCTCTGCAAACTTCTGGCAGGGAAGGAAAAGACATTTCAGGCAATTTCCATAGATGTGGCTCAAATCACATTTGGGGATTTTTTTTTTTTTAAATCATAGTCTTTTTTTTTTTTCTTTTCTGCAACTGCTTTCCATTCTTGTAACCCAAGTAATGGTGTAGAAGTGACAAGGGCAACCTCATGACTATAGATACTTTCCTCTCTCATGAAATGACTCGAGTTTTGTTATGTATTTATGTAAATCGGGAAATCTCCTTCTTTCTGTGGATGTGTCACTGCCAAAGAACCACAGCCGAACCTAGCACCCCAGCTGCAGAGAATGGATTAATACGAGATCTGCTTTCGTGGTCTCAGCTTACGTTTCCATTGCAGATAGTCCTCCCCGAGTAACTTGAGTGAGACACGCTCCCGCACCAGCCCTCCCAGTCCGACCTCTGTTATGTACAAGTGTTGACGGCTGGGCTGGGAAACCGTCTCCCCGAACCTGAGAAATTGTCACCTCCTAGCCCCACAATGAGACCTGGGCTCCCACAAGTGACTAGAATTGACAGAGGAAGGAAGAGCGAGGCTCTAATTAATGAATCTGCTGTTGCGTCTTCCCCACGCCTGACATCAGCCCCTGGTTCAGCTCGAGTTGTAACGTGTCAGGACTTGGTTTGTTTCCAGTAGTTTTGCCAATGGAGTCAGCTAGCTGGGGAGCTGCTTTCAGGTCTTCGAAGCTGGGCCTCTACCTGAGCCCCAGCTCCAAGGCCAAATGGCTCTATGGACCTCACTGAGCCTCAGTTTCCTTATCTGTCAGACTCAGTCAAGATCCCATGATCTAAATCCCAAGCATGGCTATACTCCAGGTGTGGAGAGAATTGGTGGAGAGCTTTTCCTTCTAGAAAACAGATGCTGTCACTTCCATACCCAGTGTTCTGCTTAAAACCCTCCAAAGACCCTCTCCATGATATTGGGAATGAAATCCTCACTCCTAGGCTTATCCTAAATCCTGCACGATCCAGTCCTGCCTATCTCTCCCACCAACTCCGCTGGCTCACTGCCCCTGTCCCTCAAATACACTGGCCTTCTTTCCATATGTCAGATGGTACAAGCCTGATCCCACCTCAGGCTCTTGCACCTGCTGTTGTCTCTGCCTAGAACCTTCCCTCCGTAGACCTGTAGATATCTTGCTTCTTCTCATCCTCTGGGTCTCACCTGATATACCACCTCCACAGTGGGTCTTTCCTGACTATCCTAGCTCAATTCAGCCCCCTTATCCCTCTTCTTCTCCCTTCCTTGTCTTATTTTCTCCCTAGGAACTAGCACTTATCACAAAGCACTTATCACTCAAAAATAAAAGGGCCACCCAAGTCCCTCTGGTTTTCTGCTATCAGTGGGTTCTCAATAGAAAAGTCTTTTGAGTGCATTTGTCAGCCTGGCAGTGAGTTGACTGCTTAGTGAAGAAGTTCATTGGTGACACTAGCTAGCCCTGTCTCTCCAGCGGTGGCCCAGCCTGTGAGTCTGTGTTTCCTTCCCGTTTCAGGAAGTGGCCAAGAAGATGAACTTGGACATGAGGAAGACGTCCTCCCTGTGGAAGGACCAGGCGCTGGTGGAAATCAACATTGCTGTTCTCTATAGCTTCCAGGTAGCACAGGGCACGCATCCTGGTTGTCAAGTCTCCAGGGGGAACTAAAGCCTTTTAGAGGCTTGGAGCAAAAGATCAAGAGACCTGGTTACCGGGGCGGGGTTGGGGCTGGGGGGGATTTGTTCACCAGCAAGTTCTATTTCCCAGCACACACGTCTTGATCTCCATTTTGGATCTTGGATGGAGACCGTTTGAGGAAGAGATGAATAGATAGGGGAGGGGCATTGGGACTTGTTGCTTATGATTTATTAGAATTGGGACGGCGGGCATCCTCTGTGTCTTGCCCCTTCTTCGGGGTTCAGACTATCACATAATGAGCAGGAATGCCTATCTTCATTATCAGAAGCATATTGGCCCCCTCAGTGCGTGGCTCTGTGGTAGGGGGTATCACATAGGACAGCTGTAGAGTTTAGTTTCTAAACCATGATACTCTCGAAAGCAGAAGGAAGACACTGCTAATAATTATGTCAGGGTGACAGGCATTAGCTGGCCTTCTCCCGGGCAGAAGTCTATGGAAGACTATAGAATAGAGACCGCTCTGTGTAATAGAGACCAGCTAGCTCTATCCTCTGGGGGCTGAGAAGCTAGGCTCTCCTAGACATCTATGGAAGGCACACACAGTGGAATGAAAGGATCAAGTCATGGAGATATAGGAATACAGACCATGGGCCTCCCCATCAGGTGTAGGGAGAATGGGCTCACGGAGGAGTATCCCAGGGAAGGGACAGGGTGAGATGGGCCGAGGAGGAAGGAAGTCCCTTCTCTCTCCAGTGTGGAGGAGTGAGGTTTTTGGGAGTCATTGAGAAGGAGGGAGCGTAGTTCGGTGGACTGGGGGCCTGGCATGAAGACTGGTGAGCCAGAGAGAGGGGTGATGTGAGCGGGATGAGGAATTGAGAAAGGAAGATGCAAAAAGGGGCAAGGGTTTGTGGACAGACAGGGAAAGCACTCTTCAGACAAGGTTCAAATCCAGACGCGCCGACCAGCATGGGCCCCGGGGGCAGGTTACCCAGGTAGGCGGTCCGCCCACCTCCACTGCGATTTCTCGGTCTTGATTTTAATAAACTCCTCCTGAGTACTTAAGAATGTTTATTTTAAGAGGATTTTATATCAGCACCATAAATGGAGGGTCAGTGTCAGTTGCCATAAATAGAAGGTAATTATAATATTAAGTAAATTAATAAGCAAATGAACACCCGAAAAACAGCACAGAGTTGTTAAATTCTAGCTCAGTGCTGCCTGAGGTTCCTCTCTCTAGTGAAAAAGGGGTGGAGGGGAGGAGAGAGGAAAATTGGCATGAGAGGCGTTAAAAATGGGTTAGCACCAAGGAGACTGTCCCAGGCCTGGGTATAACTGAGAGGGAAGAGTGGAGAATCACTTCTCACGGCCTCACGTCACCTCCGGGACCACCCTCTGAGAAACATGGCTCAGTGGGGACGGGAGTCCCGAAATACCCCAGCTTCCTTTCCTTCCCACTCCCTGTCCTCTCTCCTCCCACAGAGTGACAAAGTGACCATCGTGGACCACCACTCTGCCACCGAGTCCTTCATTAAGCACATGGAGAATGAATACCGCTGCCGAGGGGGCTGCCCCGCTGACTGGGTGTGGATCGTGCCCCCCATGTCCGGCAGCATCACCCCGGTCTTTCACCAGGAGATGCTCAACTACCGGCTCACCCCCTCCTTCGAATACCAGGTCCTGCCCCTCCTTGCCTCTTTGGTGCCAAATCTGCAATAGTTGGGATGCATGTTTTGCTTCAAGATGTCTGAATTCAGACTTGCGTTTTGGGCACTCACGTGTGCCATGGCCAATGTGGCTGGTGGCTACCATATTGGCCAGCGCAGCTCTAGCTCAGAAATTAATGGGATCCCCAGGAGAGTGTTTGAGAGGGATCGAGGACTGAGTGGAAAGGCCTAGAAGGACGATGCAGGGAGACTGGAATAGCCACTCTGTGCAAGGACCCCTATGGTCACCACCAGCAGAATTGGTCCCTTCAAGGGCTGGGGGTTGGACATAGCTGGGCAGCCACAAGCACCCAGGAAGTCCTGCTCGTCCCCCGAGGGGAGCTAGACTTCCTCGCTGCATGACCATAGTCCTCTCTTTCCAGCCCGAACCTTGGAACACCCACATCTGGAAAGGTACCAATGGGACCCCCACCAAACGGCGAGCCATCGGCTTCAAGAAGCTGGCAGAGTAAGTCTCCTCAAGTAGGTGGGGCATAGAAGTGCCTCCAAACCCAGAGAGCCCCAGAGGAGGAGGCTGGGCACATGCGTGTGCCCCTGACCCCTCATGTGATGTGACTTCTCCATCTTTTCTGACCCCGTCATGCCTTCTTTGCCTCAGGGTCTGAGGTGTTTATTTTGCTTCAACTTTTTTCCTTCCCAACCTCATGTTCCTCACCTCTATGTCCTAAATTCTTGTCTTAAGGGCAATGGCATATTGATAAGCCAGCTCTCTTAAAAATAACAGCAATGGTTCTAGTAACAATAACAATAATAATAATAATTTATTTCTAACATTTGCCAACTTCTATGGTGTAAATATTCCCCCTATGGCCAATTTCAAGCTACTAACAGGAACTCACTGAACCCAGAGATGGGAGGAACTAGGACGAGCCAACTCAAGAGTGCGCTCACCCATGGCTGAACTCTAACATCACTCATTCATTGATTCATTCATTCATTCATTCATTCGGCCAACAAATGAATACTGAGGGTCTACCTCATGCCAGGCACTGTGCTAGGCTCCAGCAATGCCTGAGGAGCCAGGTCAATGTTGTTCCTGTCAAAGCTCATAACCATTCATTTTCCAAGAATCACACAAACACAGTAAACATTGCAAGCGCATCAAGGGCCAATTCATGGTGCCTCGAATAGAGCTGACCCAAGTTTGGGAGGTCAGAGAGGGCTTCCTTCAGAAGATAACAATTGGCCTGAAGAATGAGATGAATAGACTTAATTGAGCAAAGGCAGGAGGGAAAGAGGTTCTGGGCCAAGCCACTGACGAATAATAATTCCTGGAGAATGTGCGGCCAGCCAAGGGACCCGCCGACAAGGGAGGTGGGGCTGACCGAGATGATCCGATGTGGATGCTAGCCCTCTCCTAAGGAAAGCAAACACCACTGACCCGCTCAGCACAGACCCCTGTTTGGAGTTAACCATTGAGCAGAGGAGCCGGGTACTCTTC
>CM053616.1:59314221-59325430 GCA_028646535.1 Procyon lotor | reverse complement strand
GCCAACCCCTTCCACCATCGCCCCCAGGTTCTTTATGTTCCTTCAGGCCACTGTGACCATAGAAAGGTCCCACACTGCCAAAAAACTTTGAGTTCTACCCACTTCGAGCCCACTGAAATAGTGACACCCAGAACTTTTGGTTCTCCTTCCAGAGGAGACGGCTCAAGATGATTCATCCTTTTTCTCTCTCTTCTCCTTCCCCCATCACTTTGTTCTCTCTTACCTCTTCTCCTTGTCACTTTCTCCCTTCCTCTCCCCGCTTCCTTCATCCTCGCCCACCTAGGTGATGTCCATGGAAGAATATGACATTGTACATCTGGAGCATGAAACTCTCGTCCTGGTGGTTACCAGCACTTTTGGCAATGGAGACCCCCCTGAGAATGGAGAGGTAAGATGGGCTTTCCCCTGTTCTAGCATGTTCTTCATCAGGGTCCGGAGCCGTGGGAAGAAGGAAGGGCAGCAGTTACACCTGCCAGTCAACAGCAAATCCTCCCAGAGCCTCAGAAGCCCGTGACTTCGATTTGGATCTAGGCTCCACAAAGATTGGACGATTCCAAGACCTCAGTCTCTTGGTGTCCACTGATGAGCCAGTCCTGAGCGAAAGCTGTCTCCCGAGGGAGCTGTGGTGCTTTGGAACAGACGCCCCAGTCAAGACCTTGGCATCCCCTGCTCCAGATGAGAGACGTGGGGACAATATTCTTATAAAGAGAAAGCCACAGTGGGGATTTGTGTGCTGGGGGCAGCAGGTCCACATCTGTAGTCGCTTCACCGGCTCCTTCCACATGCTGAAATGCAGCTGCCCAGCCTGAACCCCTGACTGTCTCTAGCATCTTGGCCCCCAGAGGCCTCGGGCTTGTGCCTGATGTGCCAGCCAGGACCCCAGACGCTCAGTGCCCGGCCCTGTTCCGGGTTCCTAAACCCCTGCTCCACGTCTCACTCATGTCTTCTGGCTTCCAGAAATTCGGCTGTGCTTTGATGGAAATGAGGCACCCCAACTCCGTCCACGAGGAAAGGAAGTAAGTGAATGACCCTCCAGGGTCACATCACACACTCGGGGAGTAACTGCAGATTGTCTTTTGGCACCTGGGGTTCACATTTGAGCACAGGCTGGTTTTTGTGACCTAAGGTCCACTTGTGAGCTGTGTTAGCTGGTGGGTGTCTGGGGTCCAGTGGGGCTAGTGTTCTGGCTCCTCGGGTGATGTCACTGCCCCGTGTCTCAGTTTCTTTTTCCATCAAATACGGCTCGTTATGCCCGCCTTAACTTCTTAACTTGTAAAAACCGAGGGAGAAAATAGATGTAAGCCTCTTGTGAAAACTCAGGAGCCCCTAGGTGTAGACACAGGTTCTTATTATCTCTCCTTTTTGGAAACATACATTTGAAATCAGTGAAAATGAGTTTCTTTCCCCAGAACTGTCAGAACTGAGCATCAGATGCTCCTGGTGGAGTTCTAGCTAATATAGAGGTTGAGTTCGAAGATAAGATACCTCATAAGGCCAAAAAAAAATGTTTATAGCCCAAAGATGTCCATGATGAAATTGCATCCCAATGCAGGGTTGGGTTCTAAAGCTATTTCATAAGGTGGTCTGTCGTCACAAGTACCCTTGCAAAGCCCTAAGTCCCGCATAAAGCAGAGAATGTAGGGCGTGCGTGTGCCGAGCTGCTTTGGAGGAGCCCAACATGGTGTCTCTCCCAGCATGGAGCAGAGCAAATGCCTTAGCCGACTGGTATTTAGAGCCCATGGTCTGCAGAAAACCTCTCCTGGTTTTCTCCTAAGCAAAGCACCTGGTGCTGAGCTCACGTCCATTCCCTACCCAAGGGCTAGCTGTGTCCCTCCTGCTTAGCCATCCTTGTCCTCGCTCTCCCCGCCCCTCTCCTTTCCAGGTTTCCACAGGCTCCCCCTCACCCCTCCTTCAGGGAGAGAGAGGGCACCATCCGTTCTCCCCTCTAGGTACCCGGAACCCTTGCGTTTCTTTCCCCGTAAAGGGCCTCCCCTCCCCCAAGGTGACCCTGGAGTCCGGGGTCTGGCTGCAGCCCGTGACAGCCAGCGGAGGTAGAGTGTGTGTGCACGTGTGTGCATGGGCGTGTGGGCATGTGTGCCCCGGGCTCGTGTGTGCATGCGGGCGTGTGTGCCCAGTGCCTAAGCATCCGAGTCCACACCTGCGTCTCAATGAGACCGGAGCCCTAACCCAGACTGTGCCACTAGCTCACCAAGCAACCTTGAGGCAAGACATTTGACCTCTCTGGGCCTCAGTCTTTCTCATCTGCCAAATGGGGAGAAACCATCTCTGCCCCAGCCTCCTCTGGGAGTGGCCGAGAGGATCAAAGGATAAAAAAAAGAGGAAAGCGGTTGGAAAAACCTCAAAACTCATACAAATACATGTGCTGTTATTTTTAACCCACAAGCATTAACCATCCCTCCCACACTAACTAACAGCCGCCCCCTGATATGTTGCATGACTTATTTGCAGAAATGACTCAATGTGAGACTATTTTAGGGCAGAAAATACACTTACATATATTTAGAACTTTCCTGATGCTGGAACGAAAACTTTGAAGAACGTCCAGCTCAGAAGCCCTGGCTGCCAGAACGCGCAATGTCTTTTTTTGTCTTTTGCACTCGGATTTGTCTGTGGAGTCGTTTTGTTTTGGTTTGGGTGTTGGGCTTTTGTTTGGGGGGGGAGTTGTTTTGTTTTGATTTCTGGTCTTGGGATTTTTGTTTTGTTTTATATTTTGGTTGGTTGTTTGTTTGTTTGTTTGTGGGTTTTTTTGCTTTGCCTGAGATCACTTCCCACTTTTGGAGGCGAACAGGGAAACTGGATCTTTCTTTGAAGTCTCAAGGTTCCCGAACCTCTCAAGCAGAGGTTTGCGTCCCAGTGACATCTTCCTTCCCCTTCAAAAGAGTTTAATAAGAAATTCAATCTCTTTTCATGCCATGTCTCAGTGCTAGAACATGTTCCGCATTTCCTTGAAATGGGAAATGTGACAGCACCCTGAAATGTCCAAGGTCCATAACTTGATGGAGAGAGAGTACTGAACGGGAATCGTCTGGCACAATCCAGGAAGACTTGCTGGGGTGATGTAAATGTTCCATAGCTGTGCTATCCAACATGGCAACCACCAGCCACAAGTGGCTCCTGAGCACTTGGCTAGTGCAAGTGAGGAACAGAATATTTAACTGTGTTTCTTTTGAATCCATTGAACTTTATGTTTCAGTAGATACACAGGGCTATGGGCCGCATAAGTTAGTTCCTGGCTTCTCAGACTGAGGTCTGGAGACCAGCAACATTGGCATCTCTTGGGTGCTTCTTAGAAATGCGGAACCTCACACCCTGCCCGGATCTGCTGATCAGAATCTGCCCTTTAACAGCATCCCAGAATGATTCGTGTGCTCGTCACAATTTGGGAAGCCGGGAAGTCTGGTCTAATGGTTAGGGAATGGTCTGTTCTATTTGTGACTTTTTTGTCACAAAATTATATTAAACCATTTTGACCGTCTTGCTGTCAAGATTCCTGAGCCGAGTGTGGTCAGAAACCTTTTAAATACAAGTGGTGGCCTGTGCAGATGGCTAGCTGTCCTCATGGTGGAGGAAGGTAAGTTGATCCATTCTGGAAGAGTCCATAGAAGCCTTATGGTCTCAACATGCGAAAGAAAGTCCTAGAAACAGGATTGGTCATTTGAAGATCCTTTGGGGTGTTGACCTCAAGAGGGGGTTCCAAGCCACAGTTCACAGGCTCTCTTCTGTTTTGGCAGGAGCTACAAGGTCCGATTCAATAGCGTTTCCTCATATTCTGACTCCCACAAATCATCGGGTGAAGGACCAGACCTCAGAGACAACTTCGAGAGTGCTGGACCCCTGGCAAACGTGAGGTGAGCAGGGGCCGAGGGCATCAGGGAAGACATCTTGGCAAACTGGATTCAGTTGCAAAGTGAGCTCTTTGGTGGGGGTCTCTCTTCTATTCCATCCGCCTCTTGAATAACCAGGTGTACTATTACTGTCTGGGGACCCCCCCCCGACCTGCTGAGGCACTAGCTGGGCTCTCCTGTGGCCTCTTCCTAAACACCTCTCAGAGCTCCATCGCCCAGATGTCACCCCATCATCATGTGCGCTGAAGGTTGTTAATCCCTAGAGATTACTCAATGAGCTACGCTTCCCAGCGATATGTTTTACACCTAATAGAAGCTTCTAGAGACACCCATCATGCCCCAGTGGCTCTCAACCCTGCATGCACATCAAAATCATCTGGAGATGTTTGCAATATACCAATAACCAAGCCCCATTTCCAGAGATTCTGATGTTATTGGTCTAGAATTGGGCCCAAGCATTGCCTTTTATTCTCTTCTCCCAAGTGACTCTAATGTGCGGTCAGGTTCAAAACATATTGGCCCAACCCCATGTTTACCAAAGTACAGTGGTCACATACCAAGAGGTCATTTTAGGTAGGACACAGACAGAGAGTTTGTATTTCAACAATTGTGAATTCAATTCAACCAGTACTTAGAACGAACACTGGATGTCACGTCCTTGGTTCTGCCGATGTGAGCCAACACAAGGCTAACGTAAGCCGAGTATCTGGGCCTGGATGCAAATCTTCCTGACCATTGAACCAACTGAACCTTCTCGTACCTGGTCGCAGCAATGCTTGGTAGATGAATTCACATCACAGGGGTCCTAGATATTGAAGTTTTATGTCCAGCAGTGCCCTTTTTAATAGACTTTCTTTTTTTTTAGAGCAGCTTTAGGTTCCCAGCAGAGCCGAGAGGAAGAAACAGAGATTTCCCTTATGCTCCCTCCCCAGCCCCCAGCAAAAACAGCCTCCCCCTCTCCCCTGCTGCCACCACCACCTCCATCCAGAGTGGCACATTTGTACAGTGGGTGAACCTACACCAACACATCATGATCACACAAAGGGCGTAATTTATACCAGGGTTCACCCTTGCTGTTAATCATCCCGTGGGGTTTGACATCAGTGCATTGTTTTAGCTTTGACATCGAACATCGGTTTTGTACTTTGGCGGCCAGACCCATTTCTCCCGTATTAAATCTGTCATGGCTCAGGGCAGGCGTTGGCAGGCTGCAGCCCGCAGGTGTGTTCAGCCTGGCCACTGTGGACTCCTGCACAACCCGTGAGCTGGGAATGGATTTTATAGTGGAACGTTTGCAACTCACTCGATGATAGGAAACGTTGCCATTGAATCCCAATGCAGCAAAGCGCTATTCCTCCCCCGCCCCCCAAAAAGGGAATTATAGCCTCACAAGTAGACATAGTACTAAAACATTATCCTCAATAAGTGTAACAGTCATTTTTAAAAATTTATATTTTGTCAACAAAAATGTGCAGGAATTTGTTTTCTGTTAAATCATATCTTTATAATAGCTTCAATTTTGCTTCTCGGTCTAGAAACCTAAAAATATTTACTCTCTGGCCCCATGTAGAAGAAGTTTGCTAGTTCCTGGTTTGGAGGCTTACAATAGGAAGTTTGAAATCATGAGGTGAAGATCGTGGTGGACACGTGAGTCTAGGAAGTAACTGCAGGTGTCCAGGTGTACCAGAAAATATACTAATGAACGCATCAGCTGAGCCGTCTGTTAGTGAACACAAGTGGGTATGATAAGCTAGCGAGTACAAATTAAAAGCAAGTTAAACAGCAGTAGTAAGGAAACAATAGTATCAGTGGAAGTCACGTACGGCGGATGCCGTGAACATAAACATTGCATGTTTGAGGAACAATGCCGTAACCACAAGTCATGACTGGTGCTAGGAATTTCCAGTCTCCGTTGGGCTGAAGCTAAGGGCCATGGCTTGGGGCAAAAATGCTCCTTCCCGGCCCCCTCCGCCAGTCCACTCCTGGTTCCCAGCTGTCCTACCTGTCACACCGCCGCCCTTGGAGGAAAAAGAGAGGAATCCAGGTCTAGGAAGATCACAGGTGAAGGAGTGATGGGGGGAAACACTGCCTAATCCCACATACTTTCCTTGGAAAGGCTCTGCAAGCCCAGAGGAGAGAAAGGCAGGAAAGGAGAAGAGGATCAGTGAGGAAGCCTCCGTGCAGGTTTGCAAGGACCAGATGTTAACCTCTGCTAACTCTCACTTGATCTGTGAGACGCCTGGACCCATCCCAGGTGCATTCTCCAATGACAGAGAGAATGGGAGTCCCTTCCCAGCTTCCCCTCCTCCTTCCCCACATCCCCCATCTCAATCTTTAGCCAAATCGACCCCTTCATCCTAAACAAAGATTCAGACACAGAGCCAGAGCCAGCGTGGAAAAGCTTACAAAGCTCCACGTCTGGGCTTGTCTGAGATGACAGTCTACAGCAGAAAACTCCAGCCCAGGAGTTTTCTTCCAGAGAAGTGGGGTGCGGTGCTCCTGTCCCACTTAGCAACCCGTCACTCCGGTTCCAGTGAGGTCAAGACCCACAGCCAGGACCGAGCCCTGCGAGTGTGACATAAAGTGTCCCCAGGAGAGTGAACTAGCAAGAGTGGCCATCTGAGACACAGCCTTTCCCTTCTCGTACTCAGGTCAAGGCAGCCCAGCTTAACAGAGAGGAAAATCTCATTAACTTGACCCCCACTGATTCAAACGCCCCCGTTTTCTTGGTGGTATCTAGGCAAAGAGGGTTTGCGAAGCAAATTAATTTCATAGACATCGCAAGGGGTGGAGTCAGCATATTGATAAAGCTTTCATCCCCTTTCAGAAGAACCTGTTTACCCACCAACATTTGATGTGGGTTTTTTTTTTTTTAAGTTTTTATTTTTAATTCCAGTCTGTTAACATACAGTGAACATTTGATGTGTTAATGACAAGTGCTTCTGATCTCCTCGTTAATATAGGTCCCTGAGGACTGCTGTATTATGATTTTCATTATCTTTGTACTTAAAAGTCATCTGGTTGTGTCCATGATAGAATTCAAGCCTTCCCAAAAAAGTAGACTAATTTCTCCAGCTTAGAAAGGGACACACAAGAAATAAGCCAATGTTCTGGGTCATCACTAACCCTAACTCATCCTCCTTAGGACCACTGGGAATTTTCTCCTGAGGATGGTCACCACTAACAGAGACCGGAAGGAAAGGAGAAGAGGCCCCAAGGGCTTCCAGATTTTCAAATGGCCTTCCCCAGGAGGGCTCAGGGCCATTTGACCATCATGGGCTAAACATGGTCCTTCTAGAGATAACCACATATCTTAGTCTGCTCAGGATGCCATAACAAAAATACCAGAGTGTGTGGCTTCAACAACAGATACTTATTTTCTCACAGTTCTAGAGGCTAGAAGTCCAAGATCAAGGTGCCAGTAGGATTGGTTTCTGGTGAGGCCTCTCTTCCTGGCTTGCAGATGGCCGCCACCTTGCTGTGCCTTCACATGGCCTCTCCTTTCTGCTCCGTCAGAGTGAGAGAGTGCTATCAGTGTCTCTTCCTCTCCTTTGAAGGACACCAGTCCTATTGGACTCCGGCCCGACCTTATGACACCATTCAACCTCAGTTACCCCTTTAAAAGTGCCATCTCCAAATATAGCCACATTGGGGTTAGGATTTCAACATATGAATTTGGGGGGTACATAGAGATACCCTCTCTATGTACCAGATACCCCCTCATGCCCCACAGTCCCCTGGCATGGACCTTTTCTCGTCTCCTTGGCAGGTTCTCTGTGTTTGGCCTTGGCTCCCGGGCTTACCCTCACTTCTGTGCCTTTGGACATGCCGTGGACACCCTCTTAGAGGAGCTGGGAGGAGAGAGGATCCTGAAGATGAGGGAAGGGGACGAGCTCTGTGGGCAAGAAGAGGCTTTCAGGACCTGGGCCAAGAAGGTCTTCAAGGTAACCACCCACCCAGGTCTCAGAGACCTAAGGGGAGAAGTCACGCCCCCCAAGATCTCCAAAGACAGAATACCTACACCATCAGAAATAGAATAAACTTGAGAAAACACCCAGTATTTTCCCCCATGTATCCAGCTTTCAACAACTCAGATGAGTTTGGGTAGTCTTAAAACACACATTCACCCAGAATCTAACCCCCTGCCTTATGGGTAGGGACTTGATCTATTAAAAAAAATTGTAGTCTTGGAATTTCAGAGTTGGGAGCAATCTGTCCCTCCCTTGCATTTGGTAGACAAGTAGACCAAAAACATAAAGTTGGGTAGCCACCCCAGGGGGCCAGGCCTCACCCTAGAGCTCAGGTCTCCGATCTGTCTACTTGGACAAGCTCCTCCTTCTTGTACTAGATCTTCGCTGACCAATATGGGAGCCACTAGCCTCGAGTGCTATTTAAATGTCAGTGTTCATGAATTCACATTCAACAGGATGAATGAATAAGTGAATATGGTATGCCTAGATAATGGAATATGATTCAGCCATGAAAAAAACGAAACAGAGCGCCTGGGTAGCTCAGTTAAGGAGCCACTTAACTGAGCCACTTACTTAAGCAACTGCCTTCAGTTCAGGTCATGATCCTGGAGTCCCAGGATGGAGTCTCACTTTGGGCTCCCAGCTCTGCAGGGAGTCTGCTTCTCCCTCGGACCTCTCCTCTCTCATGCTCTCTCTCTCACTCTCTCTCTCTCAAATAAGTAAATAAAATCTTTAAAAGAAAAGAAAAGAAGGAAACATTGACACCTGCTACACCATGGAAGAGCCTTGCAAACCTGCAGAGTGAAAGAGGCCAGGCACAAAAGGTCTATGCTCTCATTTATAGGAAATGTCCCAGAGAGAGAATGCATACAGAGATTAGATTCGTGGTTGCCCGGGGCCTGGAGGAGTGGAAAATGGGAATGATTGCTGATGGGTACAGGGCTTCTTCTGGATGACAATGAGAATGTTCCAGAACTGGAGAGCATTGGTGGTTGTACAACTCTCTCAACACACTAAAAACCATGGAATTGTACACTTTAGTACAATTTCCATATTCACTTATTCATTCATCCTGTTGAATGTGAATTTTATGTTGCATGAAAAATGTGCATATGTACATAGAAATAATCAAATGTTTAATTATAATATAAAATACTGAAATTATAATGACAGAAATAATGTATATCATGTAACTACATAAATATATTTGTCTTACATAAAATAATTACTTATATGTTTTATATACCGTAATGGATATATAAAATTTTAATCATTTTTAATTAGGTTTTTAATTCTATTTAGTATCTATACTAAATAGATTCTACTTAAAGAGCCCATTCCTTGGCTGCATATTTCACATACTCAGTAGTCACAAGAAGCGAGCAGTCACCCCAGGAGACAGCACAGAGCATTCCCTTCATGATAGAACATCCCATTGGCCAGTGCAATTCTAGACATACGAGGTCACAGGAGAATAAGGCACAGTGGCCTTCTCTCTGCATGGGGGGCGTGATTCGATTGGCCAACCTAGGAAAAACAAAAAGCCATGAATGCCGACTCCCCACCTTCACCTGCTCTTTCCTCCATGCCAGAATGCATTCTCTCAAGCAGCCGCAGGAGAAAGGATGCCAGGCAGCCTCCTGTCACTCGTCTGGCACTTTCCATCCTGCATACAGAAGCAGATAGGGAGAAAAAGGGGAAACTGAGGCCCCTGAGCGATCTGGATATCTGTGGGCAGAGGCTGTGTCTATAAGCCTGTTTCTGCATTTCTTCCTAGATATGGAAAATTGCCATAACTTGGCTTCTGTTACCCTGAGGTCACTATGGTTCTTGACTTCCATCGGCCCCCCTTGAGCACCCCAGAAGCAGGGCCCGTTGCAAACCACCAGATGCTTTAGCTATCACCGCCCCCCACCGCATCCTCCCACCAAACTCCCGGTCCTAACAACCACTAATAGACTTCCTGTCTCTGTAGATTGGCCTCTCCGGGACATTTCCTATGAATGAAATCCTGGCTCATTTCACATGTGTCTAAGATTGATCCACATTGTAGTATATGTATCAGTCCTTCATTGCTTTTTATGGCCACACAATACTCTGTTGTATGTATATATCATATTTTGTTTATCCATTCATCAGTTGATGGATGTTTAGATTATCTGAAAATCAACACAAGGCCAAAAAACGGTTAAAGCTACCCTTAGAAACTTCTTGAGTTGGGGCACCTGGGTGGCTCAGTCAGTAAGCAGCTGACTCTTGGTTTTGCCTCAGGTCATGATCTCAGGGTCATGGGCTCGAGCCCTGCATCGGGCTCTGCACTCAGCATGGAGTCTGCTTAAGATTCTCTCTCTCCTTCTCCCTCTGCCTCTCCCCACCTTGCTTACGTGCTTTCTCTCTCTAAAAATAAAAACCAAAACCTCTCTTGAATTATCCATGGCTTTTATCCCAAAAACCTGAATTCTAAATGGTAATTCTTAGGGTTACTAAAGTCAGAGAACTTATGAACTTGGCAAAAAGAAGAAAAGAAGGGAGGGAGGGAGGAAGGAAAGAAAGAAAAAGAAAAGAAATTAAAAAGCAAAATTCATAGGCAGGTGTTCAAACATTCAGTATGTTCTGCTTTTAATGTGTTTAAATCTTTAGAGTAAGATAGCTAGGAAGTTCTAAGGTGTTTATTTTCTTTTTTTAAGATATAATTTATTTTTGGGGAACCTGGGTGGCTCAGTGGGTTAAAGCCTCTGCCTTCGGCTCAGGTCATGATCTCAGGGTCCTGGGATCGAGCCCCGCATCGGGCTCTCTGCTCAGCGGGGAGCCTGCTTCCTCCTCTCTCTCTGCCTGCTTCCTCCTCTCTCTCTTTTTCTCTGCCTGCCTCTGCCTACTTGTGATTTCTCTCTCTCTGTCAAATAAATAAATAAAATCTTTTAAAATATATATATAA
Source organism: Procyon lotor (assembly GCA_028646535.1). NCBI lineage: Eukaryota > Metazoa > Chordata > Mammalia > Carnivora > Procyonidae > Procyon > Procyon lotor. Next base: position 59,314,658 of record CM053616.1, on the reverse strand, counting down.
TTTATTTTTTTAAACTTTTATTTATTTGAGAGAGAAAACACACATAAGAGAGAGCACAAGTGGGGGAGAGAGAGAAAAGCAGACTCCCTCCTGAGCAGGGAGCCAGACATGAGGCTCAGTCCCAGGACCCCGGGATCATGACCAGAGCCGGAGTCAGATGCTTAACTGACTGAGCCACCCAGGCACCCCAGTTTTATTATTTGAGAGAGAGAGAGAGCACAAGTGGAGGGTTGGGGGAGGGAGAGGGAGAAGCAGGCTCCCCTCTGAGTGCAGAGCTTGATGCTGGACTTGATTCCAGGACCCCAAGATCATGACCTGAGCCAAAGGCAGACACTTAATCGACTAAGCCACCCAGGTGCCCCTATGTTAGGCCTCTACAAATACTGGTTTAGGAATAAATGACATCAAAGTTACATATTAGGGGTGCTGGGTGGCTC
>CM053616.1:59281329-59314121 GCA_028646535.1 Procyon lotor | reverse complement strand
AGCACATCAGAGGCATTCAAAAAAATAGGTTGGATTCTGGATAGATGGATGGATGAGTGGCTGGCCGGTAGGTGGTGGGATGAGTGGATGGAAGGATGGATGGACAGATGGAAGGAGGGAAGGACAGAAGGAGGGAAGGAAGGAAGGATGGATGGAAATAAGGAGGAAAGGGGGAAAGAAGGAAGAAAGGGAAGGAGGGCAGGTGGGTGGAGGGATAGAGGGATGAATGGACAGGTGGGTGCGTGGATGGAGGGAGGGAGGGAGGGATACATGTCATGCCTGGGAGGTCACCGAGAGCCCTGCGTGTGCCACAGGCAGCCTGTGACGTGTTCTGCGTGGGAGATGACGTCAACATCGAGAAGGCCAACAACTCCCTCATCAGCAATGACCGCAGCTGGAAGAGGAACAAGTTCCGCCTCACCTACGTGGCCGAAGCTCCAGAACTTACACAAGGTACCTCTCCTGGGGGGCACACAGGACAGTGGGGGGGGGGGGAAGACAGGGCCCCTCACCACCAGCCACCCCCAAAAGGTGCTGCGAGAAATTGGGCGTCATGGCTTCCCATGAAAACAAATACGTGGCCAGCACCCCGCGCCCAGTCGACCTCTGCCTGGACGTTTCTCCCTCCAGCAGGATGGCGCGTTACCCCGAAACCAACCAGATTTGCTTTTCCTTCTCCATTACCCACAGTCCCCCAACCCACCCCACCCGAGGTCTTTTCTTCCATCCCGTCGCCTCACTCCAGAGGCCAGTGGACGTGTGAAGAGAGGGTCAGGAGACGCTGGAGGCTTTGTATTGATCATGCTTTCACCCGGTCTCAGGGAGACTGTCGGTTGTTCTCACCGCAGGTCTCTCCAATGTCCACAAAAAGCGGGTCTCGGCCGCTCGACTCCTCAGCCGTCAAAACCTTCAGAGCCCTAAATCCAGGTAGGAACACCTTGGTTGGCTCAGGGTTCCCCACCTCTGCTGCAGATGCCCCCCACCCTGGTGGACTCGGAGGCCTGTGACCCTCCCAAGCGCCGCTGGGATGCCCTGGCCGTCTTGTAGCATCGAGGTTTTCCCGCCTTCCCTTTGCCAAGCTCCAATCTAGAGGGACCAAGAGAGGACATGATCATGGTGGAAAGCAGGAAGGGAAAGGTTTTATGAGGAATTTTTAATATAGACCACACCCTTGTCGAGCTGCTAATGTTCATTGTACCGGAGCATCCTAGCCAGAGAACATCTCCTCCTTGTGGGTAGTGCTTCTCTAGAGTCCCCAAAACTGGCTACCCAGATGCTGCTTAAATTCCTTTGGGATGACGGGAGGTTCATTACCCCACCAATCAGCCCACTCTGTGTTTCAGAGTCCAAATTGTTAGAAGCGATCTCGCTCTTGCTATAACCAAAGGGCATCTTCCGGGCACTCCGTACTGATCTGTGATCCTCACACAAACTTCCATTCTCCCAAATGAGAGACCTGCTAATGGTCAAGGACATGGACCAATCTCTCCCGGGTTTTGATTCCTTCAAATCATGCTTCCTAAGAGCCAGTTTCCCAAGCCTTTCGCTTTAGTAAAAGGACACGCTCTGTCCTGCCGGCAGTGTCATTCTCAGACCCGGTCACAGTGCACGAAGGACCTGGCATAGCCACCACGTGCACTGGGGCCATTAAGGCCGCCCCCAGACCCGAGCAGGACACGTGATGCCGTCAAGATCGCGGGCTTTGTCCTGGCGGCCATGCCGCTCTCCCATTCAGCTTACACTCTTACTGCTGTTGTCCAGGTGAGCGAGCCAGGCCCGTCCATCCCTGGACTTATGTACAGAGGATTTGGAGCCTTAACAAAGTCCTTTGCCTTGATCCCTAGGGAATGGCATCTTTTTTCACTCTCCGGTTGCAGCCCGTGCCGATCTTTTGAAATCGTGATTCTTTTGTATGGAGAGCGGGCTCGCAAGCTGGACAGCCGTGGGTTCTGACCCAGGCTTTGCCGCACACCAGCCGTGTGACCACGGGCCAGTCACGCAGGTCCTCTGAGCCCCTGTCTCCTGCTGCAGATTGAGAACAGTAGCTCTACAGACTGCTGACGTTTCTCTAGTGCTTTCTGTGCGCCAAGCCCTGTTAGGAGTCTCCCCTGTGAGGGATCTCCCAGAACTCTGGACCAGCCCAGGAAGTTGGCACTATTATCATCCAAATTTTGTTTTTCCCCCCTCCTAAAGATTTATTTATTTATTTTAGGCAGGGAGGGGCAGAAGGAGAGGGAGAGAGAGGAACTCAAGCAGACTCCCCACTGAGTGTGGAGCCGGACGCGGGGCTTGATCCCACATCCTGAGCTGAGCTGAAATCAAGAGTCGGACGCTCAACTGACTGACCCACGCAGGCGCCCCATCATCGATGTTTTAAATATGAAAAGTGACAAGTAGATAACGCAAGTGACTTTTTCAAGGTCACCTAGACTCCGTTCTCCAACTCCAAAGTCAGCATGCCGAATGGCTAACCCAGGTGTTCTCAAGAGCATTGCAAGGCTGCTGTATTAATAACGAGGTGCACAGAGCAACTAGTGTCTCGTACCTTCTCGTTACTCTTCCTTATCTGTCCCAGTTTCAAACACCTGCAAATTTAGTATGCATGCTTTCTACGTGGACTTCAGACCTCTGATAGAGTTCTCAGCAGGATGAAGCCCCCAAGCTTTCATGTACTCTCTTAGATCCTCAAACATTAAAGAAATGGGTTGGGAAATTAATCCCTTTGAATAATTTGTTAAATGCAACATTCAGAGCAGAGGGATCTCTGGTACAGAGAGGGACCTTGTGTTTGAAATACGCACCCTTACTTCCCATTTCTGCCCTCTGGAAAGGGATGACTTCAGTAGCATGGAAGAGAAGAGACCAAGAATCCATTGGAAATTTCCTTTAGGAACAAACTGTGAAAGACCAAATCACAAAAATTACTCCCTAAACCATGGTGCATAAAAAGCAAGGTCCTTTGCAAATGTTCTGATGCTAGCTTGGACCAGAGTCCCAGATTAACCCTCACTCACCTCTGGAAAGGGCAGCTGACTCTATGCTGAGGGACTTACAAGAGAGTATTTCAGCAAAGTTAGGAATAAGAACCTCGTATTAAAATCGATCATGAATTAGCACAAAAAAAGGATCAAATTGTATGTAGGTATCTCTCTCTCTTTAGAAGCTCACTCTGGAGCATGACCTATTTTCAGGCTTACTACCATCGCCAGCTTTGTAAGTTGTTGGTTTGTTTTTAAGGGGTAATCAAGTAAAAAAAGCATGATGCTCTCTCCCATTTTCCCCTGCCCAAGTTGGCCCAAAGTCAGGCTATTTGGGCCAGGAGGCCATAAGCGAGATATCACAAATTACTCCCCGCCTCCCAGACCCTTAATTGCAAGCAAAGTGCTTGAGAGGAAGTAAACAGCCCTCTGAGGGTGATCCTTGCACATCTAAAGAGAAAAGTGAGCACAGTTACTGCCTGGCCAGGAAATACATTCTCTAGGTACACCAATTAGCAAACAACACAGAAGGGAGTATAATGGAGCAGTAACGGGTGCGGTGAGTCCTATATTTCAGGAGGAGAAGCGCATGGTAGGCTTTGGAAAGGGAATGAGAACAGAGGAGGGACATCTAGGCAGAGGCGGGCAGGGGTATAGGTGCAGAAGGGGGCCTGAGTGCTAGGGCATCGTGGACAGTGGTGGGATATTGCAATGGACAGCTCTTGGTGGGGGAGTTCTTGATTCTCATCCCTCCTTGGATGAGACTGCTTCTCTCCCATCTTCCCCATTTCAACACAGAACATCAACATTTGACTTAAGCCAAAACCTCAAGCATCTTCCTTGCCTCCTCTCCCTCCCTTATACTGCATGTCCAGCCCTCACCTGGTCCTCTGGGACTTGGCTTTCAACTTCATCTCAGACCTGCAGCTGCCACCCTGAGCAAAGCCATGTTCATCAGTGGTATGAGTGGCTACAGTAGACACCAACTTGTCTCCTTGTTTCTTGGCTTTTGTCTCAAAGATCCATTTCCAAGTAATAGCTAGATCAATCTTGGGAAAATGTAAATAGAATCCTATCACTCCACAGTTTCATACCCTCCAGTGGCTTCCCACGGGATTGAAACCTCCAAACTTCTGCCCATGACAGGTCATGATGAAGTCCTCATGATCTGGCCTCTGCCCAGCATTCTGATCTCTTTCTCCAGCCCCCCCCACCCCCCACATCTGTGTTGGCCACTCTCCAAACACTCCTCTTTCCCTTCTCCAAATATGCCACACCTTTTCTTACCCCAGGGCCTTTTCACATACAAACAGTCTTTCCAAACAGGTCTTTGCATGATCCCTTTCTCTCATTGTTCAGGTCTCTGCTCAAATGTCACCACCACAGAGGCTCCCCTACCATCCTGATGATCACTCAGCCCACTGCCCCAACCCATCAACACCCACCCATCCCTCTGGGACCTCTTTAAGTTGCTTCTCAATGAGAATAGGAAACTCAATGAGAATGAGACCCCAGACCCATCACTGTCTCACCAGTGCCTACCAATAGTGCCCAACACTCAATACAAATTTGCTGAATGAAACTCACAATGTTTACGCTTTTCATTAAAGAATGCACATTAGCTATTTTTTTTTTCCATTTAATGCTGGACATTAGCAGACTCGTTTCATCTGTGAGCCTGTCGTTGAACCCCTGCCAAGCATACATGTGTGTGCATATATGTGTCTGTGTATGTCTGTTATGCTTCTGGAGTCTGGAGGAGGCCCCAGTGACTGCTACCTTCCCACACTGCCCTTTTTACCCTTTCTCAGCAACCCCCCCCATACTTCTCAATGCCCTTTATGTGTCCCAAGCTTAAAAAAAAAAAAAAAAGAAAGAAAAAATCTTACAAAATCCTATACTTCCAAACCCCCAGCAGAACTGAGACAACTGGCCTCCAGGTTGGTGCTACCGAGAGAGGTTTGGGGGAATCTGCTTCCCCCACAAGGCTTCAAAGACCTGCCCATTGGGGTGCTCCAAGGCCATGCAGTTATTCAGCCCTGGGGGTCTCAGCAAGCCATGCCTGATCAGAGGCTTGCAATGTCCCCTTGGTTAGATTCCCAGCACGGGCAGAGCCTGGGGCACCTGGCTCATCTGCCAGCTGCCTTCCCATTCCTGCCCCTTGTCTACCTGACCACCTTATGTCATGTTCAGGAGGACTTGAGGGAAATGGCTGTGAGCGCGAGCCAGCTCAGCAAGTTCGGGTCCCCCACATTTCTATTTTGTACCGGCCAGAAGAACGGAGGCAAATATACTTCTGAAAGAAATCATGATGATCTGGGAGAAAGTGGGAATTGATTTGGGGCCCTTTCAAAGGCTTACTGTGGTGGGCGCAGAAGGCTCCGCAATTTGCAGCCCCACAGCGCCCCCTGCTGGCTGTCAGCCTCTGCTAATTCCAACCCTGGAGCTGGCAAGAGGTTGTTGTCTTTGCTCTCCAGGAACCAGGAATCCATATGAGCTCAAATCAGAATCAGTCGTGTAAGTCTATATAATTGACAAGATCAGTGCCCCAGAGACAGCAAAATCTGTCCAGGAAAGGCGAATGGGACACCACCATTCACAGTGTCAGCCACCGATCACCCCACCATACGAAGGACAGGGGTGCCTTGTTTGGAGAAAATATTTGCAAAAACGTAAATGTGCTAGCACAACTATTTTAATAACGGTGGCTATTTGCAGCACAAAAGGGTTCTTGGGTGTGCCAGAGACTCCTTTATATAGCGATCCCATTGATCTATTCAAGTGTTGATTTACATACCATGGAGAATGTAGAAACTTCATGTTGAATATGAAGTGTCTCTACGGAGAACCAGTTGGCAATGAAGAAAAGCAGATCTGAGATGCCGCGGAACCCAAAGAGGACAAAGAACCTGATTTACCAAAGTGTAATCAGCCCCCAAGTTCTCAGGTATTGTGTAAAATGCAGTAGATCTGTTCTAAAACCTTTTAAAGGAGCAGAATGATCGTAGTCTGAGAATTCATTCTTGATGCCCTCCCTTAGCATGGGCCCCCTGCCCTTAAAATACAAAAACCAATGGAAAGGGGGAGGATCAGGCAGGACATAAATCAGTTCCTCTGGTTGTTTTCTCCTTAGATCTCTCAAATTTATATGGGTGGATTTTTGCACAACCAAGACCAAATGTGTTTCTCTTATGGAATTATATGAGGAGCCCACCCCCCTAAACACACACACACACACACACACACACACACACACACACACTCCCAAGGGGCGGAGCTTGGGGTTCCCCGGAGAGATGGCATGACACAGACTGGGGGCTCCACTGCCTTGGCTCCAATGGGGCCGTGATTCCCAGGAGAACCCCAGTTGGTACTGAGAACAGAGTTTGTTCTGGCAACTGATTAACCCTGGGAGTCCGAGGTTCCTTCATCTAATAAATATTTCTTGAGGACCAGCTATGTGCTATGACTGTCCTATGTGCCAGGAATAGAGCAGCGGACAAAACATACAGATTCCTTGCCCTCTGGAATTTACATTGTGCCGGAGGCTGGTGGGGAGGAGGGAGGGATGGGAGGTGGGAGGGGGGGCAGACCACAAACCACAGGATAATGTAAACACTAGAGGGCAGGTGCCGGTAAGTGCTAAGGAGAACGGCAGGTTTGGGAAGATAGAAAAGCAAGGAATCTGAGGACCGAACCCTGCGGGGCTCTAATGTCCAGAGGTTGGGGAGATGAGAAGGAACTGCCAAAGGAGAGAAGACCGGGAGAATGTGGGGTTCTAGAACCCGAGGGGGGAGTTGAGAAGGAGGAAGTGAGCAGCCACATCCAGTGCTGGTTCCAGGAGCAAGATGAGCGCTCGGAATTTGGCATTGAATTTGCAGAGAAGTTCGCGGGTGACCCGCTAAACGCCATGGTGTGGAATGCTGGGGACAGCGGTCTCATTGGCATGGGCCCCACGGAGAATGGAAAGGAGGGTGTTGCAACCACAAGAAGAGACAAAGGAGCAAAGAAAAGAGGCCATAGGTGATGACTCTTATCGGACTGTTCCCCACCTTTCCCTCCAGCCGATCAACCATCTTCGTGCGTCTGCACACCCACGGGAACCAGGAGCTGCAGTACCAGCCCGGGGACCACCTGGGCGTCTTCCCAGGCAACCGCGAGGACCTCGTGAATGCCCTGATCGAGCGGCTGGAGGACGCGCCCCCGGTCAACCAGCTGGTGAAGGTGGAGTTGCTAGAGGAACGGAACACGGCTTTGGGTAACTACGCAGGGCGGGGTGCCCCCGTGTCTGGGGCAGAGGAGACCCCTCCTTCTTCCCAATCACCAACCTAGGTGGGAGAGTGGGTCTGTGTCACCTCCTGCTTGTGAGACTGGAGACGAATCCTTTCTCATGGCTGGACCATCTCGGCCCAACTGGCTGAGCCAATGTCCATGATGCTAGGACATCGGTAGCGCAGCCTCTGGGAAAGGGGCTCCTGCCCCGCTTCATCACCCTCACCCCACTGTCCTCCGAATGAACAGAGGCTGACGTGTATCCCTCCCTCCTCTTAAATCAAGAGGCACTATATGCAACTCGATGGCGCTCTCAAGGTTGAATCATCATTAGATCGGGTTCCGATCTGTTTCAGGGACCATCCTTGACCTTCCTGTTGAAGAATTTTAAAGGCAAATGGGTCTTCTCAGGGCTTCATTTCAGGAGGCACAGGTGAGCTCAGGGCTCAGGTCCCAGTAACCGTGGTGACCGTACCTGAGAGCCCAGGATATGGTGACCTATCGCCTTCACAAAGGAGCCAGAGTGTACGGTCAGAGCAGAATGTGAAAATAGCGTGTGGTCAAAGCCCCACTGAAAAGTCCTTTGGGAGATACCACTTTGGAGAGACAACATTTTATATTAATATATTCAACCCAGCCAATTCTTCCTTTGTGTTAGAGCAGCACTTTTTTTTTTTTTTTAAAGATTTTTTATTTATTTGACAGAGAGAAACACAGCGAGAGAGGGAACACAAGCAGAGGGAATGGTAGCGGGAGAAGCAGGCTTCCCGCCGAGCAGGGAGCCCGATGCGGGGCTCGATCCCAGGACCCTGGGATCATGACCCGAGCCGAAGGCAGACGCTCAACGACTGAGCCACCCAGGTGCCCCAGAGCAGCACTTTTTATCTTGGGTTGAGCCCCTGATAAAGTAGACACTGTGTTTAGGGCCCTACCCGGTGGAAAATTACACAGAAGCAGTCCAGCGTAGTAGTTAGAACAAGGTCTGCGGCAGGACTGCCTGACTTCACGCTTATGGGCTGTGTGACCTCGGGCAAATACCTTGACCTCTCTGTGCTTCCCTTTTTCTCAGTTGCAAAGTGGGGATAATAATAGCACCCACCACCCAGGGTTGTTGTGCAGACTAAGTGAGTTAATAATACAAAGTGCTGAGAATAACACTTGGCATATAGAAAGTGCTAGCAAAGTGTTAGGCATGTTTGTCATTTTAAACGCTGGAATCCCACTTAGGGGTTTGAGAGGCCAACACCATGAGAGGGCAGACAGAGCCAAAATAGACTCCTAGCTCTTGCTCAGTGGAGGGCTCACTGCATAGAATGGCCAGAGGACGGACCGGACCGTCTCGTGCTATTTTAATATTGGTTTATTTTTTAATTTTTGAACTAATTTGCTCACTTGATTTTGGATCTGCTCCTTGCATGCATGAGGTGATCACATGGTCCCGAGAAGCCTGGGTGTAGATGTGGGACATGAGAGGTGACAAGCCAAGGGATTGCTTGGCTCACGCAGCCCCATCCTCTGCCCTCGGAGCAAATCTGGCCTTCCTGCCTTGGAGACAAGCCCTCGGAGCTCAGACTCTCCTTCCCCCATCCACCCCTCACCTCCATTGTACCTCCATAGGAGTTATCAGTAACTGGACGGACGAGCACCGCCTCCCGCCCTGCACCATCTTCCAGGCCTTCAAGTACTACCTGGACATCACCACGCCGCCGACGCCCCTGCAGCTGCAGCAGTTTGCCTCCCTGGCCACCAACGAGAAAGAGAAGCAGCGTCTGCTGGTCCTCAGCAAGGTGGGTCTCTGGCCTCCTACACCCCCCCAGGGCACCTTTCACCTCCTAGTGGGTGGAGTGTTATATAGCTGTTACAACAGCTGTCCAGAAGATGGCAGTGTGGAGCAATAGTTGCTGAATTTTCGTTGGCAGATGGGCGCCATATTGGCCAGTCCATTTTGGCTTGTCCTCACCATCTCCCCTCGTTCCAAGGTCTGACAGAACGAGGGTAGCTCTGTTGAGTCTCAGAGCTCTCTGTCCCAGTAGAGATTGCTGTTCTAACGCGTTCCTCCTTCCTTGGGAACTCTTGGGCTTCCATTAGCTCCATCTGACCCCATGCTTAGAAGGAATAGAAATAGAGAAGAATCCCACAGTGCCCTGTTTTAGAGAGAGGTCTGGAATTCCCAACACCGAGAAGCTATTGGTAGGACTTGCAAGATAGAGGAGGCCCTCTGATGGTAAAATGCATCAAACGTTTCTACCATCCTTGCTTTGAAATGTAGGACTCACTTGCCCCAAGGTGGGGCAAAATCTTGCTCAGTGAGGGTCCTACCCAGGAGGACCACCCAGACTTCTCCCAGTAGGGGCTCCTCCCCACTAGGCAAGCCATCAGCAAAGGATGGCTTAACCTTCTTTTGCTGTCCAGGAGAGGGACGAATGATGGGCAGACAGCAAGAGGCTAATTCAAAGAATGTATATTACAGCTGGCCCTTGAACAATGTGGGAATTGGGGTGCTGACCCCCTGTGCAGTAGAAAATCCACATATAACTTTTGACTCCCCAAAAACTTAACCACTAATTTAGCCAACTGTTGACTGGAAGCCTTACCGGTAACATAAACAGTTGATTAACACATATTTTGCATGTTTTATGTATGATATACTATATTCTTACCATAAAGTAAGCCAGAGACAAAAATATGTTAAGAAAATCATAAGGAAGAGAAAATTCATTTACAGTCTTTATTATATTTATCCAAAAAATTTGCACATAAGCGGACCTGCACAATTCAAATGCATGTTGTTGGAGGGTCAGCTATATTTAGAAATGAGAAAACAGACGTGAAAAGGAACACTTAGAGAGTTGTAAGTGGTTCACTCTGGGGAGGTAGAAACAAATTGGACAAGTGGAGCATTAATTTCCATCATAAACTTCGCAGAATTGCCTAACTTTGTCCATGACGTCCATGTATAACTTTAAATTTTTAATTAATGGGGGAGGAGCTACTTTAAGAGGGACCAGAGACTGCACTGTTTGCATGGGACACTTTCAAGTAGAATTTGATAAACCGTACGTATTAGCCTGTTTCTTCCAAACAGCACGAACTCCGAGGTGGAATTAAATGAGCGAGGATTTTGATTAAGGAAACATCTATGTGAGGGGAAAATGGGCAGGAATCCGATAAGGCTGGGAGGACCATCAGACCTCCAACCAGTCTGACTCGGAGTGAAGGAGAGGGAAGGGTGTGTGAATAGAAACATGGGGAACTGCAGCCACAGCCTTAGGAAGGACCAACACAGGTGGACCATGTCTGTTTCCCGTCCATTTCAGAGAGCAGTTCCCAAGGCTCTCTGCTGATGGCACCCCTGCAGCTCGAGGTCAGTGAGGCTGGAGTTCTGGGAGGCATGTTCTCAAGGATGCCATACCCTATCCATAAGGCAAGGATGATCTTTAGGGACATGGAGGAAAGCTTTGTTATACGTGGCACTTATAATAGGCTTTACTCCTCAAAATCTGAGCCTCTTCTATGCAATCAGAGACTGCCCAAAGCAGCTTCTGAGTAAGAAAACATAACTCCAAAGCCCCAGAGAGTTCCTCTGTTCCCTGGTAGCAGCTGGGCTTTGCTGTCCACAAACCCTGAATGTGGTCCTCCACACCCTAACCTGTTCCTTTGGGGCTGTCATTCAGTGTCTTGAACTTGACCTATGCTCTCTGCCGATGCATCTCCAGCCATGCAGACTCACAGGTCACAGGTCTGCTTTCCATACTGGCCAATCATGACTCTCTCCACAGTGCTTCTCTCTTGACCTTTGCATATGGCGGGACCGATTATGGGTAGGCGCACACATTCTGGGGCCACACTGCCTAGAGCAGGGGTCAGCAACCTTTTTCCATAAAGAGCCTGGTAGTAAATATTTTAGGGTCACGATCCATGAGGCCTGTATCACAATGCTTCAACTCCACCATTATAGCCAACAACATAGACGGTACCTAAGTAAGTCAGCATGAGAGGGTTCCAGTCAAATCTTTTTTTTTTTTTTTTTTAAGATTTTATTTATTTGACAGAGAGAAACATAGCGAGAGAGGGAACACAAGCAGAGGGAATGGTAGCGGGAGGAGCAGGCTTCCCGCTGAGCAGGGAGCCCGATGCGGGGCTCGATTCCAGGACCCTGGGATCATGACCTGAGCCGAAGGCAGACGCTCAACGACTGAGCCACCCCAGTGCCCCTCAAATCTTATTTGTAGGCACAGAAATTTGGATTTCATGTCACTTTCTCGTGGCATGAAATAGTACCCTTCTTTTGATCCTTTCGCCCAACAATTATGATGTGTACAAACAGGTCTCAGCTCATGAGCCCTACGAACAGGTAGTAAGCCACACTGACCTTTTGCTACCCCCTGACCTAGATTCAAACCTAGAATCCCTGCCTCCAAGCCAAAGAGCCTCTGTATTTGGCAGTTTTCCCAGCTATAAAACAGGGACAACGGTCATACTTATTCCATAAGGTCGTTGTAAGAATTAAGACCTGGTACGGAGTTATTACCGTGTGGGTGTTAGGTATCCTTATCGCTCCTGCCCCTCTTCCCCGGACGTTCCAATGCCCTCCCCGGAAATGGGTACCCGGAGCGGGGTCCAAGTTCTCCGTCCCTCTCCTTGGCACAGGGTCTGCAGGAATACGAGGAATGGAAATGGGGCAAGAACCCCACCATCGTGGAGGTGCTGGAGGAGTTCTCGTCCGTCCAGATGCCCTGCACCCTGCTCCTGACCCAGCTGTCCCTGCTGCAGCCCCGCTACTATTCCATTAGCTCCTCCCCAGACATGTACCCCGACGAGGTGCACCTCACCGTGGCCATCGTCTCCTACCGCACTCGAGGTAGGCAGAGGCCCTGGGAGAGCCTCTGGGTCTGCATTTGCCCCCAGGGGCCTCTGCAGGGCTGCCAAATCCCAAATTCCTGGGAGGAGACCCACCCCAAGGCCAGAAACTGGGGGGGGGGGGGGGGGGAGAAGCAGGACAGGCAGACTGTCCCCTTAGGCAGAGCCAACTCTGTGCAGAATCAAGAAGGAGGGAAGATGTGCACTTGAAAGCTTCCTCTGCTCCCAAAGCCTGGAAGCACTTTTACTCATCCCTTATCCCTCCACCTGCAAGGCAGCAACTGGACCAAGGCACCCCTACCCATCCCTCGGAGAGGGGAGCTCTCTGCTGCCTGAAGTCCCCTGGTACTAGGTCAGTCAGATACCCTAACTGATATTCCCCACTGAGCGTTTATGTCCCATATTTTCCCTCCTTGATAAAGCAATTAAAATGCACGGTGCCTGAGAGAGCTCTGAGACTAGGATCCTGGAAGGTCACCGGGATCACCTCGACCGAGACCTTTTCAGTGGGCGGCGTCTGAATCCAGCCCACCATCACCCACGGGAACCCTGGGCAGTTTCACAGGGTTGCACCATTCCCTCTTCCCCTTCAGAGGAAGGGATCCAGACAAGGAATTCCAAGGCAGAAACTTGGCACGGGGCTGTGAGCTTCTGCACTGGAGGGAGGGGGAGGCCCGTGATGGGGAGCCCTGGGGGCAGCGGGCGCGCCAGACCACCCTGATTATCCTGCCAGATGGAGAAGGACCAATTCACCACGGCGTGTGTTCCTCCTGGCTCAACCGGATACAGGCTGACGAAGTGGTCCCGTGTTTCGTGAGAGGGTGAGTGGCAAACGAAGAGAGATGAGTGGTTGTCCCAAACTGCATACTCATGAGCTGGGCTGGGTGAACCAGCCTCAAGGGTTCTGGAGAAATGGCTGAGTCAGACGGAATCGAGATCAACACTCTGCATCACTCCAAGCTGTTAAGTAAATAGGATCGTGGGACGAGCAACCAGCAACAGCCAAGCAAGGGCCCCCCCAGTCAAAGTCAGGTCAATGCAATGAATATTTATTAAGTGTGTGTACTGTGCTAGATGCTGGGGCTACAGTAGACAACCCGGCAAATGCACTATCGGCTTTCCTGAAATCTGCAGACTGGCGGAAATTCTCTCTGAAGTCTCCTAGCCACGCTATCCATTCCCTCGATCTCGGAGATGGGGAAGATCCAAGCCCTCCCCCCATCAATCAGCACTGTTCCTCCCAAACTCAGCTGGTTTGTTTTTGTTTTCTTTTTTTTTAAAGATTTTATTTATTTATTGGAGACAGAGAGAGCATGAGTAGGGTGAGGGGGGAGAGGGAGAAGCAGACGCCGCACTGAGCAGAGAGCCCGAGGTAGGGCTCAACGTGGGGCTCGATCCCAGGACTCCAAGATCATGACCTGAGCTGAAGGCTGACACTTAATGGACTGAGCCATTCAGCCGCCCCCCCACCCCCCACCCGCTGGCCAAACTCAGTTTTAAAGGACATTCCTGCCTAGGGTGACCAGTACTATATCGTGCACTTAAAAATCTTGCGGAGAGGGTAGATTTCATTGAAGTGTCCTTACCGCTATCAAGTCACCGTTTTTCACCCTGAGGGCTCTGGCTGAGCCCACAGGCCCACTGGAGGTTCCCGCTTTGTTGGCCAGTGACTTCTGTACCTCAGCAGTGGCCTTGACCAGTATTTTTCTCAGCTGTTGAGAGTGGTGTGTTGATAGTGTGGTCCACCTACCGTGCGCCTCAGAATTGCCTATGGTGTTTCAAAGCCCAGACTTGCGCCACTGCCAAGGACTCTACCCTTTTAACACCCCCTGGGGATTCTTCTGTACACTGAAGTCTGTTCCCTGATTTGGGGAGATCTTGCCGCTGGCTGAATCCGTGCTTCTCAGCTTGGGGAGTTGTTCCCCTTTAGGGCACACATGGCAGAACCCATGGAGATTTTTTTTGTCTGTCACAGCTGGAGGCTGCTCCTGGCCTCTAGCAGGTAGAGCCTGGGGTGCTGCTCAGTATCCTGCAATGCACAGGACGCTCCCCCGTGTCAGAGAAGCATGCGGCCCCACATGTCAGCGGTGCTGAGATCGGGAAACCCTAAGCTGAAACGATCCCACTGCCCTGCGTGCCTTAGCTCAGCGATGAGGAAAATCGGGAACCAGAGGGGTAACCACACCCCGAGAAGCTCCCATTTGGGGAATTCCCCACATCTGTGTGACCTCCCAGCCCGATAAGGGGCACCCAATCCCAGCTGCAGAGTGCAATCCCACTGTATTGAGACGGCCACCTGGTCTACCGAAGGTCCAGCCGCCCTTGAGCAGACTTGAGCGCAGCAAGCCTTCTGATTCTCCCTTTCTTGTCCAGAGCGCCCAGCTTCCACCTGCCTCGGAACCCCCAAGTGCCCTGCATCCTCATTGGCCCCGGCACTGGCATTGCCCCTTTCCGAAGCTTCTGGCAGCAGCGACAGTTTGACATCCAACACAAAGGTGGGTGTCACGGTTCAGCATCCCAGCGATGTCCACCCCACCTGTGTCTCAGCCACCCGGAGGAATGACAGAGTTATGTCTCCACCGTGTCACTCCCTGGGGGCGGGCAGGGGGGTCCCAGTACTGACCTGACCCAGGGCTGAGGTTCACGGTTGCACTTCAAAGGACCTGTCCCAACCAGTCCCCTACACAGCTTGTCCTAGGGCCTGAAATTCCACCCCAGAAGACATCTCTTTGTTACGATAGGACCCATCTGAAAATTCAGGCAGCCCTAGGAGAGTAAACATTAAGCCTTACCAAATGCTTGTACGTTCAGGGGATTGTCCCAAAGGCTGTTATTCAAGAGCAGGCTTTGCTGTGTGAGAGACACAGCAGATCGGCTTCAGGAGGAGAGAGAAGGAAACCCACAGCTCCAGCGTGCATTGACCAGGGATTTGTTGAGCATCTAACAAATGCCAAGAACCGTTGTAGGTGTCAAGAGACAGCACTAAACGAGACAGAGAAACCGCTTAAAAAAAACAAGTCACCCCTTGGACCCGTCATTCTGGTGGAATAGCTAACACTGATAAAGGATTCCCTGTGTGTTCACTGGACTCTAATGTTTTACATCTCAAAGTAACCCTAGGAGGTAGATGCTGTTATTACTTCCATTCTGTACCTGCGGAAATGGGCACATAGAAAGTCAGGTTACTCATCATCGCACAGGGCTGGGATCTGAACCCGGCTCCACAGACTTCCGGCACGACCCGGTAGCGGGGGCTGCTAAGTAGCCATCAAGGCAGAAGGAAGGATTGAGACCCAGAGAAAGGAGGTCTGCTAAAATCTGCCCACACTTCACCAACTTCGCTCGGTGTGTGCGGGTGCATGTGTGTGTAGACGTGGATGTACGTGTGTGCAAATACATACAGCCCGCTTGTCCCAGTGTTCGTGTGCCTCTATCTGTGTGGCGCACATGAAGGTTCCCAGCGCCCTCTCCGGGTTCCATCAGCCACCCCCCACCCAAATAGGGCGTCCGAGGAGCTGTGAATGATGTGAGATCTTCCTGGTCCTCAGGAATGAGCCCCTGCCCCATGGTCCTGGTGTTCGGGTGCCGGCAGTCCAAGACAGACCATATCTACAGGGAGGAGACTCTGCAGGCCAAGAACAAGGGGGTCTTCCGAGAACTGTACACGGCCTACTCTCGGGAGCCGGACAAACCAAAGGTAAACCCCAGCCCGTGCGCTGTCCCCTCCCCCCAGCCCCAGATACACACAAACACATGCATGCACATGCACGTACACACTTGTACAAGCATGCACATCCCACCCCCTCACCTAGTCTGAATTCTCCTCTGGGACATTGCTTTGTACTGCAGGAAGCAGGAGCATAGAAATAGCGGTTTAAAATATCTAACAGCCCATATTACAGCATGCCACTTATGTGAAATACCCAGAATAGCCAAATCCATAGAGACAGAGAGCAGGTCTGGGCTTACCGGCGGCTCATAGGTACAGAATTTCCTTTTGAGGTGATGAATAAGTTCTAGAACCAGATGAATTAAGTTCTAGAACCAGAATAAGTTCTAGAACCACGGTTCATGGTTGCACGAGATAGCAGTGCACAAAATGCCACTGAATTGTTCACTTGAAAACGGTTAGAGCGTAGATGAAATGTTTTGCGTATCTTTACCAAGATAAAAATATTTTTTAAATATGAATTAAAAAAAAAACATGTAACAGTCACCTAGAGGCGCAAAGTCAGAATATGGACACAGGCCGCAGGACCGGAGAGTGCTCCTCCTGGATCTTGGGGAGATCCAGGGGGTCCCAGGAAAGGGGCCGGGAGAGCTGGGGTGGGGTGGGCTCTCAGAGGGCTCTCAGTAGCTGGTGTGGAAGTGCCCCAGTGTCTTCACAAGCAGGACATCCGTGCCAGGACGTACGAGCTGCATGTCTGCCTCGCCCGGGGCAGTTTCCTGGACAAGTGAAAGGCATCCTGAACAGATAAGGCAAATCCCTTGGAGGCTGATTTGGACACCCGGTGCCCACTCCACTTCCTCTAAGCCCACCTTCTACTCCCGCTGTTGCCGCAGCAGCAGGCTTTGTGCAGGTGGAAGCTGACAGCCCCTCGCCTCCCCCACCTCTTGCTGTCTCACCTCTCTGGCACCCCAGCATAGGCTGACCCCCGCACCTAGTAGAGTCCAGGGGCCAGCACCCTGTGGGAGACCGCTGGCCATCGGACAGGGAGTGGGTAGACTGTGACCCACCCTGTGCCCCCCTGGGTTACGTAACGGCTCTGGGTTGTGTTCCGCATGACCCTCTCGAGGGTCCTCAGCCCCGCTGAGCTCCAACACCAGGGCAGCTCACTCACATACCCTCAGATCGGCTTGCCCTCTCTGCCTCGCTCCTCCTGCTCCCCTGGGTCACCTGTGTCAGGCTCTGCTCTCCCGGGGAGGTGGGTAGTGTGCTACTGCCCGGGACCCAGCTCCTTCTCACGGGTCATGCTGCTCCCTGCAGAAGTATGTGCAGGACATCCTGCAGGAGCAGCTGGCGGAACCGGTGTACCGAGCCCTGAAGGAGCAAGGGGGCCACATCTATGTCTGCGGGGACGTCACCATGGCCGCCGATGTCCTCAAAGCCATCCAGCGCATCATGACTCAGCAGGGGAAACTCTCAGCGGAGGATGCAGGCGTGTTCATCAGCAGGCTGAGGGTGAGTGACAGGCTGGCTTCTTGGGTCCCTTTGTCAGCATCCAATACCTGGCTCCTCTTCCTCACCCCAGCTGTCTCAGTGATTAGAGGGGCCATGATGACATCCCCACCTGTTCCCATTTTCCCATTTATGGGTCAAGGTAGAGGACACCCCTGGTCCCAAATCACTGTTGAGACAGGTGGAGGAGGACTGGGTGTTGGGCTTGCAGGTGCATGTATTAAATATGGGTGGGGGCTGTGGTGTGTGAAAATAACACGCGGGTGGACCACTGGGTAGCCAGATAGAAAACTTCCTAAACTGAGTCTTCCTGCCCCCAGAACTAAGCTGCAGCGCTGTCCTGTGCAGTTGTCCAAGTTGAGCACTGCACAAAAAGGCTTGTCCAAGCTGGGTCAGTTCAGATGTGAACTGAAATGTTCTTTGCCACTCCAGGCTGGTGAGACCCCGTGCTTTGAAGGGCTAGGGCATGGGGGGTCTTTTTTTTTTTCCAAGGATTTTATTTATTTATTTGACAGAGAGAGATCACAAGTAGGCAGAGAGTTGGGGGGGGGGGGAACAGGCTCCCTGCTGAGCAGAGAGCCCAATGCGAGAACCCTGAGATAGTGACCTGGGCCAAAGGCAGAGGATTAACCCCAAAGGGCATGAGGTCTTGTGAAGTACAGTCTGGGAGTCCAGAGGTTCTCCAAGGGTCACTGGGTTACATCTTGTTTGTTTAGGACCCATCTTTTTCTTTTCTTTTCTTTTCTTTTCTTTTCTTTTCTTTTCTTTTCTTTTCTTTCCTTTCCTTTCCTTTCCTTTCCTTTCCTTTTCTTTTCTTTTCTTTTCTTTTCTTTTCTTTCTTTTTTATTAACACATAATGTATTATTTGCCCCAGGGGTACATGTCTGTGAACCATCAGGCTTACACATTTCATAGCACTCACTATAGCACATACCCTCCCCAATAGGACCCATCTTTTTTAAGGACATTCCGTTCCAGGTTGTCAGCGTGTCTGTCCCTGTCCTGCCTTTGGCTGGGATTTGAAGGCTGTTTCTGTCCCCCAGGATGACAACCGGTACCATGAGGATATTTTCGGGGTCACCCTGCGAACATATGAAGTGACCAACCGCCTTAGATCCGAATCCATTGCCTTCATTGAGGAGAGCAAAAAAGACACCGACGAGTAAGCTGGCTCCATCCCAGGGGCGAGGGGCGGGCAGAACCCTCTTTTCCCAGTCCCGATAGCCGGGGCATGTCTGGCTTTGTTTGCCCTGGTTTTCTTGCAGTGGAGAGTGGGTTACAAATGCAAATTCCCAGGCTGCCTCAGACCAAAACTCGAGTGGGAACCGAGGCTTCTGTTTTTAAGGAGCCCTCCAAGGGATTCCGAGGCCCTGGGAACCCTGGCTTGGGATCCCTGAGTCTGCCTGGGGCGCCCCCTGGTGGAATGACATCTCCGTCCTTCAGGAAGGTGTATTCCCAGCCTGGGCTCTCGGCCTTTTTACACCACTTCCCAGACCCCCCACCTTGCCCAGACCTTTCTCATCCACACAGATCCCAATCACTATCATATTGACAACCTCACTGGTCCCCTAGAAATTGCTTGGGAACAGTCTGAGGCACCGCAGGACTGGATTTAGTCTCACTAGTTAAACCTCCCCTTAAGGCCGGGACCTCTCAACCACGACGGAAACGGCACTCACCCACGCCCGCCCACAGACTGCCTCCAAACCACCGCCGCGTGCCCTTTATGTTAAATTAGGTAGGAACTGGGTTGTCTTATTTTCGGTAGCGTAAGGAAGACACCCCATTTCTTAAGCAGCCCCATTTTCTCTCCATACATACAAAACATATCTTGTGTCCAGCAGGCTCGCTTTATCGCTTTTAAGATTCCAACTCCTTAGGCTGTCAGAAAGCCCCTTTCGTTGGCCCTCTTCCTGGCTGGGTGTGTTGGTGAGCAAGCACTCCTTCATTCTTCCGTTAGTTCATCCGTTCATTCAAGACGAGCCCAGCTACGGGTCAGGTGCTGTCTGAGGCGGGGAGCCTGCCACGGAAGGGACAGTGAAACCCCTGTGCCCAGAGCTTAGTGGCTTTTCTGCGGCTCTGTAAGGAAACAGTGCAGTTTGCCTCCCGGCCACTAACTCCCTTCCCCCCTACCCCTGTGTCTTCCCACAGGGTTTTCAGCTCCTAACTGGACCCTCTTGCCCAGATGGATGGCAGGGGGCCCGTCCCGTGCGCCCCCCGCGGGGCGACTGCAGGTTTTCTAAGCGTGGACACTGCTGAACCTTCCCTCCGGGACCCTGCGTGACCCCCGCTGTCCCTCTCGTCCTGTCGCTGTGGTTTTTCCTCTTCTGGGTCTTCGCCCCTCGGTGGTTTCCTTGGCCCTCCTGGGTTTTCTCCTTGAGTTGTTCTGCTGCACTGCAATGCCTTTATAATCCACAGTGGCTCTTACAAAACTGTCTCCCCCTCCCTCTCTTCCCGCCAAGGGCAGATCCCAGGCGCATGACATCACTGGAACGTGGCCGTGGCTCTGGGGTTCCCCCGGAGAGGCTGCAGGGACCGGTCAGGAGAGTCTTCTGAGCCAGTCTCTCTGCTGCTGAAGCCCCCCCTTCTCCTTTTTTATGATGATGTCCTGGTCGTGTGTGTGTGTGTGTGTGTGTGTGTGTGTGTGCGCGCGCGCACATGTGTACACGTGTGGGACAGGCCTGGTCTCCATCTGTCCTCTTGCCTGTGGCAGCGTGTGGCCTGCAGACTCTCAGTGCCAAGAACCGCGCCTTGGTTCTCCACACGTCCATAATTTCTGTCTGTGCTTGTGTCCTTGAAACCCTTGGAGGCACCCTCATTGTCCTGGTTACAAAGGGCAGGGGGAGGCGAGGATGATGATTAAGGGGGAAGGCTCCTTTAAAAAGGGGCTCACAGAATTGGTCGCATTTAGACTCTGGTACCAGTTAGTGGCGCCCTCCCTGGGAAACTAACCCTGCTCCCCAGACCCTGAACTGCAGCCTCGGACCTCATTCAAGGAGGGGCTCATCAGTGCTTCCCTCTCCAGACCAAGCTGTGCATGTGAGTGCTTTTCCAACCCCGAATGAGTGCTTGTGTGCACTCCTGTGTCCCGGGCACCCCCTTCACGCCCCCCTCCCCTCCAGTAGCAGGCTTGCAGATGGAAGCATCATCCTGTTGTATCCGGGAGCCCAAAGCAGCAGCGATAAATGCATCTTTCTACCCAAGAAGGATTTTTGTTTTTAAAGGAAACGCCTTTCAACACCCAACACAAGCTGCTTCAGGACTCCCCGCTTGAAGACTGGAGCCTGGTCTGATGTATTTCTCTCATTTGCCAGATTCCCTGTTTCGACGAAAAGCCTCCCTGTAAGGAGCCTTTCAAGAGGCAGAGTGTGGAGTCCTGATTTAGGGTTTGGCTCTGATGCAGGGTGGGTAAATGCTGCCCTCTCGTGGTGGTTTTTTACTTTGGTCCCGGTAGCCAAATCTAGGTGCAAAATTTGGCTTTCCAATAGGTGGGCAGAAAAATAGGATCGATTGGGCATTTGGAGTTGCCTAGACTACAGACCTTTAACTGGCCTGCAGTGGCTCCAACCCCATTTAACAAAAGTGAGCTTGGCCGGTAGGAAGGAGACTTCTCCATCGCAGGAGAAGCTGACATGGCCATAGACCCCATTCATCACTGTGAATCCGAAGCCAGCACCTTGTGTTAGTTAAGAAGCAGAGCTAATTAGACTCCCTGAGTAGAGGAGTATTTTCCCACTTGGGTTTTATGGAGTGAGACAGTCAGATATCCTTCGGTTCTGGGAAATGCTTCAGACCCACCAAAATGGAGCCTTTGGAAGCAACCCTGAGTCCAAAGGCTGGCTCACTCTTCCCTGTCCCCCATTTCTGCAGACAGCGCTGGGCTGGTGATCTAACCTTTCTGAGTCTATCTATCCACTTATAGAGCAAAGTGGGTTAAATGAGATAATGCCCATAGAATACCCAGTTGTGGTACCCAGCCCACTGAAGCTTTCAAATTTTATTTTCCACTTCACCAACACCTGTATGCGGAAGTCACAAGGGGCGAGCGCGGAGCCCAGAACCATTGCGGTTTATAGACAGTGAGAAGCTCGTATGTAGACACACAATTCTTAGACTCAGCACAAATGTCTGGGCCTTGGGGAATGAGTGGATCCCACCTGTGGGTTTGGGAAAATCAGATTTCCAGGAAGTAGGAAGAGTGGAGGAAAGGCATGGAGGGGGCGCACGTTGCAGTAAATGGGGGGCTGGCTTCGCGCACAGCTTTGGAAGGCTGAGGGTGCCGAGCCAGGTGTGGGCAGGTGAGCGGGAGCAAGGTGTCAGGGACAGGTGAGCGTGTGTCCCGGAATTTAGATGATTTGACGGGCAGCAGGGCCTCCCTAGGAATGTTTTTCAAATGGGACAAATAAGGTCATTGGAGTTGTGCTTAGAAAAGAATGTTCTGGCTGCAGGATAATGTTGCGCCAGCCGTAGAATGTTTTGCAGTAACCAGGGCTGAAAGGAGGGAAGAGGCAGATGTGATGATAAAGCCACTCCAGGGGTTAAATCAGCAGGCCCTGGAGACCTCACTGTTAGGGAGGAGAACAGGAGAAAGTCAAGAGTCTTACCTCTAGGCTGAGAAAGGGGACTCCTGAGGTGGGGGAAAGAAACCAGCCTCGAGGGAAAGAGGAGTTTGCCATTGTCGACAGGCTAGCCAGCTCCTCCCCAGCCAACAGTACATCCTCCCAAGGTCCAGCCAGGCCTAGGTGCATGGAAGGAAAACCGACCCCAGGCCAATTAGACATTGGCCTTAGAACAAAGGATTTTCTTGCCAAGAACATTCTCAACAGCCACCTGCTTTAAAACTTCCAAAAGGAGGTCAGGTTTTGCCCTAAGTCCAAAGCAAGTGAGATTTTTCTGACCCAGATCACTGGCAAACAGTCCCTCTACTGGGATGGGCAAGCCAGATGTCCGGGCCGGTTCATGCCTAGGGCACTGGCCGTTCATCGTCGGGAAAACTGGGGGGTTCAGGTTTTGCGTGAAGCCAACCGTTAACTTGTGTATTTGCATCTCCACGGCTCTGACCTCCAGCATGTCACCGTGCCCCCTTACCCACAAAGCCTTCTGTCTGAGTTGGCAAGTTGATCTGAGACAACCTGCAGGTGACAAGGATCAAGAAATATCCGTCTGGGCGTCTTATATGACTTACCATACTCCTTGACGTCTCCCAACTCTTGTAAAGTTTCCTGCATCCGAATGTCCTGTTTGGCTCAGGAATTAAGGCCAGGGGGGTGGGCTGGAGGAAGACAGAGCTGAGAATCCCTGCCCCCCAAGCTCAACACAGATGGTCCCCATGGACCTGAATCTGACCCTTTGGGGCTGACACCAGCCTGATCTCTCCTCTTTCTATCATATGTACCTGGTCCTGCACCCCCAGTCCCCACCTCAGGTGGCAATGGCTGTCTCTTCCCAAAAGAAGACCAGCATGGGGGCCTAGGTAAACTCTCACCCCTGGAACATGGGTCTTGGGGCTATTCCTTATTATGGCTTGTCAGAGCCACGTGCAGTCGTGTGAGGAAGGAGGTTTGGGGCAAACATGCCTTAGTTTGTTTATGAGTTTGTTTTGTCCTGAAAGATCTGAGCAGCTCTGAACAAGCAAGGCCTGTCTGTCTGGTCTAGGACAGAGACCGTTCTTAACGAGGTGGCCCTGGCAGGCAGGAGCAAATCTGCCTCCATAGTCTTCTAGAAAATGACTCCAGGACATCCAAGTGTGCAGATTCGACTCTGGCCCAGGGTCAGCCAGCCTCAGCACTACTGGCATTTGAGGCTAGAGAATTCTCTGTGGTGGAGCCTGTCGGTGAGGGGCCATCCCTGGCCTCGCCCACCAGAAGCCAGCAGCAGTCCCTCCCCACCCCACCCCCACCAACTGTGACAGATGTCCCCTGGGGGCAAAAGAATCTCTCTTGGCTGCCCCAGGCCTTTCAATCTTGGACCTTCTGTCAGTCAGCAGAGCAGCCCTCTGGTGACAGCTTTGTTTCTGTTATGGGAGAAGGTTTGGGGACGGGGAGATGATGAAAATGGGGTTTCACAAATTCCCTCCCAAGACGGAAAGGATGATGGTTCCATTTTGGTAAGATGCTGTGCCCTTGGCATCGCTCTGATCACAACCCACAGAGGCCCGATGCCGTGCACCCTGCCCCCACCCTGTTTTCCTTGTGTTGTGCTGTCTTGTGATCGTAGGACCCACTCCGGGCTCAGCAGTGGTTTCCCGGAAGGTAGAGAGAGAGAGAGAATGCAGTTGGCCATCCCCTCCTTGCTATACCAGTGGGTTTCCATTCAGGGCTGAGGAGCTGGGGAGGTGGGCAGAGTGGCTTGTTGCATGTCAACACACACACACACACACACACACACACACACACACACGCAGAGTCAGAAATTTGGACGTCCCCCTACCTCTGAGCTCTCGATGCTGCTAACGTCCGCTCGGTGTCCCGTGCGCTCCAGCACCTTCCTCCAAGGACCGACACCCTCCCCACGCTCCTCACGAGGTTGTCCAAGCTGTGTTCACCGCATGCTCTCCTTCTGCCTTTTCCTCTTCTAACTTGATGGAATTCAACAAAAGTCTACTTATGCCTGTTTGCATTATGGTCAAAATATTAAAAAGTGGAGATGACCTCACTGGCTCTGGTCTGTCATTTGCTTCGCTGGGAATTTCTCCCTCCTTTGCCCGCTGTCGCCAGCCAGGGGCCCTCAGGAAGCCCACCCTGAGACAGGTGGCAGGGCTTGATCGGGGAGTCATCTTGAGAAGGGGAAGGGAGGGAGAGCGGTCCGCCTGATGGGAGGCAAAGCCGGAGCTGTCATATTGTTGCAACAGAAATCTCAGCCAACCCTGAGGGGAATTCTGAAGGTGACCTTCCAGAGCTGTCCATGAATTGGGGCCAGAAGGCCGGGTTTCATAGCCCTCCCTCAGTCAGTCCTGGACCAGCCCGC
Source organism: Procyon lotor (assembly GCA_028646535.1). NCBI lineage: Eukaryota > Metazoa > Chordata > Mammalia > Carnivora > Procyonidae > Procyon > Procyon lotor. The sequence continues at coordinate 59,289,866 of CM053616.1, read as the reverse complement.
CCTCTGCAGCAGAAGCCTCCCCCAAAGGGCTGATTGCGGAGGGTGCTCCCAGCAGCTGGGGAGTGGTTCTTGAGTCCTCAGGATCCCTGTGGAGTGTCTGAGCTTCCTCTCCACCCTGCCCTCAACACCTCTGCTCCCATCATGGCTGCATCCACTGAATGGGCCCCAGAGAAACAGTACCACCTTTCCCCCAGCCCTGCCTCCCAATCTACACAACCCTGAGGACCCTAAAACCTAATTCCTGGCTGACCTCAAAAGCACTAACAGGGCAGATGAAGAGGAGCTGACCCCAAGTGCTCTGACTGGGTGGTGAGTACAAAAGGATCAACGAGGGGGTGGGAGCCCCCAAGGCTTTGTCATGCCCTTCTGGACATGGCCATTTGGATGCTGTGACCATTTTGACATTCATGCCTATTTCCTGGCCAAAAAACACAAACCGCCAGATAGCCTTTTAAATTACAAAATGATTTACCCAACATCAGACATACCCCGCATACGGTTCTTGCCTCCTCCACCCCATCCCTGAGCCTGGGGCTCAAGTTCAAACATGAGATGCAGGCCAGAGATGGGATGGGACCAGAGAACCCTCGTCAGTGTCCAGCTCTATCCTGCCCCCACAGAATTTAACTAAAATAATGGCTAAGAGTGATTAAATGCCAATCTTCATGGGACTACTTGGATAGGTATCATTACTCTCTCCAATTGAAAACTTAGGAAACTGAGGCACAAGGAGATCAGGCAGTCTGTGCAAGGTGAACATAACTAGTACATGTCAGAGGTAGAATTCGAACCCAGACTGTCTAGCCCAAGAATCTGCCTTCCTTGGCACCTGCTAGGTGGGCTACAGCTAAGAGCCCCAGACTGTTGAAGTTCAAGTCCTGGCTACCCTACTTCCTCATCACTGTGCAACTTGGGATGAGTTACTCAACCTCTCTGTACCTTCCTTTCTGCACTGCCAAGTAGGCTGTGATTGTTTCAACTTCATTGCATTGCAATAGGATAAAATGAATTAATATATTCAACACACATAGAACAGGATAGAAGAGGATGGGTTAAAATTATCCTATATATGAGTAAATAAACTGACACCCGGCTTCGAATGTTCTCAGCTTTTTTCTCTTACCGAAGCTCAAACAGCTCCCTCTTGATGTAATTTGCCATTTGCTATTCAGCCCTGGGATCCTTAGTCCCCTTCAGACCACCTGTCATCACAGAAGACACTAATTTTAAAGCCAATTCCTGGGATTCTCCCTCTACCTCCCTGTTGGTGCTCGCTCCCTGGGGATAAGGTCCAACTTTGGAATTTTTAACCAACACCATCCCCCCCACCCCCCACCTGCATCGGATTTTCTACAGGCCAAGCCTCCAGAGGTGGCCGGGAACAATTTAACATTTTTATGCATCCTGATTGTGGTAGCTGCTGTTGCCTGGCAACAAGGTGGGAAAAAAAAAATCTCAGTTTACACCAAAACGGAACCTTCCCAACCACAAATCCAAAGGAGAAGGGATGGGAAACAATGGGGGAAGGGGAAGAAGGGATTCTGGGGCGACTACAAGTCAATGTAGAATATGGGCCTCACCTTCAGTTAAATAGTAAAAATGCACTTCTTTTTTTCTTCACCGTACCTTTGGCAAAATCGCCAAGAAAACAAAACCAGGGGGGAAATTTACAATCGGTGGGTCAACAGAGAGCTTGGAACCCACATCACTAAAAGGAAATCACTTTAGCAATGGCTTCTGGAGGAAAATGAGATTAAGTTAACCAAATAGACAAATTAGGCCTGAGTAATTAGTAAAGTGATTTAAAAAAACAAGAAACAAAAACAAATCTTTCTGTACTGCTTGACTTGGGGATGGGGGGGCACGAGGGGACTGGTCTCCTGGGCTCTCTGCCTCTTGGTCCTTTCCTCCGCCAGAGCTCGGAACCGATATCGGAAGCCTCGCTCTCCTCGCTTTTCCTGATAGTTGCCAAGAATTTGAGATCTTCAAGAGTTATGAGCCCTTCTTTCCTCTGCTCCCATTTCTGGTCTCCCAGGGAAGCTGTGGGGAAAAGACACGGAGCACAAGAAAGGCTCTGAGCCCCCCCAACACAAGGTATAGTCTCTGTGGCCTCGATTAAACGGTATGCAGTAACTGAATCAGTTTGGGTTTGAAGGCTTTGAAAAGAGTCACTAATGGAAGTGCAGTTATTAGCAGAAAAGCTTTGGGCAAATCTGTAGGGAAAGAGACACCTGTTCCATCTTTCTTCAAACTGGTGGCTTCGCCTTCCTTGAAAAACACACACTGACCCCAGATTGCCCTCTTGAAACATCTCTTTTAACTGTCATTCATTTTCTACAAGGCAATCAGTGCCACCAGGGACCAGGGGAGGAGGGCTAACCCCCCCCTCCCCACACCAGCATTCAGTGCATGCTCTGGCCAGAGGCAGGCAGCCTTCTCAACGACCCCCGTGTCCTTCATGGCTCCACGCAAACTTCCCCTCTGTGGGTTCACCCCGATGGTTCTAAAGGCATCTTTTACTTCCCTTCTGCCTAGCCTTTATTTCTGCTACTCCCCTCACCTGGAAAGCCCACCCCTCTCTTCCACCGAGACCAATCCCACTCCTCTTGCCGAGGAGGTTTTCAGCTGTCTGTACCAATCGCTGGGCATGTGGGAGGTATTGCTTTACAATAGCTACGTGCACGCACGCGCATGTTTTATCTCTCTCCATCTATTTGTTACCTCTTACCACTGAACTCGGAGCAGCAAGCAACCACACCATCTCCCTGGCATACCGCATTGCTGCAGCCAAGGTTGGGGTCATGCTGCTGTGAGCAGCGGTTCTGCTGACCCCTTTATTTTAGCTTCCAAAAACCCATCAGAGACTTCTGACACCCAGCACAGGGAGATCATAAATTTGCGCTGTTTTAAGCCAGGAAGTTGTGGTAATTTGTTACAGCAGCAATGGAAAAGTGATACAAAGTGTGTGTTTAATATGCAGTTAGTTTCTGATTCGCCCCTGCTCTAGAGGAGAATCTCTTTCCTTGCCTCTTCCAGCTTCTAGAAGCTGCCAGCATTCTTTGGCTTATGACTAGCGTCACTCCCACCTTTGCCTTCATTGTCAACCTCCTCTTTCTGTCTCTGATCCTCCTGTCCCCCTCTTCTAAGGACCTTTGTGATTACATTGGGCTCACTCTTTCCTTGCCTCTTCCAGCTTCTAGAAGCTGCCAGCATTCTTTGGCTTATGACTAGCGTCATTCCCACCTTTGCCTTCATTGTCAACCTCCTCTTTCTGTCTCTGATCCTCCTGTCCCCCTCTTCTAAGGACCTTTGTGATTACATTGGGCTCACCCAGGTTGCCCAGGAAAATTTCCCCGTCTCAAAATTCCTAACCTAATTAAAACTACAAAGTCCCTTTTGCCATGTAAGGTAACCGTGGTACTGTGATTTATAATAAGAAATACATATTTGGTCTTCACCCCCGTTTCTGGCACAGAGTTCCTAAAATCCTTGGAATTTCCCAAGTGATAAGAGCGATAAATTCTCGCTGTTCCTAATAAACCCCTTTCACCACACCTGAGTTTATGTGAATAGATTGACTTACGGAAAGCACCTGGGGATGGGGGCTAGTTGCCAGGGGAACCAACCACATGATCGAAGGCTTGGAACTTTCCCCTCCACCCCACCCTTCCTGACCTGCACAGAGGTGAGAGGCAGCTGCAGGTGGAATCAATCGCCAATGGCCCATGAGTCAACCAATCAGGACTCTGTAATGGAAGCCTCCATAAAAACCCAAAAAGGACAGGCTCTGGAAGCATCTGGTTGGTGAGTTCGTGGGGATTTGGGGGGAGCGCCGTGCTCAAAAAGCATGGAAGCTCCGAGGCCTCTTCCCCAAACCTTGCCTCGTGCTTCTCATCCACCTAGCTGTTCCTGAGTTACATCTTTTTGTAATAAGCCCGTGATCTAGGCAGTGAAGTGTTTCTGAGCTCTGGGAGTCATCCTAGACCAGTGAAGGGGTCATGGAAACCTCTGTAGCCAATCAGAACTACAGGTAACAACCTCCACTTCTAAGTGTCGGCTAAAGTGGGGGAGGGAGACAGTTGGGTCCATCTGAGTCCTGAATTTGTGGGAGTCTGACGCTGTCTCCAGGTAGACAGTGTCAGAATTGGGTTGAATTTACCTGTTCTAGATGTTTCACATAAGTGGGATCATACAATAGTTGTCCATTTGTGTCTGGCTTCTTTCACTTAGCATCATTTTTTTTTTTTAATGATTTTATTTGAGAGAGAGCGAGCGCACTCACACAAGATAGCATGAGCAGGGGGAGGGGCAGAGGGAGAAGCAGAGTCCCTGCTGAGCAGGGAGCCTGATGTGAGGCTCAATCCCAGGACCCTGGGATTACGACCTGAGCTGAACACAGGTGCTCAACTGACTGAGCCACCCAGGTGTTCCTGCAAATCTATTTAAGCGCTCATCAAGTATCTTGCCACTAGTACAACCCAAGAATGTTTTCCTTAGAGGCCTGAGAAACCTCTCTTTGAAATGTAAATACCAAGAAGATCGTGTCCCTAATTCCCTGGGACTCTGGGGGGGGGGCTAAGCAATGTGTTCCAAGCTGTAACCACCTGCTTATCGTAAAGATAAGTTTTATTATTTCCTTGAGGCAAAGGCAGTTAGCTAGCACAATGTGTACCCCAGTTACCAAGTGAGTTTAGGATGATCTAGGAGAGATGCGGTCAGGTCCTTCTACGGGAGGGCAAGTTAGCATTCATCTCGAGAGCACGGGTGGGATGCAGTCAGTATTTGGCTATATATGAAAAGGGTGGGATTTCTCCCCGTCTTTCCAATCTCATTAGCAGATTATCTGTGCGGTGCTTCAAGTCTAGTTTAATGCTTATTCACTATTAAAACTATTCTTTTCTAGAACTGTGGAGAGGCTTTTCTGGATTGGCAGGAGATTTTAAATTTTCTTTCCCCTGATGGTATCTCGGTCATCTTTGATCAGAAATTCGAGAAAGGAGGGGCACCTGGGTGGCTCAGTTGGTTAAGTATCCAACTCCTGATCTCAGCTCAGGTCTTGATCTCAGTCAGGGTAGTGAGACTGAGCTCCTCTTTGGGCTCTTGCGCTGGCTGTGAAGCATACTTTAAAAAAGAAAAAATAGGAAGAAGGAAGGCCTAGGCATTGATAAGAAAACAATAGGTGTTCATGAGAACAGCTTTCCAATCACCTGTGCAGCTCTGGGGTCTGCCTTCCACCTAAGGGGCTGAAAACTGGTTACCAAAGTCTGAGTGTCATTGGGGCTGATTTCATATTCTCTGAGCCAGGGTGAAAGCCAGGGGAATATTTAGGAACCATGCTGGGAACATGGACTGGGACCGTGGCTAAGAAAATGGAAAGAGACAGATTGGTAACTATTAGGAGTGATCTTTTAGGGAAGAAAATTGCTTCCTTGTTAAAAAAAAAAAAAGTTTTCTCAAAGAAACTGAGGCAGAGAGAACATAACCTCTGTTTGGGCATTTGAGTATAGAGAGGGCTTCCCAGCACACTTAAGATCCCAACCCCCTTTCCAGGCCCTGTAGGATCTGACAGAGGTAAGTACGTTTGGTGTTTGAGAGCACGGAATCTGGGATCCACCACCTCATCCTGAGTCAGAGCTGCTCAGCTAGGACCTTCCCCGTTCCTGGTCCGCAAGATCGAGAGCAAAAAACAAGGTTGTTTTACACTGCTAAGTGTTGGGTTTATTTGTTTTGCAGCCAAAGTAACAGACAAATATGCATTGTTTCATTTAATAGGAAGATCTGTTGTTATCCCCCTTTTATAGAGGAGGAAACCTTTGCACAGAGAAATTAACCTTTATTGGGCATTCAGATGTAGATGGTGAGGGACAAAGAGGTGCCAAGGATAGTCACAAGTTCTAGTTTTGCAGAAATGGATGGAGGGGCAGCCTTTCCTGAGGCAGGAACCACTGGGAAAGGACAAGGTGAAGTTGCTGGAAGATGCATGTTTTCTCCTGGACACAGTGAGTTTTAGGCACCCAAAGGGAATGTCCGGTGAGCAGGTAGCTAAGCAAGTCTAGATCTCAGAGGAGTGAGCTGGGCTACAGAGAGAGTTGTGGGTATTTAAAGTGGGTTTAGATCATCACCCAAGGCGTAGACAGGGTGAGAAAGTGAAAGAAGGGGGCTGGGGCTGAGCTCCCAAGGCACCCTGCCTTCTCCCACCTCCCCAACCGGGAGCCACCCAGAGGGAGAACCAAGAGAAGGCTGAGGAGCCAGGACTTCCAGAAGAGGCTTGGTAAATAGCGTCTACCTCTGCCATGGGATTTTCAGGAGAAAGGCCCAGACTCTGTCCCAGATTTGCTACACTCCAGGGGCTGCTCTAAACCCCTCTGTTTTCATGACTGTGTTAGGAGCAGCAGCCGCAGTGTCCCCTACCCTCAAATTCCTACATTGAGGCCCTGACCCCTCAAGACCTCAGAGTATGACTATATCTTCCAGGCACCTGGCTGGCTCAGTATGTAGAGCACACAACTCTTGATCTCAGGGTTGTGAGTTCAAGCCCCATGTTGTGTGTGGAGATGACTTTAAAATAATAACACTAGGGGCACCTGAGTGGCTCAGTGGGTTAAAGCCTCTGCCTTCAGCTCAGGTCATGATCTCAGGGTCCTGGGATGGAGCCCTGCATCCGGCTCTCTGCTCAGCGGGGAGCCTGCTTCCCCCTGCCTCTCTGCCTACTTCTAATATCTCTCTCTGCCAGATAAATAAATAAAATCTTAAAAAAAAATAACAATAAAGCCCCTTAAAAAATTAATTAAGAGAGGGTCTTTAAAGTCATCAGTGTGGTCCTGTAATCTAACAGGACTGGTATCCTTCTTCATCTTCTTTTTTTTTTTTTTAAGATTTTATTTATTTAACAGAGAAGGAGATCACAAGTAGGCAGAGAGGCAGGCAGAGGAAGAGGGGGAAACAAGCTTCCAGCTGAGCAGAGAGCCTGATGCAGGGCTCGATCCCAGGACCCTGAGATCATGACCTGAGCCGAAGGCAGAGGCTTTAACCCACTGAGCCACCCAGGTGCCCCATGGACTGGTATCCTTCTAAGAAGAGATGAAGATACAGGGAAGGCCGTGTGGGGACACAGGGAGAAGGTGGCCATCTACAAGCCATGGAGACAGGCCTCAAGAAACCAACCCTGCCCATACCCTGATCTCAGACTTCTAGCCTCTAGAACTGTGGAAAGATAAATTTCTATCAAGCCAGTCTGGGGTGCTTTGTTATGGTGTGCTAGCAGACTAATACAAGCAGTAACGCCCTTTTGAACAAATTTATTGAGGTGTGAAATTCACACAACATTCAATTAAACGTTTTATTTTATTTTTTTTTTAAGTAAGCTCTATGCCCAGCACAGGACTCAAATTCACAACCCCGAGATCAAGAGTCCCACGTTCTTTCAGACTAAGCCCACCAGGTGCTCTCAAAATTCAACATTTTAAAATGAACAATTCAATGGCATTGAGTACATTCACAGTGTTGTGCAACCACCACCTCCGTCTAGTTCCAAAAATATTGCCATCTCTCCGAAATAAAACCTGTACCCATGAAGCATTATCTCCCCATTCCCCCATGACACCCTTTTATCTAGCATTTTCCCTGTGTCAGACTCTGTACTTTACCTCAATGTAGTCACTGAATTCTCATGACAATCCCAGGAGGCCAGCATTCTTCTTCTTATCCCCATTTTACAGATGAGAAGCTGTCCCTCGGAAAGTCTGACCTGCTCTAGCTAAACAGCTGGTGGGACAATAACAGACAGTTATTGAGGATCTGCTATGTAGGGGGCCTGAGCCATGTCACGGGACACCCACCCGTGACTCGAATACAGTCCTGATGCTGAAGTTGCTTCTGATCTAGCAGGAAAGATGAGGGCCGAACAGTTAGAAATTAATTCAGTAAGTAATGACAAGACTGCAAAGTGCTGGGAAGGAATCCTATTTGGGGCAGTGGGGCTGAGGTGAGGGAAAGGAGGTCATCTGGAGAGGTTAAACTAAGTCCTGGAGGAAGAGGAGGAGTAGCTAGGAGGACATTTTAGCACAAAATACATTCCAGACAGTGGGACCAGCATACATGTGAAGGTCAGAAGTGGAAGGAAAGAGACCAGGCTGACTGGGGTGTGACTAGTGAAGGAAAGAATGGCTTCGAACAGATAGGGAGAGGTAAATTGGGGACTGTCCCTTTGCAACAATGTTAGGAATTTCAGATTAGTTTCTGGGGCCAATAGGGAGCCCTGGATGGCTTCACACCATCCACTGAGAGTTAACTTTACAACTTCAATACTTTCAAAGGGCATTCTGGTTTCCAAATTGAGGTGGGGGCCTTATTGAGCCTCCACGTACTGACAGCAAATCATTCTATACCTATGTGTCCCCTGGACTTTGAGCTCCTGTGAGACAGGGACACTGTCTTACATCTGTATCCCCAGGGCACCACAGCACAGGGCCCCAATTTAAAATATATATTTGATATTTATTAATAATAAAATTAGTAGTAGTAGTAGTAGTAGTAGT
>CM053616.1:59226635-59281229 GCA_028646535.1 Procyon lotor | reverse complement strand
TTAGCTCCCCGAACCTCAGTTTCCCCATGTGTAACTCGAGGAGGTAAGAGTTGATAGGGTTATTGGGAAGCTCATGCACAGGAAGTGCTGCGGACATACAGGAAAGATGGAGGCTGCTATGACCCCCGGTTGGCAGCTCTCAGACCCAGGGCGCAGTGGACAAGAACGGGTTTCCCTCTGCGGGAAGAAGCCCGGGACGAGAGGGTATGGCTATGGGCGTGGGCGGGGCGATTCGTGCGCCCGCCCCTCAAGGCGGGTGGGCGGGGCGACGAGGGGCGCCCCGGCGCGCGCGCGCGCGCGCGGCGGGCCCAGGTACGCGGACAAGATGGCGGCAGCAGCGGTCGACAGCGCGATGGAGGTGGTCCCAGCGCTGGCAGAGGAGGCCGCGCCCGAGGCGGCGGGCCTCAGTTGTCTCGTCAACCTGCCCGGCGAGGTGCTAGAGTACATCCTGTGCAGTGGCTCGCTGACGGCCGCCGACATTGGCCGCGTCTCTAGCACCTGCCGGCGGCTGCGCGAGCTGTGCCAGAGTAGCGGGAAGGTGTGGAAGGAGCAGTTCCGGGTGAGGTGAGCCCGCCGCCCCGCCGCCCGCGCCCCCGCCCCCGCCCCGCGCCCCCCCGGGCCGGGGCCTGGCAGGCCCGAGCCGCCGCCTCCCTGCCGACGCGCGGGCCCCCTCTTCGGAGGCCACCCCGGACCCCCTGCCCGCGGACCGACAGACAAAGGCCTCCAGGCCGCCGGCTCCTCGGGCCCCTGGGGTCCACGCCGCGCGGACCCGCAGCTGCCCAAATTGCGCATCGGGAAGCGCCTGGCAGCCGGGGCCCGCGGTAGAGGGTGACGACGGTAGGATCGCTGCTGATCCATCCTGCGCGCTTCTTTGTGCCAGACTCGGAGCTAAAATGTTTACAAGGATCCGGCGATGCAGTGATCCTAACAGCTCTTGGAGGGAGCGGACGCAGCACTCCCCTGTTGCGGACCGAGAGCACAGATTTCGGTGTGGGACCCCGCATAAATCTGGTCCTGGCACACTTGCCGTATGACCTTGCGGGGGGTGGGTAGCGGCTGCCCTTTCTTTTGAGCCTCATTCATCGACTTTATACTTTGATAATCAGACCTACCTTTCGCTGTGGTTATTAAATGAAATGATGTGTAAGGAGCATTTACGCAGGGCCTGGCCCTTGGGAGGCGCGCGATCAATGTTTGCAGCCCTTGTCGTCACTATTATTGTTGCTGCAACTGTCCCCATTTTATTGATGGGGAGTGAAGACAGAGCATTCCTACTGCTACGCCAAGGTCACGCCGCGAGCTGCGTGCCCGGTGGAGATTTGAACTAGGGCCACCGCCAGGGCCCCTGGTGCCACTAAACCATACCGCTTTCCCGGTTTCTCAAGGCTGCCTTTGATCGTGTGTCTGCTTTTGAGTCTCTGTTAAGCTGAGAGAGTGTTTCTCTCCTTGTAGGTGGCCTTCCCTTATGAAACACTACAGCCCCACCGACTACGTCAATTGGTTGGAGGAGTATAAAGTTCGGCAAAAAGCTGGGTTAGAAGCCCGGAAGATTGTAGCCTCATTCTCAAAGAGGTTCTTTTCAGAGCACGTAAGGATCCGTTGATGTAGCTCCCCGCCTTTGCCTGCTAGTGGTGTATGTGCCTGGGTCTGTAGGCATTAGCTCATCCAGCTCTTTCTTATTTTCCTTTTTCAGTTCTCTCACAATCCCTGACTCACTTAGATGGCCGCAAGAGTCATTGTGTCCTTTTCCTCCCATCCAACAACACGAAGCCATTTGTCCCTGCCAGCTTTACTTTTCTAAAGCCAGAGAGAGAATGGGGGTGGAGAGGGAGGGAGGTACCCACAGCACAATGTAGAGGGAATCGAGATCAGCATTATTTCTCCTCGAGGAGGTTAAATGTATTTTTCACAGCCTCCGCTTGAGTTAGGGGATAATCAGTGATCGAACACTACAGATTCTGCCCAGTTGTGTTTTCCCCAGGGAGAGAAGGGTTGACGAAATTAATGCGGTTTTTCTTCTCTGGCTTTGCAGGTTCTAACTAACCAGTAGTGAATAGCATTGTTTCTTAAGGTAACAAGAGGATTACAAGCAATATGTAAATCAGAATTATTACTCCCTCAGTTAAATTATCTTGCATTCATTATGCCTGAAAAGTTTTTTTTTTTTTTTTTTTTTTTAAATATTGCTGAAATGCGGGGGTTTTTTATAGTTGTTTTGTTTTCCCACAAAGCGTCTCAGAAGTTTCTGTGTTAGGTCATGATTCTTAACTTTTTGTAATTCTGGCGAGTAGTTCACATTACTATTTTAAATTTATTTATTTATTCAAAATTATTTATTTATTTGACAGATAGAGCCAGAGAGCACAAGCAGAGTAAATGGCAGAGGGAGAGGGAGAAGCAGGCTCCCCACTGAGCAGGGAGCCCAATGTGGGGGCTCCATCCCAGGACCCTGTGATCATGACCTGAGCCAAAGGCATTAACAGACTGAGCCACCCAGGCACCCCTTAAATTTATTTCTGATTGAGGGGCTAGAAATAGAGCCAGTCTGATTTATTTATTTATTGGATTTAGGGTTTTTTGTTTGTTTGTTTGTTTTAAGTAAACTGTACGCCCAGTGTGGAGCTTGAACTCAGGACCCTGAGATCAAGAGTCGCATGCTCTACTGAGTGAGCCAGCCAGGTGCCCCTGATTTATTTTACTATCCTGGTTTACTGAAGATTAATTCCTCTTTTCTTCCTTTCTTCCTTTCTTTTTTAAGATTTTATTTTTAAGTCGTTTCTATACTCAATGTTTGTTGATACTAAGATGGACAGAATTTATGTTCTATTCTGGATAAGCTGTGCCCTGGCCGAAAGCATTCATATCAGATTTTAAAACTGATACAAATATGTTTGCACACACATATATTTGGGTGCTAGACGTATTTGATGCACTTGGTTATGACCTGCTAGTTTGCATCCTCTATTTCTAGTCCAGCTGGTTTTGTGTGCATTTTTAAAAGCCTGTGTGTTTGTCTAATAATGATGAATTATTGTGTTTTTTCCTTAGCTCCCTCTTTCCTTGTACCACTGCCTAATTAGAAATATGTCAAGGACTTTGAACATAGCAGGAATATACTTACGATTGATCTGTGGGCGGATGATTACTTTGGCTCAGGACCCTTATATTCTTGTGTTCTCTGCGTGCCCACAGGTTGACATGAAATTTCCTGCCTACTTTCAAAACAAAGTGGGAGAAGTAATAGAATTTTAAGGCTCATTGGTACCACCACTTCAATTTACCTTGGAGAAAATAGGCCCAGTGGGTTAAGTGAACTGCCCAAAGTACTAGGGTTCTCTCTGGCCCTTTGCTCCAACTTGAGTGCAGCAAAAAATGCATGAAATCACTGTTGCAAATGATAATATTTTATATTTCTAATCCTTGTTTCAGAGCTGTTTTTCTTCACATTTGTACTCTGAGTAATTTCGGAAGTTCCAGACTATGAAAATATAATTAATTTACAACTGGCAGTAAGAAAATTATTGTTACTCCACATGTTACTTTCTATGCATGGTGGGTGGTGCAGGCTAGTGTTACCGCTTCCATGCACTTGAGCATCTTTGTTTGCAACTCAGAGTTGTGTGTGAGAGTGACAGATTATTCCGTTATTGAGGTTGTTTGTATATGTCTTCTTCATAGGTCCCTTGTAATGGTTTTAGTGACATTGAGAATCTTGAGGGACCCGAGATATTTTTTGAGGATGAATTGGTGTGTATCCTAAATATGGAAGGAAGGTAAGTCATAGTTTTAGCAGAGATTGTTTTTTGTTTGTTCATTCTAATAATGCCCAGAATTAACTGCGGTAATTTCTATGTAGCTGAACCCTGGGATATGTTTTCCAAATATTTCATGTCTTGCCATCGTTATATTTTTGAAAAATTCTGTGTAAATAATGTAAATACACTGAGACTATTGATATTTAAAGAAACCTTGCAAAAATCCTTTTGGAAAGAAAAGAGAATTAGTATTTATTCCTATTATGGGTTAAATACTGTGCTCCGCACTTGTATCTATTATGTCATTTAGTAATATAAACTACCCTTCCTTTATGATCTCTCCACCTCCTGTCACCAAATTGGTCTGTTATGGATTTTTTTTTTTAATTTCTCAGGCATGTTTTAATTTAATGGAGGATTTTTTTATGATTTCTGAATTTTGTTAAGAAATAGTCTTACTTTGGCCATGAACAGTATTGGTATTGATTGAACCTTTAACTCTCCTGATCAAGAAGAATCCATCATCTCTTGTTTGTTTAAAATTTTTTATGCCTCGTATTTTGTGCTGTGAAGGTTAATTTCCAGTTTACCTAAAAAGATGACCTGCCTTCCAGTTTAATATACCTATGAAAAAGATTTTCTGCTCTAAAAGTTCTGCAAACTATTAGTGATAGAAGATAAGAAGGCTAGCTTAGCATCTTCCTTACAGCTTATTGCATTATCTCACAGACAAGTCGTAGGATATTTTTCTTGTTGTTTTCTTGTTGTTTTAAAGGGGTTTAGGAGAGAGAACTATCAGTGGAACAACTTTAGGGGAGAGGTAAGATGTGCCACTATTCTAGGCCTTGGATGAGTTCAGATGGAGAGGTCATTTTTCCGTTTCTATTTTGGTTTATCTGTAAATGAATTGAAGGATGATCTAATAGTCAGTATTGTGCAGCCTTAAAAATAAAAGCTGACCTGTCTTTTTTACATATATGTGAGTATACTTTCAAATACATAAACATAATGTCGTCTATACTAAGTTTATTGGTTATTTTAGCTTTGATTTGATGTTGAGTGCAGACTTTGTTTTCTCTTCCTTACACTGTTTCTCACTTCCTCCATTTGCATTGGCTTTCCTTGTCCCACCCCTGTAGTTAATGAGGACAGCTTAGCTTTTATTCTAACGTGCTGATACACATCAATATATATGGGGATGGAGGGAGATCATTTATTTCACAGAATTGTGATCATAAAATAAGCTTTCCTGTATCTTTTTTTTTTCATTAAGCATTACCTTGTGGAAATCTAATCAACTGATAAAATTCATTTTACTAATGGCTGTATACTGTTTTACAGTACATACTATAATTTATTTAACTACCACACTGTTGATGAACAACCACTTTCTTCTCCATCTTATGTTATTATGGAGGGTGATGGTTTTTGTGGTCTCATTTCTAAGTAATAGGTTCCTGGGAATGAGTATCCAAGGTCAGACTGTAGAATGTTACGAAAAACATAAAAGAAAAGATAGTATGTCCTTAACTGGGGAGATTTACCATTACAAAAATGTCAGTTCTTCTAAAATTAACACATAACCCTAGTGCCATTCCAGTTAGGATCCAAAAAGTTTTGGGAGAGGAGTTTTTTTGTTTTAATTGGATAATACGCCAAGAAGAATAAATTCACGAGACAAGCCAGAAAAAAACAGTTTTTAAATAATCACATTGTAAAATTTGCATCACTAGGTAATAGGACATAGATGAAGCTTGCTGTAACCAAAACAATGTTTAAATAGCAGTTAAGAGCTACATCAGTGACAAGAATTCAGAAACATGTCCCAGCATAAAAGATAATTTAATATATTTAAAGTTAGAGGGAAAAGGGTGACATATTTAATGATTGTTATTGGAAATAACTGAATGTTCATTTGGAAAAAGTAAAACTGGCATCGTATACAAAAATTAAGTTCCAAAAGATTAAATAACCTTAATTTAAAAATTATTACCATGAAAATCCCCCAATAAAATAGCAGACTTTATGCCTAATCTAGGGAGACCTACTTAGCTAAAACTAATGATACAGAAGTAATACAAGAATTTAGACAGGGTTTTTTTGTCTTTTTTTTAAGATTATTTTTTTTTTAAAGAATTTATTTATTTGACAGAGAGAGATTAGGCACAAGTTGTCAGAGAGGCAGGTGGGGGGACGGGGGGACGGGACTTTCCTCCAAGCAGAGAGCCCGATGTGGAGCTTGATCCCAGGATCCTGAGATCATGACCTAAGTTGTAGGCAGAGGCTTAACCCACTGAGCCACCCAGGCGCCCCTTTATTTATTTATTTATTTTTTGACAGAGACTCAGTGAGAGAGGGAACACAAGCAGGAGGAATAGGAGAGGGAGAGCAGGCTTCCTGCAGAGTAGAGCCCAATGTGGGGCTCGATCCCAGGACCCTGGGACCATGACCCGAGCCGAAGGCAGATGCCTAATGACTGAGCCACCCAGGTACCCCTAGACAGAGAGTTTTGCAATAAAAAACAGACTTCCTTTTGACCAAAGAAACCATAAAGAACATCAGTAGAATTCTTAAAATTTCTTTTTTTTTTTAAGATTTTATTTATTTGGCACAGAGAGAGAGACCGAGAGGAAACATGAGAGGGAGCACAAGCAGGGGAAGTGGGAGAGGGAGAAGCAGGCTTCCTGCTGAGCAGGGAGCTGATATGGGGCTCGATTTCAGGATCCCGGGGTCATGACCTGAGCCTAAGGCAGATGCTTAACGACTGAGCCATGCAGGCACCCTGAATTCTTAAAATTTCTAAGAAGAAACTGAAAGAGTTACAAAAGAGAAGGACATTCACAGAAGAGCCGATCCAAGGGCTGAGAATCTTTTAGATCTTTACATTCACTCTGCAAAGAAATGTTAAGCAACAAAGCTTAGCAGATTGGCAAACATGACTAAATATGCACAGCCAGTTAAAAAGTACAGTTATAGTCTTTTTAGAAGTGAGTATCATAGATCTGTCACCTCTTGACCTGACACATATTTTGAGCCTAAAACGGTTATTTTTAAATGAGAGGTAATGCTCATATTTTTTTAAAATATTTTGGTATGCTGGTGTTGTTGAAGAACCCTGTTTGTATTCATTCCTGGCTTATTGTGCAAATATGGAAAGCATCGGAAGGAAGGATAGTTTTCCATAAATGCTGAAGCACCAATCTCAGTATTTGAAAACAATATGCATTTATGGTGTTCTGTGTGATTTTTAAAAAGAGTACATCTACAATAAAGATTTGAAACAACATGTTAAAAATGGCGTATGCTGTACCTGAGAAAATGACCCAGAGTGACCCATCACTGAGACATATTTCAGTAAACCTACTGGATTTTAAAGACAGAAAAGTCTCTTGGGCATCCAACCAAAAAAACCGAAGTCATTTACAAGGTTAAGAGAATCAGAGTATCATCAGACTTTTCAACAATTGCTGTATGTCAGAGGAAAAAAGAGTAATGTATTTAAGGTGCTGAAGGATCAGAAATGTCAGCCAAGGATTTTTATATCCAGCCAAACTGACTTCCACGTATAAAGGCTGCAGACAGACTTACCAACTTGTGGGGACTTGGGGACTTTTGAGTCCTTCATGAGAAATGTACTAGAAAATGAGCTTCAAACAACCAAAACAACCAGAGAGACCCTGGCACAAGAACTAATGGTGAGCATTAAATATGTATTTACTTTTAGAGTTCAATCCAAGCAACAGTTAATAGGGTAGAAAGTATTGTATGTAATGGCCATAAGCCTTTTCAGTATAGATCTAGTACAGTTGTTTGAAGAAATGAGCAGAGAATAGGGAAGAATGTAAACAAATATTTAGCTGTTTTTAGTACTCATCAAGGTGATGAAAATATTGGTCTGAGGCTGGACATGTGCTTGTTTCTAAGATGTGGAATAAAGGAAATGAGTACCTAGGTAATATTCTAATGCATCTCTGTTATTCTGGAGAAGTAAGATATTCCTGGAAGAAGAAAAGTTAGAGACACAAAATAGAAGATGTTTAGTTCTGAATTTGATTTAGAAGTGTCAGTATGAATTCCCGAGATATATTTAAAAATATGTAGGGGTGTGTATGTGGATACACACACATAGGTACACCAGACTTTCTGTCTGTTGAAAGGTCTAGAAACAATAACCAATCTAGTAGAAATGATGATCCCTAGTACCCAGAAAGTGGTCTTGATATACCCTTTCGCATCAAAAGAAGCCGTGGTTTGGGGGAAAGGGCTGATTCTTGGTTTGATACAGGAATTACAAAAAGATGAGGCTGGAGCATCTAGGAAGTCTGGAACCAGATATCAGGAGAAATATCAGTATTTCATGTTGTAAGTGTTGAGGGGCCAACATGGAGAGGCTTCCATTGGCCAGAGATGTGATTTGAGCCGCAGTGTGGACAATAACTGGGATGGGTTGAAACACACCAACCGTGTGTAGCTCTGTTAGTTCATAATAATACTCAGGAACAACTCATTGTTCACCTTTGGAGGATAATAAGAATCCAAATTATTATTATTTTGAAAAACAAAAGGAAAGACACGAGCATTTATCCTGCCTTTCCTAAATACTGGACCCCTGGGGGACTCAACTAGTGGATGAGAGGAAATTATTCCTTGTAGAAATGCTCCAGCTAATAAATGAAGAAAGGATGGTGGAATTAGAATATCACCACTTTGCAACCTCTCATGAATTAATGGACCTGGGCATTGAGGAGCAGTGGCTGCTAACATCACCGAAAGGGACAGCTGAGGCATGATTGCCTCCTGATGGAAGGACTTCACTACCACCCGTGAAGTAGCCTTGCCAAATAAATGGAATCTGAATCTGATCAAGCATCTACATCCAATTTACAGGAAATTCCGAAGACAGAAGAACATGTGAAACCATACCTTGTGGATGCAATCAACAAATTCCAGACTGTGGGAAACTGCAGGTCACACAACCAGGTTTCTTCAACAAATAAAGTGCAAGGGAAAGAAAAGATGGAGGGGGATCCTGTACATTAAGAGACTTGAATGACCTCAGAACGGGCTAGACTAGAGTGTTCGGGGATATACATTTGGTGAGGCAGTGATGAGCATGGAGGTATGGGTTGTGATGGCCGGAGATGGGAGAGAGGGCCTTGGAGGGCTCTGGGGGGTCTACAAAGTCGTTTCTTGGCCTGATTGGTGGAGAGAGGATGTTTGTCTTATAATCCTGCAATGAGCGTAATTCATGAAGCTGCTTATTTGTTTCATGCAGTTTTCTAGATTGGCATACTTTACAACTCAAAGGCTAAAAGACTGGTAGAACCTAGCCCTGCTGATTGCCATTTACTAACTGAAGAGTGAGAGTTCTTTTCTTTCCTTCCTTCCTTCCTTCCTTCCTTCCTTCCTTCCTTCCTTCCTTCCTTCCTTTTTTAAATAATTAACTTTTTTGAAAGCAAGCCAGAGAAAAAGCACAAATGAGGGTGGGAGGGGCAGCGCAGAGACAGAGGGAGAGGGAGAAGCAGGCTCCCCACTGAGCAGGGAGCCCAGTGTGGGTCTCGATCCCAGGACCTGGAGATCAGGACCCGAGCTGAAGGCAGTCACTTAATCGACAGAGTCACCCAACCACCCCAGAGAGTTCTTTATTTCTGAAGCCACACAGATAAACTAATCAGTCTCCCTCCCTATTTCCCATGATCCCTGTGTGGATTTGGAATAATCTGGTGAAGCATTTCATTTACTCGGCAAGTACTGAGCGTCTGCTGTGTGCCAGACACTGTCTCAGGCACTGAGCATACACTAGTGAACAATACAAAAAGCCCTGTCTTCATTGAGCTTACAGTCTAGTGGGGGAGATGGTCACTAACCAAGTTAAGATAATTGATTACATTAGAAGATGCGAATTGCTGTGAACAAATACTAATCAGGGAGGGGTATTTGGGGGTGAGGGGAGAAGGCCTGACTTGAGATGACATTTGAATGAAAACCTAAAAGGAGCGAGGGCACGGATTGCAGATCCCCAGGGAAGGAATGCTATAGTCAAGGAACCGAGAGTGCTGAGGCCTGAGGTGAGCACCACCAGGCGTGGCGAAGGACCAGCAGGGAAGCCGGTGTGGCCAGAGGCCTGGCGGAGGCAGGGAAGAGCAGGAATTGAGGTCAGAGGGGTCATGGGAGAGTTTAAAGGACCTCTTAGGTCAGCTTAGGACTGGGGCTTTTTTTTTGAGCAAGGTGGAAAGCCGGTCCTGTGACCTGTGCTGTGACTACCATGCTAACTGAGGTCTTGGGCTGCCGTGGGGAGGGGAGACTGTCGAGGGACAGGGTTGAAGCCGGGAGCTCAGTTCAGGTGCTTTTATAACACAGACAGAAGATGATGGGGACTTAGATGAGTGAGTGAGAGATATTCACATGTCTGGTAAACTTTGAAGATAGAACGAACAGCATGGGTGGATGGTTTAAATGTGGCTTCTGAGAGCAAGCAAGCAAGGAGTCCTGGAGAAGTCCAAGGTTTTCGGCCTAATTGCAGTGGCAGAGTTGCCTTTACCTGAGGGGGGATGACTGGGAGGGGATGCATGTGTGGGGAGTTCACCAGGTACCCAGATGGGGATGTGGAGTAGCAGTTGGATATACAGACCTGGAGTTTAGAGTAAAAATGTTTACTGAAAAGCAAACTGACAAAAGCTGTCAGTGGAGATAATATTTCAAACCGTGAGATGGGATGAGATCACCATGTAATAAGCATAGAAAGAGGAGAGCGTTAGCCCAAGGCCCGAGTTCCCTAAGGCAGGTGCCCAGGGGCCAGCAGAGGATTCCAGACACCTCACCCCTCGTTCCTGAGCCTCATCCAGCTGCCCTGGCTTTTCAGGTTTCTCTTGGATTTCCTTTTAGAAAATCTGAAGCCAAACAGGTCAGTGTTTCTTGGATTTCAGCACGAATGATCTAGTGTTAGTTACAAATGCAAAGTCGTAAATTGTGCTGTCTGCTTCCAAGATAACAAGTGCTGTGTGATCACGAACCAGTTATATTTTTCTTGTTAAGTAGGCTCTTTACGTCCTATGATCAGTGTGAAGTAAAAAATAAGGTAATCAAGGTGTTAGCATCTTGATTCTCATTGATTTATTTTTGTTTGTTTTCCAGAAAAGCTTTGACCTGGAAATACTATGCTAAAAAAATTCTCTACTACCTACGGCAACAGAAAATTTTAAATAACCTTAAGGCATTTCTTCAGCAGCCTGATGACTATGAATCGTATCTTGAAGGTGAGGCTCTGACAGTGATCTTTCGACTCAGTACAGTAGTGGAGACCATCCCTGAGGGTGGAGCAGCGGACAGGTAAACCGAGCTGCATGGGCTTCTGGAGGCGGGATTACGTGGTCTGATGGGTTAGACAGGCAGGACTGCTAAATGTGGAGCTAAGATTTTGCCAGAGCGTTTGGCTGTCAGCTGAAGAGACAGTGTTTTCTACAGATGCACTGTCAGTTCAAAGCATGAGGCTGATAATTGAGCTAATGAGGTTAAATTCCCTTTTCCTAAGCTTTGAAGCATCATTTCTAAGTCAGAAATAAATTTATCCAGTTTTGTCTCCGTGTGACCTCGGGCAAATCCCTTCAGCTCCCCTCCCCGGTTGGAGTTTAATGAGGACCAAGTGTCCTTGTGCATCAGTGAGTTGCTCGTCCATGAGGAGTGAGGAGAAAGAAGTCGAGTGGACAGACAGGATGAACGGAGTAACTTTGTTCCTGCTAAGTCAGACAAGAACAAAATGTAACTTCATTTTTTTAAACTAATTTAAATTCCAAGCATATTGCGTAAGCCTTGCCATAAATTATGTTTATGAAGTGCAGATATGGCTGTATATTCACTTTCATTCCCTGTCCATTTTGACTTACCCTGTTCATCAGTTTTCTTTCTTGCCAGTGTTGGCGTGGTTGTGTCCCCATTCTGTTCCCGTGGTCGTGCAGGCTGTCACCACCTCTCCCAGCAGCCGCTTTCTAAGTGGCACTTGCTTTTCTGAGCCTCAAGGCTGCTGAAACCTGGCCTTTTCAACACTCCGTGGACCCCCGCCCCCCACCGAAGTCCAAACCTTTTCCTGTTACTCTCCAGAACACCCCCTTTGCTCCAGCCAGGTTATTGTCTTCCTCCTGGCTTTGTATCTTCGTTAGCGGTATTCATCTTTCTTAGAATTCCATCTTAAATCCTGCTTGCCCACAGAAGTGCAGTTCAAATTTAACTTCCATTGAGTTTCTGATTACTGCAACGCTTGCAGATTTTACTCGCCTCAGGAGGCGTACATGCAGTAGCATTGACTAGTAAACCACGGCATAGTGTCTCTTTCCAGCGTGTGCATTTTGTTCTCCAGCTGATCATTAAGTTTCTTGTATCCCTTGACCTTAAGATTATTATGTTCACTGCGTACTCCACGGTGCCTAGTGCAAATTCTTGTTGATTGTGTGAAAGTCTCATCATCCAGAAGGAAGTGAAAAATCTGCTTCACTTGATTAAACTCAAACAGCCTCACCACCCCAGAATCTTCTCCTATGCATCCTGGAGTGGAGAGTCACCCTATACGTTTATTCCCCAGTGAGGAAGAATTTGAAAGGCTTTGTTTTCTGTAGCTTATTTATGAAGACGATGACTTCTTTTTTTATCTTCCAAATGTAAAGTAATATTATGATTCTCACTAACTCATCCATTGCTATAGGCACTGGGTAGCCATTGAAGCTTTTTGAGCAAGTAGTTGAGCAAGTGGAAGTTGGTTCCAGGGTTTTGATCCATAGTGACTAATAAGAATAATCTGATAGCACTAATGAAGTCTAGGAATCATATCATTAGTATGGAATGGACTTCAGCCAACAGGTGAGGAAACCATTCCAAGAAAGCCCAGGAGTCTGTCGCTACCTAAGGGACAAAACTGGGACTGGGGTCCTGCTGTCTTGATGCCTGCTTTCAGCTCCTTGCAGTGTGACTTGGGGGGTCAAGAACCTGACCTCTTGAATTTAAAATGACTCCCAAAAAAAGTCATAACCTCAGCTTCTCAAGTGAAAATGTCTTATAACCAAATGATCAAGTTAGCCCTTTGGCATCTGGTTAGGAAATGGCTAAAGGCAGTAAAGAACCAAGCTGGATTCCAGAGACCGTGTCTCCAGTGTACTTTGTGTAAGTCTTTAGCTGCAGATTTGCTGAGTGTCACTGTTTCTCTAATTTGAGTATAGTTTTCTCTCCAAAGTTCATTTACTGTTTTACCTTTGAGGGGTACAAATTATAGAAATCTCTCATTGAAGGTTTTCAACTTTTTAAATTTTTTAAAGATTTTATTTATTCATTTGAGAGAGAAAGAGGGAGAGAGTGCAGAAGCAGGGGGAGAGGGAGAGGGAAAAGCAGATTCCCTGCTGAGCTGGGAGTCTGACACGGGGCTCAATCCCAGGACCCCAAGATCATGACCCGAGCCGAAGGCAGACAGACACTTAACCATCTGAGCCAGGTGCCCCTCAACTTTTTTTTTTTTAAGTAAAGTGGCTGTCTTATGCCATTATGTTTTCAGACTTCCTGGAATGAGCTCCTTTATAGCATTTATTTTTCTTTGTCATCGAATATGGGAATATGATGTGTATCATGCCCGTTTGTGAGTCCATAACCTTTGAGAGAAGATTTGGTTTATTTTTTAAAAGTAAATAAAGTGTTTAAACTCCTTTGTTGTGAGAACGTGACTCCCTCTCCATGTATTAGCAGCAAGGTCTGTCATCCACGAATGAAGCTTACCTGGTAAGATGGTGCAAAGAAGTGTGGCCCCAGGTGTCTGGGTGAGTGAGCAACTGAGAGGAAAAAGGTAAAAATAGGAACTTACTCGGTAATTCCTATTCATTTTCAGGTGCTGTGTATATTGACCAGTACTGCAATCCTCTCTCTGACATCAGCCTCAAAGATATCCAGGCCCAGATTGACAGCATCGTGGAGCTTGTTTGCAAAACCCTCCGGGGCATCAACAGTCGACACCCCAGCTTGGCCTTCAAGGCAGGTGTGGAATTGCTTTGGATCCAGCTGTTTTTGCAAAAGAAAACCTAGCAGAGCAATTGGTGGATTTGAGAGACTGCAGGGTGTTTCTGTTACGTCACCAGAAGAGCAGTTAGTGACACTATCACGTGTTCACCGGGAACCGTGAAAGACTTTAGGTTCCTATTTGTTTCTCCACCCTGGACTGGCAGCAGTTGCTGGGTCCTGTTGGGACACTGCTCGTGTCTGCGTGGTACAGGTTGTTTGGGACAATGGTCACACCTTGGGGAGTGCTTGTGTCCTCAGAGTAGATCTCTGTGTTTCAGGTGAATCCTCCATGATAATGGAGATAGAACTCCAGAGCCAGGTGTTGGATGCCATGAACTATGTCCTTTACGACCAACTCAAGTTTAAGGGGAACCGGATGGATTACTATAATGCCCTCAACTTGTACATGCACCAGGTAAATGTGGGTGAATCAAAACAGAATAATACGTATTTTTTAAGCTCATTTCTGACCAATTGTATCATTTTTGAGGGCAAATGCATTGTCTTTTCATCTCTCAGTGCCCAGGGAAACTCATTTTTGCCTCTACCATTAGGATATTGCCATGGATTTTTATTTCTTCACTCTGTGTGAAAACCGTTGAGATCATTTCTTATCTAGAAATTTATTTCTCTGACTTTGGTCAGTTTGTATCTTACAAACACGGAACTATTAAATGAATTAGGTCTTTTTTCTGCACTGGCCTCTAGAAGGGTCAAAAGAAAAGGTCTCCAGCCATATCATTGATACGTAGTTTTTATTTTTTTATGTGCTTTGTCCTTGGCACTGTTTTCAAATCTGTTCTGTGCTACCTTAATTTTTTTCTGTTGTATTTTACACACTTTCCTTGAAATGGCCTTCATTATTTTTGGAAGAATGGCCTAAATCACAGGTCTGCAAACTTTCTCTATCAAGGGCCAGAGGTTTTGGCTCTGCAGGCCATGTGCTGTGTGTCCTCGATGCTCAAGTCTGCCCTTGGAGTCGGAAGGAGGCACGGACAATGCAAAAATGAATGTGGCCGTGTTCCTATGAAACTTTCTATGCAGACATGGAAATTTGAATGTCATGTAATTTTTAAGTGTCACGAAATAGTATCCTTTTGACTTTTTTTTTTTTTTTTTGACTGTTTTTTTTTAAACACTAAAAAATGTCAAAACTTCTTAGGCAGGCCATACAGAAACAGGCAGTGGAGGAGATTCGGCCCATAGGCTGCAGTTTGCAGACTCCTGATCTAAATAAATCAAATAGTCCTCCACTTAAACCACAAAACCCTGGTGTCGTTCCCAATGCACAGTGGGTGCCTTGTAAGCGCTTACATTGCGGAAACAATGAGGTGTGGTTCCTTTCTATGAAGCTGAAGGATTTTTTTCTCCTTTAGGTTTTGATTCGCAGAACGGGAATCCCAATCAGCATGTCTCTGCTCTACTTGACAATTGCCCGGCAGTTGGGGGTCCCACTGGAACCTGTCAACTTCCCCAGTCACTTCTTGTTAAGGTGGTGCCAAGGTGCAGAAGGGTGAGCCACCTATGCCATGTTGTGATTGGGCCTCAGGATTCACTCCCGTGGTGCCGAGAGGAAGTGCGGGAACTGAACAGAGGTTCACCCAAGCACTGGGGTGGGCCAGCCATCCGATTCCTTGGACATCAGTGTCAAGAGAAGGGCACTCTGGATCTTTCTGTAGTATTTCTTTTTTTTTTTTTTTTTTTTTAATTTTTTAAATTTTTTTTAAGATTTTATTTATTTATTTGACAGAGAGATCGCAAGTAGGCAGAGAAGCAGGCAGAGAGAGAGGGGGAAGCAGGCTCCCCTGCTGAGCAGAGAGCCTAATGCGGGGTTCGATCCCAGGACCCCGAGATCATGACCTGAGCTGAAGGCAGAGGCTTAACCCACTGAGCCACCCAGGCGCCCCTTTCTGTAGTATTTCTTAAAGCTGCATGTGAATTTATAGTTCTCTCAAAGAATATATGAAGAGTAGGACTAGGAGTTCAGGATTTTAGGTGGATCTCTAAGTCCCTTGTTACAAAGCACAACACATCAAAGAGTGTTTTGTTTTAAGGAATTTTTCTTTTCTTTTTTTTTAATTTTTATTTAAATTCTAGTTAGTTAACATACAGTGTAATATTAGTTTCAGGTGGATTTAGCACTTTGCGTAGAATACCCAGAGCTCATCACTGCAAGTGCATGCTTTAATCCCCATCACCTATTTCACCCTTCGCACCATGCCCCACCCACCTCTTCTCTGGTAACCATCAGCTTGTTCTCTGTAGTTAGTAGTCTGTTTCTTGGTTTGTGCCTCTTTTTTCCCCCCTTTGCTCTTGTGCTTGTTAAATTCCACATATGAGTGAAATTGTATGGTATTTGTCTTTCTCTGACCAACTTATTTTGCTTATTAGCTTTATACTCTGTAGATCCATCCATGTTGTTGCAAAGGACAAGATTTCATTCTTTTTTTTGGATGAGTAATACTCCATTGTGTAGAAATATACCACTTCTTTCTCCACTTATCTGTTGATGGACACTTGGGCTGTTTCCACAATTTGCCTATTGTATGTAATGCTGCTATAAACATCACAGTGCATGTAACCCTTTGAATTAGTATTTTTGTTTGTACTAATGCAGTTGCTGAATCATAGATTAGTTCTGTTTTTAATTTTTTGAGGAACGTCCATATTGTTTCCCACAGTGGCTGCACCAGTTTGCATTCCCACCAACAGTGCAAGAGGGTTTCCCCTTTTTCCACATCCTCACTAATAACCTGTTGTTTTCTGTGTTACCGAGTTCAGCCATTCTGATAGGTGTGAGGTGATAGCTCGTTATGGGTTTGATTTTCATTTCCCTAATAATGAGTGATATTGAGCATCTTGTCATGTGTCTGTTGGCCATTTGGATGTCTTCTTTGGGAAAGTGTCTATTCATGTCTTCTGCCCGTCATTTAACTGGATCGTTTGTTTTTTGGGTGCTGAGTTTTATAAGGTTTTGTTTTTGTTTTTGTTTTTAATAATTTCTATACCCAACGTGGTGCTGAAACTCACAACCCTGAGATCAAGAGTTGCACACTTCACTGAGCCAGCCAGGTGCCACAATATAAGTTCTTTGTAGATTTTGGATCTTAACCCTTTATCAGATTTGTCATTTGCAAATATCTTCCTTTCCATAGGTTGCTTTCTGGTTTTGTTGATTGTTTCCTTCACTATGCAGAAGCTTTTTATTTTGATGAAATCCCAGTAGTGCATTTTTGCTTTTGTTTCCCTTGCCTAAGGAAGTTTATCTAAAAAGAAGTTGCTATGGATGATGTCAGAGAGGTTACTGCCTGTGTTCTGTAGGATTTTCATGGTTTCATGTCTCACCTTTAGGTCTTTCATCCATATTGAATTTATTTTTGTGTTTGATTTTTTTTTTTTTTAAAGATTTTATTTATTTGACAGAAAGAGATCCCGAATAGGCAGAGAGGCAGGCAGAGAGAGAGGGGGAGAGGCAGGCTCCCTGCTGAGCAGAGAGCCCGATGCGGAGCTCAGTCCCCAGACCCTGAGATCATGACCTGAGCCAAAGGTAGAGACTTAACCCACTGAGCCACCCAGGTGCCCCTTGTGTTTGATTCTTTTGCATATTGCTGTCCAGTTTTCCCAACACCATTTGTTGAAGAGACTGTCTTTTTCCCCACTGGATATTCTTTCCTGCTTTGTCAAAGTTTAATTGGCCATGTATTGTGGGTTTATTTCTGGGTTTTCTGTTCTGTTCTATTGATTTACGTGTCTGTTTTTGTGCCAGTGCCATGCTGTTTTGATACACTACAGCTTTGTAATATACTTTGTCTGGAATTGTGATGCCTCCGGCTTTGCTTTGCTTTTTCAAAGTTGCTTTGGCTATTCGGGGTGTTCTGTGGTGCCATACAAATTTTAAGGTTGGTTGTTCTAGCCCTCTGAAAAATGCTGTTGGTATTTTGATAGGGACTGTATTAAATGTGTAGATTGCTTTGGGCAGTATAGACGTTTCAACAATATTTGTTCTTCTGATGCATGAGCATGGAATGTCTTTTCATTTCTTTGTGTCCTCTTTAATTTGTTTCATCAGTGTTTTATAGTTTTCAGAGTACAGGTCTTTCAATTCTTTGGTTAGGTTTATTCCTAGGTATCTTACTGGTTTTGGTGCAGTTGTACATGAAATTGATTATTTTCTTTTTCTGCTGCTTCATTTTTGGTGTATAGAAATGCAGCAGATTTCTGTAGATAGATTTTGTATCCGGTGACTTTATTTGATGGGATCTTTTGGGTTTTCTATATGGAGTATTGTGTTATCTGTATATAGTGAAAGTTTGACTTCTTGCCTGTTTGGATGCCTTTTATTTTTGTAGTCTGATTGCTGTGGCTAGGACTTCAGTACTGTGTTAAATGACAGTGGTGAGAGTGGACATCCTTGTCTTATTCCCGACCGTAGAGGAAAAGCTCTCTATTTTTCCCCATTGAGGATGACATTAGCTGTGTGTTTTTTATATATGGCCTTTATATTATGTTGTGGTATGTTTCCTCTAAACCTACTTTGTTGTGTGTTTTAATCATGAGTGGATGCTGTACTTTGTCAATTGCTTTTTCTACATCTATTGAAGTGATCATCTGGTTCTTTTCTTTTATTAATGTGGTGTATCACATTGATTGATGTGTGAGTAGTGAACCACCCTTGCAACCCAGGAATAAATCCCACTTGATTATGGTGAATGATTCTTTTAATGTGTTGTTGGATTCAGTTTGCTAGTATTTTGTTGAGGATTTTTGCATCCATGTTCATCAGGGATATTGGCCTATAGTTCTGTTTTTGTTTTTTGTTTTAAGATTTTATGTATTTGAGAGAGTGTGCACATGTGTGCACCAATGTGGGGAGGGGCAGAAAGGAAGGGAGAAGAACAAACAGACTCCGTGATGGGATAGAGCCCAGGTCAGGGCTCCAGCCAAAGTCGAGTCTGATGCTCAACTGATTGAGCCACCCAGGCACCCCTGTA
The DNA here is from genome assembly GCA_028646535.1 of Procyon lotor. Classification (NCBI taxonomy): domain Eukaryota; kingdom Metazoa; phylum Chordata; class Mammalia; order Carnivora; family Procyonidae; genus Procyon; species Procyon lotor. Next base: position 59,262,451 of record CM053616.1, on the reverse strand, counting down.
GTTCTCTCTCTTTTTTTTTTTTTTTTTGTAGTTGTAGTTCTCTTTTTTAGTGGAATTTTTATCTGATTTTGAAATAAAGGCAATGCTGGCTTCATAGGAATTTGGAAGTTTTCCTTCCTTTTCTATTTTTTTGGAAGAGTTTAAGAAGAGTAGATTGTAACTCCTCTTCATGTAACTCCTCTTCAAATGTTTGGTGGAATTTACCTGTGAAGCCATCTGGCCCTGGACTTCTGTTTGTTGAGAGATTTATTTTTATTACTGATTCAGTTTCTTTGCTGGTTACTGCTCTGTTCAAATTTTTATTTCTTTCTGTTTGTTTTAGTAGTTTGTCTGATTCTAGGAATTTATCCATTTCTTCCAGGTTGTCTGATTTGGTGACATATAATTTTTCATAATATTCTCTTAAAACTGGGTGTCTTTCTCTGGTGTTGGTTGTCATTTCTCCTATCTCGTTTGTGATTTTGTTTATTTGGGTCCCTTCTCTCTCTCCCTTTTGAGAAGTCTGGCTAGAGATTATAAATTTTGTTAATATTTTCAAAGAACTGGTACCTGGTTTCATTAATCTGCTCTGTTGAGTGGGGATTTTGTTTTGTTTTGTTTTCTATATGATTTACTTCTACTGTAATCTTTCTTATCTCCCTTCCACTGACTTAAGTTTTCATTTCTTGTTCTTTTTCCAGCTCCTTTAGGCATAAGGTTGGATTGTTTTTTTGAGATTTTTTTTCTTCTAGTGTATTGCTATATACTTCCCTCTTATGACCACCTTTGCTGTAACCCAGAGGTTTTGGACAGTTGTGTTTTCATTTTCATTTACTTCCATGTGTTTTTTAATTTCTTTGATTTCCTGGTTTGACCCATTCATTGTTTAGTAACATGTTATTTAATCTCCACATATTTGTGATCTCTTTAAATTTTTTCTTGTGGTTGACTTCAAGTTTCATAACGTTGTGGTCGGAAAGGATGCATGGTATGATCTCAGTCTTTTTGTATTTCTTGAGGTCTGATTTGTGACCCAGTACGTGATATATTCTGGAGAATGTCCCATGTGTACTTGAAAAGAATGTGTATTCTGCCGTTTTAGGATGAAATGTTCTGAGTATATCTGTGAAATCCATCTAGATCAAAGAGTTCTTAAAGAAAGTCTTACTTTGTAGTCTTCCATAAAATCTCCCCCATCTCCCTCCTCACCCAGAGAGAGGAGGATGAAGGGGGGGGGAGGCAGGGAGAGAGGGCGGGGAGAAGTCAGGGTGGCTACATTCTCACTCATGTGCAAAGCAAATGCTGGATTTCTTATCAGCTGGAGCTTAGCTTTTCTGAAAGAAATATCATCAAATCGACAGAGCTATCGTTTCATTAAATGTGCCATTTAGAGGAAAAAGAAACAATATTATTTAATTATGTCCTGTTCTTTGGATGACTGTGATGTCCTTTGGTGAATGGAATAATAGAAAATACCTGAGCTTTGAAGTTGGGCAGGGTTCAGTCGTCTGCTTCCTCTGAGTTTTTTACTCCGTGAAAATGGGGCATTTTCAAGTGGTTTGAAGGATTGAGGTGACCCAGTGCTTTACACCTCTAGTAGAATTTGTGACACATACCTAGAAGAAAGGTATAACTTATCTCTCTAGGTTTTTTTAAAAAAGATTTTTGGAGAGCACGTGTGCATTAGTTGGGGGAGGGGCAGAGAGTGAGGGAAAGAGAAAAATCTCAAGCAGACTCCATACTCAAGGTGGAGCCTGCCTCGGGGCTCCATCCCAGGGCCCTGAGATCATGACCTGAGCCAAAACCAAGAGTCAGACATTGCTCAACCAGCTGAGCCCCCCAGGTGCCCCACTCATCTCTGTTTCTACACCTAGTTCAAGAAATAGAACAGTATCATTGGAACCTCCTGGGTATCCCTCCTCATCCCCTTCTTCCCCCCTGCTCTGCAGAGATATCCACCAGTTACCTAAAAGTTTTGTTTTTCCCTGCAAATTTTTATAGTCCATCACATATGTATATTTCCTTAAATGGTATGTATGGGCTTCCCTTCTTTTCCAAATATCTATTTCTAAAAATGTGTTGCATGGCTTCTTTTTTGGATAGCAGACACCCATTTTCTGTTACTGTAAATGGGAAGTATGCTTTTTCAGCCTATTCTCTCTCCCTAAATAACCCAACCAATTTCCCCAAATACCTCAGAAGTGCTCTTAAATGGCCATATAATAATCCACCGAGGATCTCTGCATGATATAAAGCATTTAAAATTCCAGTTACCATATTATTTGCCATAGTAACTTATTGCTGGGTACACTTGTGCGTGGTAACTGTCATTTCTCCTTAGGCTGCAGTGAATGTACACTAGCAAGGCAGCTGAGCAGTAAAGTAAACCCCAGGCACCTGGCAGAAGTAAACACTGAGCCTCCTGGCTGGGTCCTCCGGAAAGAGGGGAAGCTGGTGAGAATAGTGGGGGGCACACCGCCTGTGAAGCATCCGCGGGGCTGTAGGCCCTCCAGGTCCTCACCCCCCCCCGCCCCCACCATGTTCCTCGTGTATTTGGTCTCTGTTCTGCCCTGGCACCAAAGCCGTACGCTCTATGTACTGTAGCTCAATCATTAACTCAGGCCTGCTGGTCAGACCCCCATCAAGTTCTTCCAAATTCCCTTGGCTCCTCTTAGCCTTTTGCTCTTCTATAGATTTAGAATCCATTTACCAGGCTCCTTCAGAAGCCCGTACGGGTATCAGTTGGCACCAGAGCTTACCTTGGATTGGATTCATAGATGAATATGGTCAGTATCATCAGTGGTTCACCAGTGAGGCTGTCTGTGAACGTGATGCCTCCCTAAACATTGCTCTTTAATGTCCTCAAGAAGATTTTACTTGTTTATTATTTTTAGAGAGGGAAGTGGGGAGAGAGAGAGAATTGTAAGCAGGCTCCACACTCAGCTCAGAGCCCAGTACGGGGCTCAGTCTCATGACCCTGAGATCACCTGAGTCGAAATCAGGTTAGACACTTAACTGAATGAGTCACCCAGGTGCCCCCTTAAGAAGATTTTATTGTGTTCTTCATGGAGTTCTTTGGCTGTTTGCTAGTTTTATTCATTAAGAACCTTAAATTTTTGTTGCTATTATAAATGGTAGTTTTTAAAATTACATTTACTAAGTGTTGATGTATAGGGTTATGATTGATTCTTAGATATAGATCTGATAATCCCTTTGCTGAATAAATTATTAGACCTAGTTGTCCACTCTTGGATTTTCTGTGTAAAATATCATATTGCCCGTGAGTCCTGGCAGTTTTATTTGTTTTCTTTCTAGCCCTTGTTTCTGTTTCTTGTACTTAATGTGCTGACTGGGTCCTCTTGCACAAAGTTGAGTAGAAATAGCGATAGCAGGTACCCTTGTCTTAGGTAGGACTTTAGGTGGAATGCCTTTATTAATTAATTAATTTGTTTGTTTATTTATTTTAAGGTACTTTATCCATTCAGGGGCACCTGGGTGGCTCAGTTGGTTTAGTGTCTGCCTTTGGCTGCAGTCATGATCCCGGGGTGTAGGATTGAGTCCCTCATCGGGGTCCTTGCTTGGGGCATGGAGCCTGCTTCTCCCTCGGCCCACTGCTCCCCTGCTTGTGCTCTCTCTCTCTCTCTGACAAATAAATAATAAAAGCTTTAAAAAAAAAGATTTTATGTATTCATTTGAGAGAGAGAGAGTGCACAAACAGGGGGAATGGCAGAGGGAGAAGGAGAAGCAGATTCCCCGCTGAGCAGGGAGCCTGATGCGGAGCTTGATCCCAGGACCTGGAATCATGACCCGAGCCGAAGGCAGATAGATGCTTAATCGACTGAACCACCCAAGCGCCTCTAGGTGGAATACTTTGAAAATTTTATCAAGCATGATGTGGCTGAGTGGGCTGAAGTCTCTGCCTTTGGCTCAGGTCATGATCTCGGGGTCCTGGGATCGAGCCCCATCGGGCTCTTTGCCCAGCAGGGAGCCTGCTTCCCCCTCTCTCTGCCTGCCTCTCTGCCTTCTTGTGATCTGTCTCTCTCTGTCAAATAAATAAATAGAATCTTAAAAAAAATGACGTTTGGTATTTCCTTCCATTGGGATTATCAGAGCTGCCTTCTAAATTTATAGTTTGCTTCAGTTTTATTAAAAAGTAGGCATTAGATTTTTTCCCCCCAAAATCTCCTTTCTGTGTCTGATACAATCATATGATTTTCTCTTTTAGACTGTGAGTGCTGAAATAGATTTAACATTCAATTCTCCTTTCATTCTTTAGGTACATATATCTTAATCATAATGGATTTTTAAAAACACACTGTATGATTTGCTTGTGTTTTATTTAGAATTTTTGCCTATAAATTTGTGCGTATATGTGTGGCTCTCCTACACTCGTAAAAAGATTTGAAGAGCCTCCCTTGTTTCTGGAACATTCCATTTGTCTTGCCACAGAAAGGATATCGATAGGATATCGATAGGACTCTAGGAAGAAATCTGACTGGGCTTTTTAAAGGAGCCAAAGAGAAAATCTCTTCCATGGCTTGCAGTGGGCATAAGATGAAAGTGAACAGTCGCTCAAGGAAAAAAACACAACTATCCCTGAAACAAAGACCCACTAAATCCTTTAGGAATCCTTATAGAATGTTCTTGGTAATGTGGTGAGGACTTGCTTTGTGTGGCCTCCTCCCACGGCTCCACTCAGCGTGGGCCACCACCTTGTTTGAGAGCACGGTTCACAGGAGGGGCAGTGTGGTCGAGTGCAGGGGCTCTGCTCTCCGGTCTGGCGCAGGCTCCCAGGCTGAGCCCTGGCTCACCGCCTGAGCGTGTCTGCACACTTGGGGGCAGAGCACTGCGGGGCAGGGCTCCAGAACTTTCCTCACAGCCCCAGGGCTCAGGGCCCACTGACACTGACTGTGCCAACTGCGGAGTGCGTGGAGGGCCTCGGGCCTTCCATCAGTGTTGCTCTCAGCCGAACTTCAGATTGAGCATCTTGTAGACCATATCAGTGAATTCTAGTTTGTTCTCAGATTTGGTTTAATCTGGCCTAATCACCCTCCAAAACTGTATCTGATGGCATACATCAGTTTGTTCTTTGCAGTCTTAGTGCAGCAGGGCAGGCATGAAGGGTCAGATTTTGAACTTTAGACAAGGCTTTAATATTTTAAGTAGAAATGCTGCTGTGTTCGTACTCAGGCTCTAATTTGAGCTACTTATTGGCGCTGGCGGGGGGAGGGGGTGGGGGGGCGGTGGTTAGATACTGCCTTCTTTAGCTATTACCTGGGATCCCGCTGACTCCATGTGCCGTTCGCACAGGGCGAGCCTGGACATCTTTGACTACATCTACATAGATGCCTTCGGGAAGGGGAAGCAGCTGACGGTGAAGGAGTGCGAGTACCTGATTGGCCAGCATGTGACGGCAGCGCTGTATGGGGTGGTCAACGTGAAGAAGGTGTTACAGCGAATGGTGGGAAACCTTTTAAGCCTGGGAAAGCGGTAAGGTTTTCTTGGTTTTCCAGCACTTGTGCCAAGTGCATGTCTTTGGAAGTACGGATGACCCTACCGAGGATTTTATTCGAGGCGCGAATGGTGGATTCCGTGAAGCCATGGATGCCGTGGGGCAGAGCTGGGATTATCTGCAGCTGTCCACCCACTGCGGGAAGAAACTCATCCCCGTGACACGGCACCGTCCGGTTTAAGACGTGCTGAGTGCCCCTGTGACACCTTCACAGTGCACTGGTGCAAGCTCCCCGGAATACTGAAAGCATGCCTTAGTAACAAGGGATGGATAAAGGTTATTTTTCGGGGGCAGGATGTTCTCACGTCCAAGGGCTTTGTCAAGTCTCTTGATTTATACATTTTTATCACTTAGATAAAAAACAAAAGCATGAAACTATTTTGCTTCTGAGTCAAAGGAAATTGTCCTACAGGGAAAATAGAAGGTTGTATGTTGGAGTCATGATTTTGTTTCTTTTTAAATAGATTTTTTTTTTTAGAGCAATTTTAGGTTCATAACAAAATGAAGCAGAAAGTACAGAAAGTTCTCTTGTCGCCCCGGCCCCCCCCTCCCCACCACAGATTCCCCCACTATCACCATCCCCTGTCAGAGCGGGACGTTAGTTGTGGTCAATGAACCTCCAAGGCCAGGTCATTAACAGAGTTTATGGTTCACATTCGGCTTCACTGTTGGTGGTGTGCATTCTCTGGGTTTGGATAAATGCAAAGTGACATGTATCCACCATTGTAACGCACAGAATAGTTTTCCTGCCCCATAAGAGTCCTCTGTGCTCCATCTGTTCAGAATTTATTACTGAGGTGACTATATAGTGAAAGTATTTATGAGTTTAGTTTAATGCCCATCACCAAAGCAGGGTACAGAAGTTCTGTTTCTTCAGGGATTTATTATTATTATTAAAATCATCGTAGCTACTTGCTGAACAGAAGGAAGTACCAGAATTAGAAAGGTGTGGCGTTTATGTCCATTACTTTTACAACCTGGGCCTTGAGAAAGAGGGTCTCAGCTCAGAAGCAAGCAGAGTAAGACGGTGATTTGTTTCCCCTGCCAGGGAAGGCATCGACCAGTCCTACCAGCTCCTGAGAGACTCGCTGGATCTGTATCTGGCCATGTACCCAGACCAGGTGCAGCTCCTCCTCCTTCAAGCCAGGCTCTACTTCCACTTGGGAATCTGGCCAGAGAAGGTAATTATTTTACTTTGCTGCTTTGTTCTTGCCTTAGAGAGGGAAATTCTAGCTTGAAAGGCGGCCCTTGGAAGTTTTCCTTGTGTCTGGGGGACGAACATAAACTGATTCACTCTCCCAATCTTGATCCCTCAGTTAAATGTTTTTTTTCTCCTTTATTCTAAAACGATTGGTTACACTGCTAGGAGTTGCCTCTTCTCTTTTGGTCTGTACCTTAAACCACCAGGCCTCGGCTCTGCGACTCACCCGCTGTTGCCCAAACATGTGTTTGCCCCAGGTCACCCTGACTCCGCATAGGGAAGCAAAACTTTAAATGTTCCCCATCCAGCTGTGCTGGTAGCCCAGAAAGGATCCCTACATAAACACCTGTTTGACAAGGGAAAAATGGATCTTCCTTGTATTCGGGTCCCGCTGCTGGCCTTGAGGGACTGGCTCTGTCTCTGAAAGCTGATGAATTTTGAGGCGGGCCCACTTGGGCTTCTCTGTGTTCTAACGGCCCCTGTGGCCGGCAGCAAGCACTTGGAGAGGACCTCGCTGTCTGTGATCGGTGGCTCTCCTCAGCGAGCGGGGGTGCAGCAGGGGTGTGAGTCCGGTGGCTGCAGCGTGGGAGCAGCTGTGCATTTCCATCATGCCCTGGCTTTGCCGTGGGAACGTGTTAGTGATCCATTTTGTTTGTTTAGAGCAGCCTGCCAAGAGAATTCTCATTCTGAGTGCTCACAGGGATGTCACCATAAAAATCATCTGTGCGTGTTGTTAGAGAGTGGTAAATAATCCGATTCCACATCGCATAGATTTAAACTGGCTCGTTTATTCCCCACTTCAGAGATCTAACATAATTCTAAGAAAGGGCACATCAGTAAGAAAATCCCGAGGGATCTATCTTAAGATGCCGTGTCATCTAGGTAGTAGATGTCCTCCCAGAACATCCTGTGATTTGGTAGAACTAGATTCTCTACTGAAGCGACTGTCCACTTCCTATAACCCCCTTGTCCAGAGTTCAGTTGTTTTATTTATTTATTTATTTATTTTTCACTTTATTTTCAATACTGGAGTCTACGTAACTCATTCCTGTCACTTTTTTCTTCAGGGAATTTCATGATAATCTGTAGCATGCAGAGACCCTCTCAAAGCATGGCTTTTTATAAGTAAATTCTGTACTTTAATTACACATCAGCCTTAGAAGGGGTAAGTGAAACTCGGCTCTAGGGGAAAGTCTGCAGGAGCTCTCACATCCTTACCTTTCATGATGGACTCAGTGTAGTGCTCACGGTGCCCACTGGGGAGGTACCTTCGTATCCTCGGAAGATCCAGAAACGCCATCCTGCCAAGCAAATGTCACTAAAACAAGTTCCAAATTGCTTATGCACAGAACATTTTTCCCACCACGACCATTCATTTGCTTTTGGGATCAAGCACTTAGACGCCCCCTCATTTGGGAATCAGGAATGTAAAGTGGCTCATTCCCAGAGCCCCAGTGACTCCCCTCCGTATGTGTGTCCTTGAGCTAGGGGAGCGACCTGAGACAGAGCAGCAAAACTGGGGCTCCTGTGGAGGAAGAGTCCGGGGGGCACTGGAGCAGTTAGAAAAGGCTCCTCTCCAGAACAAGGGTTTGAGTTGGAACTTGGAGGGTGGGAAACCATCTCAGATGGTTTTATATCTGAGATTTATATTTATAACCTCAGAGAAGGAGGTTATTCCCACCCATCCGTGGCATGAAGGTGGGCCAGCTTGGTGCTACAGGCCCATCTGTCGAGGGTTTATATACGTACACATATGCATGTAAATGAGTGTGTGTGTATGTGTGTGTCTGTGTGTAAAATATTTTTTGGGTCAGTTTCTGGATGGCTTGGAATTAGTTTGGCCTTTTTAGGTAAAAGGGAAACATTTCCAAACTGGAAAGATGGAAAAGTCACCTTGTTTTCAATTGAAGTAAATCAGGAAGAGCTAAGAAACACAGGTCCACTGAGTCACTGTGGCCAAAATCCAGGGCTACTGTGGCCGTGATGGAAAGAGTGTAGGATGGTCACATTTTGAAAAGTCGCTGGCACTTATCAGACATGTCCTTCCAACCCTGTGGGGTAGATGCTGGGTTTTTGCCATTCTATAAATAATGACACCAAGGCAGCAGAAGTCGGGTAACCCGCTGAGCTGCCCCGCATAGGTGTTGATGGCTCAGGAATTGTGGGAGGACAGTTTGGTGCCTAAGCCCACCCTCACGCCTCACCCCTGTGCGCCAGCAGGCCCTGGGAAGTTGGTAAAACCTACGCCCAGGCACGTTCTGCATCCTGCCGCCGGACCTCCACCCTTGTTTTGACCCCTGGCCCTGCCTTCCCCTTTCCTCCTCTACATCTCGCTGGAAAAGATGTCCTTCCAGTTTTCCAAGGCAACCGTCTGTGTTCTCGATCCCACTCTGTTTTCCTCTGTCTACAGCTCCCTGTTTTTGCTCTCCACCATCAGCATTCTGACTCGAATATCTCTCATCCTTGGGGAAGAAAACAAAAAGCACTCCCATGACAGCCTTGCTGGCATTCCCCTGCGGCTGCCTCCTTATCTCTCTCCTCCCCTGCAGGGCTGAAGCCCTGGCTCCCTGTGCCTACGTGCGACTGTGTGGTGGGATGGCCACCTGCCTTGCCTCCCACGCATGCCCCGGAACATGGCGCTCATTCCCCCTCCACACACACTGCTCTTGCCTAGGGAGCCAATGACCCCTTTTTACTAAAACCATATCTTGTTGATAAGGAAAGACAGATACTTGTCTTTCCTTATCTTTCTTGATCACTGGGGCCACTTGTTGCTCAGAACACTCTGTCCCTTTGATTCTGTGTCCCGTGGTTCTCAGGCTCTTGCTAGTTCCTTGTCCTGTGTTTCTTCCCTAGAGGCTCCGCACTGCGGGCTAGTGACTTAGACTTTTGCTCACTCTACACCTTTCCCTGAAGTGGTGCCACTGCGCTTCCTTGCTTCAGTTACCATCTGTAGGCTGACAGCTCCTGACTGATGTCCTGCCTGGACCCTGGGCTCCAGACCAACACCCCACATGTCCACTGCACATCTGCATATCGCTCTGTCTCCTAGAGTATTGCAGAGGATGCCTGTCTGCTCTTCCCTCCTCCCTTAGACCCTTTGAACACATTTTACACACTGTAGCCAGAGTCTTCCTTCCTAAAGTGCTCAGAGCCCTCTGAGTGGCTACCCCAGTGCCTTTGCAGATCTGGCTCATTGTCTTCAGTATGGCTTACTAGTTTCTTGGGGTTGTGGCCCTGCCCGCCTGAGCTTCCTCAGCTCTCACAGTTGTCCCTCTGGTGCTCTGCTGCCTGGCCATGTCATCCATTTGTCCCTGTTCTCTTGCCTTGGTCCCTGGCGTGGCCCACAGCGCTACCTAAAACACCTTTCCTTAGCCCTCAGTCCCATGTGTCGGCTACCTTTTGCTGAGCTTTAGCTTCGCCTCTGAAAGCGCTTCTTCGGCCCCTCCTCGGCGGTCAGCTTCCCCTGGCCCAGTAGCCATGAGCTCGTCCTTTTGAAGACCTTTCTGTAAGGGTACTGTGGCTGCTTGTTTACTATGCCTTTGCCATGGACTAGGCTCTCTAAGGATAAGGACCACATTTGCTTTGTTCTTCACTGTAGCTACTCCCCTTGCTCTTAACACTATTCCCACAATGTGGTACGTGCTCAAAAAGGTGCTGGAATGAATGATTAAGAAGTGACAGAACTTCGGGACGCCTGGGTGGCTCAGTCAGCTAAGCGACTGCCTTCAACTCAGGTCATGATCTCCGGGTCCTGGGATCGAGCCCTGCATCAGGCTCCCTGCTCAGCTGGGAGGCTGCTTCTCTTTCTCCCTCTCCCTCAAATAAATAATATCTTTTAACATAAAAAAGTAAAAAGACTTCATTAGATAATGATTTTATCATTAGATAAAAAAAAAGACTTCATTAGATAATGAGGGAGAGGATGTCCAAGTTTTCGAACAAGGAAGACTGGCTGCATTAAGAGTGAGTGTTTGGAAAACAGACTTGTTTCAGAGACAGGAGAAGGTGTTCAGTTTGGGGTATGTTGGATTTGATACAACCCGCGGCTATCAAGGGCAGCTGTCTGAGGGCATTCGGCAGGGGCTCTTCACATTGGCACCTGGCAGCCAAAGCCCCAAAAGCAGTAGAGGCTACAGACCAATGGGTATCTGAGGCCTGGAGCCAAGCACATTGTAGAGAGCCTCGGGGGGAAACCTACAGTTAGGAGGACAGAAGAGGGCCGGCAAACTCTGCCACCTGGCTTTGTCACATTTCTTCGAAGACACATCTCAAATAAGGCCCATTTGTTTACTTTCTGTCTCTGGCTGCTTTCCAGCTGTAAGGGGCAGAGAAGAGTGGTTGGGTCGTATACCATATGGCCCACAAAGCCTGAAGTATTTGTTCTCTGACTCTTCTTTTTTTTTTTTTTTTAAAGATTTTATTTATTTGATAGAGAGAAACACAGCGAGAGAGGGAACACAAGCAGAGGGAATGGTAGCAGGAGAAGCAGGCTCCCTGCTGCGCAGAGAGCCCGATGTGGGGCTCGATCCCAGGACCCTGGGATCATGACCCGAGCCGAAGGCAGACGCTTAATGACTGAGCCACCCAGGCGCCCCTGTTCTCTGACTCTTTAAGGGTTGTGAAACACGAATGATAGACACCCCTACCCCTCGTTCTAAGATCTCTGTCCCCAAAACTGTGGGCTCCTGGGATTATTAGCCTAGACATTTGGTTGGAGACGTCATGGCCACCATCAGTGCTGTCCTTCGGGAGCACACCAGGGTCCCATCCTGGTATCTTTTCTGTTTCTGCCCTCTCCCTTCACCCTGTCATCCACATGTCAGGAGAAGGAGGCCATAATTACCCCTGAACCGTGTCTCCTCCTCATACTCCGAGTGAGTTGGAGACTTCCTCTGTGCTTAGAAGAGTTACATCTGTTCCACTTATCTGCCAGTGAGGGGCTGCTAGTTTGGGAGGGGAGCTGTGTCTCCAGAATGTCATGGAAGTGCATTCGACTCTTGTGCGACCCGGGGGTTGGGGTGCTGGCCCCCGATGTGGTTAAAAATCCACCTGTAACTTGACTTCCCCAGAACTTAGCTAGCAGCCTGCAGTTGACCAAAGGCTTTACTGATAGCAGATAGTTGATGAGCATATTATACAGGCCATGTGAAAACGTACTGTAGTCTTACAATAAAGTAAGCTAGAGGAAAGAAAATGTTACTAAGAAAAATCACACACACACACACACAAAAAATTCACAGCCTTGTACTAAAACAGTCCTCATGTAAGTAGGGCCACACAGTTCAAACCCAAGTGTCCGCTGTACTTGGAACAGTGGTCCTTGTGTGGGAACACAAGGGAAGCCATATGCACGTAGAGGAAATAGAAGCTCACCATTCAAATTCCATGCTTTTAGCTAAAAAAAAGTGCATATTGTCCGTGTCCCCCAAATGAAAGCACACTACTAGAGGTGGGATGTGGGAGGAAACTGGCGCTCAGTAGCTACTTGTTGAAACTGGATTTGAGGTGCTTGGGGTTATACTCTTTGGTCCATTTTCCTAACAGTGAATTAAAATGCTCCTGCTCTGGCTTTGGTAAGATGGTTGGGACCTGAGATTGAGAGTCAGCCTCGGGTCCACACCTCCCTCCCCTCAGAGCCCTGGGGCCTCAAGCAAGTTCCTTAACTTCGTAGTGCCTGATTCCTCTTCTGCAGGTCCGCACAGATGGTACTACCGACCTTCAGCTTGGGAGGGGTAAATGAAGGACGGCGTGACGGGGTGGGCACAGTGATCAGTGGAGAAGTAGCCTTCAGTAGATACTGAGATCCTGCAAGGCTCAATCTGGAAGACAGGATTGGGTTTCGGAATAACAAACTACATTGCGAAAAACTAGTTTTCACAACACTTTTACTGGGTCAAAATATATCAGGAAATAGGACAGTTATTAATCATCTTTTGATAAGTGAATAAAGGTAAAAACAGCCAGTTTGATGGATCTGGGACTAGAATCCAGGTCATTCTATCTGCTCACATGCCGTCCTAGGACTCCGCAGAGAGGAAGAGGTCCTGCTCCCCAAGGAGGAGCACGTCCGAGAGCCTCTGCTGAATGCCGTAGTAGAACGGGTGCTGGATGATGGTGTGTGTGTGTAAAACTTCATTTGAATCTGCGGTTTTCCTTAGAGGCACCATGTAGAGTAGGAAAAACCGTGACCTTGGAGTCCGACAGTTCTGCGTAGTCACTTCCATTCCAGAGCTGTGGTCTCTCCTTGCCCACTTGAGCACAGCATTCCCCTGGGACTTACAGTAGTTGAAACGATGAGTACGCCTTCAGAACCTGAGACACGTCTTCATCAGCTCAGTGTCTTCTCTGTCACCCCTTCCACTTTGTGCAGCAAAGGCAGCTCTGTCAAATGTCCCCTTGATCTGGACCAAAGCAGCTTAGCAGTTCTTTTTCCTCCCAGTTGACGAGTGGCAGATTAATATCTTCTCCTTCCGGTGCATGAAAAACCGAATCCCCACACTGACTGAGAGTGTTAGAACCTTTTAGAGTTCCCTGTTCCAGACGTCCAGACGCGCCCGTGGGTGGCCGGCCCTGGCCGCCTCACCCCATGCTTATTCCAGCACACCGAGTTTCCGAGTGACTCCTCTGTTCCCACTGGTTTGGGGCCAGCGTCCCGCCTTAGACGGGAGACCACCAGCTCCCAGACACGTGGGCCATCAGCACAGCCCCGCCTTGCCGTCCTTTGCCAGGTTATGTAGGTCTAAATCCCGTGCCGTGAAAAAGAAAAGGCCTAAATGAAAATATTATCTCCTAGTCTTTCTGTCTTGTCTTGAAGGTGCTTGACATCCTCCAGCACATTCAGACCCTAGACCCCGGGCAGCACGGGGCGGTGGGCTATCTGGTGCAGCACACGTTAGAGCACATTGAGCGCAAGAAGGAGGAGGTGGGCGTGGAGGTGAAGCTGCGCTCCCACGAGAAGCACAGAGACGTCTGCTACTCCATTGGGCTCATTATGAAGCATAAGAGGTGAGTGCCTGTGCTGCCCGTCCCCGTGCGGCTGCAGAGGATGCACGGCGTATCCCCGAGCACGCTTCTCAGGAGCCACCGCGTCTGAGTGTCCACTGCACAAACAGCCGAAGACTGAACGGGTCTGAACCGGATCTACTCTTTCTGTTCTGTCACAAGGGACTCGCTCTCCTAGCTGCGAGTCTTCTGACGGAGGATCTGTAAGCAGCGGGGTTCTTTTTCCTCTCATTTCCTCATTGTCCTGATGCTGCTTTCTGTCTCCATCCCCTTGCATCTGAGTTGTGGGTCGCGTTTGCTGGGTTGTAGGGCATGCACGTGCCCGAGTACTAGGTGAGATGTAGCTGTCTCCATGGCAACTGCTGAATGTTCCCGCCGGGCTGGGAGCAGGCCAGGAGGGGCGCGCTCCCGTTCTCGCTGACCTGTGTTCTTGCCAGACCTTTGAGAGTGCCCTTACCTGGTAAATACTATGTCATCGCGGTTTTCGTTTGCATTTCCCAGATTACAGTCTGATTATGTAGATCGAATAGTGAACGTACAAAAAGCTCCTTCAGGCTCCCTTTTATGAAGCACCTCTTCAAGTATTCTTATTTTTCACCTGAGTCATTTGCCTTCCTTGTTGGTTCGTAGCCATATGTCCTGCTGCTGGTGTCTATACGCCTATACATTGCAAATACCCTTTCTCGGTGTGGGGCTAGCGTTCTTCATTCTTTTACTGCATTTTTTTTTCAACTTCATTATGGAAATTTCAGACCTACACCTGTGGAGACGAGTATAGTGAGCCAGGGGTGCTCCCGTACCCAGCCCCGGCCGTTGTGAAGGTTAGCCTTCACTGTTCCTCCCCCACCCATCCCCTCCAGGCCCACAGCAGACATCGTTCCCTCTGCAGCTGTTGCAGTACGTGTACCTAAAAGGTAAAGGCTTGCTTTGTTATTTAGAGGTACATTTACCATCCTCTTGTCATATCTAAGGAAAGACAAGCATTTCCTTCACCTCATCACATCAGTCTAGTCAGAGTTCTTGTTGCCGTGGTGGCCCTGGAGGTTTTCAACAGTCTGCTTGGATCTGGCTGCTGTCATACTGTTGAATCAGTTGAGTACTCTTTACCTTTGGGAGCGAAGTTTTCATACCTGGCTTAAGGAATCTTAAACCTGCCCTGTGTCGTGAAGCTATCTTAGGAATTCTGCATTTTATATCTAGGCCTTTGTCCCACTAGTATTGTGCATTGCTCCCAGGCCTGAGTCTTGATACCCTTTCCCTCTGGATAACCAGTTGTCCCATGACGGTTGAAGTGTTTTCTTTTCTGAGTTGCTATGTTGATAATAAGAGGGGCTTACAAAGGGGGCCAAGAGTGTCCTGAAAAATGCTTAACAGGGATAAACGCAGGTAAGTTTATAAGGACGTGAGCTTAGGAGAACCAAGCCATTATTTATAAATCCCAAAGTCGCCGTGACAGGGTCCCAGGGAACTGATTTGCCATTGCTCTTATGTTAATTAGGTATGGCTATAACTGTGTGATCTATGGTTGGGACCCCACCTGCATGATGGGACACGAGTGGATCCGAAACATGAACGTCCACAGCCTGCCTCATGGCCATCATCAGCCTTTCTATAATGTTCTGGTGGAGGATGGTTCTTGTAGATATGCAGCCCAAGGTAAGTAGTTAGTTCTTTGTGTACCTGTAATGACATGCAGGCACATCTTAAGCACACATTTGAACACTCTGATATTGTGGGCACAGTCATCAGTGTTATTTAGAGATGACATTTGTCCCATGGCTAACCTCATCAGGGCCGATACTCCGCTAAACATGGATAGGTGTGCCCTAGTGTGGCCATGCCATGGGTTAAATAGTCACCGCCCCCAGATTCTCCCCTCCATCACCACCACACCCAGACCCTCTTCCAGTGCTGTTGCCGATCTCTGTTCTGGTTGGTCATTACCTTTGACAATCAAATTCCTCAAAGTCTTGCTTGCCAGGCCTTGCAATTGGCTCCCTCCAGGCAAAGGGGGCCGGCCTGTGCCCAGCGGACACTGTTGGGGGGACTACCCGGAGACGCCCTCAAGTGGCCATGATGGGAACTGCAGTCCACAGCAGTTGGTAAAGGCAATAACAAAGATATTGGATGTATAAAAATCTCAGAAGTATCAGAAGACTAGGAAGTTTTCTATTGGTGTTGATTCATCAAAAGCTGAGAGAGAGTTGTATACAGAATCAAGAGAAAGTCTGTTCATTGAGGCTGAAAGTCACTTAACCTCTGTCAGTATAATGGGGCAGTTGTTGCAGAGGGTCTGTGTGAGCCTATGTCAGACGAAGGGGCCGATGGAGGTTATCTGACTTTGAAGTTGTGCCATATAAAAAAAATCACATGGGGCTCCTGGGTGGTTCAGTCAGTTAAACGTCTGCCTGCCTTCAGGCTCAGGTCGTGATCCCGGCATCGTGGGATTGAGTCCCACGTCGGGCTCCCTGCTCAGTGGGGAGCCAGCGGGAACCCTCTCCCGCTCTCCCTGCTTGTGTTTTCTCTCTTGCTATCGCTGTCATAAATAAATAAAATCTTTTTTAAAAATCTAAAAAGTGGAAAAATAACGAAATAGGCTTTTCAGAGTCGATAAA
The DNA here is from genome assembly GCA_028646535.1 of Procyon lotor. Lineage (NCBI taxonomy): Eukaryota > Metazoa > Chordata > Mammalia > Carnivora > Procyonidae > Procyon > Procyon lotor. The sequence continues at coordinate 59,246,139 of CM053616.1, read as the reverse complement.
ACTGGGTCTTTGGTTTTAGGTGTTCTGAATTTGGTGTCTGTTGATTGAGGAATTCATCTCTAACTGATCAAGAGAACATGCGATGTAAATTTAGAGCTCTGATATGGTAATGACTTTGCAAAAAAAACATTACACTTACTATCTGGTTGCAGTTTCACACGCTAATTCTGAAACCGAGATTGGGCGAAGCGATTGTGGGTAATGTTAGCAAGTTGCCTTTTTTAGTTTTAAATCCTGAGACTTTCAGAACATCTTTGACGTGAATACCTGGAATTCCCCTACGAGAGTGGTCCGCCTTTTGCCAGGGCTCCCATCGGCCTCTGGCTGAGTCTCCTGTCAGCCAGGTCCGTGCGGCATCGCGGGTCTGGGCAGTGTCCTGGCCCTGTGCACTTGGACGTGCTCAGAGGTGCTTCAGGGGGCGCAGGGGTTCTTGTGGCACCATCTCTGACGCCTCTGTCCTTCCCCCTCCTCCTCGCTCCCATTTGTCCACAGATGACACCGGCTCCTCTCCTGAATGTCTGTCGCTCGTGTTTCCATCCACTGGTGGCCATTCCTGGCGCCTCTCCCTCCAGGGCCACAGGTATTCTTGGCCTGTACCGTGCCATCTTTCTCAGTGGTGTCCCCCAGACTCCCCTGCAGGGCCTGGACCTTCCCTCACAGCCTCCTCTCTGTTCTCAGCTCATCAAACTTGGTTGTTCCTTGAAATCGTCCTTCTCACAGGTTTTCACACAGGTGATTGTCCCTTGTGAACAGGCTCTTTTCTCCCCCCTTGGCACTCTCCCACAGGCTCAGATTGGGTCGTCTGTCCCTGCTCTGAGCTCCCTCACACCCTGCCCTATCCGAGTCCTCACACCTTCGGGAGAGCTGCAGGGTTTCCCGTCGAACCGTCTGGCTCTCAGTCCAGTAAGCTCTGCGAGTGCGTAGCCGGAGCCCAGTCCGCCTGTCCCATGCTGAGTCCCCATAGATGTTTACATCTCTCTGACAGAGCAGCCTACAAACAGAAGTGCATAATAATGAGATGAGTGTAAGTAGCACGTTGCTAATAAGATCCTAGCTTTTTTTACAAGCTGCGTTGAGCGTTTTTCAAATATGCTTAAAATATGGTTAAAACATCGAATACCCCACACATCTTCCATTAGATCCAACAGCTCGCATTTAGTGTCTTTGTTTTATCCGTCGATGGAGATTTCAAGTTTTTGCTGAACTGTTTGAGACTCTTGCAGACGTCAGGACTTAAATGCTGAATCACACATCTTCCAAGAGTAAGACGCTTCTCTGCATTATTGTAGTTACATCACCACACGTATTGAGTAACAGTGATCTTCTGTCTCATCCTGGGTCAGTGGTCACATCCCCGGTTGTCACAGCGTAACTTTGATAGCTGTTGGTTTATTTTCACACCATGACCCAACCAGGATTCACACAAATGAGTCCACATTTGGTTTCTGTTCTGTCTCTAAAGGCTTAGTCTTCTCTTAATAAGACCAGTTAGTTCCTTACTCCTCGCCTTGTTTTCTTACTTTTTCATGTGACTTTGTCCCGGCCGGTTGTCATATAAATTGCCTAACTTTCTGGATCTGTCTCACTGTGTCCTTATCTGTATTGTCTGTAAGCTGGAAGCTGATCAGGTCTGAGGCTTGATTAGATCAGGTTAATATTTTGGAGCTAGAATGCTTCTTGTCAGATACCCCTGGGCTCAGGGAGTATTTCATGGGGAAGTCGTCCATCATGAGGACCCGAGGGGTATCGAGGACCAAGGAGAGCGTCTTGTGGGGAGCCTTGTCGGGCACGTGCATCTTCTCCAGAGCCCCTGGTTTTGGATGTCCCACTGTTGGTAGGTAGAGTTTGGTCACTTGGCTAATATCTGTGTAAGGGAGTTTTCCCTTTGCAACTAACACTGTGATGTCCTGTGAATATCCTGTTCCCCGATAACCACGATCCCTCATTTTTCAGTACCTGTTGAATCTCCTTGCCTAACCTGTTATAGGAGAGCTGCAGAATGGTGATTCTTCCTGCTGCTGTTCTCCCTGCCTTTGCAAACAAGAGCTTTCCTGGCCCGCCTTCTCCCATCCCCTCCCCCTTTCCCTCTCTTTTTACCTCTTTCTACCCCCTCTCCTCCCACAAATTCCTAGATTTTTACTTAGTCAATGTGTTAAAAATCATCGGGGACATTTTATGCTCAGATTAACCCATGTTTAGCCAAAGGTAAACCTTGAATGGCTAAATTTAAATTTAAAAAACACTGGGGCGCCTGGCTGGCTCAGTTGGTAATGCAACTCTTAACCTTGGGGTCCTGAGTTCGAGGCCCATGTTGGGTATAGAGATTACTTAAAAATAAAATGTTAAAAAAAAACCAACTTAGGGGCGCCTGGGTGGCCCAATGGGTTAAAGTCTCTGCCTTTGGCTCAGATCATGATCTCCGGGTCCTGGGATCAAGCCCCACATCGGGCTCTCTGCTCAGTAGAGAGTCTGCTTCCCGCTCTCTCTCTGTCTGCCTCTCTGCCTACCTGTGACCTCTCTCTCTGTCAAATAATAAAATCTTAAAAAAAAAAAAAAACAAAACTTAATTATGTTTTTGAACATTTCTGGGTTAATTTATTTGCATCATATTATTTGCTTTTAAATTTTTTCTTGATTTAAATTTTCAGCCTGTGACTCAGGTAATCCTGTTAACTTGACTAGAGCCCACTGATGAATGCTTCCCGAATCATAAGCTCTTCCCAGAGAGTTGAAGAGTGATTATAAGCCACATGCATACATGAGATCCTCAAATAGTTTTAGTCTGTCTAATTAAGAGAATTTTTCTCTCAATATGTTAGACTATACCTAAATCCAAATGGGGTGATAGACAGCTTCTTGCCTGTGTTTAACTTTTGTTCCCACTAGGGGGCATGCTTTAGTACTTTCTGGAGTCCTGTTTCAGCTTCCCTCTGTACTTCTTAGATCCTGCAGAAAGTGAACATCACAGATGGTCTGAATCGAAGTCAGCTGCCCATATCGGAAGGCCAGGCATTCACTGCAGTGTGAAAATCCAGTTCTCACGTGGGTCTTGTATAGAATGAGCAAGCGCCTCAGAGGGTGCTTGGTACATGGTGTGCCTCACCTAGTGTCAGCTCTCCTTTCATTTGTCTTACGCTTCTGAACGAGTTTCTACCCACGAGCAATCTGCACATGCTGGCAGGTGTGTGAGGAGGCCCCGTGTGGGGGTGGAGTATACATTTCCAGCCACTGCAGAGGGGGCTATGGCTGTTTGTTTTAAACTGAATATCTCAAGTGCTCATTCTCCCGTGTCCCAGCAGTTCCACCCTGGGTCCCTCCCCTGGAGACACACTCATGCAGGTGTCTGTGTTTTGTTTGTTTGTTTGTTTTTTTAAAGATTTTATTTATTTATTTGAAAGAGAGAGAGAAGGGGAAGCAGGCTCCCTGCTGAGCAGAGAGCCCCATGCGGGGCTCGATCCCGGGACCCCGAGATCATGACCTGAACTGAAGGCAGAGACCTTAACCCACTGAGTCACCCAGGCGCCCTAGGTGTCTGGGTTCTTGTTATAATAGGGCAAAGGTGTCATTCGTACAGACTCCCCTGGTAAACTGGGGTCTGTCCAAACTGTGGAATGCTAAGCTGCAGTTAAACCAGTTGCAGGTAAATGCTTACAGTATGCTTCTGATAAACACACCTAAAACAATACCATATTCTCTTTATATGTAGTTATTTTTAGCTCCTTCTATTTGTGTTCGAAGAAGAGAGTCTAGAAGGATACACTCACAGTGGGTGGTTTCCTCTCAGGAGGGGATGACTGTACGTGTTATTGCCATAGTTTTATAGAACTATATTTATGTATCTGGGTGGCTCAGTTTTTTAATTTTTAAGTAGGCTCCATGCCCAGCATGGGGCTTGAACTCATGACCCTGAGATTGAGTTGCATGCTTTACCAGCTGAGCCAGCCAGCCACCCCTGGGTAGCTGAATATTTAAAATAAGATAAGCAGACACATTCTGTAAAAATGTCAAGGAAAGTGGGAAAGACAGGATTTCTCCAGGACTTTTAAGTAGGCCCTGTTTGATATTTTGCTCACATAAGTTTTATATTGCTTAGACTTTTTATTCCTCTTCAGGTAAATTTTTTTTTAAACTTTATTTAGTGGATTTCTCCCTCTTAATACATAGTCACCATCTTCATTATCTTTTCTCCTCAGAAATGTTTTTATCAGGTGCCTGGGTGGCTCAGTCAGTTAAACATCCAACTCTTGATTTCATCTCAAGTCACGATCTCAGGGTTCTGGGATTGAACCTACATCGGGCTCTGTGCTCAGTGAGGAGTCTGCTTGAGATTCTCTCCCCTGCTCCCTTTCCCTTTGCCACCCCCCTCACCCCTGCCCATGCTCTCTCACTCTCTCTAAAAAATCTTTTTGAGATTTTATTTATTCATTTGAGACAGAGATACATATGTACATAGAGGGAGAGAAAGAGAAAGAGAAGGAGCGGGGGGGGGGCGGGGCAGAGGCAGAGGGAGAAGCCGACTCCCTGCTAAGCTGGGAGCCCGATGTGGGACTTGATCCCAGGACCCTGAGATCATAACCTGAACCGGAGGCAGATGCTTAATCATCTGAGCCACCCAGGTGCCCCCAAAATAAATCTTTTTTAAAAAACTGTTTTTATTGGGGCGCCTGGGTGGCTCAGACGTTAAGCGTCTGCCTTTGGCTCGGGTCATGATCCCAGCCGAAGATCTGGGGTTCCAGATTGGAAACCCCAATTGGGCTCCCTGCTCGGCGGGAAGCCTGCTTCTCCTGCTACCATTTCCTCTGCTTGTGTTCCTTCTCTCTCTGTGTTTCTCGCTGTCGAATAAATAAAAAAATCTTTAAAAAACAAACAAAAAAACCCTGTTTTTATTAATACCTCTTTCCTGTTTAACTAGGAGACTGGGCAGGTAAATAAATGCACAGAACCTAGGCCCTGTCCCTCCTTACCCACCAGGCATGGGACCACGAGCACTGGCCTTGGACTGCCACTGGCTCCTCACTTGACTTCCCAGACATTCTGTCTGTGCTTCCCGTGCCTTGCAGGCCCACACACAGAATTCTGTGCAGCCACTACTGGTTCACGTTATTTTTCCAGATCCATGATCAAAACCTGACCTTGACCTTTCCTCCCAGTACTTGAGCTGCTACTTAGATACACAGAAAAATGAGGAGGGAGAGACAATGCTAAAACATACATCTGAATTCTTTCAAGTGGTTGCTGTCAGCATGTTGGTCTAGACAGTTCTTTGTGGTGGGGACCGTACTGTGCATTTCTTCAGCAGTGACCCTGGTCTTCTCCCACCTTATGTCAGTGGCAGCCCCAGTGGTGACAGCCAGACCTGTCTTCAGATATTTCTTTGTTCTGCTAGGGGCGAAGTAGCCCCTTGTTGAGAACAACTGCTGTCAACAACTGGCAACAGGGCCATTGTTCTGAATTACTGACTTGCATTTTTTTTGAATATTTCCATCTTGCCTGCTAATGATGGGTAATGGTGGTTCTTCCAGAGCAAAAGGACTTCTTTGCCTCTTGGTGGTAGCTCTTGAGACCTGGCCCCACGCCCCCATACTTTCACGTTCCTCTGCAGGGGACCCTGAGGCCCTCGGTAGCTGCCCCGGCGAAGGCACCAGGCTGTGCCTCCACCCCATAGGCTGGCCCCTCGAAGGTCCACTGCAGAGCCGCCCTTGGGAGGGAGGGGCATTCGCAAACGTCTGTTAGAAACCTGTAAGCCCTGGGGCGCCTGGGTGGCTCAGTGGGTTAAAGCCTCTGCCTTCGGCTCAGGTCATGATCTCAGGGTCCTGAGATCGAGCCCCGCATTGGGCTCTCTGCTCGGCAGGTAGCCTGCCTCTCTGCCTACTTGTGATCTCTCTCTCTCTGTCAAATAAGTAAATAAAATCTTAAGAAAAGAAAAGGAAAGAAAAGAAACCTGTAAGCCCTGAAGGAGGAGCTCAAGTTCTCTACAGAGAGCGTGTCGTCAGCAGTAGCTGTCGGGGTTTGCAGACTGCTCCGTCTCCCTGTTGAAGAACCTCAGGCTGGTGTGTCCGCAGAGCACCGTCAGTCAGAGCCTGCCCTGCCGGGGCCGTGGTGGGCCCTTGAGTCAGTCCCCACTCCTGCGTCCCTGCCTCTGCTCTGGGGTGTGTCTCCTACTCTGATGCTCTCAGCTCTGGAGCTGGGCCGTCCGGGTTCGAGTCCCAGCTGCCTCGTGGGCCAGGGCTTTCGGTCCGTGTGGCGGTCACTCAGCTGCAGATGGGAGTGCCGAGGGGCCCCTTGCGTGTGCTGGGAGCTGGAGCCCGGTCGGCTGCCACGGGGGCCCGAGCGGCGGGAGCCCCCGACCCCGGGCGAACCCCACGGGCGATCTGTAGCTGTGCTGTGGACAGGGCAGCCCCGACGTGTGGCCCTCAGGCTCCCCGTCCAGCAGTGTGGCGCGTTAACTGCTCCTTCGAGTCACTCGTTCTCTTGCCTCCTTCGTGTTCCGAGGAGCGAACGGGAACCGCACTGGGCCGTCGGACCACTCTCATGCGTGCACCCTCCTAAGTGAGAGTAAGGCGGTCGCGCGGCGTTCGTCTTGGCACCTGCTTGGCGTGCATGTCCCCAGGAGCGCCCGGAATGCCTGAGCATGTTCCGCGAACCGCAGCCTGTTCGCACAAAATGTCTACAAGTCCCTTCCTGTCCCATGAACAGAAGTTACAGATTGAGTCAGGCAGCTCCTCCCAGGAGATGCTCCTGTGGAGGCTGGGGACGCACGGGCTCGGGGTGGAGGGGGCTGAGCGCCCCGGCCCGGCGGGTCAGCCTGTTTAACCAAGCTGTCGAGGGCTGCACCGCGTGTGTTACCCTCGCCGGAATTAACCCAGCGAAGGGAAGGACTGTGTGTGGGTCAGAACCGACACTGCCCTGGTCCCGGGTCAGAGCGGGAGGGTCCGGCCGGCCCAGCTCCTCTTGGTGCCAGGTCATGGGGGGGGGAGTGGCTCAGCATCTCCTGGGTCGAGGGCTCAAGACACCCTCCTTGCTTTGGACCTTTGGGGGAGCCATTTTTCAAAGTTTTGCAGGGGGAGAAGTGATGTGAAAGGATTTCAGCCTTTTAAATACTTTGCCTGTATTGTCATCTGTTTGTTGTAATCATTCCGTTTTAGAGGACTCTTGCTATTTCTCTGGTGGCAGATTGGCTGGTAGAGAGAGGAGGTAGCATGGTTTCCTAGGAGACCCGACAAGTAGTGATAACCCACATCCGCACAGGTTGGAGGTGCGAGCCGCTCGTCAGCTCCGCCCACGGGCTCTCAACATGGCCAGTATTGAAGTGAGCCAGGGGGAAGAGTGCGTCTGTGTGGGAGCACTCCAGGAGCAGACAAGAGGGGTGGCAAGTGCGAGACTTGGAGCCACAAGGTGTGGAGGCTTCCCAGGTCGGACCTCTGGCAGACGATGGGCAGGCTTGGATGCCCTGGTCCCTACGCTTGGCTGTCGGTGCCATCAAGTCAGAGGAACGTGATGAGTCTATCCTTTGCCAGCCCCCCGAGACAGCTGGAGATTTGCTGGGGCCGACCTCTCGCTCTGAGAATACGAGAACGTTCTGTTGAGTGTGGCGCTGCGGGGCCCATCCCTCCGTCCCCAGCTGCCGTTGTCCTGTTACGTCTTCGAGATTCCGTAAACATGTCTCTCCTCTTCCTCCATGTCAAAAATGTCACACGAAATGGGTGAGAGATAGAAAGATGCTGCAGCAATGTCTGTTTTAATGGCAATTGTCCATGTGCCTCTTTACCAACAGAAAACTTGGAATATAACGTGGAGCCTCAAGAAATCTCGCACCCTGATGTTGGACGCTATTTCTCAGAGTTCACCGGCACTCACTACATCCCGAATGCAGAGCTAGAAATCCGGTATCCAGAGGATCTGGAGTCTGTGTATGAGACGGTGCAGAATATTTACAGTGCAAAGAAGGAGGACGTAGAGTAACGTCTGGTAGGGGCCACTGCACCTTTGCCGCTGCTGCTGTCCTCCAGGAGAACAGGATTCCGGAAGAAGACGTCTCCACGGATCCCTCTGGATTCACACCACCAGGAAAGCCACTTAACCAGTAGTGCTGGTTGCCTCCTACCAAGTTTAAATAACGTGTGCTCTCCTCCAGCTGCAAAGACAATGTTGCTCTCCGCCTACACTAGTGAATTCATTTGACGGCACTGTGTTCAGTGGCATGGCTTGTGTGCTTGTCCTGTGGTGACAGTTCGTGACATTCTGTCCTCATGAGGTCTCACAGTCGATGCTCTTAGGGTCATTCTTCCCGCTCACTTCCCGTCCATCTGTCTCCACCTGTCTCAGAACATTTCATTTGCCAGACAGAGGGGGTCCTGCGTTGGCAGTCCTTGCCCTCTGCTCTCTCTGCACAACACGTGCAGTCCTGAGCCGGGGCTGCTTGTCTTTTCACCCTGAATTTAGTTGCTTGTTCAGAGGGGAAGCCGTGAGTGGTCGTGGCGGCATCTGAGAGATGGGGACATTAACAGACTAATGGTAATCAGAATCATTTGCATTTATTTTTTCTAATATTTGAAACAGACTTCAGGCATTTTATCTTCTCCTTTGAGTTGGGAGAGTGGCCTAGCTTCTTCTTCTGTGTTCCTCTCAGATTTATGCTCATCTCTCTGTGAATCCTTAGTTTTCTGTTTCATTACATAAAATCATCTGAGCAAGTGCATAGTAATGGCCTTTATGGATGGATTTTCCCACATTCATCTACTATTTCTCCTTTTTAAAATAACTACCTTTTTTTTCTTTTGGTTTTAAAAATTGTTCCCGTATCATGAAGAGATCCTAAGTCAGTGATGGGTTTTCTTTATAGTATGAAGTATAATATGATGTTAAAATGTTTGCTTTTAGAAACCATACACAGTGGTCTCCAAAGACCTAAAAAGGAGGTTTCACTTTTATAATTGGAAAAATAATGAACCTTATACGTTTTTTAAAAAGGAAAGGGGAGGTTTCATGCCCCCTGTCATCCCTAAGAATCACTCTAAGACCTTTTTGAGTGTGGCAGGGTGGAAACAAGTAAGATGTCTTTAACTTGAAGTACGTTTGATCGGGGGGGCCGGGGGGGCGGAGGCAGGGGTGTCCTTCTGCTTTCTCGAAGCACTGCTGTCCCGAAGATACCACTGGCTCCCGCTCTGAGCCCTCCATCCCTGAGAGTGAGGGCCCCGGGTCCCTGCACAGCTCCAAACGCCTGCCACTCTCCACCTGCCTGTTCTCAAGCAGGCTAGCTAATTCGTAGTTAACCAGTAGAAGCCGACTTCTGGAGTTAGGACCTAGTTACTTTACTCTCTGAGTTGAAAAGAACCCCAGTTGCTCTGGTGAGTGAGGCTTCGGGGGCTGGGATCCGGCCCCACCTCACCGCCCTTCTGTGCATTTGCATGCTGTTCTTCCACGCGTGTGTGATGACTGCCTCTCATTTAGCCCTTGGAAGCCCTGGGTTGACCGAGGTTTGGGGAAGCCACCTGAGACCACATAGTGGTACCTGGCGGCTGGTAAGCAGTTATTAGGGGTGAGGGTCTGGCGGGCCAGCTCCTGCCAGCCTGAGTTAGCGCTTGCCAGTGTCCCACATCCCTCGTCGGTCATATCCAGAGCCTGATGGGTTAGATCTACCTGGGCAATGTGACCACTCACAGCACCCTGCCTGCTGAGGCCAGGGGTCTTACACTACTCTTGTTTAAAGGTGAGAACTAGTTAATCCAGAGGTAATACTAACCAGATACGTTACTAAGAAACTGTGGAGCATGCTGAGTTATAATCGTTGGTTTTCTGGTTTGATTTCCTTTTTTTCTTAGAGTAACATCAAAGCCAAGAAGGATGGTTTTTACCTTTACTGACCCAATGTAAATATGTATCTAGACCATTTTTAAATGTGTTTCTTCATGAATGCTTCATCTGGCTCCAGGAAGCCTGTGTCACCTGTGTAAGTTGGTATTTGGGCACTTTATATTTTTCTAAAAACGTGTTTTGGATCTCCTGTACTCTAATAAATCATAAGTTTCTTTTTAAAATTTTTTCCAAAAGTTTTCTCCATTTTAAAAAGCCCTGTTACAACAAAGTAGGACTTTCACGATGTTAAAATGTTAAATATTTGGATATAGTAACTTCTTTTCTCTTCAAATGAATGCCAAGATTTTTTTGTATAATGATTAATAAAATGGAACTTACCCAGAGAAACCACACAAGTGGCCTGCCCGATTTCGTTTCGGAACAGAAAGCCTGGCCTTGACAACAGCAGGATGTCCCTGGCTTCTCTTCCGATCCAAATATGCAAACATTTGCTCTACCGAATTTTTCCTCACGTTGGTGAGTGCACAGGGTACCTTTTATTCCGCGGGCTCCTTGCCAGACGTCGGTTCAGTCGGCTAGGAGTGTCGAGAGCACCAGGTTGTCATGCGAATGTCGTTGCTTGTCACCAACGACGTTACAGTCTGTGTTGTGAAACGGGAAGGGCAGGCGCTTCGGGAAGCGCAGGTCCTCTGTGCGTCATTAACATTGGTGTGATAGCTGCGGGCGCCCGTTCCCCGGGGGAGGCACTGCGTGCTGTGCGGAGGGGACCGGGCACGGGCCAAGCCCCAGCATCTGCGCTGCTGTGGGTCTCCGACCTGGAACGTCCTGTCGTGCTTTGTGACTTTGAGAGGAGAATGCCGTGTGCCGTGTCGTCCCTACTTCTTAGGCCCTAAAACTTTCCTCCCCAACACACACAACACACACACACACACACACACACAACCTAAAACTTTCCTCCCCAACACACACACACACACACACCAGCCACATACACACATACAGACACACACCCACCCACCAGCCTGGAGGTCCACAGTGTTTGCAGATGTACCTTGGGAAACACTGTGTCATCAGCTACGCCCAAAACTAGTCTCCGTTCACCTCAGACCAGTTGGACCAAGCATCTCGTTGGAAAAACTTACCATCTAATCGGATTTTGAAAAGCTGGCTTCATGCTGTCTCCACCTGAACCTCGTGACCGATGTCATAAGTGCATTTACACAGCAAAATTGTAATGTCAAAATGTCGAAAACCGGCATTAATCCTGTTGCTAAACCAGTTTTACATTTTCTAATATCTACTCAAAGTCTTGTTCTAATTTTAAAATGTCTCAGTCTTTCTTAACATATTAAATTGAGTCAAACGTTCATGTTCTCGGCTTTCTTCTACCATTAGAAGGGGAAATGCCGTTTCCCTTACTCCATAGTCCAAGTAACTAAAATTGGATTACCAGCAACTTTTTAATTTAGAAGTCTCCTGTGGCCGTAATAACCAAGATGTAGCTCTTCCTGTTTTTCTGTTTGTTTTTCGGTGGAAAGGAGAGAATGTTCACCTAGGCACGACGCAGAATTTGGCTACGCGACGGTGTATTTCTGGAGATGTCAACAGTTGTATTGTGTGTGTTTTGTATCGCAAGCTTCCTCTGAGCCGCGTCTTCGCAGCAGCCCTCTGAGGCGGGGCCGGGTAGTCGGTGTTACCGCGGCCACGTAAGGTCACATGTTCCTTGTTTTCAAAAACAGAAACATAGAAGACCTCAGCTCGAGGCTGTAAAGAAACAGGCCGCGGGCCGGGTCTGGCCTGTGGGCCGCAGTGTGTGGACCCCCGCCGAGGTGTAGGCCTGCCAGCATCCCACTGTCCCGCCGCCGGGCGGTCGGGAGCTGGAGGGACGCCCCGGGGTCTGACCTACGAGCTCCTGGCGCCTGACAACCACACTACCGCCAACTTACGCAACTACCTCGCACTGGTTTGATCTTTTGCCTTGCAGCCACTTTAACTTCTAAACGTTTCAGTTCTTGAAGACTTAGAATCTTGAGAGGAAAGGACATTCCTTCGGTGAATAAAATTCTGTGCTATTATAGAACAAATGTATTATGGCCATTTAGCAATGATTGTATTAGGGTAATGCTAGTTCTGTAATAAATAGACCCAAAAATATCCTGTGGCTCGAACACAAAAGAACTTTCTTGCTCACCTGCCACTAGGCAGGGGGTTGGCGGGTGGTGGGGGGCAGCGGGGAGACTGCTGTCTGTCTGCCGGAAGCTGTGTGGCCCTGAAGGGGAGTGAGCACGGAGGGACGTGTTCGGGAGGGCTCAGTGCACGGAGGCTGGGGGTGGCCCTTGTCACTGCCACTCACATTTCGCAAAGGAGGCTGGGAATGAAGACCCAGAAGCCATAGTGGCCAGTCCACTCTGGGTGTGCTCTCCCCACAGCAGGATGTGCCCCCTTCCCAGGGAGACAGCCTCTGTGAGCTCAAGCCGTCTGCGATGGCAAACATTGCTTGCAGCGGTGGCTCAGTCCAGAAACGTATTGCTTGCTCCTGTCGCACCACGGACCCCAGGCGGTGGGAGTGACTCCTCGCAGGTCCCACTGCTAGTCACCATCCATAGTCCCCGCAGCAGATGACCGTGGGAGGGAAGGAGAGGAAGCCTCAGGGCAAGCCACATCTGTCACTAGACAAGTCACAGACCCACAGCCTAACTCCAAATAAGGCTGGGGGCAGCCTCCCTGTGCCCAGGAGGAAAAGGAGAGGTTGGGGGTTCTGCCTGGTCTGTGCCTCTCACCCCGAACCTCTCCTTTGCACTTCCTGCATCCTGCCCAGGGTCAGTCCAGCGTGGCTCCTTGGGGACCAGGCCCATGACCTAGAAGTTTTGACCCATGGCCCCAGTACCCATTCAGTGGGGATGCAGAGACCAGGCAGCCTCAGTGATGAGATCATGCTGGGCAAGCACCGAGAAGACACTCCCTACCCCCACCCCCGTCCTTGCAGGGGTGGGGAGAGTGGTTGCTGCGCCTCCCAGGTCAGCCCACTAGTGCGGGTTGGGGATGCCTCCCCGGGGGGTGGCAGCTTGCACAGTGTGCTTCCTGCCTGCTGCAGGGTTTGGGGGCCAGCCCCAGACTTTTATTTATCTTCACAAGCTTGTGAATCTTCAAGCGACGATTCCTTCGGACGCTTCGGACGCTAACCTATCTGCCTATGATCATAGCCAGAATTCTTTTCCAGAACTTGAACGGGTCTGCTTCATTTCCTTTGCGGCTCCGGCCTGTGCCCGTCCCCACCCCGCCCCCGACTTAGCGACGGCTGCTTCAGTCTGATCCTCGCCAAACCTGGGTCCAGCTCTTGAATCGGCCTGCGTGGCTCAGAGCGGTTCTCATCCTCCTCTCTTGCTGGGGCTGCTCAGAAGCAGCTCCGTTTTTTAACCTAGGGAGCCCAGGATTTCGGATTTCCGGTCCTCAAACTGGCCCCTTCCCCCCTGAGCATCTTCCTCGTCATACCGTGCCGTGAGCCGCAAAGGACAGCCTGCACACCGTACCCTCTCCCTCCTCACCTGCTTCCCCCAGACCAGCTGCAGCACCGGCAGTTTCACCTTGCAGACCGTAAACCCGAATTTTACCGAGAACACCCAAACACAGCCCTCCCACCTCCCAGCCTGCTGTCTGTGTGCTTCGCCGCCTGGCTGCCAAGCAGACACCGCAGGGTTTAGGTTTTTGTTGTGGCCGGGGTGGGGGAGAGGGCGGTTTAAAGTTTAAAGTGGGCTGATGTTTCCATGGGAAGTTCTCCTTCCTTGTTGGGCTCTGCAAAAAACAGAAACAACAACAAAAAGCTGAGGACAGTGATGGCAGGTTTTCGGGGACAGGAAAGAGCTAAAGGCAAGTTGTTCAGTGAACTTAAGGACTTGACAGGATAAAGGAAAGAAATTCGGGGGAGAACCAGTGGGAACGGCATGCATCATAGAATCCTTGCATGGTCAGGTTTTCCAGCCACTTCCCTTAGAAGGACAGGAATCTTGGGGCACCTGGCTGGCTCAGTTGGTAGAGCGTGCAACTTGATCTCGGGGTTGGAAGTGCAAGCCTCACGTTGGGTGGAGAGATTATTTAAAAAATAAAATCTTTAAAAAAAAAAAAAAAGAATGCCAGGAATCTTAATGGAAATTTTCTATTCAAGCCACGGAAATCGGCAGAACCCGGAGAAGACTTTGAATGAAAGTTAATTGCTTTTCCCTGTCTCGAAAACATTGTCCTCTCCAGGTTTTGGAACTCGCTACTAACCTGCCACTTCCTATATGGTGATGTCCTCAGTCGTGGTCGCAGGACAGAAAAACATTGACTGACTTCCCTCCCTTCTAGGTCCTTTGCAGATTAACAGGAGGAAAAAAAAAAAAAAAAAAGTAGATTTAGTATCTTACTTACAGGAGCCCATAGAAATAAGAGACTTAGAGGAGTGGCCAAAGCAGGCAGCTTTTATACCTTCCAGACAGACAATACATTTGTGAAGAATTGACAAGAGCAAGGGGTTTGGACTTGGGGTAGCACATTAGTGCAGAAGCACAAAGGGTTGTCCCCACAGCCTTCTGGGCCCTGACTTCCCTTTAGTGATAAGGACGCCGCCTCTCTTTTTCTTGGTAGAGAGAGGGTTACCTTGCACAAGGGAAACTTAGTTCCCACCCTCGGGGTCAGAGTCCTCCTTGTGCTGGATGCGTCTTAAGTCACTTGAACTCAAAAGAATCGCTGCAGGCGGCTTTGCCCACAGGCTCTCCTACACCCCCCCCCACCCCAGCCCGGTCCTGCTTGGCCCTCTTCCCAGTATTGCACCCACCCCCCCGAAACCTCAGGCAGGTTTTTCCTAATCACCTCCCCCCTGAAATTGTTTTGCCCCCTTTTTCACTTGAGGTGAAACTCACATAATTATATAAAATGAACCATTTTAAAATGTACAAGTTGGGGCGCCTGGGGGGCTCAGTGGGTTAGAGCCTCTGCCTTCGGCTCAGGTCATGATCTCAGGGTCCTGGGATCGAGCCCCACGTCAGGCTCCCTGCTCAGCCGGGAGCCTGCTTCTCCCTCTCCCTCTGTGCCCTCGCTCTCGCTCTCTCTCAAGTAAATAAAATCTTTTTAAAAGATTAAAAATAAAACACACACTCAGTGGCATTTAGCGCATTCACGGTGTTGTGCTTCCGCCTGTCCGAAACACTTTCCTCACCTCAGAATAAAGCCCTGGACCCGCTCAGCGAGCAGTCCCCATTCCTCCCTCCCCCGGGCCCCTAGTCACCTCCCGCCTCCAGGGATGTGCCTGTTGCGAGCATTTCCTACACGTGCAATCGAACAGCGCGTGGACCTGGGCAGCTGGCTTCTTTTACTTTGCAAGGCGTTTCCAGGCCCAGCCGCTTCCTAGCATCAGTCAGCACCTCATGCCTCTAACGGCCGAATAATGCTCCGTCGCAGGGACATGCAGCGTTTTGTTTCTCCATCCAGCCACCGATGGGCCTTCGGGCTGCTTCCCACCTTCTGGGCGTTGGGAATAGAGCTGCTCGGAAGCCCGCATGGGATCCTCACCACCACAGGGAGCTCCGCATCGGCAGTGAATGCACACCTGTGCTTTCTACCTCACCATGGTGGTGATTGGCCATTCTCCCCCGCAATCGGCTTTTCCTTTGGGGGGGCGACGTGAGCCCCACCTGGGAGGGGACACTGGGAAGAGCTGCTGCTCCTCTCACTGGTTGACCACTGGTGTCTTGAGTGTCTTTTTTTTTTTTTTAAGGTTTTATTTATTTAGGGGCACCTGGGTGGCTCAGTCGGTTAAGCACCTGCCTTCAGCTCAGGTCATGATTCCAGGGTCCTGGGATTGAGGCCCCCTCCCCCCATACCCTACCTCCATCGGGCTCCCTGCTCAGCGAGGAGTCCGCTTCTCCCTCTGCCCCTCCTTCCTGCTCATGCTCCCCCCTCTTTCAAAAAATAAATAAATTCAAATAAATAAATTTGAATAAATAAAAATAAGCATAAATATTTTAAATAAATCTTAATTTAATCTTAATAAAAATTTTAAATAAGAAGCTTATTTATTTGAGAGAGAGAGAGCAAGAGCAAGGGGAGGGACAGAGGGAGAAGCAGATTCCCTGCCGAGCAAGGAGTGGGGCTCCATCCCAAGACCCCAGGATCATGACCTGAGCCAAAGGCAGATGCTTAACCAACTGAGCCACCCGGGCGCCCCCTTGACTGTCTTTTAATGTGCCCACCTTAGTGCCAGGAGCTGTGCCAGGAGATGTACTTTTCTGTCCCCTGTAAGTGCTAATCTGTATATTTCTGGGCACATATTGCACAGTCTTGGCCCTGACTTGCCTCTTACAAATACGGAATAAAAGAAAGTGCAGTTAGGAGACTTTCTGGGCAATGGCTACCTTTGTGTGAGACTATTCCCGCAGGATTAGAGCATTTGAAAGCTAAAGGCCTCCTGAACAGTCAGCTAGTGCTAGACCTTTGTTCTTGTCATTTTACAAAGAGAAATAATGAGGCCCATGGAGGTTAGGTGCCTCCATCTGGCAGGTGGCTCGGCGCAGGTACTCAAGCCTGGGCCTTTGGACTTGACTGCACTGCTGTTTCTCTCGCCCCCAAATTGCTTCCTCTGAGGGTTTTTCCTGCCCTACAGAGAGTCTCGCTAATAACACCAGCCCTTATTCCTCGGCATTCGAAACCTTGTTATTTCTCCGAGGCTAACTGTGCTGTGGCAACCTTCCAGCCAGCGGCAAACGTCCTCTGATCTCATACATCTACTTTGACGGAGAATGAGCAAGTGTTTTTTTATCCCCCACCGTCTCAGCCATTTGTCCTCTTGAAGTCTGAGGAGATCTTATTCAAAACCTGCGAAGAGTCTTTAAAGGGAGTTGCTATTTTCTCCCTCCGGCTTTATGGAGGTGTAGCTGATCTCGAGAACTTACTCATCTGGTATAACTTAATATATGATCTCTCTCAAGCGTGGGTTGGCAGACTTCTCCTGGAAAGGGCCAGGGAGTAAGTATTTTGGACTTTTCGGCTTTTCACAAAAAAGTGAGAGGCCTGCCGTTGTAGTGGGGAAAGCAGCCACAGGCGATTGGTGAACAAGTGAACATGGCTGTGTGCCAATAAAACTTTATTTGCAAAAACAGACGTGGGCTGGGTTAGGCCTGCCGGCTGTTGCTTGCTGACCCTGCTTGCTGACCCTACTGCACAAAAACTTGACCAGTTTTGTTTAAACAGAAGTCTAAGCAGAAGCACCATCAGAAAGTTGAAACAGGATTGGGGGAACCTGGCTGGCTCAGTCAGAAAAGCGTGTGACTCTTGATCTCAGGGTGGTGAGTTCGAGCCCCGGTTTGGGCATAGAGAGGACTAAAAAAATAAAAAAATAAGACTAAAAAAAAAAAAAGAGGGTAATGGAAACCCATATACCCCGCACCGAGATTCAACATTTGCTATATTTTATTTCCTTCTCTCTCCACTTTGTCCCCCTGAACCATTTGAAAGTGCCTCAGACAACCCAAGACCTCTACCTGAATTCTTCCAGCATGTCGACATTTCCCAAGAATGAGAGCACTTTCCTCCACGACCACAGTGCCATGAATAACTAAAAAAAAAATGTGAGAAATGCACCCTCGGGGGCATCTGGGTGGCTCCATCGCTTAAGTTTCTGACTGTTATTATGGCTCAGGTCATGATCTCAGGGTCGTGAGATCGAGTCCCTCGTTGGGCCCGGCACTAAGCATGGAGCCTGCTGAAGAGTCTCTCTCTCCCTCTGCCCTTCCCCTCTCCCTCTCTTAAAAAAAGAAGAAGAAACAAACACATCCTCAAGATGACCAGACTGGACTTGGAGGACCAACCAGCGTCACCACTTGGGTTTTCCATGGAGCACCCTGGCCTGCAGCTTGAACCGGTAGGTAGAAGTTCTTAAAGAGAAACAATTAAAAATCACTCCCCGATTGCCCCAGGTGACCCCGAAAGTAGGCTTAGGCTCAGAAACGTTCTTTGACCAAGGGGTATACAATTCAGCCGAAATAGATTTTTTTTTTTTTTAAAGCATTTGCTCATTTAGCAGGGAGGTGTGCCACCCCCCCCCGCCCGAGGGATGGTGTTGCCGACGGTGTCCCGTCAAGGGTCAGTGGGAGCCTGCAGAAGGAGCGCTGTGTCCTCTAAGCCTCTGCCCGCGAGCTTCGGACCACAGTGGGCACAGCTCACTTACAAAGGCAGTCCATACGCTACCTTGTGGCTTATTTAATCAGCGACTACTAAGGCCCTGCTTCCATGGACCGCATTGGCTAAGAGCGATGATCTGGGCTGAGGTATAAGAACATGACCCATCTAATGCCGGTCTGGGGGCTGTGCCCTATTTCTGGGTGGGACAGTGGTGTTCTCAGCAATTCCGTTTGCAGACGCGGCGAACCTGACAGCCTGTCTTCTTCTGAGTCGGCCCATCATGCGAATGAGCCAGTGAGGAACTGAGGCACTGACATTTCCATGTTTTTGCCTCTGACCTCTCCTGGGCCTTCCGTTTCTACCCTTCTCGGCCCACTCAGGATGTACCGCCGTTGGTACGGTCCCGCCGACGTCTCTTTCTTATAAGCAAGCCAGCCGATTACGTCTGCCGCAGCCCCCCCGCCTTCCAATGCGTCTTTAACACCACTCCCTCCACTTGTCCCTCTTCGGGGCTTGGAGGTTTTTGTTTTTCTGAGCCCTGGATAATAGAGATGGTCTCATACAAACGGAAGGCTTTCGGACTGTAGAGACCTCAGAGCATTCGTCTCGAGAGGGCCAGCCCAGCGTCTCGGGAGATCGGGAGATACTGCTGTGTGCCGGGGCTCAGCCAAGTCCTTTGGTTTAAGCGGATATCATTCCCGAAACCTCCAGCTTTGCTCACGTTCGCTTGCATCCAGCTGGGCCGCTTGTCTGGTAGTGCCTGGCGTGGGTGGCTGGGCACGGGGCCGCTGCCCTCCTCCTCGGTGAGTCTGTTCATCTGCCTTCAGGGCCTGGACTCGTGAGGTGGAAGGTGCAGCCGGCAGAGGTTCAGACCCGATGGGACCGTCCTCTCAAACCTGGCGTGACCTGGTCCAGGGTGCGGGTGACTCAGACTCACCGAGGCCCCGGTGTGCTATCCCAGCTGTTTAGGCCACACCCGCCCCTGGGGAGCAGGGGCTCCATTCAGCCCCTTCTGGCTGGCATCTTCCCCACCCCCATCGTGCGGTGAAGCAGGCTTTCCTTCTGCTTGTGGGGTTAGGGGAGACCTCCGTGGGGTGTCCAGCGTGAGCTCCCGAGCCCAGCATTCACACTCCCGTCTGTGTCCGCAGCGGCCGACGCCCCCAGCAGGCAAATGCTTCGAGACCATTAACCGAAGTCCCTTTACCTTCCTGTGACAGAGCGCTCTTTGCACCAACATCCCACACTGTCAAAGCTCACGCTCTCCCGAGCCCCCATTCTTTTTTTTTTTTTTTTTAAGATTTTATTTATTTGACACGGAGAGAGGCAGACTCCCCACTGAGCAGAGAGCCCAATGCGGGGCTCGATCCCAGGACCCCGAGATCATGAACTGAGCCGAAGGCAGAGGCTTTAACTTACACTGAGCCACCCAGGCGCCCCCCGAGCCTTCACTCTGCACCAGGCCTGGGCATCCTTGGAGCGACCCCAGTTTCACGCACAAGGAAACCAAGGCTCAGAGAAGTTAAGTAACTCAGTC
>CM053616.1:59213609-59226535 GCA_028646535.1 Procyon lotor | reverse complement strand
AACTTACACTGAGCCACCCAGGCGCCCCCCGAGCCTTCACTCTGCACCAGGCCTGGGCATCCTTGGAGCGACCCCAGTTTCACGCACAAGGAAACCAAGGCTCAGAGAAGTTAAGTAACTCAGTCCAAGACGGCACAGCTCCTGAGTAACGGGGTTCACATCCCATCCCAGCTCTGCTGACCGCAGAACCCAACGTGCTCCTCGCAGCCCCTGCTGACTGATGTTTGAGCCCCTCCCATCAGGTTTCTGCGTTGAAACATGAACCCCAGTGTGATGGTTTTTGGAAGCGAGGCCTTCGGGAAGCGGCTAGGTGACGAAGGTGGGGCCCTTGTGAGGGGACTAGCGGCCTGAGAAAGGGGACCCCAGAGAGTTCCCTCACCCCTTCCACCTTGTGAGGAGCTAGCAGGAAGACCTCATCTGTAAACCCGGACACGACTCCCACCAGACACCGGATCTGCAGGCACTTTGACCTTGGACTCTCAGCCTGCAGGACGTGAGAAATTAGTATTTGCTCTGTCAGCCCCCACATCCCAATCTGTGGTATTTTGGTGTAGCAGCCTGAACGGATTAACATGATTCCCCCCGGTAGAGTTTGAGTCCTTATCCTCCCGGAAACACTTAGAACAAGGCAACCTTCTTGTATAAAAATGTCTATACTTTCCATGAAATTGTGACAAAATCGCCGCGAGTACAGTTTGGCCGAGTTAAACCCCCGAGGGCAGACTCCGGGCGTGCTTTAGGACCTGTGTCATTTTGCCTTTCTGGGGATTAGAAGCTGCCACCCCAAGGTGTTCGGAGGAGCACCTGTAGGTTTCCTGCTTTCTCAGGATGGCTCTCCGACCCGTATTTACACCGGTATGTTATTTATCAGTGGCTCAGTTTCCCGCTATGTGGCGTTAGGACTTCTGCCTTCCTTTTTTCTTAGTTATCCACGGAGATTGTCGGGGCATCACTTGGTGTCACCGTCCTCTGGGGGGTGGGGCGGGGGACAGGCCGCCGTGGAATGGAAGGGCCGGTTCCCCGGTCTGAGATCCACCAGAGGGTGCTGCGTGGAGCCGCAGTCCCGAAGTAAGCCACGCAGCGGGGAGGCAGAAGTCTCCCAGCAGCGTTGTGCACATGGTAATAGAGACACACAGATGGTTCCGTGGTGAGGGGGGCCGGGCTATGTAGTTTCCTCCGGTCGTGATGGACTCTGCTAAGTGTCACTGTCCAGGCAAGGTGCATTCGGCGTGAGTCACCCCCGTCAGGCAGGGGCCCAAAACAATCAGCATCGCTGACCTTAAAATCTCACGGAGGCTTCTGGCACGCTGAGGCCAGCCAGGAGAGGACTCTGCTGAACAGGGAGCACCCAGAGAGCCAGAAAGGGGCCAGCCGCACGCACGACGGCCCCGGCGTCCTGCCAGCTGGTCGCACACCTCAGGCTCTGTCGGCCCCTCCAGGGAACCCGTGTTCCCATTTGGGAAGGAGAGAGAGAGAGAGACTGGGAATGTTCCATGTTCCTGCCCTGTGTGACTCAGAAGAAAGCCAGATCTGTTCGCAGCGTGTTCTGCTACTTGTGTCCTTTCTCTGAGGGAGCCGCACAGATCCAAGGCTGGGAGAGCTCTGTCTACCCCCACTCTACCTCCTGACCGCGAGTTCTCCCACAATCTGCTTCCCTCTCCCATCTTCAGGCGCCCCCAGCTGCCGGGAGCCCACCCGCTTGCCTGGATGTGCCGTCTCCCTGTCCTCGTTTTGTTTTAGATGAAGATGCCACCAGCCCTTGGTGGCCCGATGACAGGAGGCTCCGCTGTGAGGTTTGGGCCGTGCATCGCTGCCTCTGTGGAATGCACCCCAGATGCACCAGGACGAAGCAGGCTGCGACGAGTCGAGGGAGAGAGAGAGGCCGGGCCTTCGGATATGCCGTCTTGGGGATGGGTTTGCAGATCAAACCTGGACTCCATCGGCTCCAGCAAGTGACTCAGAGACTCGGGACACTGTTCCTCTCCTCCCGTCCTCTACGGACCAGCACTGGCTATTTCTCACCTAGGCCTAGAACCATCCAGGTGTTGGAAACGACTTGCCATGTCACCATCGGGGGCTGTCTCAGGCACTTGCTGAGTAAATCAGAGGGGTCTCGGGAGTGACAGCCATTGGTTCTGTGGTCTCCCACCCTGTGCCGGTGAAGAGCTACGCAGGGACTCAGGCCCTCCTTCTCGGGAAGGGTCACTGAGTCCTGACATGAGTGGAGGACTCACACCCCTCTCTCAGCCTCGTGTCACCCAAAGCCACGTCCTGCCGAGGGGACCGTGTGTCCTGTGTACTTCCTCCTACTCTGGCTACCCGGACTTGAATATTTCCCTGTTCACTCCAACCAAATGAGCAGAATCCCCGAGGAGAAGTTTTGTGGCAAAAACCCAGATACCAGGGAACCAGGGGCCCGACGAGACGAGCCCCAGCTGGGGAGAGCCATTTGTCTCCTCCCGCCGGTCTCAGAGAGCCCGACTCATGTAATCCCTCCGTGTTTAGATCCAAGAACTGGCTGGACAAAGCATGACGGGAGCCATGGGGGAGGCAACAGAACGTTCTCACGCACGAGCAGTCAGGCATGAAAACTCTAGTGCTCTCTTCTGAGTGGACTCGAGCTGGCCCCGGGACCCACCGTGTTCCCCCTCCTCACCGGGCCCCCAGAACAGGAGCCCCTAATCTGACAGCCCACATTGCAAAAGTCACCAGGCCACCTTCCAAGGGACTCTTCCTTCCATGTTGGAACCCTGCTGATTCTGCACCACGGGCTCCTCCTGTTGTTACTTCGCACCTAGTGTCCCCTGCAGCAGGCACGGGGCTTGCGGGCTTGTGGCTGTGCGTGCCCCAGCCCCCCGGCTCCTCCGAGCCACCCTGCGTGGTGGGGCTGATGAAGCCCGTCCTGTGGACCAGACCGGGGCTGGCGCCCTCTGCCAGGCCACCCGCCCCACGCTGCCTTTCCGTTCGCTTGGCATGCGGCAGAGAGCTCGTAATCTCACGTCTCCACCAGCCACAAGTGGGCAAACAGCACAGACGGGGCAGCCTCACTGTCTTCTGTCACTAGGCACCTCCCTTTCCCTCACCTTCGTGGAGAAAGCAGTCCCTGAGATCAAGTGCTTTGGGGTAGTAGGTAAGTAGTGCCCCCATAAGCCAGCCCTTGATTGTTCCTAGTAAATGGGGAGGGGACAGTAAGCATCGTGGACATCAGTGTTGCTTGAGTACCTACGATGTGCACAGCACAATGCTAGGTGCGCAGGGGACATAAAAGGCACCCAGGGTTTGGGGGTCACGTTGGAACCCTCTCTACCATGCCCTGCAAGCCCACCGCGACCCTCTCTGACCTTACCCTATAGGGGCAGCACTGTCATGTTCCTCTCGTCCTAGAACCAGGGCAGTCAAGGCCCGAAGAACAGTGGTAACAAGCGAAGAGAAGGGCGAGCAGCTGAGGACACTAGCGCCTGGCCTCCCTGTGGGTATCGTGGGATCTCGTGTGCTGGGTCTCAGAGTGTGGTGCCCGGACCAGCCGTGTCAGCATCACCTGGGTTAGAAGTGCAGGCTTTGGGGCACCAGAGCCACTGAATCAGGAACTCTGTCTGAACAAGCCCCCCGCAAGGGCTTTTGAGGCGCACACTCAAGGTAGGGAACCTCTAAGCAAGGAGATATTTTATGCACAAATGGTTTGAGGGCTGCAAACCCTTGGTCAACATGGCGTCTTGAAAGCCTTTTGTGAAAGGTTATTCAGAGACCTCTTTGTTGTTGTTGTTGTTTTTTCCCAATTATTCTATTTATTACAACTACAAATTCAAAACAAAGTTCTTCCCCAAAACTTTGTGTCGAGTTTATGAATCTTACTATTTTGCTTATAAAATCGACTTTATTTTACAATCACTTTTAAGGTGTTTTTTTTTAAATTTGATTTCCCAGAAATACTTTAAGTGCAGTAATGAATTTAATATATTTAATTTCTTCTTCTTCTTTTTTTTTTTTTTAAAGATTTTATTTATTTGACAGAAACACAGCAAGAGAGGGAACACAAGCAGAGGGAACAGTAGCGGGAGAAGCAGGCTTCCTGCAGAGCAGAGAGCCCGATGTGGGGCTCGATCCCAGGCCCCTGGGATCTGACCTGGGCCAAAGGCAGCCGCTTAACAGCTGAGCCACCCAGGCGCCCCTATTTAATTTCTTCTTAAGCACTTTTCAGAACCTCCCAAGTCTTTCATGAGTTCTTATGCAGCCACTAGGTTGAACTTTTAAATACGGCAAATCTTGGTCCTCTCAAACAGTAGCGTACTGATTGCAAACTCAGTCAAAGCCTCTTAAAACTTTCAAAATAAAAATCTATCTGCGACAACAACCTGAACGTACTTACCACCACTGAACTGTGCACTTAAATGGTTACGATGGTCAATTTTATTTTAATGTGTATTTTACCACATTTAGGAAAAATCTGGCCCTAATGGATTACTCAATACATTTAAAAATGGGAATCACAGAGCCTTCCTGTTTGAGGGTACCAAATTCTCTTAAACGTTTCAAGCACTTGAAATACAAAATATACATGGGGCACCTGGCTGGCTCGGTTGGTAGAGAGCACAACTCTGCATGTAAGGGTTGTGAGTTCGAGCCCCACGTTGGGCATGGAGCCTACTTAGAATATACATAGATTACGTTCCAATATAATAGAAGAGGAAAACAAACAACATCCTCTCTGTACCAAGCAGTAACCCTCCTGGGGAGTTAAGACCCCACCAAGGAAAGCCCCGTGCCATCGGCAGCAAGCTGGTGCTCCTTGGCAAGTGAGGGATCCTGAAAAGTGTTCTTTGGCCAGGAAGAAGGAATTGATTTTTTTCCAGGGATCGCAGCTGAATCCTAATTGTAGTCACTCTGCCAGTGGAAGATTCCAGGTCCCCGTCACTCTCCACATGGGCTGGTGGTCTCAAAGCCCGGATTCCCTGGGTCCAACGGCAGATACCCTAATTCACCTAATTCACCCCCCTTTAAGTCTCCAGCCCCCCTTCTCCTCAGAGCCATTGAACTGTGCAGTCGGTACAGCTTCCTCCATTACTGAATTCTTCCCGCCTGCCAGGATCACCACTCCTCCTGGGAACTTTCAACGCACCCTGCTGATTCTGCACCACGGGCTCCTCCTGACTCTCCTGTAGATTTCCAGAGAGGGAAGTAGGAGTCAAGGGCAGCACCGGAGGATTTTCCAGAAAGGAGAACTGACAATCAGTCTTTGGACAATGAGCTGCCTGGAGAAGGAAGGCTCGCAAGGTGAGGGGAATGCATTCTAGCCTGTTAAGTAAAACATCAGCTGGGCACACTATTTCTTCGCCCCACCTTGTGAACAGGGCTTTGTCCCCACCGAGTGCCTCACGTTGGAGCCCCCTTCTTCCGTTCCATCAGTCTGGTGGGGGGGTAGCTGCTAGCAAAGGGCTGGCAAGGTTAGGAAGGGGGGGACCAGCCCCTTGCTCATTGAGCTGGCCAGACTGGAGGGGAAGGGACTGCACCCTGGGGGTCCTGTCACCGTGTCCTGTGCCTTGCTGTGCATCCCACCAGTTGCGGGGTTCCATTACAAATGTAGAAAAGGGTGGCAAACGCCTAGAGCAAGTCACCAGATGGTGCTTCACCACGAGAAGGGACTAGTATGTAATGCCCCAGGGGGTGGGTGGTGAGGGGGAGCAGGTGGGGACGCAGCCTCATTCCGATTCTCTTGGGCACCTGCTCCTGGGCGAGGACATCAGCAGGACCTCGGCGTCCACCCGGGGAGATACTGACGCACACAACCAACGCAGGTCACCCAGGATCTGTACTGAAGAGAAGTCCTGAAAGGTGTCTAGGAAGATGCGGAGGGGTACAGAACATGCCAGCCTGGGAGCATCTTGGAGGTCAGTTGGTCTTGTGGGTGGGGGGAAGCTGAAGAGGGTGCCCCCCCGACAAAGTCCTCATGGTCCTGTGCAGAGTGGATGCTACTATCATAAACCCATTCTATAGATGGAGAAGCTGAGGCTCAGGGAGGGGGTACTGAATTGCCCAAGGTCTCAAGGAGAAAGGAACAGATGTGGAGTCCACTAGACTTGGTTGGGTCTGATTCCCCCTCCTGCCCTAGGGGGCAGCAGCACTTCATAACTGACTGCGTGCCTCAGACCCAGGTTCAAATCCGACTTCTGTAACTAACCGAGCAGGTCATGTAACCTGCAGGCAGGGATCTCCGTCTCCTGTGTGCGAATGAGGAGAGCAGTCCCTCCTTCCAGGAGCAACACAGACCGTATAGGCTTCCCCTATGCGGCTCCGAGCGCACTGTGTGTCCCGGTTCTTGTCGCCTGCATGGCAGCCCTGCCTCCTAGTTTCCCAGATGCAGACACAGAGGCAAAAGGAAGCAAAGTGGCTTTCCCAGGTCACATGACCCGTGAGCGGCGGAGTTGGGATTGGAACCCAGGTCCTCAGGCTGACCAGAACTGCCCCCAGCTGGCTCAGCGCCTCCCTAGCTCCCAGCCAGATGCACAGCAACCCCCTCAGTTAGCCCTTAGTAGTGACCGGTATCTCCAGGGCTACACAGAAGTGGGAGCGAGCATCCCTGATACACACCTGATATTTACTAGCCCCCCCCCACCCGGTGGGGATGTGGAGCTGGTGCCCCCCACGCAGACTCTGGGAACATCTTGCAGAAAAGAAGTAAGGACTTAACTGGTGGTGGCCCGGCACACTGCAAGTTTCTAAGTTATTTATAAAAAGGCAGCTGAAATCTAGAGACTTCTAACGGGCGGAGGTGTGTTCTCCAGACCAAGAATAGCTGACAGGAGGAGCTTTCTGGTGACATCAGAGCACAGCAGCAGCTTGGGGGTGGGGGCTGTGGTTTTCTCCAGCTTAGCAACCATGCCCTGTGCAGGCTCATCTGGTCCCCCAGAGAGGGCTGGACAAAGGGGCTGGAAAGGGGCCTGGTGACCCCAGAGGCAAGCAGGGTTTCCATCTGTCTGGGGGTTTGTGATGAGTCCTTCTCTCCCCCCCCCACCATCCTGCTGTAGCCAGACCAGCAGGATGGGGGCAAAGAGCGGGGAGCAGCAGGAGAAGGCACAGGGCAGGTGTCTGTGTCCAGGAGGGTCCTTGGATTTGGACCACAGGCTCCTCCCTGCATGTCCATCCTCCCTGGGGGCTTCTAACACAGAAGGACCCAGGCCCCTGCCCCTGCCCACCGTACCAGACGCTTCTTCTCAGTGCACACCTGAGCTTGGAACTTAGCCCCAGCAGGGTGACCACTGACTTTTTCTGACGTCAAAATAAGTTCTGGGGATAGAGTACAAAGATTAAGCCGACCCCAGGTTAAATTGTGATTCCCCCTGCCAGGAGCTGTGAGTTTTACTGGAGGTGTTGGAGGGCTTGGGGGCCTTGAGGGGGAGGAAGAAGGGAACAGTTTAAACAAGGCTCGAAACACTGTTTCCAATTATGCCTGGCCGTTTGTAAGTTCTCAGGCAGGGCCCCACTGGAATTCATGGTTTGGGCTGACACATGATACATCCTTACTACACGGGGCTGTGGGCCTGAGGCGGTCCCTGCCATACTTCATGGTCCCTAGGGGGACTTTCAAGAGTGATTGTGGCTGCACGTGACTCTGAGCTTGCATCCAGACTCCCCACAACTTAGCCTCCAAGCCTCAGTTTCCCCTTCACCAGTGCAGTTTTGCTTTCTGACATCACCTTTTTTTTTTTTTTTAAAGATTTTATTTATTTGACAGAGAGAAACACAGCGAGAGAGGGAACACAAGCAGAGGGAATGGTAGCAGGAGAAGCAGGCTTCCTGCCAAGCAAGGAGCCCGATGCGGGGCTCGATCCCAGGACTCCGGGATCATGACCTGAGCCGAAGGCAGACGCTCAACGACTGAACCACCCAGGCGCCCCCACCTTTTTTTTTTTTTTTAAAGATTTTATTCATTTATTTGACAGAGAGAGAGATCACAAGTAGGCAGAGAGGCAGGCAGAGAGAGAGGGGGAAGCAGGCTCCCTGCTGAGCAGAGAGCCCGATGGGGGACTCTATCCCAGGACCCTGAGATCATGACCTGAGCAGAAGGCAGAGGCTTTAACCACTGAGCCACCCAGGCGCCCCTGACATCACCTTTTTTAAAACCCGTCACATCTGACTTTCAGAGAGCCCGAAGTGTTCACCCGCTCTTCCAGGAAGGACAAAGGGGGATTTTCTTTTATCTTTACTTTTCCTTCTCCATCCTCTTCCTCTTCCTTTCCCCCTCGTCCTTCTCCTCTTCTCCTCCTCCGACTCCTTCTCTTCCTTTTTCTTCTCCTCCACTTCCCCTCCCCCTTTCTCCTCCCCCCCCCCTTTTTTTAAACAAAGGAAACACTAAATAAAGCCAGAGAAGAGAAGCTACTTGTCCAAGGTCACACTGACCTTCTCCCCAGATTCCTAGGGCTCCCTTCACCAAGACTGTCCCTACAGGAGAAGCCCCACATGCTCCCCGAGTGGAAGGATGAGAGGCCTCGTGTGAGCCATCCTGGGCACTCTGGTCACACAGCCCTCACGGCTGGTGTGCCTCTCGCATCTCTGGGATATGGGATTAATGAGCCACATTTCAGCACAGCTGCCAAGCAGCTGGGCCAAGGTCAAACTACCAGAACTCGCCAAGAAAATTCTAGCACATGCACACCCAAGCACCCGTGGTACCTGGTAGCAGAGGAATCCCACCGCCCCATGGACATGATTTGTGATTCTCCACCCTGGGGGCACCTTATGGAAAACCTCAACAGCGAGGCTCCCGCCCCTGGAGTTTCTGGTTCCGAGCACCTGGTTCCGAGTGGAGCCTGCCCATGTTTGCTTTAAGAGCTCCCCAGGTGAGGGACTTGCAGCTGGGGTGGAGACCGCGGCTCTCAAACCCACCTGTGTGCCGGAACCATCTGCCGGGTTAAAGTACTGCCCACCTCCACCCAGCCTGATTTAACTGCGGTCGATCCGGGCTGTGGCCTGGGCATTAGGAGCTTTACATGCTCCCCCAGGTGATTCAAACGTACGGCCAAATTTGAGAACATTGCTCTGGTTCATTCTGCACCTGGACTCTGGGCCCCACCCCTGCCCCGGAAGACAAGGCCGCCCTGCCCTTCCCAAGTCCTCCCAAAAGAGATTTTAGCTCCATGTTGCTGCCTATATAGAGATAAGCATCTCCAGAAAATTCTGTTCTTGACTTCTGAATGTCAAGAAACCAATCCAAAGTAATAGGTTTTTTGGCTGTACCTTCCTGAAGAGGATACAAGCGCTCGGCGTGAGTGGCATGAAAGCATGCCCCGTTCTGCCATGCTTTGTGGGCAGAGAGGGAAGGGCTAACCCCCAGGCTTCAGGATTCATCCCTGGGGGGTCCTGGTTCCTTGGCCCCCGAGGGCACACTGGGGATCTGAGCCCACCAAGGCCCCCTGGGTGTTTCCGGGCAGTCCCAGGGATGTCTCCTTTGTGCTCTCAAATTCTGTCCTGGCCTGATGGAGGTCCCCAGGCCGGGATGCCTCCTGGATGCCCCTGGTCCTGGGACCCTTTCCCAACATGCACGTTCCTGTTGACCTGTAAGCCCATAGGGGCCCCGCGTGCTGAGTTCATTCCTGTCTGCACCTGCCTCCCTCTCCCCAGAAAACCACGGGCCCTTTCTTCACCCTGTGACATTTGGTGTCTGGAGGGCCCAGGTTTCATAAAACCCAGGAGGCATGGCCTCCGTGGCCCTACCAATCCTCCCTCCTTTTCCCTCCCTGGGACTTAGACCTGCTGCAGGGACAGGCACCAAAATGTCCTCCTTATCACCAGCCGAGCACAGCTTCCCTCTGCAAATGCCCCCCAATGCGCACATGTCAGCTGGTGCAGGGAGACAGCATGCCCCCCATCCAATCCCCACCAAGCCACAGCCAGGACCAGCAACAAATTGGCCCTGAGCTAGCCCAGTGACCTGTCCATCACTGAGCACTCTCCACGCACCAGCACGGTGTGAACACTTCATGTGAAGTCTCATGGACCCATTTCATGGATGGGGACCAAGGATTCTGGGGGCAAGTCATCACCTGAGGCCAGAGACAGAATTTGAACCCACCGCTCCAACCCCATCCCCAACCCCTGCAGCAGCGGCTCCCAAATTCGAGAGTACAGAAGAATCCCAGGACTTACATTGAGACCTGTATCTCTATGCAGGGATACAGGGGACTCTGACATAAATAGCCCAAGGCCAGGCCTTCTCCAACCCTGTTTTGAGTCTCAGGGCCTCTTCTCGGCCCAGCCGAGAAGGGTTGGAGCAAGGTTGACCTTGCTGCGTGACCTTGACCTCTCTGAGCGTCATCTCCAGGGAAAATGAGAGAAGGGAGCCAGCCAGTTGCAGGGGGCTCTTCCCTTCTACCTTGAGCCCTCCCACTTGGTTCCCATCCAAAGTGCCTCCCTTTCAGGGTCTGTCCCGGTAGACCCCTCGGCCAGGTCAGACCTCGACCCAGCCTTTGCACCTGCCTCCACACACAGACGGGGACTGGGAAGCCCCCAGAGCACCTGTCTCCCCGCCCATCCTCCCCCTGCCGTCTCTGGCACAGGGCAAGTCCCCTCCTGCATAAAGGGCCTCCCGCCTTCCCCTCACACGCATATCCTTCTTTGTCATGAGGCAGGACAGCCGGATCTGGCTCCCATCTCCGCTCTCCGAAGTCGGCCCCAGGAGACGCTTCAGCGACAGCCCAGAGTGGACATCTGGGAAGGGTGCCCGGTCAGCAGGAGCGGGCCCTGAGCTCTGCTGAGTCAGCGTGGGAGCGGCGAGGCTCGGGACCCACCTCCTACCCACACCTCCCAGCCTGCCTGTGCCCTCTGCCGCCAGCTGCTCAAATGGTAGGTGCCTGCCACGTCCTCTCCCAAGTAAGCCCCAAATTATTGACTGTGCCAACTCTGAACCCCAACGTGTATTTATCATCCTGCCTTCCAGGCACTCAGCTGGGGTCTTGCTTGAACATGCAGCTGTGAGGGGAAGGGAGGGGGAGGAGAGGGCTGTATCTGCTCCCCTCTTGCACCCCCTGGCTGGACA
Organism: Procyon lotor; assembly: GCA_028646535.1. NCBI lineage: Eukaryota > Metazoa > Chordata > Mammalia > Carnivora > Procyonidae > Procyon > Procyon lotor. The sequence goes on along the minus strand of CM053616.1, from coordinate 59,215,506 downwards.
AGCAAGTGGCAGGAGCCTGCCGGCCAGCTTCCAGTCCCCGAGGTGGCTGGCTCAGCATCTAAGCCCTGCCCTATCACCCAGGAACACACCAGAGGTGGGGACCTGCATGGAGGCCAGGCAGCCAAGGGGGCAGTTAGCAATAATGGAGAATGTGCCAGAAGCTAGTTTTCCTCGTGGTCTGGTGGCACAGGATTTCTTCATGTGTGGTCCTCAGAAATGACCCCGGCGAGGGGGGCGGGGGTGGGGTGGGGGCAGAACCTTGTTAAAATGCAGATTCCCAGGCTAGGACTTTTCCACAAAACCTTGAGGCACAAAACCGTGTAAGAACCAGCCAGCTGTGTGGCAGCGAACGGCTTGGACTCTCCCCAGCCCGTAGTTCCTTGTGCTTCTTACGGGGAAGGAGAGGAATGAAGAACGCGCATCCCACGGCGCTGTCCGAGGATTCAGCGAGGTAATATGATACAGAAAGTGCTTAGCACTTGGTAAAGGGTATCCCTGGGTCATTACTCAGCAGCAGAGGGAAATTATGGTAGACTGATTCAGCAAATGGGAGAAATAGATGTTCCTTTTTTTTTTTTTTCCCCTTTTTTGCCAGCTCTGTAACTTTTGGTGGAGACACCTGCAAGAGGTGTCTCTGGGTCCTGGGCCAGGGGATCGGACCCACCAGGGCTCGATCACTTACAAACCATGTGAACTTAGCATGTGGTTTGAGCCCTATGGAGCCTCAGTTTCCACATCTACAAAATGGGAATGCTGTGGTGGCTAAATGAGGCACTTGAAGGAAAGCCACGCAGTTACTCAAATGTCCCTCAATGGGTGAATGAATAAATAAAATGTGGTCTACCAATGTTACATCGTCTGACAATTAAAAGGAATGCAGGACTGACCCATGCCACAACGTAGATGCACCTTGAAACCATCCTCTTAAGTGAAAGAAGCCAGACACAAAATGTCCCATATTAGAGACTCCACTTACATAAAATGTCCAGAATAGGCAAACCCATAGAGACAGGAAAGTGATTAATGGTTGTCAGGGGCCAGAAGATGGGCGTTTGAGGGGTGATAGGTAAAGGGGTTTCTTTTGGGGATGATGTAAACATTCTAAAATGGATTATGGTGATGCTTGAACAACTCTGAAGATATGGAAAACCACCGAGCTGTGGAGTTCCCTGCTCTGTGAGTTACATCTCCGTATAGCCATTACCAAACATAAAAGACCATCTCCCCCAGAATTACCTGGCTGTCTCATCTCAGATGCATTCCTGGGTCTCTTGAGTCTGAAATTGTGGCGGGGTGGGGTCCAAGAATCTGAGTTTAGATAAGAACACCTGGTGATTTGCACGCACGCAGAATTTAAAGAACCGACCCTCTGGGGCGACAGTCTGGTCAATGCCAGTTTCTGTGGCACAGGGGTCTTGCAGGTGCAAACCCACTCTCCTTTAATTTCCTGCGGCTCTTGTAACAAATGATCCCAAACTTGATGGCTGGAAACAATACAAATGTATCATCTTACAGATCCGGAGGTCAGAAGTCTGAAATGGGTCTTCCCTGGGCTAAAATCAAGGTGTCAGCCAGGCTATGTTCCTTTCTGGAGGCTCTAGGGTAGAATCTATGTCCTTGCATTTTCCATTTTCCAAGCTACCTGCACGCCTTGGCTCATGGACCCTTCCTCCAATTCCAACCTAGCAATGCCCAGTGGAGTCTTTCCCACGTCACATCACTCTTGGCTCTGACTCCCCGCCCGCCTTCCTCTTTCACATACAAAGACCCTCGTGATCACTATGACCAGCCATAGTCCAGGGTCAACCCCCCACCCATCTCAAGGTCAGCTGGGATGTTCACAGCTTCCAGGGATCAGCCATGGTTGTTCCGCCTTCCATCCACCCCTACTGTTCCG
>CM053616.1:59167826-59213109 GCA_028646535.1 Procyon lotor | reverse complement strand
ATTAATCCTTAGATAATTTAATATAATAAAATTCCAGGAGATGGTATTTTACATCAGAATAAAATTGTGTTCAGCAGTGGTGGGCCATTCCCACAGGGTCAGGAACCCTTTCCTGACCCTGAGGCCGGTCTGAGTGTCTCGATTCCTTCTGCCTTGAAATGCAAGCTCTGGGTCCAGTTAACTCAGACCAGCTGATGCCCCACAGCGCGCACTTCCCCAGCTCGGCTACCTTAGCCCTGCCCAGGGGTGCTCCTGACATGCAGATGCCAGGTGCTGCTCCAGCTCTTTCAAGGTCAACAGAGTGCCCTGGGCAGCCGGACTTTTCACCAGGAGGGGGGCTCATTCTGCAGCTCTGGCTGGGTTCAGGACCCCCTGGAGGTCCTGCAGTCTGTAGATATGGGTAGTTGGTTCTCAGCACTCCCTCCCCAGGGCCCTGTGAAGCTGAGGTAGGTGGGCCCACTGGGGGGTCTTTGTGAGCACCAGAGGATCCCCTGCACGTCACAGAGCCTGGCACCCAGGACATAACACTGCCTACTGGCCACACATGGATGGCCGAGTCATGAGGCCCCGTGGAGAGCAATGGTCTGGCCCTGAGAACCAGAAAATGTTGACTTTGAATTTCTGCCCTGGCTGTGTGACCTTTCTGAGAATCAGTTCCTCCCTTGTAAAATGGACGGGATTCCACAGCAACTGCGTTGTACCCTTCTGATGTGTCCCATGGCAGGCCCTTCTGATAGACTTCTCATTACTATTATTGTCCCCATTTTAAGTAGAAGAAATCATGGCCAAACAGGTGGCAGGTCGGGCCCGGGTCATCCAGCCTGACCACAGAATTCAATTCCTTAAGCCAACTTACAGCCAAACTTCTCCCAGGAGGCTTGGGGAACCACCAGCATTACATTCTCTGGGCAGTTGGAAATGCAGCCTCCTGGGCCCTGCCTGAGCCAGAATGGGGGTGGGGGGGCGGGGCCAGGAAGCCGCCTGCTCCTCCAGTTTGAAAACTCCCCCACCCCAGCTCCTGGGCTGTGCCAGTAAGATGGGCCGCTGGGGCACGTGGTGTGTCCACTTCATCAAGCTGCTGGGGAGGGGCCGAGGGGCTTTCCTGGAATGAGCCAAGCGAAGCACCTTGTGCGCGTTAAAGGTGGATTACTATTATTATATTACCTTTATTGCTGTTCAGAGAGCTAATTAATGTTGGCTGTATTTCTTCACTGTCCCAGGTGAGTTTCCTTTCTGAGATCTGGGAGGATGTGTGATGGAACCGGGCTGGGGGTGGATGTGGAACCTCCCCGGGGTCCGATCCCGCCCACCTACACCCCAACTCTGTCCACACCCGCCTTTTTCCAAAACCGTCAGGGGTGCGGAGGCCGGGAGGCGCGACGAGCACGGCCCGCAGCACGGGGGACGGGGGAACCTTGGCGGTGGGCATCTAGGTCCCGCACTCCCTTCCACCCCTCCCCGCCGCCGTTTCTGGCCCGGGGCGGGTGCTCCTTCATCCCCGCAGTGAGCGAAGCCGGCGCGCGCTAGGACCGCGGCGCGCCGCCCTCCGCCGCTATAAGAGGCCGCGCTCGCGCCCCACGCGGAACCCGCGGCTCAGACTAGTCCCCGGCGTCCCGACCCGCGCTGGACCCGAGGCCGGACCGGCCGCTGCGCAGCCGACGCCAGCCCGGGGCCTGCGAGGGACGCGCGCCCCGGGGCCCCCGCCGCGGGCACCATGGGCGCTGCCCACTCCGCGTCCGAGGAGGTGCGGGAGCTCGTGGGCAAGACCGGCTGTGAGTATCCCGCGGGAACACGGGCGGGAGCCGCGGGCCGGCTGGCTCGGGGCTCCCAGCCCACGGCCGCTCGCCCGGCTCCGCGCCGCCGTGCTGTGTGACCTTGGGCCAGTAGTTGGCCGTCTCTGCGCCTCAGTTTCCCCCTCCTGCAAATGGGTCCCCGCCGGCCACTTTGCAGGCTCCGGCGAGGAGCTCCGCGGCGATGCTGAGTAAGTGCCGCGGCCGTTCAGCCTCGGCGCCCGCGGAGTTGGCAGGGAACCCCCGGACCTGGGGACTGCGGACCCGGGAGGGAGCAGGGCCCGGCTCCCCAGGGCAGGGCCGGGCAGGGCGAGCAGGTGTCCCGGGCTCGGAGGGCGAGAGCCCGGGCCGCCCAGCTGGTGTGCGCGCTCCGCACCTGAAAGTCGTTCGGGTTCGCGAGGCGCAGGGGCCGGAAAGTTTTGAAGTCGGCGGGACCTGGGTGGCAGCCGGCGTTCCCCTGCCGTGTGACCTCGGGAGGGGGAACCCGTCCCTCTGCGCCTCTCTTCGTTCTCCCATCTGTAGAGTGGGTTCAGGCGGGTCCACCTCCCCGGGTAGCTGGCAGCGCCCGCGGAGCACTTGGCCGGAGCCCCGCGACCTTCCCCGAGCTCGCCGGGACTCCCGGGACCCGCCTCCGGCCCCAGGCTGGGCGCAGGGAGAGGCCGCGCCACGGGGGCCAACCTGACCGCAGGGAACTGACGGTGGAAGCGTCAGTCCTCTCTCCAGTCCAGTCGGGCTGGGAACTTGACCGTGGGCTCTGACCTCGGGGTGCCGGGTTCTGCCCCCGGCTGTGAAGGGGAGTGTGGACCCAAGACGGAGGGAGACCAGGTGAATGGGCAAACTAGACGGGCGAATGTGAATCCTGCCAAAACCACGTCCAACACCACGTCCAGGCTGTGTGACCTTGGGCTAGTCACTTCATCTTTCGGTTTCCCTTCTCTCTAGAATGCAAGTTCTGCTAGAACCTGCTGATGCTCAAGAAATGGGAGCTGCAGATACTATTTCTTGGAAGGAGCTGGCTGGCTCCTGGCACCTGCTTTGAGTTTAGGGCAGCCAATCAGGTCCTTAATTGATCACCTGGGTGGGGGTGGGGGGATGACCCAGCCACTTGTGCCAAGGCTGAAAGGCGACCTGCAGAACTGGGTGAAAATTACAGAAAAGACCTTAATACCTGGTCTGGGTGGATGGGTGTGTGTATACACTCATACATCACATAACACATGTTTTCCCACGTACAATCACAGAACTGTCTGTGACTGGAGGGAAAGGAAAAACACTGTAGTGTATACAACATGGAACCCTTTAAAAAACATAAGTAGTAAGAGCATATATTTGTAATTGGTTTGTTTGCATCAAGGACCCTAGAAGGTTGCACAGGAAAGTAAGAAGATTGGAAGGGACAAAGAGGGAGTGAGCTTTTGCTGTAAATTTTTGTATAGTTTCATTGATTCGTTTATAGATTCATTTGATCCATGTGTGAATATAAAAGTTTTAAGTCCAGGGGCACCTGGGTGGCTCAGTCAGTTAAGCGTCTGCCTTTGGCTCAGGTCATGGTCCCAGGGTCCTGGGAGTGAGCCCTGCATCCGGTTCCCTGCTCCTCGGAGAGTGAGCTACTCCCTCTCCCTACTGCTCCCCCCCACCTTGCCTGCCTCTTGTGTGCGCGCTCTCCCTCTCTCTCTCTCTCACACACATGTGTGCTCTTTCTCTTGCTCGCTCTCTCAAATAAATAAAATCCTTAAAAAAGTTTTAAGTCTAGTTCAACCTTAAGGCTCACGTGAGAGAGGAGGTAGGATTCCCCTCTTTCTTTCCTGGGTTTCCCTTGGTTCTGTTCGTTGAGCTTTGCTAGTTGACCTCTTACTACCTCGGATCTGCCCTGGTGGAAGTCAGGGATCTCTGTAGCTGGGATTTCTGCCAGGCAGCTGGGGGGACTTCTGTCTGGTCATGAGTTTGACAGGCAATGGGACCGCAGAGCATGCTGGGACTTGAGTCTGTTTCCTGGGTCCGGTCTCGTGTGGGAAAGACAGATGCTTAGTGTCCCCCCGACCCCCCTCCTCATAGCCTTCCTACAGGTAGCTGAGGAGACTTCCTTTCTAGTTGCCCTGGACTCCAGTGTCATACCCCAAAGGGGGAACAGAGATGGAAGCAGGGCGCATCAGAAGAGGAGCTGTGGGGTCTGACGAGAGGGGAGAATGAATACCTTCAGTTCTTGGAACTTCAAGGGAAGATTTCCCCCTTGTCCTCTGAAGGGGGCTGGCACAGTCCGGGCGTTTTAACTCATTCAGCAAGTATTTATGGACTGAGGACTTGGGCATTTTAACCCATTCAGCAAGTATTTATGGACTAAGGACTTGGGGATTTAGAGGTGACCCAGAGAAGCTGCTGTTCCTGAGGGGAGACACAGAGTGATGTGAGAGTCCAGGGAAGGACAGGGAGACATTTTTTAGGGAGGACTGGGAGGGCTTCTCTGAGGAGGCGAAAGTGGAACAGAAACTCAAACAAAGATCAGAGGAAAGTGCCAATTGGGGCAGAAGGAATGGTAAATACAAAGGCCCTGTGGTGGGAAGACTTTGAGGACAGTAAATGAGACTTGTATGAGATGATGCTTCAGCCATAGTCAAGGCTCAGCTGGTGGGGGGAGCCTGACTTGAGGGATCCTACTAGGTACGGGGCTTTGGGCAAGTGTTTAGCGGTATTGGCCATGTTTTTAAACCCATTTGTATGTCCTCATCCCTCTGAACCACAGCTAGAGCTAAAGCTTGGTCCCACTCCTCCTAGCTGCATGACCTTAAACAAGTCCTTTTCCTTCTGAGAGCCAGTGTTCCCATCCGTATCCTGGGTGGTTATATGGATTCAGTAAGGTGATGTATATACGTGTGTGAAGTACTCGGCTTGGCCCAGAAAGTCCGCTCCCAGGACCCTGCTCGTGCAAGAATCCTGGGGGAAGCATTCAGCTTAAAGCCCAGGCAGCCAAGGAACAGGCTGTGCCTGCAAGGTTGCCGGGGTCCCCTATGCCTCCTCGAAGAAACAAGATGGTCCCTAACTTGAAGAGTCAACTTGGTCCCTTCCTGAGGCCTCCCTCTGTATCTGAAGAGCAGCACGAGGTCATGCTGGATGGTGATGCCGGACGTCATTCCTTGGGCGCCAGGCTCTGTGCTGACCGCTTGGCGTGCGCTCTGGTGGTATCTTCATAGTAACCCTCTGTGGAAGGGGGCAATGTGGCCATTTTACAGACAAGGAAACTGAGGCTTGGGGAGAGAAAGCAACAGGTCATTAAGTGGAGGAGTAGGGGATCAGAGGACCCCAAGCCCATTTCCGGCCACCCCTGTGCTTTCGCTGTTTGCCGAGTTGCGTCCGGTTTCTAGGAATGCCGCAGGGCGAGGGACAGCCTGCACCAAGTTTGTCTCCCGTCGGGGCCTTCGTGCAAGCCATTCCCTCTGCCCGGAGAACTCCTCACTCAACGGTGCGTAATTTGGTGTTTACCTAGGGGGATACTCCTGCCACCGGCAGCCAGGTTAAGATTGCAAACATTTTCCCTTAACCCTGTCCCTGGACGAAGCCCACGATCTTCCTCGTTCCGGGCTCAGCTCAGCTCAGCGGTGGCTCCCTTCCAGAAGCCACCCTGCCTGCTCTCCATCCAACCTTCGAGGGTTAAGGCTGCAGACTCCCGCAGCCCCTGCCCATGGCACGGGCGCAGGAGGGTGGAGCTGCCGCTCTGTCACCTGGTGCCGCCTCGGAACTTGGAGCTTCCCGAGAGCGGGGAGGAGGGGCTCGTTCCACTGGGTATGCACGCCTGCTACTCACAACACAGGGGTTTGTGCTGACGAACTGGGGACCCCAGGGTCTTCGGAGCCCCGAGGGTATGGCCTAGGCGCGTGGGCCCGGGAGGAGCCGCGGCGGTGCCCGCCCTCCTGGTGCCGCACCGTGGGCCTCAGCGCTGAGCCGGGCCCACCAAAAATAGGCCTGAGCACAAGCTTGCCCACGCAGGGCATCCTCCGAGCTGCACGCCCACTCCCCTTGCCTGGGAGAGTCTCACCGATTGATTTAAAACATAAAGTCTTCCCAGATCTCTTTTCTGAGCCAAGACAGCGGACTACCTAGAACATTAAAATGCACACTGAACACGGGAGCTGGCCTTCCCGGTGCTCCTCCCGCAGCAGGAACGCGGTGGAGCCCAGCGTGTGTCCCGAGGTGTGAAGTAGGCGCCCCCCCCCAGGAAGACCGGCCCCTCGGAGGGGGGCAGTCACTCACGGAAGCCTGCTCCCCTTCACCACCTTGAGCTGGCCTGGCGGTGGCTGTTTCCTGCCACCGCCCCCCCCATGCCTGCTCCTGGGGCTGGAAAGGAAATAATAAGTGGAGGATTCTGGGAAAGGTGGAGGGTCTATTTTTTCCTCCAGGCTCCAAAACAGCCCCACAGGCATTTCTCTGTAGATGCCAAGAAGCTACCAGAAGGAAGAAGAAAAAACAATGTCCCGGATCGGGAGTTGAGACCTCTTCACGGTGACAGCGGTGTTTACCAGGCGCCCGTCGTCTGCCACACAGGGGCAGCTTCCCCGCAGCTGCTGAGGCAATGCCCCCGGGAACACCGCGGGTTCTCGTTTTCCCCCCAGGAGGCCACGGACGCTCGGGGAGCACACCGCGTGCCTGAGACCACAGGCTGTGAGAAGCAGAGCCGGGATTCAGTGTCTGGTGTGATCCCCAGACCCCCCTCACTGGGGAGGAGACCGGAGGCCTGGGTGGCCCGCGCCGGCTGGTGGGGGTGGCCCCCCATTTTCCACTGGGCTCTTGCTGCTGGCTACTCCTTGGTGGTTACACGGACCTCGGGGGGCCCCAGGCCACAGCCTCAGCCTGTTCACCACGTGCCATATTCCCTTTGGTTGCATGTCAGGGTGGTGGTGGGGGGAACCATACACCTGCCCTGCCCTCCAGGAGCTCCGGGGGGTCCGGGCACCCCGGCCGGTACTACTGAGCTGCTCGTGCCCCCACTGAGGCACGTGAGGCCAGATGGCCAGTACAAACCTGCACGGCTCCCTTTCTGTTTCCTGCGGGTGGACTATGGCTTTTATCCTGGGGTCCTTGGGCAATCTCTAGGCTCCAGAAAGCAGGGTGCACGATTATGTCTGTGTGGCTCTGGGGCTGGTGGTGAGGGGGGAGCGGATCCCCAGGACCCATCAGGTTCTCAAAAACGGTGAAGACGGATTCCGTTGACTGTAAATCGTACCTTAATAAGAAAGTAATTAAAAACAATGTCTTTAGCAAAAATGAAAAACTATCTCCCCGCAGGGAGGAACTAAAAATGTCTGTGAAGCTGAGGGGAGGGTCAGCACCCCCCCGAGGCTGAGATCTCAGTGCAGCCTGGGGAGAAACGGTCCTGCGGTGTGGGTGCAGTGGCCAAGATCATAGGAGGGAGGCCCCGTGGCTCCAGCCCGCCCTGGGTGCTTGTAGTGTGGAAATGTGCAGGCTGCTTTGGAAAGTGTTTTAAAAATTTGTTATTTTAAGACTTTATTTAATTTATTTGACAGAGAACACAAACAAGGGGAGCAGGAGAGGGAGAAGCAGGCTCCCCCTGAGCCCGATGTGGGGCTCAATCCCAGGACCCTGGGATCATGACCTGAGCTGAAGGCAGACACTCAACTGACTGAGCCACCCAGGCGTCCGTCCCTTTTGGAAAGTTTTTAAAAGGGCCAGGTGGCAAGTAAACTTCATTGCTGGGCACTCAAAAGCCCCCTGCTCTGGCCCATGCTGATATTTTGTACTCTGGCTGGGCCATGTTATTGCACCATTATAGCATATTGTTGCCAATTTACAGATGAGGAAACTGAGGCCCAGACCTTAGAAAGCACTACTCAAGGTCACTTGGATGCAGAGTGTGGAACCCAAATTCAAAACTGCCTTTCCCAGGTGACCTGGACCCCATACGATGTAGACCGAGACAAAGGGTCTGTAGATCAGGGAGGTACAACACTGCACCCTGTGACCTCATTAATAGGGTCCCACACACTTGTTTACTAAGTTAGAAGGGGGAGAATTAGAACTCGAGGTAGATAGGCTTGGTATCACGTTATAGAAAGTTCTAGAATTTTGAGCTGCCTCCAGGGAGGCAGGCTCGGGGCGGTGGGATGGGCAGTGCAAGGGGAGTTAGGCGCTCTGGGAGGAAGAGCAGGAACGTGCAACCCCCTCTGTTTCCCCGAGGTCTTACTGGGTGGCTCAGGTCTGTTTCAGAGGAAGAATGTGTGTTTTCTCCGCATGAAAGTCATTGGCAGTGCGCTCCAAGACTTCCTAGCTCTGTGAATTACTAGTAATCAGATCCCTTATGCGTCTGTCTTTCTCACCCCACCCCCAGCCCCATACTGGCAGGATATTTTTTTGTGAGTTAATGGCCCCCGGAATGCAGCCCAGAATGTAATCAATGCTCAGACATGCCATACGGCCCTGTCACACAGACAGAAACCTCGAGTGTTGATAAGATGCTTTTACACTTGCAAAGTGCTTCAGTATTTGCTCTCTCAAAGCCAAGGGAGTAAGATGTTTCTGGCTCACCGCTTTGGGGAGAGAAGGCTGGGCCCCCTTGTGCCCATGCTGGTGGCACCAGGCAAGGTGATTAGGGGGGTGGGGGGAGGCTGGGGAGAGGTGCCTGGGCCTGCAAGCCATCCTGTCTCCCGTTCCAACTTCATTATTAATTCATAAAGCCAGAAGGTCCAGTGGGTGATTTCCGCTGGTGGCGGCGGCCACCGTAAGCACGAGGACAAAAAGGCCCTTTGTTGTTCCCAGCCGTGTGACCTTTGTGGATGGGCAGGCCGTCAGAAGTGGGTCTTCCGCACCCTAGGAAGTGAGAAGGCTCTTTCAGGTCTCAGGGATCTGGGGCCTCTGGAGGGCAGGCGGGTGGCCAGCAGGAGACCTCACGATGGGCGTGGCTGAGTCCTGGACCATGATGGAGAGAGAAGGTGGCTACGGTGAATGGCTTTCCCGGTGCGCGCCCTTTTTAACCTCAGCACTCAGGCCGGGGTCCCAGTGGTCAACCACAAGTGGGCACCCAGCATGCCTCACCCACCTGCCGTTCCCTGGTGCGCTCTTGTCCTCAACTGCGTCCCCCAAGACGGCAGCCTGGGTCCCACGTGGATGTACACTGCCCTGCCCCCCTGCCCCCCCATGGCCTTTACTAGTAGATAGTAAAGGCTTGATCTGTGGACCACCTTTTAGTCTCCGGGCAACCCCCTTGGCTTCCACACCTCAGTTTTCTCATCTGTGGAATGGGAATGTGTCACAGCGTGACTGTGAGGGTTAAGTGAGCATCTTAGTAAAGCTCTTGACACATTGTAAGTGTTCAGTAGTTGTTGGCAAGTACTAACAGCTTTGATTAGAAACCTTACAGAAACTGGCTGCCTTTCTCCCTGTTAAGGGCATTCTCTAACTTCACTAATTCCTTCCATGTTTTTTTTTTTCCTTCCATGTTTTTAACATGACTGCCATCTTTGACATGCCTGATGTCCATCTTTCTCTGTGCTGATGATCACGCACCCTAACATGCTTTAATAAAGTGTGTCACCTTCCAGTATTTTTTCTACATTTTTAAAACCTGCGCATTGGTTTTATTGTTTGGCGTAGACCCTTTTAATTCTTGGAAAAGTTTTTCCTTACAGATTTTATTTTCTTACATGATACCCCTTTCCACTGATTGTTCAGTGACTGCGAGTTGTCCGCTTTTTCTGAAAATGTCTAGATTTTGCCAGCATACACAGTAGATCATTGGGCTGGGTATAAAATTCTGCATATCTTCTCCCAGGACTTTGGTTTTGGTTTCTTGTTGCTGTTAAGAAGTTAGCTCTTGGGGCGCCTGGGTGGCTCCGTGGGTTAAAGCCTCTGCCTTCGGCTCAGGTCATGGTCATGGTCTTGGGGTCCTGGGATCGAGCCCCACATCGGGCTCTCTGCTCAGCGGGGAGCCTGCTTCCCCCTCTCTCTCTGCCTGCCTCTCTGACTACTTGTGATCTCTCTTTCTATGTCAAATACATAAATAAAATCTTAAAAAAAGTCAGCTCTTTTGTCTAATTGATATTTTTTGGTAGAAGTCTGATTTTGTACCTCTTTTAGATTTCTGGGAATTTTTTTTTTTTTTTTTTTTTTTTTTTTTACTGCACTGTGTCTCAGTGTGGATTTGTTTTATTATCCTGACTGGGAATGGTTTATGCTGTTTCATTCCAAAGAAGGCTTGTGTCTTACATTATGAATGTATTCTCCTCCCCACCTCCCCACCCCCCCCACTTATTTTATTTTCTTCTTCAGTAATTCCTATTAGAAATAGATGGGGTCATGTTATTCTGTCCTGAATGCCTGTTTATGTCTCTTTCATATTTTCTATTGTTTTATTGCTCTTTGCTGTCTTTGGAGTAATTTCTTTAAGTCTGTCTTTTTTCTTTTTTTTTGTAAGATTTTATTTATTTGAAAGAGAGACAATGAGAGCGGGAACACAAGCATGGGGAATGGGAGAGGGAGAAGCAGGCTCCTCACAGAGGCTTGATCCCAAGACCCCTGGGTCATGACCTGAGCCAAGGGCAGATGCTTAATGACCGAGCCACCCAGGCGCCCCTTAGGTCCATCTTTCAATGCCCTAATTTTCTCTTTAGCTGTTACAGTCTTGCTGCCCCTTAAGTTTTTAAATTTGGATGACTTTTGTTTTTATTATTTTTTTAAAGATTTTAAAATAGATTTTATTTATTAGCATGAGCAGGGGAGAGGGGTAGAGGGAGAGGGCGAAGCAGATTTCCTGCTAAGCAGGGAGCCTGATGCAGGGCTTGATCCCAGGACCCTGAGATCATGACCTGAGCCAAAGGCAGAGGCTTTAACCCACTGAGCCACCCAGGTTCCCCGAGAGAGTCTTAAGCCGACTCCATGCTGAGTGCAGAGGCTGACGTAGGGCTCAATCTCATGACACTGAGATAAAGACATGAGTTGAAATGAAGAGTTGGACGCTTAACTAACTGCACCACCCAGATGCCCCCTGATGACTTATGAAATATGTATAAATAACATTTTATAAGTTTTTTAAAAAATTTTTATTTATTTGACAGAGATCACAAGTAGGCAGAGGAAGGCAGAGAGGAGGAAGCAGGCTCCCTGCTGAGCAGAGACCCCAATATGGGGCTCGATCCTGGGACCCTGAGATCATGACCTGAGCTGAAGGCAGAGGCTTTAACCCACTGAGCCACCCAGGCGCCCCAACATTTCATAAGTTCTTTTTTTTTTTAAATATTTTATTTATTTGACAGATCACAAGTAGGCAGAGAGGCAGGCAGAGAGAGGGGGGGAAGCAGGCTCCCCGCTGAGCAGAGAGCCCGATGTGGGGCTCAATCCCAGGACCCTGAGATCAGGACCTGAGCCAAAGGCAGAGGCTTTAACCCACTGAGCCACCCAGGTGCCCCAATAAGTTCTAAATGGTTTTTAGATTGACTGCTTCTGTCATAGAGTAGTGTTCTTCCATTATTTGTAATAGTTTAACACTTACCATATAGTCTCTTCTGTTTCACTCTCTTGGGGTGCCATTCCTTTTTAAAATAAAAAAAAATTTTTTTAAGATTTTATTTATTTGACAGAGAGACACAGGGAGAAAGGGAATACAAGCAGGGGGAGTGAGAGAGGGAGAAACAGCCTTCCCGCTGAGCAGGGAGCGTGATGTGGGGCTCCATCCTGGGATGGACCCTGGGATCATGATCTGAGCTAAAGGCAGGTGCCTAATGACTGAGCCACTGAGGTGCTCCGGAAATTAAAAATTTTTAACATAAATTCTACCTCTGGCATGGGGCTCAAACTCATGACCCCAAGATCAAGAGTCAGATGCTCTACTGACAGAGCCAGCCAGGCACCCCCCCTCAATTTTTTAATTTTAAAAAATTTATTAAAGTATACTTGATATATAATTTATATTTTATATTATATATATTACATATACTTGATATATAATCAAAATAGGAATATTTTTTCTAGCCTATCTTATAGGCTAGAGTGATTTGCCCACACTGCTCAGTGCTCACCAGGATAAGTGTAGTCACCATTTGTCACCATCCAGTGTTATTACAGTATTATTATTATTATTATTATTTTTAAGATTTTTTTATTTATTTGACAGTGAGAAACACAGCGAGAGAGGCAACACAAGCAGAGGGAGTGGTATCGGGAAAAGCAGGCTTCCTGCCGAGCAAGGAGCCCGATGTGGGGCTCGATCCCAGGACTCTGGGATCATGACCTGAGCAGGAGGCAGACGCTTAACAACTGAGCCACCCAGGCACCCCTATTACAGTATTATTGACTCTATTCTCCATGCTGTACCTTCTGTCTGTGACTTTTTTTTAAGGTTTTATTTATTTATGAGAGAGACCGTGAGAGTGCAAGCAGGAGGAGGCGCAGGGGGGAAGCAGACTCCCGGCTGAGCAGGGAACCCAATGTTGGACTCGATCCCAGAACCTTGGGATCATGAGCTGAGCTGAAGGCAGACACTTACGTGACTGAGTCACCCAGGCATCCCTGACTTCACTTATTCTAATAGCTTTTTGGTGGACTCTTCAGGGTTTTCTATATATAGTATCACGTCGTCTGCAACTAGTGATAGCTTTACTACTTCTTTACCTGTTGGGATGCCTTGCATTTCTTGTCTGATTACTGCAGCTAGGACTTCCAGGACTATGTTGAATAAAAGACAGCCTTCTTGATCTTAGAGAAGAAGTTCTCGATTTTCCACCATTGATTATGATGTAAGCTGTGGGTTCTCCCTATATGGACTTTATTACGTTTGGGTATATTCCCTCTAAATCTACTTTGTGGAGAGTTTTAATCATGAATGGGTATTGGATTTTGTCAGATGCTTTTTCTGCATCTTTTGATATGATCACATGCCCTTTATCTTTGCTCTTGTCGGTGTTATGTATCCTATGATTTGCAAATATCGAAACACCCTTGCATTCCCCAGAGTAAAGCCCGCTCCGTCATGGTGGTGTTAACAAATTTAAAACAAAAAGGGCTCCGTTTCTTTTGTTCACTGTGTCGGCTGATCCTCCCTTCTGGTGGCTCATTTACTTGTGTGGTTTGGTTTTGGATTCTGAGCTCATGTTTGATTGGGCTTTCTCCCTTGGTTTTCACATCCTTCTGGAACGGTCTTTGGCTCCCGATTTATGCTGAGGCCAAACCAAGTAGAGAAGGGCTTACCTCAAGTACCTCTCCCACGAGAGTCCCTGGGTTCTAGAAACAGCCTCACAGTGCTTTGCCTTTATTGTGCTAAGTCCCTGAGAGCTGTCACTGGTCTAGAAACACTTTTTACATTAGGTCCTCCATCTGGCTTTCCTGTGCCACAGAGGTTTGGAAAATGTTTTCCCCTGTGCGTGACACAGACATGGCATTTCCATTCCTCACAGAGGCTTACTTACCCCTTTCTTCTGGGCCCGGCCACCTCCTTAGCAGGGTCCACTTCCTCGTTGATTGTCCGAGGCAGCAGGGAATATTTTCTCTAGCCTGTCTTATGTGGGGAAGCGGTATCTTATGCTTCAGCTTTTTAGTGTTTATTTTTGAAGTAGGCTCCACACCCAGCGTGGAGCCCACTGTGGGGCTTGAACTCACAACCCTGAGATCAAGACCCGAGGTGAGATCAAGAGTTGGACATGCCCCCGACTGGCGCCCCTCTGCCGGGGCTTTGGGGTAAGAGTCTCACTTCTTGCTTACGTAGGATCAAGGCCACTTGTGATGGCCCTGGGTCACCTCAGCGGCGTCTGGCACTCCTGCCTTGCTGAGTGTGCGTTCCCTCCCGGCTTCTGGCCTTGCCGGGTCTCCCTCCCTTTGCAGGGTTCGTGGCCTAAGGAAGGTTTTTCCTCTTTTATCCAGGGTTTCAGGTCTCATACCAGTTTCAGGTTTCACATCAGTCTGTGTTCATTCCACGTAGCAGGAACTGGAGTCCTTTACCTAGTGAGCCTTCCTACTTTATGTAAGCCTTTCTCTACTTGATGTGGCCCCGGTCTGAATCTGGAGGTGAAGATTGTTCTGGAAGGATGTGAAAACCAGTTCCTCAGATGCTCCAAAAGATGCCCACTCTTCCCGTCTCCTCCCGCCCCACCCCTTCCCCATCTTTAGTCTTTTTATTAAAACCTCTTTGTCTCTCTAGTGATGTGAATATGTGTTCACTGTGCCCCCTCATCCTCCCTTGGGGCGCCCAGCCCGAGTGTGGGGCTGCACGAAAACGGACTCTAGCTCCCCAGACCCGGGTTCGGACCCCGAGTGCTGCCACTCATGTCAGCCAATGACTTCATCTCTCCGACACTCAGGTTTATCTGTAAGGGGGGTGTGATAACCACCCTCCGAGGCAGGCCCTGGGGGGAGAGTGAAATAAGATGACATGTGCCAAGCATTCGGCTTAGTTCCCGCCTCCGAGGAAGCGCTAGCACGTGGCAGTGAGTCCTGCTGCTATAAGGCAAATGGCAAAGAACAGAGCAGAGCTGTGGGAAGGTGAGCGTTGATGAGCCAAGCACAGACTGTGATTTTGAGAGTCCTCCTGCCCACCCACTCTGACAGTGTTCCAAGTCGTCTCATTGCTCATGAGAGGAGGATCTTTGCTGAAGTCAAATCGCTTTGTTCTGAGAGTTGGAGGATTCATTCTGGGTGGAAAAAAAAAACCCACTGAGATCCTCCTGAGACCCTCGGTACCTGAGCTGAAAATTAAGACCATCCCCATGCAGGCCGAGGCCCGGGGCAGCTCCCACCCGGAGTCCCGTGGCCCTTGCTCTCACGGACGGGGTTGAAGTTTGCGTGTAAAGGGTTCAAAGGTGCTGGATAAAAGGCAGCAGTTGACCTTCTTGTTGCTGCTTCTGCTTTGGAGACTAGAATTGGGTTTGATCATTTCCTTTCCAAGGCCAAGTGCACATTTGGTTTCCTCAGAAATCCCGGCAGCAAGGCGTGCTTTGTGCCATGTGCAGGCTGGGCGCGTGGCATGGGTGAAGGAGAGAAGCAGGGCATCGGGCACCCTCACGCATCTTTGGGGCCGTGAGCGGGGAGTGTGGGGGCGGGTCCCTTCCAGGCTGTCCCTCTGCTTTCCCTCCTTCCTCTCCTGCTCTCCCTCCTCCCCCCTCCCGAGGCCCAGGATGAGTCATTGCTTTGCTGTAGCTCCAGGCAGCATGCAAAGTGCCTCTTCCCTCCAAGCCCAGCCACACTGGGAGCCAGGTGGGGTGCCCAGTAGGTAAGACAGGGTCACCGGGGTCCTCATGATGGCTCTCGGGGCCACTCTGGTGTCTCCGCTCCTCCTGCCAGGTCCCCTGCAACATGTATGTGACTTTTTATTTAATGGAGGGAAAATTCACATAACCTGTCATTTACCGTCTTCAGCATTTTCCAACGTACAGTTCTTGGGCATTACGTGCCGCGGTCGCCACCATCAGGTTCCGGAACATCATTGCCCCAGAATGAAACTTCAGGCCCATTAGCTGCACCTGGAATCCAACCCCCAACCCCACCCCCTTCCCTGCTCCCGGCATCCGCAAACCTACGTTCTGTCCCTGTGGGTTCATGTATTTCAGAAGGCTCGTGGACCTGGCAGCACATGGCGGCCTCGCACGTCTGGCCCTTCCACGAGGCATCGCATTGTGCCTCCAGGTCAGCCGTGGGCCAGCAGGCGTCCGAGCGGCCGGCCTGCCCCATCGGGTAGCGCGCCCCCCTCTCATTCATCTCACTGGCTGATGGGCACGCGGGTGGTCCTACCTTTCGGCCACTGTGCATCGCCTGTATGTGATTTTGATGCTTTCCCGGGGTGTGAACAGCCTGGTGGGGGTGGCGCTGATAATCCCTCCGTGTTCCGGGGGAGGAGGAGGCGGCAGCGGCCTCACGGAGGCAGTTTGTAGGACGTGGAGCTGGGGACTGAGCCAGCAGCTCTTGGCAGCGAGGCCGTTAGCCCACCTTTCGGTCTGACCCGGCTCGCCTCTGTGTTCTGGGACTTGAGCCGACGACGCTTGGCTTGAGTCCCGGCCGGTCTGTCAGGACACGGAGAGGAGAGCTTTGGGGGCCCCGGAAGCCGCTGAGACCTTCCCAGTGAGGCTGCTCGGCGTCCTGGGGCCTGCGTGCAGGACGGCACTGCTGGGGGAGACAGAGGCAGGCTGGCTCCTGGGGAGCCCCTGGGGGGGGTCCCCAGAGAGCGCAGGAGCAGACTTTCAGCCCCCCTTAACTGCATTTTGAGCACAGAGCCCCCCACCCCCAGCCCCGCTCCCCCTGCAAGCCTCTCAGTGGGCCCCCTGTGTCCTGTGCTTTGCATCCACCTTCCATTCCGTCACTAGACACGTGGAATCTTTCTTGTACCCGCCTTAGCAACTTCTGCGAACTGCGGGTGCAGTCTATATGCCTCCGCTCAGCGCATGTGACCGCTCCCCTGTCCTCCGCTACCCACCCTCGCTCCCCTGTCCTCCGCCTGCCTTCCGCCCCCACCAGCGCTGCTGAAGAACCCCGGGCTTCCTGAGCTCCTCCCACTCCGCCTCTGCCAGCCCTGCCCTCCCGGCCTCCCCCTCCCCTTCAGGATCCCTGGGGGGGGGGGGCGTTGCCTCTCGGACCACATGCCCCTCGGCGAGTGGACACCACTGGGTCCCAGCGAGGTAACACCCGTTTCCAATAGATGGGGGCTGTCTCTGCCTTTCGTGTCTGCACCCCCAGCAGCCAGCAGGTGCCCAGCCAAGCGGAGGTGCTCTGTAAATGTCTCTTAGTGAGTGACCCAGGCGGACCCTGGGGGAGTCAGTCAGGCCTCCCCCACCCCTGAGAGCCAGCATGGATTCAGGAAGGGATGGGTGAGACTTAATGTGCCTTTGTCACCAGACTTGGGCTCCTGGAAATGAAGGCTCAAGTAGTCTGGGTCACCCCACAATGGATGTGCTGAAGGCTGATGTTCTGCTTCTTGAGTCAGATGAGGGATGCCGAGCATCCTGGGGGATTTCATGCCCCTTTCTCAAACCCCCCCATCTCCTGTTGTCTCCTCCTTGAGGCTTGTCTCTGACCTTTTGGTCTGTGTGACCCCCCTCCTGCCTGGTGACCCCTTGCTTAGCGCAGCGGGGCTGGGAGCTGGCCCCCCACTGCCTGACAGGTGGGACCAGGCCCAGACAAAGACCCCAGACCCATTACATTCTCATTCTTCCCTACCCCAAACCCCGGCAACCCCTTAATCTACTTTCTGTGGCTAGATTTGCCGGACATTTGGTATAAATGGAATCATGCGATGTGTGACCTGGTCCTGACTTTTTTCCTGAGCATCCTTTGTTCCGGGCCCATCCGTGTTGGTGCACATGTGGGGGCTTCGTTCCGTTTATGACTGGATCCTATCCCGCTGGTTGGACAAACGATCTGTGTTAATTACAGGAGAGTGAAAGCATGGATAAGCAAAAATAAGAGACGAGAGGAAGAGAGGATTGTCCTGTGATTCTACCACCTGGAAGCAATGTAGTATTTTGTTGTGCGTCTTTTCCTATGATCTCCTGTGCGCCCACCTATGTGATGGTGAACTTTCGTATACCTTGTACTCGTAGATCTTGTGGCCTGTTGGTTTTTGCCTGGAGTGATGTCCCGTGAACATTGTTCTATGGTCTAAATATTTTATTTCATGCATATATTTTTAAGCAAGCTCCATGCCCAGTGTGAACCCAACATGGGGATCGAACTCACGACCCTGAGATCATGATCCGAGCTGAGATCAAGAGTCGGACGCTTAACCAATGGAGCCACCCAGGCGCCCCTCTGCATATTTTAAACATGTTTCTGAGGGCTGTGTGGTATTCTGCCTTCAGGATGCACCAGGATTTATTTCAGCCGGTTTCCTTGTGGCTCACCGTTTCCCCAGGCATTTACTGTTTTAGAGTCAGTGATGCTGACTCTGGCCTGTTTATCTCTGTACCCTTGTCTGAGGTCCTCGGCTTTTGTTCCTTGGGATCAGGTTGCTGGTTGGAAGCCCACATACCAGCGCTGTCCAGTATGAATGCAGTACAAGGTGGAATACAAAATTTTTTTTGAAGCTATGTATGTAAGGTAATTCTACATTTTCTAGTAGCTGTGTTGGGAAAAAAAAGAAACAGATGAGGTTAACTTCAATATTTTACTTACCCTCTTACGCCTCAAGTATTTCAGTGTATGACCGATATAGAAATTATTGAGACAGTTTACATTCTTTCCTGGACTAAGTCTTTAGAAGCTGGTGTGTATTTTACCCGTCTCTGGACTCGGACTTGCCACCTTGCAAGGTATATATTTTCTGGCTTAAGCTTTTGCTACAAAGTAGCACATGACTCCCCCACTCCTCCAAAACACAAAGATTGGGCCAATTAAACGCCCACCAGCTCCTGGCAAGGTGTGCAACCAACCCTCAGGTTGAAATCCGAAGCCACAGATAATGAGGTCATGAGCCTATGCACCCAAGTGGATCTGTCTCCCGTCTCCACGGCAACTGTGACCTCATGGGGACCTGGAGAGAAGGCCGAGAGGAACAGGGAGACAAGAAAAGCTTCTGGGGGGACCCTTGGACCCAAGGGTGCCTTGAAAGTCAGTTCGTGAGACCCCAGACGTTTTTCCCACTGTTACTGAGGCCGAGGAGCCATACCTAAGTTGAGCCCCGAACTCTTGGCTCCAGAAATTGGGTACTGAAGACGGGGGACCGGAGGTGGTCACGTGTGTGAGTGTGCACGCATGCACGCACTTTGCATGAAAGGAGCTGGAAACTTCGTTAGAGGAACCTGGTCTGTGACGATTCTGGCTTATACACCTGTTTTTATCTGCATGATCTTGATCTCGGGCAAGTCTCCGTGTTCTCATCTCTAGAATGGGGCTAAAAACCATACTTACCCAATGGGATTGACGAGAAGCTTATGTGAGCGGGGACTTAGCAGGAGTGGGGCTGGACCCGGCGAAGCCTCAGTGAATGTCAGCTGCTGTGGTTCGCATGCTTAGGCACCTAATTCATTTTTTTAATGGTTCTATTGAGAAGTCACTCTCATACTGTACATTTCACCCATTTAAAGTGCACTCAGTAGTTTTTAGTGCAACCACTGGGTTGTGCGACCATTACCACAGTCCGACCACAGTTGGAACATTTTCATCCCCCCCCAAAGAAGCTCGGTACACATCAGCATGACCCCCCATTCTTCCCCAGCCCCAGGCAAGCACTGGTCTACTTTGGATTCCCCTATCTGAGCATCCCCTATAAAGGGAATCATGTGACGTGTGGCCTTTGTGACTGGCCTCTTTCACTCGGCATTATTTTGAAGGCAACTCCTCGGTCATAGAGGCTGTAGAGGAGCATCTTTGGCTGTAATTTCTGAGATTTATTTTTCATCAGATCAGTGCACTTTTTTTTTTAAAATCTGCGGTTGAGAGCTGGGAGCTGCCATGGATGACACGGAGGGAGGCAGCGTGGGGCGTCAGCAGGTTCCCAGCCCCTCAGCCCCTCGGTGTGTTCTTGTGTAAAATGGGAGCGGCTCCTGGGAAGGATTAAGTGAGAATGTGCGTGTGCAGGACGAGCTACACCGCCGACGGATGAGTCATCTACAGCGATGTTTTCGAGGTCCCTGGGCTGTCCCATATGGGACCATATTGTGTGCTTAAAATATCCGTTTACGTGACTAATAAATTATGCATTTTGTATTAGAGAAAAATTTGGAAAATATAGATGAATCAAAGCAAAACAAACTATTTAATCCCGCTACTGGGAGAGACTAGACTGTTGCTATTATTATTTTGGGGAAAATAACTCCAGATTTCCTTCTGTCACTTATATACATATTTGTGTCTACATATTTCCCCCAGCACGAGGTCAGGCTGTTTTTGTAGCAAGCTGTTGTGTTTTGGTTTCAAGTGGGCTCCAGTGGGGGGCTTGAGCTCACCATCCCGAGATCAAGAGGTGCATACTCGACTGGTGGGTGCCTGGGTGTTTCAGTGGGTTAGAGCCTCTGCCTTCGGCTCAGGTCATGATCTCGGGGTCCTGGGATGGAGCCCCGCATCAGGCTCCCTGCTCGGTGGGGAGTCTGCTTCTCATTCTCCCTCTGCCGCTCCCCCTGCTTGTTCTCTCTCTCTCTGTCAAATAAATAAAATCTTTAAAAAAAAAAAAAAGTTGCATGCTTTACCAACTGAGCCACCCAGGTGCCCCAGCAGAGCTGTTTTTAAACATCACATGTGGAATGTATTTTCATGTCAGATATATGATTGTCACTTTTCAAAAGCAACATGCTTTTTTTCTTTCATTTTTTAATTGGCTGCGTATACCACAAAGTACTTGACCAATTTGCTTTTGGTGAGCACTTAGGTTGAGTCCAGTTCTTAAGCTGTTAGGAATGCCGAGGTGGGACACCTGGCTAGCTTCGTCCGTAGAGCGTGCGACTCTTGATTTTGGGGTTGTAAGTTTGAGCCCCACAGTGGGCATGGAGAGTACCTAAAAAGAAAATCTTTAAAAAAAAAAAATATAAAGGTGAACGCATATATATTCACGCTTTGTTCTTCTTGGATTTTTTTTTGTGGGGGGGGAACAAATTCTTGCCAATAGAGTTACTGAATTTTTTTTCGAATTAACTGAATTTTTCACGTAAACCTTTTATCGTGGTATCACGTATGGAAAAGCGTATCACTTATGAGCATGGAGTGCCATGAACTTGAAATAGAATATTCCCAGTACCCAGAGGCCCCTCCTCGTGCCCCATTCAAATTGCTGCTCACTCCTCAGGGGCAACCCTTATACTGATTTCTCTTTTTTAAAATTTAAGATAGGGGTGCCTGGGTGGCTCATTTGGTTAAGTGTCCGGCTTTTGGTTTCAGCTCAGGTCACAATCTCAGGGTCGTGAGTTTGAGCCCCGCGTCAGGCCCCCACTGGGTGTGGGGCCTGCTTAAGATTCTCTCTCCCCCTCTGCCCCCCTCTTAAAAAAAAGAAATTAAGAGAATGTCATCATCATCATTGTTATTAGAAAAGTTTTAGATCAGTTCATAGGAAAATTCAGGGGAAATTAGAGTTTTCTCATATGTCCACCTCTAC
Source organism: Procyon lotor (assembly GCA_028646535.1). Classification (NCBI taxonomy): domain Eukaryota; kingdom Metazoa; phylum Chordata; class Mammalia; order Carnivora; family Procyonidae; genus Procyon; species Procyon lotor. The sequence continues at coordinate 59,192,316 of CM053616.1, read as the reverse complement.
CCATGTTTGGTCTCCCTCATTATCGATAACCGCCCAAGAGAGTGGGTTATAGTTGATAAGCCTACATAACTGGGGCAACGTCATTGCCCCAAGTTCATTGTGTACATCAGGGTTCCCTCTTGGGGTTGTAGGTTCTGTGGGTTTGGACCTATGTACTGTAGCAGGCATCTCTCATGATGGTACCCTACAGAATCATCGCCCTGCTGTAAAAACCTTCCTCTCTATTCATCCCTCCCCCCGCCCCCGTGACCTCTGACAGCCACTGACAGTCACTGACCTCTCTTGTGTCTTCATAGTTTTACATTTTCCAGGATATCCTATAGTTGGAATCATCCAGAATATAGCTTTTCCATCCTGACTTTTAACACTATAGATGGGTTTTGCCTATTTTTGAACTTTATTTGGATGGAATCCTAGCATACATGCTCTTTCCTGTCTGACTTCTTTTGCTTGTTTTTATGGTGTTTTTTTTTTTTAATTAAAAAATTTTGGGGGCACCTGCATAGCTCAGTGGGTTAAGCCTCTGCCTTTGGCTCAGGTCATGGTCTCGGGGTCCTGGGATCGAGCCCCGCATCAGGCTCTCTGCTTAGCGGGGAGCCTGCTTCCCCCTCTCCCTCTGCCTGCCTCTCTACCTACTTGTGATCTCTCTCTATATACAAATACATAAATAAAATCTTTAAAAAAAATTTTTTTAAAGATTTTATTTATTTGAGAAAGAGAATGTGAAACATAGAGCAGGAGAGGGAAAGGTTAGAGGGAGAAGGAGACTCCCTGCTGGGGGACTCTATCCTGAGACTCCAGGATCATGACCCAAGCCGAAGGCAGTTCCCTAACCAACTGAGCCACCCAGGAGCCCCTAAGATTAAGAAAAAAAAATTTTTAAAAGATTTTATTTATTTATTTGACAGAGAGAGAGCACAAGTAGGCAGAGGGAGGGGGCGAAGCAGGCTTTCTGCTGAGCAGGGAGCCCAATGTGGGACCCTGGTATCATGACCTGAGCCAAAGGCAGCCACTCAATTGACCTAGCCACCCGGGCGCCCCACATTTTTAAAATTTTTAAAAGTGATCTCTGTACTCAATGTGGAGCTTGAACTCACAACCCTGAGATGCAGAGTCTCACACTCCACCAAACCAGCCAGATGCCCATTCTTGTGTTTTTGAAACTCACCCGAGTTACAACACATACTGTTGGTTCACTGCTGTATCCTATTGTATTGCGTGACTACACTGTAACTCTTTGTGTTCTGCCATTGCTGGGTGTTTCCATTGCTTCCAGTTTAGGGTTGTTGAAATCCTATTGCCATGAACCTCCTTCTACAAATTTTCTGATGAGCACAAGGTTGCGTTTCTGTTGGGCACATGCCCGGGAGTGGAATCGCTAGGCTATTGAGTATACACACGTCCTTGCTGAGACGCGTGTACTATAAATGGCCGTGTCCTCCTCCAGAAAGCTGGTAATTGCCCCTGGTGGTGATCAGCCTTTCCAAGGGTCAGTTTCTACATCTGTCATGGGGATACAGCCCTATCCCAGGGTGTCAGGGAGAAGAGGTGAGCTGCTGTGTGGAGATAGACATCCAGTACTTAGCAAACCCTCAGTCCCAGTTGGCAGTCATAAGGAGTATTTTCTCACCAACAACAGCTTCTAGGGAGGCTGGAGAATTCTGAGCTGCAGGTTCTTGAAGCAATACAACCTGAGCCTGAGACCAAAAAAAAAAAAAAGGGGGGCGAGGTTGCTGGCTGGCTCAGTCAGTAGAGCATGAGACCCTTGACCTTGGGATTGTAAGTTTGAGCCCCATGTTGGGTGTAGAGATGACTTTAAAAAAATTCCTTAAAAGGGACGCCTGGGTGGCTCAGTTAAATGTCTGCCTTCGGCTCAGGTCATGATCCTAGGGTCCTGGGATCAAGTCCCGCATCGGGATCCCTGCTCAGCAGGGAGCCTGCTTCCCCCTCTGCCTGCTGGTCCCCCTGCTGTGTGTGTGCTCTTTCTGTCTCTCTCTCTGGCCAATAAATAATAAAATGTTTTTTAAAAACTCTTTAAAAGAATCCCAACAGGAAATGAGATGACCAGCTTGTCCCAAAAGTCAGCTGCCTCTGTAACAAGAGGAGAAAAGATGTTTAAGGCATGGGAAGCACTGGAAAGAAGGAAGAGGGGGCTGGCTGTTCGTCAGCCCAGGCCCTGTTGGGAAGGTTCTGCCTGAACTGTACGTAGTCCCCGGGGATCAGATGTAAGGGCCTTGCACGCCGAGATATATGGACAGACAGGAGATACTGAGTAGTGGGTGAGGGCAGGCTTGGGAGACGGATCCCAGCTCCACTGGTGCCCGGTTGTGTGGCCGAAGGTACTCTGAGCTGCAGGGTTCAGATTATGAGACAGAGAAAGGTATCTACTCCCCTCCAGTGTTGTGTTGAGGCTGCAGTGAGATGCAGGTCAGTGTTTCATACTGTGCATTTCATAAGATAAACCCTTATGTGGATAGAACCATTGAGAGTCTTGGAACGCTTGGGCCCATCTCGTCTGTGGGAGAAACATGGCCCACTGGCCTCTAAAGGGTCATTAAGAAAAATTCCTGTATGTAGGTTTTCTAAAGCGATTCATATCATCCATCATGTACAGTGTAAGTATCCAGATCCTATTTCTTTTCCTTCCAGTTCCCTTGCTGCACCAGATTCTCCTTCTGTGTCTCCCTGTGCATCTCCCAAATCACCCAGCACTGGCCTGAAGCCCTTTGCCCTGCCATACTCCTCTGTCTCGCCACATGGGACCGACCGTCTGAAGCCCCTTGCTCAGCTAGGAAGACACCTGTCTGCAGAAGTGGGAGGGGAGGAAGTCAGCCGGAGGGACGGGATCCCTTTAGCGGGCCGGGGAAGGGGAGAGTGACCTGGTTCACATTCGTGCTGTCCCCGGGGGGCCGCTGCTAGTAGCCCAAGTTGTATCACCAGGGGGCAAGGGGATCACAACGAATAACCCCAGAGGTGCATTGCCAGGAAGAATGGGAAACCCTTTGTTGGGTTCTTCATCTGGTGGTGCTCGGTGTTACCTGGGTGGGGAAGGCAGCAGAAGGATGGAACGGGAAGGTGGGGACGAGGCAGAGAATGTCACTAGCTGTGTTCAGGGATCACTGATGTCTCTCTCTCTCTCTCTCCCTCTCTCTCCCTCTCCCCCCCTCCTTCCCCTCCCCCCTCTCTTTCCCCTCTCCGGCTTCTCAGTCTCCTCAGACCAGATCGAGCAGCTCCACCGGAGGTTTAAGCAGCTCAGCGGAGACCAGCCCACCATTCGGTAAGGTCTGCGGTTGGGTTTGGGCGTTGGGCAGGTCCCTGGCCCTTGACCATTTCTCTTTCCATCTCTCTCTTTCTCTGAGCGCACAGAGACTCTGGAAGAGCTCCTGGGTTACCCCATTTCCTGCAGCAAACCTGAAGTTGTTGTAATTCTTTTGGTTCCCTTCTAGACAAGATGCCCTAGAGCCGGTCTAGAGCCACACGTGTTTCTCTCGGGGTCAGGAATGTCTAAGCAGAGTGAAGACAGTGGGCCAGTCAGCCACGCCTACCCTACTCTGACTTCCTCAAACGGGACACGCTCCTGGCCTCTGTGCTTAGAGTCCCAGATAGATGTTGAAGGTCTATTGAATGTCTCTTGACTCTGCTGCTGCTCAGAGGTTAGTTCTGACCTCAGGCAAGATGGTGGGAGCAGCCTCCAGTTTCTGTCAAGGAAACTGGCCATCTGGGTTGTGTTTTTAATGCTAATCTTTTAGAGGCTACGTAGGTCTAAGGAGGAGTGCCTTAAACTTATCTTAGAAGGTTGTGTTCAGTCTCAGATGTCGGTCGAGTTCTATAGAACTGGGTTAGGGAGAGGCCCTAGTCAGCACGTTTGGTTATCACAGAGTTGGCCAAGAAGCTTAGAGTCAGACTGTAGCAAGCGGGGTTTCCAATGCAAAGTAAACAGCGCTCTGCCACAAACTTTCTAACAGATGTAGTTTCCTAAAATATACATTCCAGGCCTGAAGGTTCCCGTCTTGAAACTTCAAAACAAACATTTGAATAATCCAGGGAAACTTCCTCCGTCTTAGTAAACAGACTTAAATTTCACCTTAGTTTTGTGGAAACTGACGGATAAAATATCCACTTTCCCTGGTCCGACTAAACAAAGACGTGCTGTTAGTCCCATGCACTGAATTCTCAAGGCTTCCATTCGCCGAGCTCAGAGTCTGGGGATAGGGTGATCTCCTTGTGGCCTCCTGTCTCAGTTTGACTCTATCCCAGGCAGAGTGAGAGCCAGTTAGAACCGGCGTATTCCATCCAGGACCCCTGCTAAGCCCAGTAAAGGACAGGGAGTGAGCCCAGAAGAAAGCCACCTGGCTTCTCATGGGCTCTGAGAGTGTTACATGTCTGAGTCCGGGCCAAGCACCGTGGCCGGAGCTAGACATGGAAGTTGGGTTTTCTCCAGCGCTGTGAGGGAGCAGAGCTGCGTCCTCAGCCTGGGGCAGGGATGGAGGGGGAGTGGTTTCCCAGGGCAGGGTGGGCTGAGGAGTGGCTGCGGGGTGGGAACACCTGGGAGTCTGGATATCCGACTGTGGAAGTGGCAAGGGGACTGCTCCCCCGCCTCCCGTCAGAAGTTTCTGGGCCCGTGCTCCGTGCCAGGTGCTCGGTACCTGTGCCGGTGAGTGTGAAAGTGGGGCGCCGTTTCTCAAGACAATTTTAGAGCAAGTGACGCCCCCCAGCCCTGGACCGAGCTGCTGTGCCTGTGGGGTCTGTGGGTCTTGGACTGGACCCACAGGGGAGGTTTTAAGGTCAGCTTCCTTGTGTGTTTAGTTTTCAGACTTGGGGGAAACAGGCGAAAACCCACACGTGGGAAACCAGTTACCCTGGAATCTTCCTGTGTCAGGGGTTGTGTGAGTGCGTTTGAGTTGCTCTGTGTCTGTTTTCTCACCTGTAAAGTGACGCGGTCCGGCGGGGTTTGGTCTGGGCCCTAAATGTGAGCCAATACCTGCTGGAAGAGTCCGCCCGGAGCCTGGTTTGTCGGCGCTCGGCGGCCATGCCGCCCTCTCACCATTGCTGAGGCCCCTCGGACCCACGCTGAGGGGCCGATCGGCAGACGTCTGTTCCTGGGGCCGGCGTGGAGGTGGGGAGCACAGGTTTGTGTGAGGAGGGGGCTCTGATGTCCGTGGAGTCCCTCCCAGTTGTAGGTTCTAGAATCCGAGCCCCATGTGGCCCTAGGGGCTCCTCCTGGGCCTTTGCCAAGGACACACTGAAACACAAATTGAATGTGCTCTGCACACACTCTTTCCTGGCTGGAGCGTGTTCGCAGATCCCTCGGGAAGTTCCCTTCCTCGAGCAGGCTTGGCTTTGGCCAGGGTGTGGGGCCCGAGACTCTGCATTTCCAACAAGCACGCGTGGTCACGGGCAGGTCGGCGTCCCCCAGCCCCCAGGAGGATGCCCAGGAGTCCCTCCGGGTTAGGTGGGAGGAGACTGCACCCCCGCAGGCCCTGAGGGGCCCGTGTTGCAGACTCTCGTGGGCACACGAGCCGTGGGCTCTGCCCGCCCACCCTCCACACCCACCCCAGGACTGTCCTACACATTGTGCTTTTCCCACCTGCCGTCACGCAACCCCTGAGTGTGTCTGCCCCGACCTGGGGAGCAGCCCCAGCTCCCAGCCTCGGGGCTCCCCTGTGCCCTTGAGGTCACATGTGTACCCTTTAGCCGGGGTCCACCAAGGTGTCCGGATGGTGGTTTTGGCTTTGCGGAGTTCTCCTTGTGGGGCCCTCCTCCTCCAAGGTAACCCTCCTCCCCCCTGCATTCCCGCAGCCTCCTCGTGGGGGTGCCCCCCCACCCCCGCTGACAGTGCAGGATTGCAGCCGTGCCCCTAGTGGACTGCGGGCCACCGGAGAGGCAGGAACCGGGTCTTTGTCCCTGGCGCTCATGCTACAGCCCAGGCTGGTGACCTACCGCAGGTTCCGGGAGGACCACTACCGCGTGGTGGAATGGATGAGAGAGCAAAGTCATGAGCAAGGAGCGAATGTCAGGACCGCCAAAGTTCCTTATGAGCCACGAGGCGTGGAGTCTGTGAGACTTGTCGCTAATGCTGTGCCCTCCATAGGCTGTGCAAATCCCCGGGGAAGGTTTTGTCCAGGCCTGGCTCGCAGGCGCGTTCATGGATGTAAGCGGTCATTAACCGAGCGTGTTTTGTGCGCTGTGTACTTTGGTCTTCAATACCCGACCGGAAGTCGTGGTAGGAGCACCCCTTCTCCCCATGTTTCGGATGGGAAAGTCAGGCTCAGAGAGGTGCCGCGCCCGTTTCCGAGTCACACAGCTCCTACAAGGAGCCGCTGGGATTTGAGCCCAGGGCTGAGAGCCCTCTGTGAGGAAGCTGTGGGCATTGGCGTGACCTGGGAGTGGCCTCTTGGGGACCTCAGTCTCCCTGCTCTGCCGTCTGAGGACCCTCCTCCCTTATCATCCCAGCGGGGGCACATACAACCTCCGTCACCAAAGCTCCGGCTCTGGTGTCTCACAGCCTCTGCTGGGAGGCCGGTGGCAGCTGCACATGGCGACAGCCCAGCCCAGCCGGAAGGGCTGGTGGACCACAGTGTTCTAGGCGAATAGGCCTGCCTGAGGGGCCCCCTCCCAGAGCCACTTTGTCTGCCCCTAATCTGCCTCTCCAGACCTGGGGGAGGGTGGTGGGGCAGGTTTTCGGGTCTCCAGCCCATCCTCCCAGGGCAGAAGGAATGAGCAGCCCTAGGCTGGGCTCTGGTCCCCTGCACCTTCCCCACACCACCAGGGGTTTCTCCAGTGACCCTGGGCCGAGCCTTCAACCTCTCTGATACCTGGGCACATCCGAGCAGCTGTGGGCCACGCTGGGATTTCCAAGCAGGGAAGGGAACTTTGCTTCATTAATATCGAGCCTCTGAAGGGCATCGCCCGGGGTCCCCTGGGTGAGGCCCCCGGCACCACGGCCTCTGAGGGGTGTGGGAGGTGGCACTCGTGGCCCTGCCTTCTCAGTGAACGAGGTGCCCCGAGAGCTTATTAGGATCCTGTGGGGCAGGAGTTGGGGTGGGCAGGGAAGAGTGGATGCCTCAAGTGCAAAAAGCCCCTTAAAAGTGACCTGTCACCTGCAGGCTTTAAACATAGGTTCTCAGTAAGTTTTGACCGTTGAGTTAAAAAGGTAATCAGGAATTGAGTTTCTGAATTTGACTTTGATGAATTGCCTATAGCTTAAAAAAAAAAAAATCCCACAAGGCAAGAAACGTCAGAGGGATTGAATTTTAACCCACCATCTCCTGCCCATGTTTGGTTGGTCCCTTGTCCTTCTGAAAATGATCTCAGAGTGTCCAGGGACGCCCCCACCCTGAGGTCCCGGAGCTGTTGTCTCGGAACCCCGCTTTGTATGTGTCCAGCACCTGATTAAAAAAAGAAAAGCCATAAGGCTGCGTTCTTTTTCTTTTAGGGCTCTCCCTAAATTGTTTATGTTTCAGGATCCCCGAAACCTGAGTCCACTGTGACCACCAAGCACTGAGCTCTGAGTCCTCTTGGGGAAATGCTTGAATAGGACACGGTCATTGGACACACTGATCGGGTACTTATGCTGACAGGGGAGCCCCACCCCTAAGCGACACCCACGAACAGATACGAATTTCAGATCACGAGGCAAATACAGGAACTGCCTCTTGGCCCTATGTCTGTCTTTAGTTGGGGCCACTCAAGTGGTGAGTGCCCTTAAACAGCAAATGTGCCTTCCCGAGCGGGCCGTGGCCGGCTCGCCCCCACCCCCCCCCAGAAATAGATGCCGTGGAATCCTTCAGAGTGATGCAGGCCGGTAGGAGGTCTGATTAGACAGAGCCACGTTACAGAAATATTTTTAGATTCATCAGGCTGCCGAATGTGGAGTGAGTCCTGGAGTACACAGAGCCGTGGACGTACCAGGCGGAGAGAGGGAGGGAGCAGCGTTTCGTGTTGATTGCCACCAAAGCGCAGAGCGGCGTTCTTTTTTATTTGTTATTGGAGAGAGAGTGAGGAAGCATGGGCAGGGGGAGCGGCCGAGGGAGAAGCAGGCTCCCGTGATGAGCAGGGAGCCCGAAATTCAAGGTCAGCTCACAGTCACGTGCGTTGGTGGGAGCCCCAGCTGCCGTTGGCTGAGGGCTAATCCGTGCCAAGCACGGGGCTGCGCACCGGCTTGCCTGGTCCCATGGGTCTCAGGAACCCCGTGAGGTTCACACCGTTATCCCATCTTCCAGATTAAGAAACTGAGACTGACAGAGGATAGGGTCAGAGCAGAACTGGAGCCCCCAAATAACCGTTTTCTTCATTATCAAAGAGATTTCTCTTTGGATGGGTTGACTTAAGGGAGGGTCTTCCCTGCTTAGAAGAAAAGCCAGCGCCTCCAATGATCATATTGCTTTTCTCTAAAGTAAGTCCTTTTAACCCAGTCACTTGGCTTTTAACCTGTCACATAATTAAAAATGTCCTTTTTTTTTTTTTTTTTTTTTTTTTAAAGTACTCCTGACAGTGAAGAGTTGCGGCTCTGCCTACGTCATTGGGCCATTTTGCTGTCAGTGTTTAATGAATTCCGAGAGCTAATGAGTCCTCCTTTTAAAGCCTCAGCCAGCACAGTGCACATTCATCTGACAAAGAAAAACCCACAGAGCTCCCTGGGCGACAGTGAGCGGGGGAGGTCCTGCTCTTCCATCCCCTTGGGTGACAGGGAGAGCCGGGCAGGAGTCCCCTGGGTGTGAAGGGTGCTGAGGTATCCCCCGAAGCAGGGCGGAGCTTTCTAAAGGGACCTAATACGCAGGTACTCGATCTACGGTTTTTACAGAGACCCTTTCCCGGGGAGGTTAACCCTGACTCAGCCCTTGCTTGCCGGAGCAGGTGGCCGGGCCTTCCATGGCTGGTTCTGGTGCCCCGATGCTGGAGAGAATGACTGGTGTGCTTCCCTCCGCCTCTCCTCGGGGGGCTCCTGTTGTGGGGGGGGGTGGGGCCCATGGGCGGGGGTGCGCGGAGAGAGGAGAGGTGACTAGTAGGCAGGCAGGTTCATTACGTCTGAGCTAGGGAAAAAGAAACAGGATGAAGGGTGCGTCGTCTCTTGGGGCTGTGGTGGGGAGAGGAAGCTCGGGGCAGGTGGCCACGTCTGGGGGGGACAGAGGGAGCCGCGTGTGATGACGGGGGAAGGGGCGCTCTAGGCAGAGGCATCGGCAGACCGCCGGGGGATGCGCGGCTTCCCTACCTCCCTCCTGGCCCCTCAGCCGCCTGCTCTGTCCACTCCAGCCTCGTGGATGTTCCTGCCGTTCGGGCCCCAGAGCTCTGGAGCAGGCACACTTCCTTCTTGCAGGGTTTCCGTTGGCCCTCGGGGCTGGAGAATTTGTGTGTGTGTGTGTGGGGGGCGGTCCTGTGCACTGTAGCGTGTGGAGCGCACCTCGGGCCTCTGCCCGCTGGATGCCAGTAACTCCCCTCCCCCGGGACGACCTCAGAAACACTGGGCAGGTGTTCCCTGGGGGTCGAGAGCTTGCCACCCTCTGGTCTCTGCTCAGGCGTCACCTGTGCCAGCAGGCCTTTCTCGATCACCCCACTGAGACCTCGTCCAGTTCCCCGAGGTCTCCATCCTGTCCTTGCTCAGTTTGCTGCAACGTGCTCGAGGCTCCGTGTCCCCTCTGTCTTCTTTCCCCTGCGGGAATCCCGGGTGGGATCGTGGCTGTCCTGCTCACCGCTGAAGCCAGCACCTCAAGCAGCATCTGGCCTGTGGACGGCGCCGAAATACTTGTGGCTCCCCCTGTGATGAGGACACGGCAGGGATTGGGAGGGCAGCTGGGCCCGGCTGGGCCCGGGCCTGGAGCGCATGTGGGAGAAGCCAAGAAAGCGTGTGGCAGGGAGGAATGACATTGATGTTGCCTCTCACCCCCCCGCCCCCCACCCCCGCCACGGTTTTCGGAAGAGGGACTTAACCCGTGGCAAGGGGCCCGGGGCTTTTTCTGCCAGAGCTTTTGTGCAAAGGCGTGTGGATGGGAGACACAAATGCCTGGTGCGTTTAGGGACTTTTCTTAAACCTTAAGCGTCACACGAGTTCCCTGGGATCATGTTCAAGGGCAGGTTTTGATTCCGGGCCAGCTAAGGCTCTGTTTCTCACAAACCCCAAGTGATGCTGATACCGCCAGTCCGGGGACCACACTCTGAGTTGCCTAGCGTTGCCTGGGGAGACCCGTGCATGATACGTAAAGCTTGGCCCCTGGTTACGTGAGTCTCCGTGGGGGCCGGTTTCCCAGTACATAGCATCTCGTGACCCTCACGTGGGGGAATGTCGCCTGCTAAATGGCGGACAGAGGGGAGGTGGTCCAGGAGAGTCGGGCACGCAGCCCCCGGAGTAAAGACCTCTCTCGGGTGGGCCAGTGCGAGCAGGGAGGCTGGAGTTCCGGGCTGGGCACCTCAGGGGCCTTGTTGCATTGCCAGCTACCCAGCCATCGGGTGACTACATCCTGCTGGGGGCAGGGGACAGCCCCGAGCCTGCAGAGAGAGCTCTGCAGTGTTGCTGGTGCTCAGAGCTGCCGGAAGCCAGCCCACACCACGGCTGGAGGAAGGGCCCCTCCTCGGTGGTTTCTTAGTCTTTCCTTCCCTTGTGGGCTGGATGCTTGTCTTCGCCTTCTTTCTGTGTCCCGGATGGGGCCTCTAGAGGCTGGGGGGGTGGGGGAGGGGAGCAGATCTCCAACCAATATTTCAGTTGTTCTCTGTCTTCCAAGCAAAAACCTACAACCCAGAGGCAGTAGCAAGCGTGAGGAAGTGTATGGGGCCATTAAAGCCCAATTCAAATCTCCCCTCCTGGCGGTGGGACTGTGGCCTCCTCACTTTACCTCCCCGGGCCCCAGTTTCTCGCCTGTCAAAGGGGATGGTTATGAGTGTGTGGGGGCTGATTAAACCTGGCAGTGTTTGCAAAGCACTTAGCACAGCCTGGCACAGGGAAAGCCCTCTGGATGCCGGTGGGGGTGGGGAATCTTTGAACCCCCGGTGCTCAACCCCCAGAAAGAGGTGTGAAAGTTGTGTGCCCCTGGGGCCTCCGTTGGGGGACCCTTCCCCGCTGGCCACTGCGGCCACATTGCCGGACCCCTGCCCTCCCTCCACCCCCCACATCAGCTCTGGCCACGGAGCCCTGGGCTCTCGGGAAGCAGAGACCTTTCGCACGGCGGCAGCCTGGGCCCAGACACCTGCTGCTGAGCCGGTTCTACCAGCCTGCTGGGGGCAGGTGGGGAGGAAGGAGAATACGACTGAAACCAGCATTTATGGGGCATTAAACTGCGGTCAGCCTCTCCCAGGCTCTGGGCTCCCGGCCTGCAGTCGACTTGTTGAAAAGGGAAGTTGGCAAATATCTGGGAGTGTCCCCAGGGACCAGACAGCCGGACCTAAGTCTTCCTAGCAGCTGCTTCCCGGGGATACCGCGCACTGTCCCTCAGTATCCTTCTTCGCAATAAGAAAGGTCTACACCTCTGCCTCAGTTTCCCTGTCTTCAACATGGGGACGAGCGTCTGCCTTATAGGAGAATAACGTAAAGCTCTTAGAGTAGCACCTGTCACCTTGGGGGTGCACAGAAGGTTAGCTGCCATTATTATTGTCCCAATTTTATTTTTAAAGATTTATTTCAGAGAGAGAGAAAGCACGTGCATACATACATGCAAGCAGGGGGAGGGGCAGAGGGAGATTGAACCCTTGAGCAGACTCCTCGGTGAGCACAGAGCCCGACGCAGTGCTCGATCCCAGCACCCTGAGATCATGACCTGAGCCAATACCAAGAGTTGGTAGCCTGACCTGAGCCACCCAGGGGCCCCGATCATCCTCATTTTAAAATGACGACCTCACTGTGTGTCAGGCAGCGCGCTAAGCACCATACGGTATTCATCGGATTTCTTAATTTCATCAACCCCCTGACGCCCTCCAGACATTCCCATGATCCCCATTCTACAGCTGAGGAATCGGAGGCTCCCCGGGGATCCCACGCCTAGGCAGTAGCAGATCCTGAACTGGCCCCGGGTGTGCTCGATTTCACAGCCCCTCGGCCGTGCGCCGTGCTGGGTCTGCACCCAGTTCACAGATGAGAAAACTGAGGCCCGGAGCGTCTGTCGGGTGCCTGTGTGAGAGAGCTGAGGTTTGAGTGCGGGTCCAGTGGGTATCTGAGGACTGAGGAGCAAGGACAGCTGGACTCTGTCTGCAGAGACCTGCCGAAGGCTGTGACGTCCGGACCCAGGACACTGTGCCCCCAGCCCGATTCCCAGCATCTGCCTCACCTCTGCCCCTGTCACTGGGAGGTCCGGCCTCTTTTCTTAATTCTCTTCTGCAGACACATGGTCAGGCTCTGCGTGGTCCTGCCTCCCCCCACTGTCAGGCCCCAGGGAGCCTTCTGGCCCCTTTGTGGGATTTCATGGTGGCCGGAGAGGGCTGCTGGTGGGTCCCTTTGTGCCCCCTTTCCAAGCACGGGGCCCCCGTTTCTCCCAGCCCCCTAGAACCTGCAGCTGCCCCCGTTGCTGGCTTCTGTTCCCTTCTGGGGCATTATTTCCACGTCCCAGTTGTGTCCCCAAATAGGATGCTTCCGGCAGCTCTGGGGGGCAGCTCCTCTGCCAGCCTCTTCCCGAGCTCACAAGGTGCAGCTGGGCTTCGATGCTCTCCAACAACCCAGGGGCAGGTCCAGGGAGCAGCTGAGGTCTGGACACCTCAGCGAGGGGACTGAGCCTGGCGTTAGCCAGATGCTCAGGACAGAGTGGACGAGGAGTCGAGTCCTGCCCACACTCACCACCCCTTCCTGCTTTGCTGTTCACTCTGCACGTGGCGCGCTGAGCACCTGTGCTGCCCCCGGCGGCGCGAGGCACTGAGCACGCGGTGTGTGAGAGCTGCTGTCTGTAGCATTTGTGCGCCCACTTCACAGAGAGGAAACCGAGGCTGAGGCCGAGGCCGGATTAGCAGTGGCCTGCAGCCCTGGCCGATGAAAGCCAGAGGGGCTTGGCAGGTCTCAGCCGTGTAGCTGCTGGCAGCTGCTTTCCCCTTCTCCCAAAATTCTCTCTCAAGCTCCACGTGGCTCCTCTGACCTGACCTGTCCCCGTGCAGGGGTCTCTGGGCCTTCTGTCTGGGTCTCCTGTGGGGGCCTCCGGCTCTGCTAGCGGGGAGGGCGGTGCACCCAGAGCGGGGACCTTACAGCCTGCGCCTCCCCTGACCCCACACCCAGATCAAAGGCAGAACATTCTCTGCCCAGAGCCGCCTCCTGTCCCCCCGCCCCCCGCCCGCCCCGGTCCCCTTCCCTGAGGGCAGTTGACCGCTCTCCTGATTTCGGGCCACACAGGTTAGTGCTGGTACCTTGTGTTCTTTATATAAAGAGGGTCATAGTGCAGTGCTGCTTTGCTTTTGGTTTTTAAACCTCTCTTAGGGAAATTTTTTAGATGCCTTATTGTGATATAACGCACTTATTCTACAGTTCACCCGTTTATGCAGTCATTTGAGGACATTTTCATCATTCTGTCTCCCCTCCCTGCCACGAAAGCCTCTACTAATCAGCCACCAACCCTGCTCTCCCCTTGCTCTCCCCCCCGCCCCCGCACTCCCCCCCAGCAGCCAGCAGTCTAGTCTCTGGTGCCTGCCTGCAGACCCACAGCCTTCTGTCTCCGGGTCTGGTGGACAATGGCCGATTCTGGTCATCGCAGATAAAAGGCACCTTCCACTCCCGTGCCTTCGTGGTGGTTCTCCGAGGCAGCGTCCAGCGACGCTGCGATCCTTCTTACGACCAAATAGTATTCCGCCACCCCAGGCAACTGTCCTGAGCGCGCCCCTTCTTCAGCCTGGGATCTGAGGAATCCAGAACGTGGCATCCGTAGACGCCGGCTCCTGAGTTTGGTCAGGGGGCCTGAGGTGCCCCCTGAGCCAGTGCTGCCGGGAGCCCTGGGGGTGGGGGGCGGGAAGTGGGGTGGGGGTGGGCTCCCGGAGGCGTCTGGGCGCCCGAGCCAGGGTCCCCTTTCCCCTCTGGGCCTCAGCCTCCCCGTCTGTAAGGTGGGGACAGGACGGGGGTCAGCCACGTGCTTCTGAAAGCTTCCAACTCGGTGTTGAAGTGTGTGCGTACGTGACATCGCCTCGTTCCCGGCGTGCGTGTGTTCCAGTTTTGAGCCCTGAGTCTGTTGACGATCCCAGCCCTGGACACTCTCAGCCTGAGTAGCTGATCTTCCAGCTCCCCCGCCTGGGCGTGCCTCCCAGCTCCCCGGGATCACCGGCCTGGACTTCGGGTCCCTTCCAAGGCCACTGCCCCATTAAAGTCCGTGGCGTAGAAGACGGTGGTGAGTGGGAAGCAGATTCTCAGGACATAGGATGGCTTTTTGTGGGCAGGTAAGGGCCTTCACGGCCTCCTTCCCTGCAGACCCACAGCCTGCCCCCCACCCAGTGACCCCTTTGCTTGGCGACAGGGCGGTTGGGATAGAAATTCATCCTGTTGCGCCCCAGGCCAGTATCTTTTTTTTTCTAAACAGCTTTACTGAAATAGGGTTCACATACCATACAACTTGCCCTTAAGATGTACGGTTCCGTGGCTTTTAGTATCCTCATAGGTGTGCATCCAGCCCCACAATTCCTGAATGTGGTGATCATCCCCTAGAGAACCTGTAACTTGGTGGTCCCTCCCCACCGAGCCCACTGCCCTGGTCCCTGGCCGCCGCCGGGCTTGGTCCCATCCATACGGATCCCCCTTTTTGAGACATTGCGTGTAAACTGATCCCACACAGTCTAGTCTCTGGTGCCTGGCTGCTTGCACTCGGCCCACGCCATGTTTCCAAGGCTCAGCTGTGTTGCAGCAGGGTTCCTGCTTCCTTCCTTTTTATGACTGAATAAATACTCTGCTGTTTGGATGGACCGCGATTTACCTGATTCTCAGTTGACAGACCCTTGGGAGGTTTCCGGCGTGTGGCGGTCACGGGCCGTGATGCCTGCCGCCCGTGGACGAGTTTGTAGGTGGATGCGTGGTGTGGACGGGCCGGGTCCTGGGCTAACTCTCCACCCCACCCGCAGAGGTCTTGCCAGACTGTCCTCCAGTCTCCAGGCTGGCAGCCTGCCGCCCCGATTCCAGATTGGCCCAAGCAGGCTCTCCTCACCTGGGGTCTATGATGGGCTTCAGGGGGTCTCTGGGAAAGGGGTGTACATCTTGTGTCTCTGCATTTTCCTGGAGGGGTGAAAGTCCGGAACACAGAGCGTCGTGGAGTTTTCAGGTTCTCCCAGCTCTCTGTGGTCAAAGGTGAGAGCAGGTGGCCGATCAGTGCAGTGTTTTCCAGTCTTGTCTCTGGACTGTTCTCATAGGACTTGCTCAGGATTAAGAAATACAACCTGGTAAGTGGTAACATGCCATGTGACCTTAGCTTTTTCTTTTTCCCCTCTCTCTCTTCCCAATCCTCCCTGGGATCCAGCAAGGAGAACTTCAACAACGTCCCTGACCTGGAGCTCAACCCAATCCGATCCAAAATCGTCCGTGCCTTCTTTGACAACAGGTGCGTCTTTGTCCCTGAAGGGGCCTGATGGCAGGTGACTTTGGCCTCGAGGGAGCATCTCACCCTCATACCTTCTTACGTGTTCCTGTGCTCAGAACAGCCCCGTTGGCCAACACAGAGATGAGAGGGCTGCGTCGGGTAGGAGTTAGAAGCATAGCTCGGGGTCAGACAACTCCAGCACTGGACCCCGTAGCACGTTGACTTTGGGCAGCTCACCCAGTCCCTTAGGCCTATGTAGCAGTCAGCTGTGGCCGCATAACAAATTATCCCGATACGTAGCAGTTTAAAACAAATAGTTATTATCTGACTGTTTCTGCACATCAGGGATCCAGGTGCAAACTAGCTGGGTTCTTGGGTTCTGGGGCAGCTGGGGCCTCTGTCATCTGAAGGCTCAGCTGGGGCGGGCTCTGTTTCCAAGCAGGGACTGTCCTCTGGGGCAGCTCACACATGGCAGCTGGCTGGCCTCCCGCAGAGCGACGTCCATGTGAGAGAGAGAAGAGGAGCTTGAGCCCCTACGATGGAAGACTCCATCTTTTTTGTAACCTAATCCTGTGAGGGAAATCCCATGGTTTTCGCTGTGCTCTCCTTCAGAAGTGAGTTGCTAGGTCAGCCCCCATGAAGAGAGGGGGCTACCCAGGCGCCAGGTGCAAGGAGGCCAGGACCATTGGGAGCTGTCTTGGAGGCTGCCTCACTTTCTGCATCTGTAAAACGGAGGCCACAGGGGCGTCTGCCTCTCGGGGTTGCCGAGGGAGCTCTGCGACAATGTGTGTGGAGGAGCTGGCTGTCATTCTACTCGTTGCCCTGGCGTGCAGAGAAACCGGGGCACAGAGCGGTGGTGCAGTGTCCCCGAGCTGAGGCTCCAACCAGAGCTCATGCCCTCAAACATCCAGGGCTGTTGGAGTCGAAGACTTGTGTGACTGCATGGAGCCTCACGGTGTCTGAGGCTCTATCAACAGCTTGGGAGCATACACCCTCCCCAGCCTGCCAGGGCCCCTGGCCTGACCCTCTGTGTCTACAGAGATGGCCGGGAAACCAGGAGAACCGGCAGAAAGAGGGAGGGAGGGAACAGGCGTGCTGTGGCCAGAAGGTGGGTGGTGACTTCCCAGACCGGTTTCACGTTTGTGAGCCTGAGCTGCCGAGCTCTGCTTCTGCTAAGGCCGTGCAGCCCCGAAGCAAGATGCTGAGTCTCCCTGAGCCTCCCCTGGTCATGGGTGGGGGTAGGTGGCTTCAGCTTCTCTAAAAGATGCAGCTCAAGGCCTGAGAGACTGACCAAGAGTTAACGAGGCAAAGCCGAGAGAGAAGATGCTCTGGGAGGACTGAGCTGCATGTGCAAAGGCCCTGTGGCACAAGGAAGTAGCACAAGTGTGTGTGGCAGAAAGGTCTGGCCGGAACACAGAGCGGCCGTGTGAGACAAGGTGTAGGGAGGATAGAGCTGCAGCGTGCAGCCCCTTAACCGGCAAGAGGGGTCTTGACCTTAATCTGGGAGTAGTAGCGGGGGCTGCTGACATGTTTAAGGCAGGGCAGGGATCGCAGACTCTGGCTGCCAGTGGGCTGGGGGTGACGGAGCCCGGGAGGGGGTGTCGTGTGCTCCCCCAGGCTGGAGGCAGGGCTGTTGAGTGGAGATGGAGAGCAGCGGGCAGCTTTGTGACACCCGGGGGTGTGAAGAAGAGAGGACGGAGGAGAGGTTGGGTCTGGGGTTGGAGGTGAGCAGTGGGGCCCAGAGGAATCTTCACAGGCGAGCGTCACATTTGCCAGAGGGATGGCACACAGTCCGTGGTGAAGATGGGGTTGGAATCTCCTTTTTGATCCCGATTCTGCTTGCAGTGTCTGGGGAGGAGGCCTGGGGTGGGCAGGGAGGCAGAGCGGGGGCGGGGGGAGGGCCTGACCAGTGGGGGGTGCAGGACAGGAGAGCCCCTCCCCCAGCGTGGAGTTGACATGGCTGTTGGGTCTGGACTTGAAGGTCTCATAGAGCGACTGGAGCCCAGTGGTGCCTGGGGGGAGACAGGGGTGTGCGTGAGGATGTGGGCCCACGCCTGCTGGTTTGTGTCCTTGAGGCTTGTTTCCAAACAGCTCCACGCAGACCTGGCCCCTTGGGCAGCTGGCCGGGCATCGGGGATGCAGCCTTCTGTGGGGTGGAGCTGGGGGGCCAGAGGCTCCTGCAGCAATAGGTGAGCGAGGGAGGGGGCAGGGCGGCGGCTCACCCGTACCAGCTGCCTCCTGGGGCCCAGCAGGCGGGTCCCCTGACCCTCCCCGGCGCCCTAGCAGGGAGTGTGTTCAGACTGGAGAGAGGGCACTCCCGGCACGGAAGAGAATGTTCCCGGTCCTGACCGGGGCGTGGGTTGCACAGGTGCACACTGTTCAAATGCAAAATCCGTGCCTTTGACTGTATGTAATTATTCCTTCAAACGAATCTGACCCCAGATAGTGGCTCGGCTTTCATCTGTCGCCCATGGGGACCCCTGAGGAGAGGAGAATGGCAGGAGCGGGTGTCCCGGGCTGGGCTCGGGTGGGTGGTGAGACCAGCTCCCGCCTCCTGGGACCCGGGGGAGCAGGGGGAGGGATTGGGACTTACCCTGAGATTTGACACCTCTGGAGGGCTTGAGGCAGGGGAGAAATAGGGTCCAGTGTGAATTTTGCAAAGCTCCTTCTGGTCCTGCTGGGGACGGTGGAGGCTGGGTCAGGCCGTGGCAGGTGGGTGAGTGGGCAGGCGGCCTGGGAATCTCTGAAGAGGGGGAGATGTAGGGAGGGCTCCGGAACAGCTTGGGGCCTGCAGCTAAGAGCCTGCGCGCCCTTCTCCAATCTTCGCTTTTTTTAAAATTTTCTTTATTTGTGTGAAAGAGAGCATAGCAGGGGGAGCGGCAGGCAGAGGGAGAAGCGGGCCCCCCTTCGAGCAGGGAGCCCAATGAGGGGCTCGATCCCAGAACCGTGGGATCATGACCTGAGCCGAAAGCAGATGCTTAACCGACTGAGCCACCCAGGGGCCCCCACATCCTTCACATCTTGTCCTGGAAGTTCCGAGGGGGTGGGAGGAGGGCTTTGGAGTGGGGTCCAGAGACAGGATTTTCCTCTCGAGACAGACCAGAGTCAGCCTTGCTTCCTAAGACCCTTCAGGACTTGGACTGTGGACGGAGGAGCCGTCTTGGAGGGCAGCGTGAGCCCTTCCCCACCTCCAAGGACACCGTTCCTTACAGGATCACCAGAAAGTTCAGGATAAAAAGGATGGCTCTAAACTGGGCATCTTTGCACAAGGCATGAAAGGGGCCCCTCCTGGCGCCTTCTGAAATGCACGTCGCTAGGGACAACCTCGAGCCAGTCTTCACTTACTAAAATACCTGAAGTTATCGGTAAACTTTGCACCTTGGCGGTAAACCGGTGACTCAGCGCTGCCGAGCCCATCGCCGCCGGACTTGCAAACAGCCGAGAGAGAGAGCAGGAGCCGGCCAGCTTTTTCTGTAAAAGGCCACAGAGTAAATATTTTAGGCTTCCTGGGCCTCGCATGCAGTGTTGGTCACCATGGTCCAGCTCTGCAGTGGTGGCCTGAAAACCGCCGCAGCCATGGAGTAACCGGATAGACATGGCCATGTGCCAATAAAACTTTATTATTTATAGACCTTGACATTTGAGTTTCCTGTAATTTTTATGAAATTTTGTCACAGGAGGCTATTATTTGGGGTTCTCCCCCCCCCCGACATTTTTTCAACCATTTAAAAACCTAAAACCCCTTCTTCATCCGTGGACTGGACAAAAATAGGTGGCAAGCGGGGGTTGGCCCGTGGACCACGGGTTGGCACCTTTGGATCTGAAGGGAAGGGTCAGGAGAGGTGGTGGGGTGAGTTGCTGAAATGCTGGGTGCCTTGGTGTCCCCACGAGTGGGGGCCCACCTCTGTGCGCCCCAGCCGTCACCAGCCCCCTTGTGGTGAGCCCTGGGAAGGCAGCACTGGGCTTGGGCCAAACCTCCCGGGACCCCCACCCCCGGCGCCCCCGCAAGCAGGTTGCTGGGAAACGGACCCCAAGACTAAGATGAGGCCATCGCAGGTGACCCGTGGGCCCAGAAGGGCCGCGTTCTCGGAAGCACCGCAGGTGAAGGGACAGGACCCGGATTTCACGCGCTGCCCACCGTCCCCTCTCTTCCCCCACAGGAACCTGCGCAAGGGGTCCAGCGGCCTGGCCGACGAGATCAACTTTGAGGATTTCCTGACCATCATGTCCTACTTTCGGCCCATTGACACCACCATGGACGAGGAGCAGGTGCAGCTGTGCCGGAAAGAGAAGTTGAGATGTGCGTGCGTGTGGGGGCAGGGCCGTGTCCCCTAGGTCGGCGCGGGGGAGGAGAGGGATGGGGGACGCCCCCCGCGCCCTTTGGGCGGTCGGTCCCAGTTGACACCCACGGAGGCCCCCCAGGGGGTGTTTCTCCCTCCAGGTTTCTCCCCCCCGGGGCCGTGGCGGCTGGGTTTTTTGGAGGCATGTGAAAACAGCAAGGCCCTTGGTTCAGACAGATCTGGGCTCCAATCGGGCCCCTTCCGCTAAGCAGCTGTGTCCCCTTGAACCGGGACACGGGGTGCTGATGGTGAACACATGTGGGTTCTGAGGCTCAGGGAGGTCACTCAGGGAGGTCACCCAGGCAGGTCACCCAGCCCTGGGCTGCCTGGCACCTGGGGGGCAGCTCCCCTGGTCCCTGGGCTCTGGAGCCTGCTTGGTTGTGATCTGGGCTGGCCAGCAGCACAGGTCCCGGGGTGGCCTGCGTCACATGTCCCTCCCCCGTATGGACTTTCCCAGGACTCCTGACATCCCGCTGTAGGCCACTCGAGGCTCAGCCTCGTTAGCGGGAACAAGTAAACATGGGGACTTGGCCATATATAGCTCTGGAATGCCTACGTGAGGGCTGGTGGGAACTGCTGGCGGCCCCCGAGGGCCCCCTCTGCTGCTCTGGACCAGCAGGGGAGCCCGGTGTCAGCCGTGTCCCACCTGCTCCGAGGGCCAGGTCAGAGGTCATGGGGGCCCCCGGTTTCTCTTCCCTTAACGGGGCAGCCGTGTACAAACACGTTAACCTCTCTGAGCTTGTACAGTATGGTCTGTGAAATGGGCTCAGGGCAGCTTCGCCTCATGGGGTCACCCTCATGGGGTGCGGATGAGACGCGAAGCTGTTTGCTGCACATTGCCCGGGCTGTCCAGTCCGTGTCGGATCAGTGCCAGTGCAGGGGACTTGGGGAGCTGCAGGCTGAGCTGGTGGGGCCAAGGGGCTGCCTCCCCCTCGGCTCCTGACGCCTGCTGGGCTTCCAGGTGCAGAGCAATGTCCATAAAGGAACAAAACCAGTAGTACAAAGTGGACTAACCAGAGGAGGGGAGGTTCTGGTGTCCCTCCTCTGTGCCCACAGGGGCCTGGTTCAGACCAGCAGGGAGTCAGGGTATTGGCCGTGGGGCCCATGACCCGCCGATGAGAGCTGCCTGCTAGGGTCTTTGAGGAACGATGCTTTAAAAAAAAAAAAGAATCTTGTTTTTAAGTCACCTCTGTACACAATGCAGGGCTCAAACTTACCACCTGGGGAGCAAGAGTCCCACGCTCTTCTGACGGAGCCAGCCAGGTGCCCCGAGGAATGCGACCTTGAAATAACATTGATCTGTCTTCATATCAGTTTGCGCTCAGAGCGTGCAGGGATCTCGGGTCCTGACCCACCGGCTCTGGGGCTCCCTGAGCCCATGCAACACCTTGAAGTAGATGCTGTCGTTGTTCTTCCCATTTGACAGATGGGAAAGCTGAGGCTCAGAGAAGTGAGGTCACTTGCCCAAGGTCACCCAGCAGGAAATAGGCAGTCTGGGCCCAGGGCCTTTGCCCTTGACCCCTGCGGTGGCCACATCGGGGTCGTTGGGGATGTCTTATGCTCATTTTGAGGTGTATTTCTGAGCAGGAAGGTTGGAGAAGCAGGGGGACGCTGGTCTCCCCTCCCCGCTCGTCTGACCGAGCCCCCCTTTCTCTCTCTCCCTTGCTGCCCCCAGTTCTGTTCCACATGTATGACTCAGACAGCGACGGCCGCATCACCCTGGAAGAATATCGAAATGTAAAGTATGCTCCTCAGCCCGCAGGCCAGGGCTCCTGGCCCCTCCCGCCCCATGGCCCGGACAGAGGCCCAAGGTCACCGTGTGTCTGCCTCGCCCGGCAGGTGGTGGAGGAGCTGCTCTCCGGGAACCCGCACATTGAGAAGGAGTCGGCCCGCTCCATCGCCGACGGGGCCATGATGGAGGCGGCCAGCGTGTGCGTGGGGCAGATGGTGAGTCGTGTCCCCGGAAGCCCCGAGCACCTCCCCCAGCCGGCCCCTGCCCTGCCTGGTCTGGCTTACTTCTGGAAGGCCCCGAGGGGAGACCCCCAGCCTGTGCCCATCAGCTCACCACACCGTTGTTCACCTATGACAGGCGACTGGGAGAGGATTTCTGGGATTTCTGGCTTTGGGATGGACAGGGTCAGCAGGGACTCCCCTCTGGGGTCCTTTATCTGGGGCCCCTGGGCAGAGCTGGGAGTGGGGATGTGTGTTGACGAGACTCAGCCTCAGGGTTGGCGTCTGTGGAGGGGAGGCCCCCGCCGGCCCCAGAAGGGATGCAGGGGCCAGAGGCAGGTGTCATGTTGCTGCCGAGGGCTGGCGACAGGGCCGAGCATCGGGGTCTCTGCACAGGTGCCGGATGTCCCTGGAGGCTCATCGGGGTCGTGCTGGTGTCGAGACGGCTGGGGTGTTTCTCAGGACTGCACACAGCCGGTTAGAGCAGGGCTGCTCCACCCAGAGCTGGTGACACGTGGGGCGGGACAGGTGTCCGTGGGGTGTACCATCCTGTTTAGCTCTGTCCCTGGTCTCCACCCACTGGATGGCAGTCCCTCCCTCCCTGTTGTGACAATTAAGAATGTCTGTGGACACGGCCAGATGTCGCTGGTGGGGGAACAGGATCGTCCCCAGTGAAGATCCGTTAACCTGAGGGGCACGGACGTAGACGGTCCCCAGAGCGGGGCTGCCAGCATGTGCGGGGCAGTCAGGCGTGTGGAGGCCCCTGCACCTGTGCCCCAGGCAGGCCGGGCGCCCCCGAGGCTCCCGTCTCCAAGGGTGGCTCCCCGGCCTGGGCACACATCATTCCAGAGATTGGTGGTCTCGTGTTACTGCTGGGGAAACCAAGGCCCGAGGACGTAAAGAACTTTCTGGAACTCAGGGGCAGCGCTCTTTACTATGCCTGGTAGATCACTCTTGGGGGGCTGGGTCTAGCCTGAGTAGCTAGCCCCTGACACAGGGGCTTTGAGCCCCAGGGACCCTGAGGGCAGGCACCTGCCCATCTCTGTGACTTTGTGCGCTGAGGGTTTGGGCTGGTCCCCCTGAGGCTGTCCGCTTGTCACACCTGTGTGTTTCACATGGCTCCACACACCTCT
Organism: Procyon lotor; assembly: GCA_028646535.1. Classification (NCBI taxonomy): domain Eukaryota; kingdom Metazoa; phylum Chordata; class Mammalia; order Carnivora; family Procyonidae; genus Procyon; species Procyon lotor. The sequence goes on along the minus strand of CM053616.1, from coordinate 59,169,438 downwards.
GTGGCTTTGGGCTCACCCCGGCCTGAGTGGAGGGTTGTCTTCCTGCCGGGACCAGCTCCTTGCACCCCATGCCCGCCGTCAAGGGGCCTGCTCGTGGGGGCAGGGGCTGCGGTCACTGTGTCGACCTGTATTTTGTGTGTCTGCTGCTCAGACTCGGCCGGGAGGCTTCTGGCTTCAGTGCAACCACCCCACTCAGCACATTAACTGTGGCAGAGAGGGCTGGTGACCTCAGTGGGGCGCGTAGGGACCCCTGCCGTGTCGCCGGGCCAAACTCCCACTTGACTTCATTACACTCCTCTCCTCTAAAGGGCTCCCCGTCCCACTCCAGTTGCAACTGGTGACAGTTTTCTTAATTGGCTGCAGTAAACTCGCGGGCCGCGGGCAGCGGGGGCGTCTCTGAGCCGATGCCGGCTCCCTGGGGGTGCATCCCGAGCGGGCGCCTTTCTTGATTCACGGGTCCTCTGGGTGCTCTTAAAATGTGCTCCCCTGCGGACGTCGGCCGGTGACACAGACGAGCTGTGTGCGTGCGCAGCTGTGTGTGGGCCCAGGACTGGCCTCGAGGCTCAGTGGCGGGCGGCCTCGGGGGGCGCTCCCGCTGCTGCCCGGCCCAGACCCACGCCCTTCGGGCTGCCTTCCTGGGCTTCCTGAGCCAGCCGTTGACTGGAGCCCTGCTTGCTTTGCAGAGGGCTTTCTGTGGAAGGTCCTACAGCTTGGCTGTGTGCGGGGCTGCCAGGCTGGGTTCTCTGCCCGGGGGGAGGTGGGGGAGACCCCCCGCTCCCCCACCTGCCCCGGCCCTCCCTTCGCCAGTGCCCACCCTCCCACCCTGCTGGCTACAGAGCCTCGCCTCTGACGCGTTCTCCCCGACTGCCTTCTCTCTGGAGACAACCCAGGGGGCCCCGGGACCCCCACCTCTCCCCGTGCCCCTGGGCGGGAAGAGCAGAGAGCCCCAGGGGGCAGGCCCGGGCATTTGAGAACTGGTCGCATTTATAAAATTTGGAAGTGTATGTAGATAAGTTCTCTGTATGAAAAACAACTGTTCAGAAACCACAAAGGGTGAGGATTCCAGTAGGCACTTGGAGCCTCCTAGCTGGATGGGGGGCCTGGCCTCATGTGCCTCAGTGGCCTTCTCTGTAAAATGGCAGTAAGGACGGGCCCCGAGTGGCAGACGCTCGGGGGGTGCCTGCTGTTTGCTTTAGACATCAGGGCGAGTCCGGAGAGGCGTATGATCTCTGCCCTTCTCTCTCAAGGGAGGCACCCTGCTGGGGTCTGTTTTCCAACACACGCCAGCGTAGACGTGTTTATCTCCTATTTCTGACTTGCACAAATTGGAATCAAATAGACCACTTCTCCCCTTCTCCGTACTGACCCCCCCACCTCCGCGGGGCGGACGCTGGCTGTTGGGTTAGCAGCACGGGACCAGGCCGGCCTGGGCTCACGGACCTGCACCATCTTCCTGCTTGTTTTTCCCCCACTCTGTATCTTGGAGCTTTTCTGTAACCGCACGTAGAGATCGACCCCCGCTTAGTGGCTGCTTAGTGATCAATAGCACAGATGCCTAGGATTTATTTAGCCAGTCTGCTGTGGACGGACACGGATGGCGGCCAGGCGGTCA
>CM053616.1:59100280-59167326 GCA_028646535.1 Procyon lotor | reverse complement strand
CCGGGGAGGGCCTCCCGCAGCTCCAGAGTCACCTGTGAGTCGGGGTTGGGGGGCTCTGCCGGGGGCGGGGAAGTGAGGGTTGTCCATCAGGTCGGTGGCTGTGGCCGGTGGGTCAGTAGAGGCCAGCTTGGGCTGAACGCTCGGAGTCGGCGCTTGGTGTGGCCGTCGTCACTGAGGTCACTCGCCGCTAGTGGCGTTCAGGCCTCCTTGCTCGGTTCGTTCTGTCCACACTCGCTGGGAGTTTCCAGCCTCCCAAGAAGGTTCTGGTACCTGACAACCGCTGCTGTTGGCGTTCTGCGTTTCCATAGCTTTGTTACTAAGTGTGTTTGCCTCGGGTCTGCGCGTCGGGGTTCAGAACACGAGAGGTGAGGAGGGCGCCCGGCGCGGCCCTGATCCTGGGCCCGCCAGGCCCTGGCTTGCCCTTCCCAGAGACACTCGGGGCCATTTGTGCAGACGCAAGTGACTGGAGCGCTGAGGACAAGCTCCCCGTTGTCATTTCAGGTGAACCGGAGCGGTGGGGCAGGTGAAAGGGGGAGCGTGGCTGGGTGCGGGGTGGCCGTGCAAGGCCGGCGCCCCTTGGCGGTGGGGGTTTGGCCAGCGCCCCTCACTGAGGACCTTGGGGGTGATCGCGGACCCTTGCTGGCATCCGGTTGGTAGCAGGACGGCCCCCGGGGCCTGAGGGGTGTGGGCCTCCACTCCCCCGGGGTCAGGCGGCCAGGGTGGCCCCTTCTGTGCAGAAGCAGAGGGCGCTGTGAAGTCACTTCCAGAATTCGGCCACTTAGATAAGCGCTTCCTCAACCCGTGTTTTGACATTTCCAAAGCGGTAGGTTGGGGGCGGCGGCAGAGGCCTCGGCTTCCTCCCCTCCGGGTGCCAGCCATCTGGCGGGCCGCTGATCTGGGAAGCAGCCAGCCAGGCAGTCTCCTGGAGCGGGAGCGGGACACGACCGGCCTCGCTGTGGCCCCTGCCTTCCCCGGGGGGGGGGGGGGGGGGGCTTGGACTGTCCCACACACGCCTTCGGTTTCCCAGCTGCCAGGGGGGAGAACCTAGCATCCCTGGGATGGCCTGGTGTGCGGAATCCAGAGCTCTCCCAGCAGTGTCTCTGCTGGGGGATCCCCTGCAGCCTCGAGGAGGCCGCCTTCTCACCCCCCGCCCCCCAGCAGGTGGGACTCACCTTGACTTTGAGCTGCAGGACGGCTGGCACGGCCACCCTAGGCCTGGATCTTCTGGGACACTCTCCATTTGCTTTGATGTTGTGCTTCTCCACAAAGGTAGTTCACTAATGGAAAGTGCTTTTATAAATAATCTTCCACCAGTCGCTGTGCTCTGAGTTTTAGTTTGGGAGAAGTGGCCACCACTGTGGGCCCACGTGAAATGTTTTCATGCGTCAGATCACTGAGGGCGACAGCTTACCTAAACAGCTAATTAGACGGAGAGTCATTCACCGCGAGCCTGGTCTGTGCTGCTCCAAAGAAGGCTCCATTGTTCCCAGTCGCCAAGGGTGTCCTCTGAGAGGCAGGGTTAGGGCTGATTTCCATCAGAGGGTGGCCTGCAGAGTTGCCCGGGAGCCTAGCACGTGAGGTGGTGGTTTTGCTCATTCGGTCCTTTGGGGAATGATCAGGGTTGCCTGTCAGTTGGTGCAGGCCTGCTTCTAGAAAGGGCAGGTTCATTCCCCCCAGTTTGGCAGGGAAGTCACCGCTGCGGGCTCGGGGGACAGGTCTCGGAATGGCCATTTGGGCCGTGCGGTCTGTGCAGAGGAAGGCGGCGGGAGGCTCAGAAACTGCACCTGTTACCTCCCAGGCTGTGAGGGTGCCCGGCAGGGGCTTTCTGGCTGCCCAGCCCTGACCCCCCGGCCCCGGGGCCTTCGTTGGGGCACCTCATCTGAAGCAAGTGCTGTGTGTTTTGGAATTTGTTCTGAAAAAGGCAGGTTGGTGAATCAACAGGCACACTTGTTGAACACGCCTTCCTCTATCAGGAATGATACCAGCGGCTCAAAGGAAATGGGCAGAAATCAGTGGTAAGTCAAATATCTGAGGGAAGTGCGGTTGTGCTTGGAGGGCGTCAGGCCCTGGGTGGAGACCGAGCTCGGGGAGGGCGCGCGCGCGTGTGCGTGTGTGTGTGTGTGTGTGTGTGTGTGTGTGTGTGTGTCAGCGGTCAGGGCACACGCGGGGCCCGGTCCCCTGCCGCCGCATCATCAAGGGGAGTTTACTGGATCTCGGCTTTCGGTTGTTAAAAGAATCTGGCAGTTGGACACAAATGCATCAGTTTGGTAGGTTCACCAAGGGGCTGTGTCATGGAAATCTGACAGGCGAGGCTCAGGGGACACATCTTGCAACCACGTTAAATGTAAATGATGGGTAAGGGAGTAACGTACGATCACAACAGCTTCCAACTCTGGCCAAGCACCCTCTTGCTGGACTTGAACAAAACAATTCCATTCTTCTCGGGTCCAAGGGACTAGAAAGTTTGTGCTCTGCTCATGGGGGGGCGGGGGGGCGGTGCCCCTGCCCCCCACCTGCCCGCTGAGGCTAAGCCGTAGCGCCGAGAATGGCAGTGACTTCCGTGGGCTGACAGAGTTAAAAATACAAGTCGTCTTGGCAAGCGTTCTGCAAACACCTGCTTTGCAAGCTGTCCTCCCACACGGTGACCTTGGGAAGGCCTTGGAGAGGGGAGCCGGAGGAGCCAGGTACTTTTCTTTTTAAACTACAACTTCCTGGGGCATCAGCACTGCCTTTGTCCTGGGCTCTTCCGGAATCAGAATCGGGAGGCAAGTGCCAGCTAAAGTTCAGGGGCAGATGACCTTGACCCCGCGGTGGCTGTTCCTCCCTCTCATCCGACCAAGTCAGCACGGGACAGCCGCCACCTCCTTCAGCCCCAGAGCAGCCATCGGGGTGAAGGAGATGCTGAACCGCAGCTTCTGTGCCCTCTTAGCTGGGGGGACAGGGCAGCGTCCGTCCCGGCACTGGGCAGGGGAAAAAGAGATGCGTTGGGCTCAGCCCCGAGTCGGGAGGCGAGACACCACCTGCCGCAGCCCATGGACACGGACCTGCCCAAAGGCTGTGCCCACACGAGGGGAAGCCGTTGCTCCTTCAAGGTGGGCAGTCCATCTGCAGTAAGTTGGTGTTTGTCATGTAAATGCAGAGGGGAAGGCGCCATCTGAAGTGGGGTGCTGGGATCGAGGACCTCCTCTTGGGGCATCGTCAGCCAGGGACCGGTTCTTCCCTCCCGGGGAAGATGATGCCATCCCTGAGTGTCTTGTGAACACACATTATTGGCTGGACAATGGCTGCACCGAGGCAGCTTGTGACTTGGCTTAAAAGGCACAAGCTAGTGGCAGAGAAACAATTCTCTGGGGTAGGGTGGGGGGTCCGCAGTCCCCTTCGAGAATCAGGTGAGAGCCAACCTGACTTCTTCCCGGAAAATGTTCTTGTTAACAACCTCACATCTAATTTTGTGGATTTCTTGGATCCTGGGCTGGGAACCCCTGGAAGTGGTGGTTCTGGGTGTTTGGACTCCACTGTGGCTTGTGAAGCAAGGCTGCCTGGCTGGCTGAGCCCTCCAGGGGTGGGGGCAGAGCAGGTACCATGGTGGTGTGTGTGTGTGTGAGGACGCCTGGCCGGGGCGACCAGTAATTGAATAAGAAACAGATTTTAAAAATTTATTAGAATCCACAGACATACATTTTATAAAGTATAAGCAAAAGGCAGACGACGTTTTAAGACACACGAGCTCTGGTGCTGGGCCCTCTGGCTCCCCCAGTAACACAGGAGTTTCTTCTCTCTTTAGGGGAGGCGGAGGGGAGCGTGTCCGAGCGGCAGAAGAGCTCCAGAAGAAAAGGAAAGGATACATCTGCTCACTCCGAACTTGTGACTAAACCCTCAAGCGAGCCAGTGGGGATAAAGGTAAGGTGGGATGGGGGGAGGGGATTTAAGTCATCGGGGAAAGAGTGAGCTCTGGTCCTTTCCCCACCTTTCAGGGTGTAAGGTTTGTAGCAGAAAACCCTGCCTGAGATTGAGTCTAGATCTGATAAACCCTCCTTCCCAAAGCCAGACAATTTTCCTCAGGGAAGATATCTGTTGTTTTAATATTGGAGAGCAAGAGTGAGAGCACAGTGGGGCCAAGGGCAGGGGGAGAAGCAGGCTCCCCACTGAGCCACCAGGTGCCTTAGGGGGGAGCGGTTATAAACAGGTTGGGGATGAAAACCCCTATAAAGTGACATTTTACATTGGACTAGCTGTTGGCTGCGAATGACAATAGTTTAAAACTAGTTTCGGTAGAATTTTCTGGGTTTTCAGTGACCTCTCATGGCTGCAAAGCTGGGCCGGGCGAACGCGTCTGTACGTGCGTGGTGGAATCCAACGGGAAGGGCCCGCCTCTCGAAAACCGTGTCATACTTAGCGGTCCAGTCGCACAGGCTACGAGACATGAAAGCCTTACGGAGCGAGGTCATGAGGGGGTCAGAGCGCCACATGCCGACAGGGGTCAATAAAGCACTTCATCTGCCAACTGCGCATTAGCTTTGTGTAGGAGGTGATCTGACGGAAAGGAGGCAGAAGGCCGTCTGAAAGCAAGCGTTGCTCTGGGGACTCAGGGATGATTCCCAGGTGTGACTCGTTCTCTGGGTCCACTGTCCTGTCGCGTTGCATAGAGGTTTGTAATGATGGAATATCAATCTGAAAACTGGATTCCTGTGGGCAGCTCGTCCCCACCCTGAAAATGCTGTGTAAGTACCTCCATTTCTCACAGCTCCTTGGGCCTGTTGGTACCAAGAGTTGTATAGTTTAGGGGCGCCTGGGCGGCTCAGGCGTTTGAGTGTCCTGCTCTTGGGGTTGTGGGATTGAGCCCTGTGCTCAGCACATAGTCTGCTTAGGAATCTCCCCCTTGCCTCTCTGCTTCCTAAAAAAAAAAAATCCATTTTGGCTTTCCAAAAAAGCTGGTCCAGTGTAAAATGGGCAAGTGTAGGGTTTTAGTGTTATTAGCTTAGCGATTTGTTGGTTTCCTAGTCCATCAAGGGGTGTTTTCAACCCTTCTTTCCTTCCTTCCTTTGGGGTCACTGTTGGAGGCCACAGCTACTCGTCTATTCAAGCCCCGCTTCTCTCTGGCCTCACCCTCGGGGTTTTGATACTCAGAGGGTTCACATTTTCCATCTTTCTTTTACACTGTATCTAATTTTGTTGAATCAGGGGGTCACTGACTTGGATCTGGCTGTATCTTTATGCAATCTGAGACTGTTGTCTGTGCGTGGTCTGTGGATATTTTAAAGGCACAAAACTCTAGTGGATCATGCTTGGAAATTCTATTAAGTAAATCCTGTAAATCCTTCAATTTTTTTTAATTGATTCTATCAGTTTGTGCTTTAATATTTTGAAGGGGTATTAGTGGCCACTGCTCACAACAGTCTAAATCAAGAGTAATACAATGGTGTGCTCTCTTAATCCTGTGGAAATGGAAGCTATTTATCACATGCAGGAGCCCCAGGGGATGACTGTTTATGTAACCAATAGGTAGAAAATAATCTACTTTGTATCCCATATCACAGACACCACAATAAACAGTCCTTAATGCAGTAAGTGTATAAATATATAATTATGAATTGTAAAAACTATGAAAACAGTACTAGCCTAGGTTTACACAGGGTGGTAGGACGAAGGACCACCCAGACTGCATATGTGATCTCAGATCCAGGAGAGGTTGGGGCCTTTATAAGCTGGGGACCCTGAGAGGAAAGGGTCCTGCACAGTAGGGTACAGATGGCGGGGGAGACCCACACTGTAGCCAGGAGAGGGGGTTCCGGCTGGGAACAGGGTGACCAGAGTCGTGCGGCAGGCAGCAGATGCAGGAGGAAGGAGAAGTAGTGAGTGGCTCACAGCACAGGGTCCAGGGAGAGAAAGCAGTCAGTGCCACAGCCCCGACCCCCTCCAGCTTTCCACAGGCAGCTCAGGAACCTGTGGGGTCAGACAGGTGCACCCTGGTGCAGAGCTCCTCGGTAGTTTTAAAATTCCTCCACTTTGGTTCTTCCCATTTTCTCCCTGCTCCCCCCTAGGTGCCCCCCTAACCATGGTCCTAGGGAAAGGCGAGCGCAAGGTCGTAGTTATAGCCCGGCACAGTGGCCGCGGATGCTCGGCAGATGGGCAGCGTGCTCTGGAAGGCCAGCCGGTCCACGGCAAACTCGTAGGCGTGGATCAGCCCGCGGTGTCTAGAGGAAACACACGGACAGCGAGCGGGTCAGGACGGTGCTGCCGGCCCCCACCCAGGACTGTGCTTCTGGCCGGAACAGCACACTGGGAGGCCAGGCCCTGGGCGCCCCACTCCACACGCTCTCCGGGGGAGGATAGCGTGCAGCCAAACGGCTGTGCCTGAGAGAAGGCCCGGGCGGGACCTTCACAAAGCACCGCGTTCGGCCCTGAACCCCTGCAGCCCCAGCCCACTGACCTCCGGTGAGTGGTGAAGTTGTCCAGGTCTGTGTTACGCACCACCCTCTCGTAGGGCACATTGGCCGTGATGAGGCTGTGGCTGTTGAAGGACAGGTGCCGGACGGGGTGCCTGAAAGATGACAGGAGAGAGCCATGGGAAAGGGAAGCGCCCTGAAACTGGCCATATCTTACGTTTAGAAGTTGAGTAGGAGAGACTCTAGAAGCTTCTGCCAGAGGACAAACCTGGGCTTGCAGAGGGGCAAAGTCCTGCCCGGCCCCCACAGGCCCCTGGTTGACCACCTTTCAACATGGTGTTTCGGATGTCAAGGAGGTTAGCTGCATGTGGTGGAGAACAGCCCCATTTCTGGCCGGAGGCCTTGGGCAAGTTCTCCAAGGCAGGCTCCCCAGCTGCAGCGTGTGAGTCTGAGCCACAGCAGCCCCCTCTCCTCCTAAGCTTCAGCTGGCTGCCGGAGGTCCGGACCTTCTACAGGAGCTTTCATGCTGCAACGTCTTGCAACAAGGTAGCCGAGGTTTTTCTTCATTCTAAAAACTTTCATCCAGCGCCTCCTATGGTCAGAGCACCAAGCCAGGAGACACAGGATATAAAAGGTATCTAATGCAAGCAGGAGTCAGCTGGTGGAGGATTCCTCCCTAAGGACTGAACATTTGCATGAGAGACATGACAAGCCCCCAAGCTGGGACACAGGATTTGGCCCTGGGCAGAAAAGGCCCATCAGCCCGGCCTTTCAGGAAGGCAGAGCTGAGACTGAATCTGTGCAGGACGGGCAGGGGCTGCTCCTGGGATGGTTGGGGGTGGGGGTTACAGGCTTCTTGGATGGAACAGAACATTCTCTTGAGAGTATTGAAGGGTCAGGCCCTGTCACTCCAGTGTCCGGGGCACCGGCTAGAAGACTTCACTAGAGGCTGGGGGGTGGGTGGACAAGGGGAGCTGGCCGAAGATGGCAGGAGGAAAGGGGAACCCTGCCCGGGACAAGCGACTAACCGGGGCTGAAGATGGGTTGTGTATTTACAAGTGAGTTAGGAAAACGAATGCTGGGACAGGAAAATTCTGGGGAAGACTTCACCCGGGTGACGCACTGGAGGGAGCACAGCTTTTCAGGGAGAGAAAAAGATGTGGAAAGTGGGAGAAGGAATGGCTGCAGTCCGCTGGGCTGGAGCTGCAGGGGGAGGTGGCCCCGCTCCTTAAAGCGGCAGTTCCTGGGCTGGCCCCCGCGGAGGAATTTGAGTTGCCTTCTGGCACCACCTGGTGGCAAGTCCACAGAGCAGCACAGAGCCTGCTTGCCGAGTAAGACAGGGCTGGACAGAGACGGGCAGTGTGGACGTCACCCAGGGCTCGAGTCTGATGAAAGCTGCCGAAGGGAGTGAGCACTGCTCTCCAAGGGGCCGCCAGTTCCTTTTTTAACCTTGCCTGCTTTTGCACCTGACTGCACTGCCCTGCCTTCTCGTATCCTGACTTGCAAGGTGCACTTGCAGCTCCTGGCATCTGTGTATTTCTTCCTTTTATTCTCAGAGTCCACTTTCGAGGATCCCGCGAGTGCCTATTACCTGGAGTGCACTTCCCAGAGCTTCTGGCTCATCCGATAATCCCACACAGACACCAGGCCTTCCTCGCCTCCGCTGACGATTTTCCAGTCGTCCATCTGCACTGCAGAGACTCCCAGTTGGTGGGCAGAGAGCGACAGGGCGATTTTGTCACTGCGAAGGTCGTGGATCCTCACTCTGGAAGGCCCAGGAAGAGCACAGAGAAGAGAAAGGGGAGGTGAGTTCAAGCCCAAAAGAACACAACCATCCTCCGTGGTTCCGGTCTGGGGACAACAGTCTGGTGAAAACACAACATCCAAAAAAAAAAAAAAAAAAAAAAAAAAAAAAAACCCTTTGGTCCCAAACATCTAAATACTGGCAGAGAAGTTTTATCCCTTTATACACACATCACAGGAGGCTAAGATGCACAAGGAATGAGCTTGCTCACAGTGCCCGAAGCTCTCTAGACAGAATGACTTCAAAGCTCCTGGAACAAGATAGACAGGTGCTCTCTCTCTCTGCTCGACAGGAAAGATGTCTGTGCTGAGCACGAGTCTGCTCTAAGGGAAGGTGAGTGGGGCGCCCAGAGCGGTATCGCGGGCAGTCTAGGGTTCTGTTAGGGGCAGGAGGTAACACACTCATCTGCAACGCAGATCCTTACCTGGTTGGGAAATTAACACTTTTCTAGTATCTAGCTCAACTCCAAGTTCATCACCCTCTGGTTGAAAGCTGGAAAGGGATGTGTCTATGGTTAACTATGGGGACAGCTGGTTGCCACTTACCTGAAGGCTCAAAACAATTACTTCCTTTGTCATAATCCGAGTTGAAGAACCTCTTTAACAACTACTCTTCACCTAAGTATATGCTGAATTTCTACATCTGGACAAATTTCTCATCCTGTAGAAATACCACAACTCCGGAAATAAGGCACAAGAGCCAAAATTAAAGGTGGCAAAATTTCAGTACAGGTGAATTTAACAGCCTCTGCGCTATGAGTCAAAAAGAAAAAGACCCTACCATTGAGGAGGGGAACCGGACAGACCCAATGCCAGCAGGTTAAATGTGGTCCCGACAAGTGGTGAGAAGAGATGATCTAAAACACATTCTGTGTCCTAAACTCTCAGAACTCTCAGTTATGAGCATGCACACACAGATCTATTGTTTTTAGAGTTCTGAGGAGCATTATTTAAACTGAAAATTCTATACCCAGTGTAGCTGCCAAGTTTAAATGCATAATTAAGATTTTTGTCTTTTTTTTTTTTTTAAACAGGAAAAGACCCCAAATCAGCTACCTGTGGATATTTTTTAAAAGAAAGGGATGTAGCAAAATACTGGCAGAACATACAGGCCACGGAGAGGTGAATAAAACGTCTTCAAATGTAGCACCAGACTGCTGGCTGAGTCACAGGTGTGCGCAGGAAAAACCTACATATCAACCGGAAGCACTCTGAATGGATCACAAAGTGAAGCTCAACGTAGACAACACAGGAAGGACTTCAGGACCAAAAGCTTTATAATGACAAAGGGGAGAGTTTAGTAAATGTTTGGTAAAACTGCCTGGGAAAAAACAAACACCTTACATGGACCTGATTTTTATAGTGTTTTTTTTTTTTTTTTTTTTTTTAAGTAATTTCAGTTTCTTGAATCATAATCTACCCCAGTTTAACCTGATTAAGTCTCCAAATTTTAAAACCTAGATGAAATAACTTTCTAGAGAAGTAAGAATTATCCAAACTGACCCCCCAAGGATGGAAAAGGTAACACTGAGCAGGCCGAGAGAGAGGCCAAGGGAGCAACAGCCCCACACAGCCTAAATGGGCCTGTCCTGGAGGGAAGAGCCCAGGGGCTGTGTACACTGCTCCACAGCCCAGCAAGGAAGGACGGCTTCCCCGGTCTGTCGGTGAAGCCAGCATTCTGTCCTCCCCAAAACTGACAGTGAGAGCAGGGTATCAAAGACAACGCTAGATCAGTATCAGTGCTCAGACTGGAATAAAAATCAGCAGAATCCATCGAGGATGTCTATTAATATACTTCAAGTTACTACAACAAACCATGGATTACCGAAAAGAAATGAGATATAATTTACTAAGAAGGCTTTAAAAAATAGTGATCTGCTTTACTACTTCAGTGTTTTAAAAATTAGGTACAATTAGATACAAGAAAAAATGAGAAGTGGACGAGTTTATTAGAGATGACAGTTGATAATTCAGTAATAACTCAGAATCAGATGAAATTAATATGTCAAAATCAATAGCTGTCTTAGATACAAACAACCACAAGTTTTAAAAATTGTACTCAAAGATCCCACTTACAAAAGCAATTAAAGACAATACCCTATAATAACTCTAAACTTGGAGCTCTTAAATTTGGGAAGGCCCTTCTAAACAAAAATACCTCAGAAGTCAAAAGGGAAAATACTGAACTATAAAAGTGTTTTAAATTTTCCCACATGGGGAAAAAAATATCAAAGTCAAGGCAAATGATAAACTGGGGGAAATGTTTGCAACAGAGATAACTGGCTAATTTCTTGTTAAAAAAAATCCTTCAAATTTAAAGACTGCCAACCCAGTATTACAATGGGAGAAAAGCTAAGAAGAAAAAGTTTGCAGGAAAATACGAATGGCTTTTAAACGTGTGAGATGTTCACTGGTAATAAGAGAAATTATGAACTAAAATTACAGTTGGATACCACCCGTCACCTATCTACCTGACAAAGTCAGGTCTGGTAGTAAACTCTGTGAGACCTTCCACGCGGGGGCCTCTTGGGCAGAGAGGTACTCATGTACGCCTGGTGTGAGCTCGCCCCCTTGGGGGCACGATCTGGCAATAGCCAACAAACAATACACTTGACTTCTGACCTTGCAGCTTCACTTCTAGGAATTTATCTAGGCTGTATCTACACATGTCTACAAGTACACACATGGACATATAAGACCATTAGTTACAGCACTGTTTTTAGTAGCAAAAGATTGGGTTTCTGTTTCAGACAACTTACCCTCCCACTGAAAAAATCACTTAGTATTGCTGAATAAATAACACCCTTTAAAATACACTGCTGGGTTCACAAAGGAAGCGACTGCCCCGGGGCCCAAGCTGGAAAGCTGCCTGGATAACCCGGGGTGGGGCGAGGCTGCTGGCAGGTGCCAACCTCGGGAACCAGTGGCAAGATGGTAAGACTTAGGTCCACCCATAATGGGGTGTGAAGTGGGAGTCAAGACGCCTGCCTTAAAAAAAAAGGGGGGGGCACCCTCATAAAACTTCCAGAAATGAAAACACTACTCCTGAAATTAAATTCAGAAGAATTTGTGGATTAGACAATAAATCTGAAAAATGACCTAAAATGGAGCACCGGTAAACATTTAGATAAAAAATGTGACTGAGGGGTTAAGAGATGCAAATGATAGAAGAGGATGGCTCACCATGTATCCAAAAGAAGTCCCAGAAGGAGAGAACAGTATGTGGCAAGGAGGCAATATCCAAATAGTTAAGGGCTGGTATTTTTCCAGAATTCATGAAAGGCATGCATACTCACCCTCCATGAGCACTAATCAAAACAAGAGCTACATAGCTGAGAGTACCCTGCCACAGTGAGGAACACCGAAGCAACGTTCACGGCAGTTACCTGGCTCGGCCAGCTGCGTGCCGGTGAAGGCGGCCCCGGGCGCCATCTTTACAGGAGGCAGAGCGGGGCAGGCCGACAGTCACTGAGCCACCGCTACCGTGAGGAGCGCTGGCCTGGTGGTGTGACAGGGGCGGGGGTGGAGAATCAGTGTGTCTGGGCTGTGTGCGTACAGACAGCCCCTGGAGAATGCTGACAGGCACTCGCAGCAGAGGAGGACCAGGAAGAGAAGTGCCCAGAAGCCTGGCTTCTCCACGGGGCTTTTGAATTCAGTTCTGAATGTGTAGGTTGCCTGTTCAAGTAAATTTGAAAATTTTGGGGGGGGGGGTGCCTGGGTGGTTCAGTCAGTTAAGCATCCGACTTGGTTTCAGCTCAGGTTGTGAGATCAAGCCCTGCGTTGGGCTCCGAGGACTGGCTGTGGAGCCTGCTTAGGATTCTCTCTCTCCCGCCCCCTCTTTGAAAGGGAAAAAAGGAAAAGAAAACTCTTAATAAGATTCTGGGAGGACACACTCGAATTGGTAACAGCAGTTACCCTGGGGAAGAGTGGCAGGAGCAGAGTGAAGGGGATAAAGGCGTGCTTTCCTTTTAAGCGGAGACAATGCCATGTTGTTTCAGAAACAGGAACTCATTCATGATGGGGGAGGGGGGCACCCTGAGGTCCAGAGGTACCAGCCACGCTCTGTTTCTTAAGCTGGGGGATGGATGTGCAGGCCTTCCGTGACTAAACTGTACACGTAGCTTACATACACTCCTAGATGTATGTTTTGTTTCAAATAAAACTGGATTTGGGAAACACGTAGTCCTAGAACACAGATCCACTGGATCCAGAGTTCTTTGGGGCCAGCACACAGAACCATCTAGGCCACGCCCGTGCGCTGATGAGCTCTGTGACTATGGCCACACAATCCTCCCTCCCCAGTGAGGGGTCGGGGGCTACAGAGGCAGGGAGCGCAGGCAACAGGCTTGGAAAACAGGTCTCCCTCTCAGCATTTAGAGCCACTTGAGGCATTTGTGCGAAAGGGAAGTGAGAAAAGGTATAAATGCTGTGAAGGGAGCGCTGTCCTTCGGCTACAGCTGCACAGCTCACTCAGGGCAAGTTGTAAAGGGCCGGCGGGGGGGAGGAGGAAGATTCTAGCCCAAGTACTTTTCAGCACGTATTTGGTTAATAAGGGTCTATTTTGCTGTGGTGATTTTCATAAAGAGCTCCTCTGTTGAATATTTATACTCCATAATTTACAGTTTGGCTGTTAGGGAGACAAAGGCAAACACAAATTTGGTCCAGAAGTTCAAAGTTTGCCATCTGTTTTCCTATTGTATTTAGATACCAGCATGGATGGCTCCAAACAAAATAAACAAATACACCAAAAGATAGAGTGTTTGTGTATTTTACATCACTAAGGAAAACAAAAATGGGCCAAAAGAGACTTGAACTTCTCCCCCCAGGAAAAAAGGAAAAGCATTTATATGACATCTCCTTAGAGTGGCATCACTCTGCTTTCTCGTCAACAGACAGAAATAGCATACCCCACAGTGTGCGAAGTCCACACGAGCCATTCAAATCCACATTAAGAAACTGGTGTCTGCCTCGAGCATCTGACAGCGCGCCACCAACCTGAACCACATCCCTTGGCCAAGTGTGCAACCTCAGCACTCCACAGAAACAGGTAGCACGACAAATGGGCACAAAATCCTGCCAAGACAATGGATTCCAGGGGCAGAAAGAAGCCATTGGTAGATATTGTGAATTCCTATCTAGCGAGTATTTCATCAACTTTGCCCATTGAAGAGAAAAATAATTGGTTTGAGAGCTGTAATTGTATTATGTTTAATATTCATGGTTGGGTTTGGAGGGCTGTTCCAACACTCCCTCTCTCCAGCCCCTCTCTAATGAAAATCACACCATAGGAGTCAGCTCTAGCCCGCCAATTAAAATAAAAGACACCAGAACGTTCCAAAGACTCCAGCAGAGGAGCATCCATCTGATGGGCAGGAAAACGTGCTGGAACTGAGAGGGAGGCACGCTCTGGTTGGTCCTGTGCTAAGAGCTTTGAATAACTTATTACAACACTTGCAGATGGAGCAAACACAACATTTATGCCCCACTCACTCTCTGACGGCAGGCAGCAGCTCCCCAACTCCGTATTTGTTGGGGCCAGAAGTAAGCTCTGAGACTCTTTAACTGGGGGTCACCACTCAGGGCTCGCCTCCCATTGGTTTGGATTAAATAGTCCCAAATGATAATAAGGCGAACTGTATTTGTGGCAAAGATGAAGCCTATTTCAGGCTCTGGCTCAGCAGTTTCATTTAGAAGGACCTGACCTGACGCTGTATTTCTATCCAGAAAATAGAGGGAACAAATAAGAAAACATTAACATGGAGCCTTCTTTTTTTTAAACACCAAATTAATCAAGAAAGCTAGGTTTTGTTTTTTCTTTCAAGAAATCAATACATGGGGGCACCCGGGTGGCTCAGTGGGTTAAAAAGCCTCTGCCTTCAGCTCAGGTCATGATCTCAGGGTCCTGGGATCGAGTCCCGATTGGGCTCTCTGCTCGGCAGGGAGCCTGCTTCCTCCTCTCTCTCTGCCTGCCTCTCTGCCTACTTGTGATCTCTTGCTCTCTGTCAAATAAATAAATAAAAATCTTTAAAAAAAAAAATAATACATGATTCAGTTTTGTCCTGCTGAACCTGGACTATTAGAGAATCTTAAATATAACCTTATAAGCCAGAATCAATAGCGTGATCCGCAGCACTGACGATGGCCTCTCGTGAAGGGTTCACTGTAAACAACAACTAGAAGTACATACAGTTTTAAGTAGAATGACCCAGTTTAATTATCCAATTAAACTGCTCAGAGCTCTGCATTTTAAAGCTGTATCCCTGAGATTTGGAGTTCTCCCTATATTGCCGGTAATGAGCAGGAGGACTGATCACTCGACCTTTCTGGCCGTTTCTTCAGTGGGGCCAGCGCTGGATGGCCTCGAGCAGCTCTGTGAACATCTCGTGATCCCCAGCAGGACAGCCCATGAAGCCCTCTGTAGGCAATAACGGTGATGTATGTAAGCCTCGCCCCGCCCCCACAGTAAGGCACAGGATCCCAGATTGGAAACATGGAAATACTTAGCTTACTTTAATATCCTTGTAGACTTCCAATTTTAACCAGATGACTATACCTAGAATAACCGCTCTGTTTTTCGGTTAACTGATTTTCAACAATGGTGCTGAACAGTTCAACAGGGCAAAGGATACTTTTCAACAGATAGTGCTGGATATCCATGCAAAAGAATGACCTTGGGCTCCCACCTCACAACATATACAGAAATCAACTGTAATCGCACCGGGACCTCAATGGAACAGCCAAAACTAGAAAAATTCTTGGGAGAAAACCTAAGAGTAAATCTTCGTGAGCCTGGGCTAGGAAACGGCCTCTTCAGTGTGATACCAACCGCATTAGTAACAACAAAACAGATAAATCGAACTTCACTGAAATTAAGAACTTCTGTGCTTCAAAAGACACCACCAAGACAATGAAGGGCCAAACCACCGATTGGGAAAAAATGCTTACAAATCATCTCCAATAAAGGATTGGTATCTGGAATCTAGGAAAGACTCTTACAACTCAATAAATAAAAAGACAAATAGCCCAGCTAAAAAAAAACAGGCCAAGGATCTGAATGGACACTTCCCCAGCGAGGCCAAAAAGCACACGAAAGGAAGTTCAACATCACATTAGCCACCGGAGAATGAAAATCAAAACTACGATGAGCTGCCACTTCACACCCGTTACGCTCTGATCAGAGACAAGAGCGAGGACGGGTGAGGACGGGTGAGGACTGGCGAGGGCGTAGAGAAATGAGAACCGTCACCCACTGCCGGTGGGAATGTCACATGGAACGTCACTTTTGACAAGGCTCAACACTGAGTTCCACATAAGCCAGCCATTCCACTCCTTAGTGTATAGCCAAGAAAACTGAAAACCTACGTCTACACAGAAACTTGTACTTGAATGATACAGCAGTACTCCTAACAGTCAGAAGTGGAAACAACCCAAATGTTTGTTAGCCGACAAGTGAGTCAGTGTGGTGCTCTGGCCACAGAGGGAAAGAAGTAGTGATTCACGCTACGACGCAAGCTTACCTTGGAAACGTTGTGCTAAGGGGGAGAAGCCAGTCACGAAAGGTCATGTTTTATAGATTCCATTTATATGAAACGTCCAAAACAGATCCGTAGAGACAGGAAGTAGAAGAGTGGTTGCGTGGAGCTGGAGGGAGGTGGGCAGCGGCCACCATCGGGTGCAGGTTTCTCTCTGGGTGACGGTGCTGGCTGCATAGCCTTGTGAACGTTATACTACTCAACCCTGTGAATTGTACAGTTTTAAACTGGCAAACTGTAGGCATGTGAATTCATCTCAAAAAAGCTGCTAAAAATTTAAAAACTAATCTTGAGACTTCAGGGCAAGAAAGGCAGTGAGAATTGGTGGAGTGACAGTTGCCTGGGCAACCCTCTCCCATCCTGACATAGGCCCTTAGCGCCGAGTCCTATTTAGATCATCCCTGCAGAGCCCTGGTGGGCGGCCCTGTTCCAGATCCCCGACTTCCTGGTGGGGAATGAGCAGGTCACTGATGAGGAGACTGAGAACAGACAGGATGGAAAGGTGCCTCAACACAGCCCCCGATTGCCGACCAGTCATTTATTGAAATCACTGGGGAGAAGGTGGGAGCTTTGGTTCTGGCCAAGAGGAATGAAGCCCGTTGCTGCCTGTCTCCTGCTGACCACGACCAAATCCTCTGGGCGAAACACAAAGCAAACACCTGAGGACATTGAGGTCAACTCTGGATGGTGGGCTGTGGTGGAAGGGGCCACATGGGGAGAGGTTTCCATTTTCTCCCTCTTCTCTCTCAGCCTCGCCCCAAGTGTGAGCTCCAAGAGTCGTGTGATGGTGACGAGCTCAAGCTCCAAAAGAAAGGCTGCCTTTCTGCAGAACCAAGGCGAAGGGCCCTTGCAGTCCCAAGAATGTGTGTGTTGGGGAAGGGGTGTCTTTGTGGGGATTTCTCCCCTCTTTTCTCTGTTTCCTTGTTATCACAGAGCTGCATGGTGGTAGTGAAGCAGGCAGGGAAAACAGAGAAACCTTTCTTCTGGTCAGAGGCTGAAGGAGCCCCTGAAGGCTGGAAAGTACAGGGATGGAGAGAGGAAGACACTGAAGGAGAGCCCGTTATTGTTTGTACAAGACCCCACACAAATCTCGGGCTCATCTTTGAGCTGTGTGGGATAGCTCCAATGCAGTATGTAGCAAAGGCTCTGAGATTTCTTTTTTCTTTTTTTTTTTTTTGAAGATTTTATTTATTTATTAGAGAGAGAGAGAGAGAGATGGATATCACAAGTAGTCAGAGAGGCAGGCAGAGAGAAAGGAGGAAGCAGGCTCCCTGCTGAGCAGACAACCCGATTCGGGGCTCAATCCCAGGACCCTGAGATCATGACCTGAGCTAAACCCACTGAGGGTCTGAGATTTCTTTTTTTTTTAAAGATTTTATTTATTTGACAGAGAGAAACACAGTGAGAGAGGGAACACAAGGAGAGGGAATGGTAGTGGGAGAAGCAGGATCCCTGCTGAGCAGAGAGCCCGATGTGGGGCTTGATCCCAGGACCCTGGGATCTGACCTGAGCCGAAGGCAGACGCTTAACGACTGAGCCACCCAGGCGCCCCGAGGGTCTGAGATTTCATCTAAGATTTAAAACTGCCATCTCCAGAGGACCAGAATAGATATTTTTCTGAAGACACAGAGATGGCCAACAGACACATGAAAAGATGCTTAACACCACTTACCATCAGGGAAATGTAAATCAAAACCACAATGAGATATAACCTCATGCCAGTCAGAATGGCTAGTATCAAGAAGAAGTAAGTGCTGGAGAGAATGTGGAGAAAAGGGGACCCTGTGCACTGTTTGTGGGAATGGAAACTGGTACAGCCACTGTGGAAACCAGTATGGGGGTTCCTCAAAAAATTAAAAATCCCACCTCTGGGTATTTACCCAAAGAAAACAAAAACACTAATTTGAAAAGATACATGCACTCCTGTATTCACTGTGGCATTATTTATAGGAGTAAGATATGGAAGCAATTTAGGTGTCCATTGATGGATGGATGGATAAAGAAGATGTGGTATATATACACAATGGAGTATTCTGAGCCGTAGAAAGTGAAATCTTTCCACTTACAACATGGATGGACCTAGAAGGTATTATACTGAGATAAATAAGTCAAAGAGAAAAAGACAAATACCATATGATTTCACAGATGTGGAATCTAAAAAACGAGAGAAAAAACAAAAAACAGAAACAGTCTCATAAATACGGAGAACAAACTGGTGGTTGCCAGAAGAAGGGGGTTCGGTGGAAGGATGAACATAATTGTGAAGGAGATTAAGAGAGTACAAAATTCCAGGTATAAAATAAGTCCCAGAGATGAATAGTACAGCATAGGGAATACAGTCAAGGATGTTGCATGGTAATAGATGGTAACTATACTTCTCCTGGTGATAATGGATAGATGGCTAAAATTATTGGATCACTGTGTTGTATACCTGAACTAACACTGTATGCTGGCTATATTTTAGTTTAAAAAAAAATAAATATCATCTCAGACTGACCCCTGGGTAACCAATGTGTGGGACAGAGCTCGAAAAGCATTAACAAAACCTTTGAAAATTGAGCTGACACTGGAATCTCCATCCACAGAAGACAGAACTTGCAGTCTGAACCTAACCAGGGTTACTGCCTATTTATAACAAAAAAGTCTTTTTTTTTTTTTAAAGTAGGCTCCACACTTCGTGGAGCCCAAAATGGGGCTTGAACACACGATGCTGAGATCAAGAGTCAGACACTCAATCAACTGAGCCACCCAGGCGCCCCCTAAAACAAGAATCTTAACGTTCTCCAGAGGATTATACAACACAATGCAAAATGGACACAACCTAACATTTCAAATGTCCGGGATACAATCCAAGATTACTTGACATACACCCCCCACCGACAAACAAAAAACACCAAAAAAACCCCCAGAAAATGTGACCCACTCTCAAGGGAAAAAAACAAATAACCCAGATTTGGGGAATCACCAATGACTTTAAAAGCAGCTAGTGTAACTATATTCCAGGAGGTCAAGGTAAGAAAGAATGATGTTCTGAGCAGAGAAGCAAATCTACATGCATATTTTGAACCCAAAAAACCTGAAATAAAAATTCACTGGGTAAGCTCAGTAGGAGAACTGATATAACAGAGGAAAGAGTCGGTGGACCTGACGTTAAATTGAAGAGTTATTATACAATCCGAAGGACAGAAAGTTTAGGGAAGAAAATGAACAGAGAGCATCAGTGGCCTGTGGGATAATATCAGAAGGTCTGACATCGCTGAGTCGCAAAAGGAGAGGAGAAAGGGATTAGTGCAGAAAAAAAAAAGTCTGAAAAAATAATGGCCACAAACTTCTCAAATTTGGTAGAAGACATAAATGGATAGATTTCAATGCTTAGTGAACCCCAGACGACACAGGTTAAACTAAAACAACAACAAAGTGGCCTATTTCCTTCAGTCTTTGTCTTGGTGACCTGCTGAGGCTTCTCATAAATGTTACTATTCTTAAGCCATTAATTCATTTTGCCTTCATTGAGCAAATGTATCCTTTCATTTAACTGAAAACATCATTGATCATAAGAAGCACCGTTATTTTGTGTAACATCTAAAAATGCTGCCAATTAACTTAAGATATCCTTATGAAGGACATGTCCTGATTGCACAACTGTGAAAATGTAAAAAGGGCATCTAAGAATAAATACAACACTTCGTGTTGAGCCCTGAGCGCTGGACGCTGTGGTGAGAACAGACACGAGTGCACTCCTCACGTTACTCCTCGCTCTTCTTAGTTGAGCAGGAAAGGACAAAATATGCGTTCAGAAGAAGTCTGTAATCTATTCGTTAAAACTCCTGTGCGGAGCCACACCCCTCCCTCTTCCTGCTTTACGGCCCTTTTCTCCCAGTAAGGGAGAAGCACAATCCAACAATAACTATTTCCATCCTAATCGTTCTCTTTATCAGACTATTCTTTCTGGAAAGGGTGAGATGCTAGGTGAGCTATTCTCTTCCTTTAAATTTTAGCCTCTCTGTGCATCCCCCCCCAAAAAAAAACTCCTTAGAGAATTCTACCCATTATTTGCTAATTTCCTTACATTCATGAAAAATTATTTTTGTCTTAACCTGGGATAGTTTTATGTATCTTTAGAGTCCACTTCACTTTCAAGTTGTTGACAGAGTACTAAGAGAGCGCAGTAGAAATTAAGTTTAAATAAACATTTAACAAGGAGGTTCCAGGTTTTTAAAATTGTAGGGGTCATTAAGTGATAGCCAAGTACATAGTTCTTTTCCTAGAATTTGACCCCTTACTCCCACTTTCAAGATAAAACATAAGCTGTAAGAGCCTGTGTATACGTCTCTGATGAGACCCGACTCCTAGCTGGTAGGCCTTTGCTGAAAACACGCACACCCTTCCCACTAGTAGTCTGAAAGTGTAGATTCTTTATTCTTTCCTTTCTCCAGATGTAGAATTTTTTAACCCCTGTGTTTCAAGTTCATTTTGCTTATGCTACTATTCTGATTCACAAGGAACGACCTCTGGGACCCACATCCCGGCAGCGGTCAGACAGCTGGTCCGGATCTAGCACTGCCCTGATGAGACACCACTCCGAACACCCCCTTCTCAACTCCAAGCCACTAGTCTGTTCTTTACATCCACAGAGACAGATTTTTTTTTTTTTTTTTTTTTCACGAGAAAAGTGAGTGCTTTAATGATTAGGCAAAATTTTACATAGAATCTATGATCCATCCCTGCCCCAATTGGTAAAAAAAAAAGCAAAATTTATCACAAGGCATGTGCAATCGGCCCCAATCCGGGCGGCCCGATCTGAGGCCTGGCTCAGGCCAGGCGCTATTTTCCATTCTCTGTGCTAAACATGCGCTAAAAAACATGTGCTAAAAAACCAAACCAAACCAAACCAAAAACACACACGGTAACATTGGTTTCCTAATGAAATAGACCTCACGTGGTCAAATCTGTACTTGAACGTGACCAGAGAGCCGTGTTCCACAGGGCCTTTAGCTCCTCTTCTGGCAGCCCTGCTCCAGAGGACAAGGTCAGCTTTACGGAGTTTGTAGGTCTCCTGACAGAATGCCCTTCAGCTGACAAGGGTCGGGACAGGCTGGCTTTAACTGTCCCCCTACAGCCGACTGGCCTAAGTTATGCAGGCAGCAGAGGCCTCTTTTCTGGACACCATAGCGGCTTCCTGGGAGCCTAGCTGTAGCTGACCACCTAAATGCTTGTGCTGTAAACAAACTCTGAAGGATAACCTACAATCCTAAACCCTTCCATTTGGATGCCCCCAAGGGCCCTCTGCATTTGCTCTCCTGGAACAAGAGTAGTAGCAGCTTGATCCCTGGGGGAGATCCCATCAGATAAGCGTGGAGCCTTTGTATGGCTCAGTCTGCAAACCACAACCTGGGAGTAAACTGCAAACTGGTTTCATTTGCTATGCCGCATGTGGGGCCACTTATCAAGCCTAGTTTGTTTTTTGTTTTTAAGAGAAAAACTGGACATATAATGAGGAGTTTAATTCTTGAGCTCATAAATTATCAACCATTTTAGGAAACCTTGAGAAACAATTTTCTTTTCAATAGAGCATACTCACATCATCTTTCTGCTCTAGGGGAAGGGGGTAGCAGAGGGGTGAGCTGAGCAGAGGGGTCAGGAGTTGAAAATAATATTTGACACGATAATTATTTTCGCAAGCTGCTGCACTGGTGTGGCAGAGGTCTGAGACTTGGCACACAAGAGTGCCCGCCTCGCGATCTGATCCCCCCACCGAGCAGCCCACCACCTGCAGCCCGGGGCTGGGCCCGGGGGAGGGGGCGCCGGCAGACCCTGGCCTCCAGCCATGCTACCTCTCGTTGGGGCACTGGATCAGACATGGCAGATAACCAGCCAAAAAAAAAGACAAGGAAAAGAAAAGACAAGGGGGAGAAGGGACGGGGAGGGAAAAAGACCTAAAATTTGGACTCGGAGGGTCTTTTCAAACACTTTAATCCTTTCGTGCTGATGGTTCCTGGAGCGTCCGTTACTGGCACTGGACCCTGTAAGCAGGAAAATCCAACTCCCTAAGCCAAAGCGTTAAAGAGAAGACTGCTAATCAGCTAAATAGAAACTGGAATCTGTTCCCATCGAGTCCCTTTTCTCCCCCATCACCAGAGGGACACCATAGTGTTCTGAAATACACTCTTGACATCATTTGGCAGGCAACCCTATTCTGTTGAACATGATTCAGCCCTTAGGTTATTGTTTTTAATATTAGAAAGTGAGCTTTTAAATGCCAAGCAAATTTTGCAGCAGGGGGACAAAAGATATTCCAAGTGGTCTCACTGGACCTTCTACCAACTGTGTCCACCAAATGGCTTAAAAGACCACCTTCCCATGGCGTTTCAGAAATGAGGCAGAGACATAGCTCTGTCCAACTATTACCTAATGCAAGACTTTGTTCTCCAAGTTCACAGAGACAGTATTTAAAGATCAGGCTGTGGAGTGAGAACGCAGCCGCACAAGCAGCAGAGGAAACGAGTGAGCACCGAACACGGCCGAGGTGGGGGTGGGGGGGGGCAAAGCCCTGGCAGAAAGCGGCCGTGGCTGCAAAACGTGGCTCTTCACTCACACCTACCTCCTGTCCATGTTGCCGCTGACCATGAGGTTGGGAGGGCTGTCCCTGAGGTTGACGCAAGTGAAATCACCAAGCGCGTTGCCCAGCTTCGAGAGGCAGCGTTCTGCTTCCAGGCTGTACACCAGGATCTGGGAAGGAAGGGAGATCCATGGGTGTGCGGCTGCATACAGCAGGCCCCCATCCAACACTTCTTACCCCGCACCGTCACTCAGCTCCCCTTAACGGAGATGTTCTGCTGCATAATTTCCGGACCTTTTCCAGCATAGGGATATGGCTCTTAGAATGACAAAAGGAAATGCAAAAGAAAACAAAAGAACATCCAAGGAATTCCTCAGGCCCAGGTACAAAAATCATAGGACACAAAGGAAAATGCTAAATGGGGGTGTTAGGTATCCCAATTTCCTAACCCAGAAAAAGCAGCATGGAAACTAAGGGTCACTGACTGCGTCAGATTTGGAAGCTGCCTTCTGACTTTCTGATGTCCGCAGATGAGCCAGCCTGTGTTCTCTTATTTTTCCCATCGCTGTATTGCTATCCCAGAAGGTACAAGAAAGAATGGTAAATATTTCCAGGAGGATGGATCGTTAATCACTACATGATAAATGATTTCTTTAGACTAAACTACAAACCAAAACACAAAGTCTTATTCCGGAACTTTAAAAAAAGTTTAACCGAGGTATAACTGACATTCCCAAACATTTCTCTCTTCAGCCACTCTCTACTTGCTAATTTTAGGAGGTTCTGTTCTATAAGGTGTGGAAGCAAATAAAGTATCCTTTATCTCTAGACAATGTACTCATTGTGACTGAACATTTCTGTGCTTTCTCTCCAGCAAAAAAGAAAAGGATGATTCATAAGTAATCTTTCTAAAAAAGATTTTTTTACTTTACTAAAAAAAAAAAAATCTTAGTAATTCAATTAATTAACATTAAATGCTTGCTATAGGGGTGCATGGGTGGCTCCGTTGGTTGAGTGTCTGCTTTCAGCTCACGTCATGATCTCAGGGTTCAGTGATCAGCAGGGAGTCTGCTTCTCCCTCACCCTCTGTGATGGCTCTCACTTTCACTCTCTCTCAAATAAATGAATAAAATCTTACCAAAAAAAATAGATGCTTGTTATGGATTAGTCACTGTTGTAAATACTTAAGATACAGCCCTTGTGCCCCCAAATCCATAGTTCAAAAGCCTCCTCATTCTCTCTCTCTCTCTCTCTCAACTCACACACACACACACACACACACACACACGCACGCTTCTGGGCATGCATTCTATTCTGTTGATCATGTGGTTAAAATGACTGAACTCAAAAGTTTTAATGTTAATATTTTGTAGAGATTCTCCTCCCTTTGCACACACATGAAAATGATGTGCTTTCTTTTTCCCCTCAACCTTACATTTCTCATTTCATCAGGATATAGATTCTTCTTTCCGTATTGAGAGGTTGGTGGTCTCCACCTTGAAAACCATGATCTCCTTGTCAACACACATTTCTAACAAGTGAATCTTTGGAAATGCTTCACAGTTAAAACAAGACTATCAGGTTAATTAACTATTGCCAGCAGCTCCTGAAAGGAAAAGAGGCTATTTCAAATTCTAAAATGCCTTTCTAATCCATTAGGACTACAGAGAACAAACTAAATTTTATTTATTTTCATGCAGTGGAAAGTAAGTTTGAAAAAAACTCCAAGAATTCTAAATAGCTCTAGTAATTCTGAAAATAATTCAACAATTCTAAAATATCCCAAAAAGTTATTCTTCCAAGTGAGAACACAGAAATAACCAAATCTTCTATCGATAGTGAATAACCTAAAAGCTGCATAAAGTCAGCTCTAGGAGGGAGGGGAAAAAAACAAAACAAAACAGCAGCAACCTCATGGTCTCTCATATAAGGTTAATTTTTCTTGTAAATAGAGCTTTTGGTAGAGTTCTTGGACTCAATTTCTTTTTGTTTTCAACTTCCATAGTGGGAAGGTAGGCCTCTGATGTGCAAATGTCCGTAGTAAATGCAAGAATTAAAATCTGGTATTGAGTCCGTCTTTACTTTTTCTTTCTTTTTTGACAAGTGGAGGGGTCCTCTCTGAGTGACACAGGGAAATCTGATCCCTCTCAAGAAAGACTGCAAATTCATCATAAAGGCATCAAAGTTGGTAGTCAAGAGTCAAGTATTTTCTGAAATGTTTAATAATTCAATGAATCAGAACATCCAAAGAGTACCTTTACCATTAGGGTTAGTTAAAGACCACAGAGATTAGAAAACACATTACCCATCTCCGAGGCGGTTCTTTCCATGTTAAAAGTCCCTTAACGACCTTTACCATTTCTCCCTCCCTCCCTCCCGCACTCTCTCTCTTTTAATAAGGTTGAGCAAATGGGACTTCATTTTATCTGATTGCCACAGACGAGTGAGATTAATTATTCATGCTCCCACTCCCCCTCTTGTTAAGACCATGCATTAGACTAATTTTTCTCTTTATTGCCCTAGTTGGGTGAGTCTCAACCCAGGGCCACTTGACTCCCTCTCAGAGGTGTGTGGATATGCTGAAAAGAAGGAAAATACTACCCAGAGCTAAAATCTCAGAGAAAATGTTCTGCACTAATGTGACCGCCAAATCAATAGACGTTGCTGGGGATTTTTCCCTTTAAGTACCAAGTGTATGTTACAAAAGAGCCTACATAAGTGATTTCGGAGCAAAGTTTTATTTTAAGAATATCTCAAGTGACAAGGTGACTACAGGAGATGCGCGTGCAGTCAGAGGACACCGGCTGTGTGCCTTGCTCACTGGTGGCCAGGTAGACAGCCAGCTGGGGGAAACAAGCATTGTTTAAAGAGAACTTCAGCGGACAGTTCCTTCCTTTTTCTTTTTTTTTTTGTCTTCTTAACATATTTTCATAAATTCTAGTCTCAGAATCCAAACTTTCAATTTTGGCAGCCATTCAGATTTCTTTGAAATCTTTTTCTTAAACAATCTATTTTTTTCTGATTTCAAGTGTAATATAGCTTGTAACAAATTCTAACAGAATTACAAGAAGTTGATAACCTCCAGATGCATCTCAAAAATAACCACTTTAGCTGCTCGTGCTGGACTTTTTTCTGACATAGGTCTGCCTTGTCTGTTTCTGTGTGCATATAAAACTGTTTTCCTTTGAATTGAATTATACTGTTTTACAACTTTTTTTTCCTAAACAACATGAGAGTCCTTTCCTCATGAGTCTCTATAGATAAATCTTGTTCTTTTTAATGGCCACACAGAATTTCTCTATGGATATGTAATTTCATACTGATGGCTACTTGCGTTGTTTCTACTTTTTTTTAGAACAATAACGTAATTTGTTCAAAAGCTAAGTCAACAAATATTTATTAATCATCATCTTTGCAATAGGAACTGGGATGACCATCCTGGAACCGAGATGGTGGAGGACCTGCAGAAGCCTCAGCCTGCTGCCAGCGGAAAGGGTTGACCCCTTCACCAGCTGCTGCGCGGCCCCCAGCCATCCTGCTCCCCCATACCTGGGACTTGCCTCTCTGAGGAGACCCACCTTACAGCCAAGTCCTTGCATCCGGTGGTGTGACGGCAGGGGGAGGGGACAGGGTACAATCAGGACGGAGATGGCAGCCCCAGGGCCAATATCAGGGATGCCTGGTGCAGGTGGGCCCTGTACCTTCCAGGTGTGACCCAGAATATTTAGTGTCCCCAGGACTGGCTTTCCAAACAAAGCATGAAGGAAAGAGTTGAGAAACGGCTACTGTCCGTGCAGTGGGGTAAGGACCTTTGCCCACCCAGTGAGAACTGAATATCGCACTGCAAATGTTTCCTAAATCTGGGACTGCTATTACCTTCATTATGAAATGGGACCCAGCTGCACACAGAAATCACTACTAAGGGATTATAGAGTCTCGAAGTCCCAGACTTTTGGTTATGCACTGATGAATGAAGAAAGGAACTCCATTTCTGTTTTGATTTTAAACTTACCCAAATAGTAAATCCTCCTTACATTCCTCGATCTGTCAAAGGCATCATACTAACCACTTGATCAGCTGGCTCACCTCCTCAGGACCCCAGCACTGCCTTTCCAGAGGAGGAGTGGTCAGAAGGCTTCCTTCCAATATGGTGGCATTTAGGGGCACCTGGATGGCTCCGTGGTGGGTTAAAGCCTCTGCCTTCGGCTCAGGTCATGATCTTAGGGTCCTGGGATTGAGCTCCACATCAGGCTCTCTGCTCAGCAGGGAGCCTGCATCTCCCCCCTCTCTCTGCCTGCCTCTCTGCTTACTTGTGATCTCTCTCTCTGTCAAATAAATAAATAAAATCTTAAAAAAAAAAAAAAAAAAAAGACGGCATTTCAAAAAGCACAGTAGGGGACACCTGGGTGGCTAAGCTGGTTAAGCATCTGCCTTTAGCTCACGTCATGATCCTAGGGTCCTGGGATTGAGTCCTGTATCGGGCTCCTTGTCAACGGGGAGCCTGTTTCTCCTTCCTCTGCTTGTGCTCTGACAAATAAATAAAATCTTAAAAAAAAAATTAAAAAAAAATAAAGCATGGTGGTTTAAAAATCACTTGTCTGCTGCCATTTTAAAAAAGTGAAGTGACAAAAAAAGTAAAAAAAAAAATAAGTAAAGTGACAGAGAGCTAAAGTTTGGGAGATGTTGGGCTGAGGGTCAAAGATAAAAGGCATGGTGTGGGGGAGGATATCAGAAATCCCTGGAGATGACAAAATGTGCCTACTTTCTTTCTTGATTCCCTAAGAAGCCACTCCCATCACTATCACACATGCTTTGCTCTTCTAAAGGGGATAGTCATGGTAAGAAGCCAAATTCTAGAGAGTAAAGCAAATAATCCTCATGTTCTCTCCTCTTCCATCCCACTTATGCTTATTTTGTGCTC
This sequence comes from Procyon lotor, assembly GCA_028646535.1. Taxonomy (NCBI): domain Eukaryota; kingdom Metazoa; phylum Chordata; class Mammalia; order Carnivora; family Procyonidae; genus Procyon; species Procyon lotor. Next base: position 59,140,125 of record CM053616.1, on the reverse strand, counting down.
TCTCTGTGCCCTTGGCAGAGCTCAATTTTTCAAGTTCCCCTCTTGTCAGTACTGAAGGTATTTACTGTCTACACACTTCACTTGGTGTTCCCAAGGTGCCATCTTGAACTGCGCCTCGGCTTCTTTTTCCCAGACCTAAGTTCTCAAACTCCAGTTCTCAAACTGGAGACTGCTTTCCACCTGAGGCTGTTACCATGCACCACGCCACATGCTGTAAAACACTGCTCAGACTCAGGCTCAAAGTTCCTTGGGGCAGAAATCCTATTGTTCATTCCTGTGGCACTGATCAAGGACCGAGCACGTGCTTGGAGATTAACTGATTGGTACATGGTATCCAGCAAACCCAGAACCCACCACAGTCTGGTTCATTATAAATACCCAGAGACACCTTTTTTTGCTTGACACATTCTTCCATTTCTGGATGCCTAATTTTGATACTGGCCTATACAAAGAATCACTTCATCCTACTCAAAGTAGGAGGTTCCACAGATCTCTCTCCAGAAAATCCAGATTCTAGAACACCCTGACTCTATCCAGGCTAAGGTTTTACCCTGACAACACAGCAGACTAGAATATGTGGAAAACCCTCCTGTTTACAAACACTGAAAATGCTGGATAAGTTTCAGTCTATTAAATATTCTTCAGACATTCTGTTTAACTCCTGAGAAATCCGAGAAATTCTGAGAAGCCAAAAATGAAGAGGGCGTTAAGACCAGAAAAGGAAGTGGCACTCCCATCAGGGACTGCTCTGAGGACATCTGCCAACGTCAGGAGCCTAGAACTGGAGAAAGAGGAGGCAAAGTTTCCGGCCAGCACTAAAGAGAACACCAGAACTGAGATGTCTGCCTGCAACTGCGTTGTATGGATAGGTACACTCGGTAAAAAGCAAACTAGGGAAAAAGCCAATCCACTGGCAAAGAGAGCCTACCTAGAAACCTGTCTACCTCAGGGTCAGCTCAGGATGGAAGATGTGGGCTCTGGGTCTGTCCTCACACAGGGTCAGACTTTGAATTTATACTACCTGCAAGGCCCCAAATCCCCAGGCCTACTAATTAAAGTATTTTCAGGTCAGTAACCTGTCTCCTAGTACCTGGCAGAGTCTTCTCAGGAGGAAGACCCTCTCAACCCAGGCCTCTTAGGAAACCTACAAATCAAGATCAGCCAAATACGAGTTCATAATTTAAAAAAAAAAAAAATCCCAAATAAAGAAATCATAAATGAGAGGTAGGAAGCAAGGAGAATAATTAGACTTCCAAGGATAGCAAATATTTATTAGATAAAACAAAAAAATGTATGGCTGAAAATGTTTACGGAAATAAAAGAGGGTGAGGGATCAAAAGCAGCAAAGCCACCTCGGGAAGAAAAAAACAAATAGAATTTCTAGAAATTAAAAAGGCAATGGATGAGCTCAACAACTAATCAGAGTCCAAGAGACTTCTGTGAACCTAAGATAGATGTGAAGACATCACTCAGAGCACAACGCTGAGTGGCAGAGACGGAAAGTGTGAGTGAGCAGTGACCAACACAGACGACAAGCTGGTCCAACACACACCCACCCCGACTTCCAAACTGGAAGGACAGACCGGGTGAGGGAGACGAAAATTCCGACAATGGCTCAGAACGTTCTACAACTGGACGGGAAGAAGCACAAGAAATCCTAAGCAGGAAAAATAAAAGGACACGCACACCTGCAGATGTCAGAGAGAAACCAGAGAAAAGGAAGGAAAAGATCTTCAAAGCAAACAAAAGCAGAGGCCATTCGACTGACAGCCAAGCACTCAGTGGCCCCAATGGAGTAAAAACCAGTAATTCCTTCAAAGGTCTGAGAGAAAAGAACTGTCAGCCTACAATTAGAAAGGACCAGCAAAACTACCTTAGATTGAGGTGAAAGAGAGAGATTTTTGGGATAAAAACACAGAGAATTCCTGTGCCTAAAAGACCTTCACTAAAGGAACTTCTAAAGACTATACTTTTGGAAGATGGAAAATCGTTCCAGAAAAAAGGCCTGAGATGCCGGAAGGATTCAAGCAAATGTGCAGAAGTATATGAATGCTGACTACCCACAAGGCCGCCGCCGATCTGGGTCGCAGAAGTAGAACAGACTGCCTCCAGTTCTTCTTCCAAACAGACAAGTACCACGGATCAGGGCAATGCACCACGACCGCAAAGATGCCAGACGCCCAGGGGACCCTCCAGCACTTCGGTCTGGAGTGGACAGATATTTCCTGGAGACCTGTGCCATGTTTGCCACAAGGGAGGGACTCAATATGTATCTGATGAGAGAATGAGGAAGTGCTACACATCTCTGCCTGTATCTACTGATCACAGGCCCACGGCACACGGACCTACGGTAGAGATCTGCTCCGCACACACAAATGAACACATTAAGTCCATTTGCTTTTGCACTCAAGGCAACATATTTAGCTGTTTCAGAAGTGGGAGGTACAGTTTCATTCAGTACACATCTTGAAGTGCGAGCCTAGTAATGCCCATTTAAAAAAAAAAATTACACAAGGAAAAGACTTCGGTCTTTGGGGTTGAATCTACTCATGTAAATGACCCAAGTTGCTCTTCTGACCCAACATAAATATGACCCGCAATAATGTGGTAAACAATTTGCTACAAAAAAATGCAGGGTCTGCATATTCATGTTCACATACAAAGCTAAGTGAACAGCCTCTATAAATTCAGAGATGAGCTAAGATTTTTAAAAAAATGATGAGAAAGACAGACAATCGGGGAGGGAGGGGGGGACCTAGTGAGAAAAGAGTAAATCATACACAAAACAGCCAATAAAAAAAATAAAAAAGCAGTTAATATACATGAATAATGGATGTCTGATTTAAAAGCAGTTTACTCCGATATGATGTAATTTTTGACAATCAGCCAGAGAGACTATTTTGTAAGCCCTTGCCAGAGAGAAGTCAGTGCGGGAGGCTTGGTAACACAGAGTATCTGTGAACATGTGCACAGTGGCTCTCACCGCCATCCCAAAGGTGACTTTCTGTTGGCAAACAGAAACTTGCCTCCCAGGTGCACTTAGCAGCAGCAACCAGCAAGATGCGAGGCTTGAAGAAACGGACCCCGACGCGAGCGCAGATCCCTGAAGGGTAGCACCCCCTCCACAGTTTCCATGACATGCTGCTGGCACAGGCCACACTCAAATGCCACACAAAGGGAGCAGCAGCCTGGGCTGCTTTCATGTTTAAGTTTTAATTGGAGTGACAAGCCCACAAGGCCAAGATATTTCAGGGATGGGACGGTGTTGCCGAGTGTCGCCAGGCGCTGGGTCGGCAAGGCCCGTGTGCGCTCCCCACCACCACGAGCCAATGCACCTGCAACCCCCGCTGTTCCAGGACTGGACTCTGCCTGGGAAGGCACTGCCAATCACCGCGGCCCGTGCCAACCGTGGGGGCTTTGTGGTGCGGGCAGATGTCTACAAAGGACCAGAGCGAGGCCAAACCAACACCTATTGTGACCTAAACCTGAAAAGAACCCAGAGAGCAAGAGTACGCTCGGGTGAAAATGCAGGCAGCCATAATCCAAATCTCTCTCCCGCTCTCTCAGCCCGGCATCCGCAGATGCTGGAAATCATAAAGGCGGGTAGGGCCGCCCCGTGGAGCGAACAGACAGGGCTCTCTGCTTTGCTGCAGAGGGCTCTCTCTAGACAACCTCTATCCTAGCGCTAGAGTAAGGAACAGAGATGCGACCACAAAAAACTGGTGAAGGGGTACCAAAAACCAACAGGAAATGTTCCTCGTCAGAGTGTTCAGCCCAACGAAGAGCTTATACTTATTATGCAAATGTATCACCCAAAGCGGAAAATCCTCCCATCCTCCTGTTAGGCCCCCCACTCACCTCATGCTAACAAAGAGCACAGCCAGTTTCAAAGCGCTTCACAGATAGCAACCACAGGTATCAGTCCGTCGCTTTCATACAGGGAGGCAAATGGAGGCTGCAGGCTGCGTGAGGACGTCTGTGAACCTACAGACTCATCATCGGACCTAAAGTGCAGGCTGTCGCGCTGGCTCTCGGTTCCCATTTGACTAGGCTGGTGACTTTGAGCGTGGCCCCAGGTTAGACTGGACAAAGGCTTAGAAGAGGGCAGACAGGCAGAGTGCGGCTAAAATCAGACTGTGGACACACAGGACAGCTGATGGGGGAGCGTGAACAAATGCGCTGAACGGTCAGGGCCTTTGGTGTCGAGCGGACGGTCCGTGCTACAGCTGTGGTTCACAACCATACACACACACACACACACACACACAAGCTCAGAAGTGCTTTGCACATCAAGAATACTATCAATAGTAGCTGTTCATAATAATCCTGATATTCCTTCACATAAGTCCTTTCAGAATATTCCATGGACTCTCACAACCACCAAGTGGAAGACAAATACTACTGCCTGCATTTTATGCACAAAGAAGTGGAGGCCTAAGAGCTTGCCCCAATTACACAGGTGACAAGAGTAGCCGAGGACACAGCAGGCAGAGCCCAGCCAGTCCCCACCCCTACACCAGTGTCTGCCACCATATCACAATGCCTTTCTGGTTTCCCAGAAAAATGGTTCTTAATAGTGGGTAATATTTATAGTGCTCTCTTAGGTGCAAAGGACTACTACGATGCGGTCTCTCACCTGCCCCCCACAATCCCAGATGGTGGGGGTCACACGATTTTGCCCACTGTAACCATGAGGAAATAAGAGGTGTGGAGAGGTGGAAGCACTTATAGCAAGGAGGTTTTGGAACCAGGATTCAGACCTGGGTGGTGGGCCTCTGAGCCCATGCTCGCTCTTTACACCTGTAGCCCTGGGGTGCAGAGTGTGGCCCCAGGACGAGGAGCATCACAGCCCCTGCTAGACATGCAGATTCTCAGGCCCACTCCAGGGCCCCTGACTCAGAAGACTTGGGGCTAGCGTCCAGAAAGCCACATATTTCTACGCTTCCTGGCATTTGAGAACCACTCACTATACCTATACGGCCTCCCAAGCCAAAAATGAGTCTCGACCATGACAGGAGTATTACTCAGCTGTAAATGTGCACTTCCTGCCTCCCAGTTAATGCTAATCTAGTTAAGAAGAGTGCTGGGCAGTAACAGTATCAAAAGGTGAGATTTAGACCACGTACCACACAAGTCAGAGAAGAAGGGTATTCACTGCGAGCCACTAAGGCTCCTTCTGGTAAGTGGGACTCTGGACAGACCTTTCCTGAAGGGACATGGAGAGACCGGAGGGAAAGAGGGACTGCTTCCGGTAGTCAGTAACAGACGTGTCATGTTGTGGACTGACTCAGCCTGGCTGGAGCAAGGGACTCATTCTGGAGGTGTGGGATGGAGAGCAGGAATTCGACTCCCGCAGGTCTAGAGGGCCAGGCTAAAGGCCGGCACACCAGGGCCTCACCCGCAGTCCTCAGCACGGAGCCACTGCTCTGGTAAAGCCTGACGGACCATGAGGAGGTATGCCGACAGGTGGTGTAAGAGCACAGGGGTGGGGAGAACAGGGACCAGTGAGGGAGAGGGGGCGGGGGAGCAATTATTTTCATGTCATTTTTGTGAAAATGAGACAAGAGTTCACACCCCAAGGAAACCCTGCAGTGTAATGTGGCCACCCCGGGGAGTAGACGGAGCCTGAACCAGAGGTCCTAACCTAGAAAGATCCAAAGGATCTGGGTACTGAATCTGGTGGAGGTCCAGTCAGTCGGTCCGGGATCAACGGATCTTTCTGGAGCAGGCGAGGTGAGCAGAGGCTGGGGCCCAGGTCCCAGCAGAGCCGCTGTCTGCGTGCCCCACAGTTCAGTCCATTCCCTGGCCTCCTTTTCTCATTTATTTTGGGTTTGTTTTGAAACAGATCATTATCATCTTCCAATCCTATAGGTTGGAAACCTATTATGGGTCTCATTGGCTAACAGCCAGCACCCTAGTGAAGCCCAGGGAAAAATCCGTTTCCTTGCCTTTTCCAGCTCCTAGAAGCTGCCCACATTCCCTGGCTCTTAGAACCTTCCCTCCGTGTCCACGCCATCAACAGGGAGTCAGGACCACCTCCTCTCCCGCCTCCTTCTTCTACTTTTAAGGACCCTTACGATTTAAGGACCTTACGATTACACAGGGGCTCACCCAGATAATCCAGGACAATATTCCTATTTTAAGGTCAGAGGACTGGCAGCCTTACTTCCTTCTACAACCTTCACTCCCCTTTGTCATGTAACCTAAACTATTTGCAGGTTCTAGTGACTGTGGGCATTTGGTGAGGGCCACTCTACTGGATTCCTGGCCTCATTGTGACATACTGTAAACCTCGTTACTCATCTCAAATTCCTTAATTTGGAATATGATCGCTCAAACTTGGACTGAGCTGGAGTTTTCCTTTACCCTGCAAATTAATAACATACGGGGAGAATGCCTGAAAGAGTAACTTGGCGTCCATTAGGACTCATCTGCAGCTCAATAATTTATAATTATTAACCCACTCTAACGTGATGCCTCATTGAAACTGGAGTGCTGAGTAAATGAATAAATCATATTTCATCTATGTATTGAATGAAAAGCAAAGTTCTCTAACTTTTAATATTTTGCTAGTCTAAGCTGCTATGTGTATTTGAAAACAATAAAATGTCTTAAATATCCTGAAATTCCACTCACACGGGTCATTTTCTGTGGCTTTCTTTCTCGTGCTCTCCACCAAACTACCCCTGGGTTTCAACGGCCTGGACACCTACATACCAGAGCATGCAGCCGGTTCTATAGTATTACTGTTTTTAGTTCTAGAGTAAAGACAAACATTTCCCATAGCCTCCCCCCACCGCCCCTTGATCTTTATCAACTGAAAAACAAGCTAATTTTTAACTTTAACAAAACCTAGTTGCTGCCTGGACCATATTGACTCCAAGACTCATCAGTCACAAAGAAACCAAAGCCGTACCTATTTGTGAGGTGAAACAAACATAAAGGTCAACTCCAAGTTCACACTCTTCCATGAGTGTGGAATGGTAAACCAGGATGGGAATTCCACATAAATTATCAAGAAAGCCATTAGAAAAATTAGGCCCTATTAACCGGCCATCTGTAGATCCTCTTTGGATAGGTGAAGGGGATTAAGAGATACAAACTTCCAGTGATAAATAAGTCATGGGAATGAAAAGCACAGCACAGGGAATAGTCAGTAACATTGTAAGAACACTGTATGGTGACAGATGGTGACGACACTTACTGTGGTGAGCACAGCACCATGGACAGAATGGTCGAATCACTAGGTTATACACCTGAAACTGATACAACATTATATGTCAGCTATACTTCGATTAAAAAAGAGAAAAAAAAAAGACCCTAAATAAAATTCTAAGCTAATTCAAGAGGCAAAAGAGAAGAAAGGCAATAAACATCATATACTTCAGTGTAATCATCTTGTAACCTTGCTCAGAGCTTCAAGGATACTGGTTCAGGTTTTTAAAAATTAGAATATGTGATGATTCACAGACATGTACCCCGGGGCAAATAATACATTATATGTTAATAAAAATTAATTAAAAAAATTAGAAAATGACACAAATGTCATTGGTATACAAAAATCATGCAAATGTAAGTGAAAACAAAAGATGTTTAAGACACAGTGCCAGCCCTCTCCAATAAGGCTTCATGTGTCAGACAGAGGCTTTGACACAAAGTGACTCAGCATTCACATTAACTTACTCCATAAATTGATCCATCCCTTACCTATTCTAAATGTATTCTTTCAAAGCAGTTCTTGGGGAAATGAATGTCATGAAGCACCACAGGCCACTATCACTACAGGCACGGCCTTAGCCCTGCCCCCCACTAGTCCCCGTGTTCCCGCCGGCCTACATCACCCCAGTGCTGCTCCCCCACATACTTCCTCCCCTCTAGGCCTGCTGCCTCTGCCTGGCTGGCCCCCTGCCCAGGCTTTCCTGATGAACTCCAACCAGACCTAGAGCTGGTGGCTGGGGAGGTGAAAGAGGAGCCTGACAAGTGCTGAGCACCAGGCCGTGCAAAGCACGTTATCTGCCTTTCCCAGGTCTTGTCCCTTTCCAAATGGGCAGTCTGAGGCACGCAAGTAACCCAGCTAGCGTTCATCGGACTCCAAAACCTTGCTGAGTCACCAGCGGTTACCCCACTACTTGACTGGAGCTGAAAACACTTTCCTCTATTTCCTTCCTCTGACTTCGTCACCCCCTCTCAAGAGTGGTCCCGGACGGCTAGAGACCCTAAGGCCCTCTTAGCTTCCACAAGCAGCAGCAGTGTCCTAAGAAATGCTTTTTGCAGAGTCACCCACTGTGACCACAGGGCATATCAGGGGTGGTGGCGAAAGAACTCCAAAGTTAGAGGTTCCAAGTTCTGCCCTGAGAAACCCTAGAGCCATGGAGGTGCTTCAGGGTTTTCCACAGCACGTGAGAATTTATCATTCATTAACAGTACAGAATGGTTTTCTTGCCTCCTGATACATTTCGGTGCCAAAATGTGTATTAAATGCATGTGAATGTTCCATCATCATCTATTTATCTGTATAATTTTTCATTGCTCTGAAATTCAGCAACTTCAGTAAGATGGCTTCAGGTTCATCTTGATGGGGAGAAAACCACTTCTGTGTTGCTAAGTTGCTGGTAAGGCCCATAAGATGGTAAGCCCTACGCAGAGGTCATATTTGATTCACCTTGGTTTTCAGTTCTAATCAGAAATCTAGCACGCAGGGGTGTCTGGGGGGGGGCTCAGTCAGTTATGTGTCCAACTCTTGGTTTTGGCTCAGGTCATGATCTCAGGGTCATGAGATCAAGCCCTGCACCGGGGTTCGTGCTCAGCTGGGAGTCTGCTTGAGATTCTCTCCCTCTCCTTCTGCTCCTCTCCCCAACGTCCAAGTGTGCCTGCACATGCGTGTGCTCTCTCTCAAATAAATCTTAAAAAAAGAAACCTAGCACACAGCATGTGTTCAATAAGGAGTCACTAACAACGGCAGGAACCTCGATAGCAAAAGTGGATCTTTTTGGTGGTCCACATCACTCAGTAACCCAAGAAAACTGGTCTCCAAGAGCTACTCTCCTAAATTTCTCCAAGAACAAAGTATATGTATAAAAAATTTAAAGGTTTTAAGATGAGAGTGAAAAGGAAATTAGCCATTTACTTCGTGAACTTTCAATTTTGAATTAGTCATCCTTTTTGTAAAATACCAAGTTCTGTTCTGTGGAATAGAACCTTGAGCAAAAAGATGGGTTTCATGTTCTAGTGTGGGTATGGGAGGGGGCGCCCAGATGCACAGGTGCTGAGTTTCGGATTCCAAAGGCTCTGATATTTCAACTCGTGACGAGTGCAAGCCACCAACCCAGAGTCCTTTCACGTTCATGTAAAGGGAATGATTACCACAGGAGACCGTAGCAATTCCTCTCCAGCGTGACGTAAGCTGAGGCAGCAGCGCCAAGCAAGCGTCCTTGTCAAACACGTTCCAGCCTTCTGGATTACTTCACTCACATCTCCCTGATTAGGATGCACGCCGCGTGCTGCTTAATACAATCTGCCGTCGAATGCCAAGTACTTCAGAACTAAATTAGGAAATATGTCCAAATACATAGAATGATGCTAAGAGCCCTAAGTGGGTCTCTCTCTTTCCTTGATGAGGCCTGAGACTCATCGTCAACATAATGCTCTTAAATGAGGCAATTCTATCTTCTAACCCTCTACCTCAGAGAGCAGAAATTTAATTCAAGCAGCAAAAGAATTAATAAAGATAATATGGTATCATAAATACCGTTTTCGTGGATGAAGTGTTTCTGACAGATTCAGGAAATGTGAGACATAAAGACACATTCTGGAGGGCTGGTGACAGAGATGACACCGATTCCACACTGCAGCACACCGGGGGCCAGAGTAACCGCAGTCACACTTGCTCTCCCTCACCGTCACAGGCCACTTAGCAACAGCCGCCTTTCAGGTCATTTATGCCATGGAAGTAAAGAGACCAAGAAAACAATATCGAAACTCTGGAACCTGTAAGCCTGGGGACCCCTGCACACAGGCAAACCAAGAGGTACCAGAGCTTTCTCTCCGATCCTTCCTACCTGAGCTGGAAATAGCTGAACCACCTGCTGTATTTACAAGCCTTTTCTTAAGACTGAATACCTTTCTTTTTTGAGAGAGAGACACAGAGACACAGAGAGAGAGAGAGAGAGATTGAGAGGGAGAGAGAAAGCATGCGTCCACACATGAGGCAGGGGAGAGGCAGAGGAGCAGGGAGAGAGAGAATCATAAGCAGGCTTCATGCCCAGCACGGAGCCTGTCGTGAGGCTTGATCTCAGGACCCTGAGTTCATGACCTGAGTGGAAAACAAGAGTTGGACACTTAACCAACTGGGCCACCCAAGTACCCCAAGATTAAATACATTTGTGCGATATTCCTTGGTTTCATTTCCTTAGGAGACTATGTGTATTAACAGGGCTAGCTTCTAAAAGTGCCAATTCGCTGAAGCCCGTGCGGAATGCCTTTGTAACACACCAACGCCAGGAACCCAACTGGTGTTCTGTAACTCTTTGCACCCAGCACAATCCGGCGGGCTAGCTAGATGTACGGATGGATTCGAAACCATTATTACTTGATGCTCAGAGAGCTGTGGTGCCTATAAAATGCTAATGTGATCATCACATGGTCCAAGGATATTCTCCAACTAAACACAAACAACACCGCTGGGATACTTCTACAGGCTAGGGAAATTCTGGTCACTGACTCAAATTCTGTATCAACATTTGGACTTCACTATCTGCTTTGATCACAGTTAATCAATAACAGATTATAGCTAAACCCCAGTTCTGTATCAATACAAAGGAAGATAAACCAAACTCTGTTTTCTCATAAAGCCTTCATCTGAATCCTATCTATATAAATGGGCCAGAGGCACAGACACAAACCCCCACGGGCATATAGCTGCAGGCAAACTCTCCTGCTAATAGACTCACATCATCCTAATAAAATGTGCTGGGCTACATGCTGACGGGCCAACTCGGACAGAGCCCAAACATGGTATTCACAAGCACAGTGACGCTGAGCACCGCACCTGAGACTGTTTGGGATTATGGTATTATGTTACAGGATAGCAGGAGGATACTAAAATCTTATAGAGGCACCCATGACATGGCTTAATTCACCCAGAAATGTTACAGGACAATGATGTTTCCTAAAAAGGCAGGTTTTTCTCAAACAAGCAGAGAATCCATTGAACACAATCAGATGGAAAGTGCTGCCTCCTCAAAACTGAGGAAAATTTCATAGATATAGCTTGGCCTCCCTCATGTTTGAGTGGGTGGCATTCATGCTGGAAAAACATCTCAATGCAAAGTTACTACCGCACTACTAACAACAACAAGCCATCCACCCACAGAAGTGTTGGAGGGTTTGGAGCTGCACTCACATAATATTTGGATGACTAATAATGGTACCATCAGATTCAAAGAGATGGTGACACATTCTTGTAGCAAATTAACCTCCACTCTTCATTTTAAAACACCAATGAAAAATACCAGGTAACGACTTGAGGGACTATAAACTTTTAAAAGTGAATTTTCATAAAATTAGTGGACTAATCAGCTGATTCTAATAATTAGTGCTTTTATTTTTTTAGATTTTTTTTTTTATTTGAGAGAGAGAGAGAGACAGAACTAGTGACAGAGATAGAGAAAGAGTGACAGCATGCGCAGGGAGGAGAGGGAGAAGCAGGCTTTTCGATGAGCAGGAAGCCTGATGTGGGGCTCGATCTCAGGACCCTGGGATTATGACCCGAGCTGAAGGCAGATTTTCAACCAACTGAGCCATGCAGGTTCCCCTGATTAGTGCTTTTAATTGGTTTGGAAAACTTGAGATATCCAAAACAGCACTTTTTTGCATCCATATCCAAAGGATGCACCCAGTCTAATTCTGTGCTGAAATATCCCTTTACTGGTTTCTGAAATACATCCACACAGGTAAGTCAAAGAGAAAGAGGACCTGCCTATGAAAAATTTATTGAAATAGGACAAATTTAAGCCAGGCTAGCACTAAATGTAACTATCACCTCACTACACTGAGAACTTGAAAGTACAACGGATGAAAACTTAGAAAGCAAATAGTCTCTCTTCTCTCAACAAATGAGCTCACCAGGGACCAGAAAAGAAGGCTTTCTCAAAGCAAGAAAGGAAACTGCCTTAGGAAATCAACTGCTCTCCCCTCCCCCACCTCCCAGAATGGCACAACACAGGAGTTAAATCATCTTCCATCTATCTTTCCAGCTAAGCTGTGCTGAATGTGCTCCCACAAAACAGGCCAACTAGAGCACAAAGGGAGTCCGTTTGTCACAGGGGGGTTGCAAAAGCCACGTGTATCTTTGACAGCTTTATGCATCTTCCTGAACGAAGAATAGCTCACTGCAATCCAGCATGCTTCAATTCTTTGCACATTTACTAAGTCGCAAAACCAGTGAACACCTTGATGAATGAGTTCTGATCTTAGAGAGAACTATACACAGGGGAAACAAGATATAAAAATCACAAGCAGGGACGCCTGGGTGGCTCAGTTGGTTAAGCAGCTGCCTTCGGCTCAGGTCATGACCCCAGGGTCCTGGGATCGAGTCCCACATCGGGCTCCTTGCTCAGCGGGGAGCCTGCTTCACCCTCTGCCTCAGCCTGCCTCTCTGCCTGCTTGTGTTCTCTCTCTCTGACAAATAAATAAAATAAAATCTTTAAAACAAAAAATCACAAGCAAAGGCCAGACTTAAACTATGAGTACAGGAAAGAAACAGGAAGCCCATGATGGTAATGCTCACGTGCCAGGCACTATGCTTAAAGTTTTACAGATGTTCATGGAACCCTACAATTTTATGAAGTAGGTACTATTCGGAGCTCCCTTTCCCCAATGAGAAAACTGAGGCCTAAAGGGTTAAGCAACCTGCTTAAGGTCCCAGAAGGCAGTAGGTTACTACTGGATTGGAACTGAAACCTGGCTGTGTGCATCCGGAGCCTGGCTTTGCTCTGAGTCGTAAGGCTGCTCTGAGGAAGAGGGCCTCCTCCCTGAAGGACAAGCATGTTGTCAGAGTCGCCGCGGGCTCAGGGAAGTTCCTTCCCAAGGACTGCACCCACTGCCAGTAGGGCCAAGAGCAGGCAAACGGGAGAAAAACAAAACAAAACAAAACCTGATCCCTTTTGCCCCTGAGTCTACTGGAAGAGAAAGAGATAAATCAGCTTTAAGACTAAGTACTTGGCCTGTAGTCAGGATAGTAAAATGCTAGGTAGTGGTAAAAACAAAATTTTATCATCATGGAAAGAATTTCAATTAAAACTTGTCTCCTTAATTCTGACTCAAAGATTATCAGAAGGCACTTTTATGCACTACTGGTGAGAAATTTTGCTGCAACCCTTTTAGAAGGCAATTTGACAATGTCCATCATCATTCTAAGTGCACATACCCTCTGACCAAGCAGCATAACTGCTAGGAATTTATGCTACAGATCTACTACACAAGGACTTTTAGAAGCTGCAATACACATTGTAGTGTGGTCTGTAATAGCCCAACAGTGAAAACAACCTAACTCTGCACCAGTGAGGGGGGCTGGATAAAAAGACTATGGGTCGTAGGCATATGCTGGAATCCTAGCGAGGACTGGGTATGTGCTGACAGGGAACGCTCTCCAAGGTATATTACTGAAAGCAAATGTTGAGTACAGAACAGTATGTATACTATGATCTAATTTTTTAGTGTATAAATGTACCTATAAATGCATGAAATTTTTCTAGATGGATACCTGAAAACTGTTTAATAGTTTCTCCTGTGGAGTGGGGCTGGGGGAAGGGATGAGAAAGGAAACAATTACTTTTCATTTTATATCCTTCAGAAGTGCTCGAGGTTACTTTTTTTACCACGCTGAACATATATTGCCTAAATATACCTTAAAAATTTATCAGAGAGCTTTAATTTTTTAATTGCCTTCTAAAAAATAAATATCAATGTTCTTTTTTGTTCCTTATACATCTTATTATTTTTTGTACCTTGTTTCCTTCGTATACCCATCCTAGACTCTTCACACCGAAAGCAGCCTGGCTGGCTGAGACATCCAGACACGTGACCGGCTGGCCGTAGACATAATGGAGGGTTCTGGCAGAGTCCTCAGCTTTTAGCAGGTATACCAGATCTCCAGCCGTGGCCACTGCCACAGGGTACCTTTCAGTATCTGGAACTATTTCAAGGTAGTCAACCTGTGAAAGGATAAGAGTGAGGTAGTCCATCAGGTCTCACCTACGGCTCATCCTGACTTGGTCAAAAATATACAATCCCTCCTATATGTCAATAAGACCAGCAACCTAACAGAAAAATATGGGCAAAGGGTCACAAATTCACAGGAAATGAGAACATAGTTCTTACACTAATAAAAAGTTGCTCTTTGTAAAAGAAACATGATACATTTCTGATAAGAGAAATATAAAGTAATTCACCAAGATACTATTTTCACCAGTCATATCAGCAAAGATCAATTAGCCTGATAGGACATTGGTCTGGAAATGGAGGGGGGGACAACCATATTTGCAGATCCCACTTATGGTTGGTGGAATGTCATCTGGTCCAACATCTCTAGAGGGACATCTGGCAATACTTATCACAATGTCAAATGCACATTCACTCTGAACCAGCAAGTCAGCCCTAGGAATTTACTTACAAGTAAATTCACACACAGGCAGAACAATTGTGTACAAGGTTATTTACTGCAGCACTATGTTGTCTTAGCTAAAAACTGGACAAACCTAAACATGCCTTACCAAGGGACTAATTAACAGTACATCTATGCATTGGAATACTAGGTAACCATAGAAAAAAAGCATGAAATGTTCTTTATAAACTGGTATAAATGGAATCATCTCCCAGATACATTTGGGGGGAAGAAAGCAAGGAAGCAAGGTAACAGGATTCACAGTGTGCTACTGTGTGTGAAGGAGGGTCAGAGGGACCACAGGACATACGTAACTTATACAAGTATAAATCTGCTAATGATGGCTGCCTTCAAAAAGGGAACAGAGTTCTTTGATGGGGTGGAAGAGAAGTTTCTCCCTGTAAACCCTACTGTATCTTTTAAATTCTGAACCATGAAGGTATAATAACTGTTCAAAAAAAAAAAAATTTTTTTTCCCCCCAAGAAACTGAAAAAAATCCACTCGGTTCCATATTAGCACCATTCACATTTTAACATTTGTGCAAATACCAAAAATGTGTTGCCAAAAGGCTAAAAGTACATGAGGTATCTGTCCTCTGCTGGCTTCAAGGTCAAGGGTAGAAAGGCCCCCACGGTACTCCTGACTGCGTTATCGCAACCACTTTCTCTAATCTCCACGGGCGTGAGGTGCTCCCTTCAGAAATAATTTGCTTTTCTATGTCCCTGAATGGCATTTGTCTCCCGAGCACAGTTTACACCAGGTTTTCACCTCAAGTAAAATGGGAGGGTATAAAAGCAGAAGGTGTGCCATGCTGTGTAATCCAAAAACCACAGTGGAAAGGGACAGCACTGCCCTGACGATAAGCCAAAGGAGTTCCAAAGCCTGCATCCCGAGGACTGTCCAGAGGAGCTTGAGAGAGTAAACATCCGGGTGATTCTGCTAATCCTCCGGTCCAAGAGTGTGAGTGGTGGCTCCACGTCCCCAGCCAAGAACTCATCACAAAGGACAGACATTCTAGGCCAGTAGTACCAACCGGGGAACACCGCCACTGTGATTCAGGGAGCCTATCTGGGGAAGACAAAAATGGCCCAGCTCGCACAGGCCAGGAGGGGCCTTTTTCAGTGACAGCATCTTCTGTGGCAACCTCTCACCCAGGACGAGAAATAACACATGAAAAGCATAACAGCACATGCCTCCAGCAGTGGTTGCTCCTTCCTCTCTCCCCTGTTCTAAAACTCATTTCTTATTTTCCTAAAATCAACATCCTCAGTCTAGCCATTTAATTTCACTTTCCTGTTGGATTTTTGACAGACCAAGAGGCTCAGATCGACTGTGGCTGTGCCATTTGCCAGGAGCTGTAAACTACTTCAGAAAGCTTCCAGCCTGTCCCAGGATGCCACCTTATTGCCAAGGCAGGACTTACACTTCACAGAGGAACTCACATCTTAAGTAATTGTCTGAATTCATATAACTGTTGCTCATCTAGAGTGTTCTTTAGGCAGAGACCAAATAATAAGCACTATGGTAGTTTTGAGAACAAACAAAGACGACACTTCTACATTTTTCTAATAAAACTCCAAGAGGAGCAGCAGGCAGTTTGGGGGAACCACCACTGAAACTGCGGAAACTGCTCACTAGAGGGACAAGAAGCTTATGGAGGGGAAGTGGGGACGCCATGGCTTTTTAGTTACTCAAGCCTAACAAGAGCTCCACCAGAGGGGGAAAGGGAGAAGAACAGGATCTGTTCCAGGTCAGACCACCAACTTATTATTCAAAATTGGCTTTTCTGCTCGCTCTCCCACTAGTGCTAGAATCAAGTTTAAATTAAACCAAATTCAGTGCAGATGTAAGCTCTTCCTTCTCACCACAGACTCATGTCCTACTATATAAGCATGGAGGCTCACACACAAATGGACTCGGAAACAGGCCCTCCGTGACAGAACTCTTACGGCCGGCCGGGCTTCGCGCATGACAGTCTGGAACACGGCTACCAAATTAACATGGACTTAAATTTATTTTCGCTCAGAAGTTACTCTTAATTCCAGGTGAGAAAATCTTAGGTGGAAGAAAGTGCAGGGTGGACATCTTCCCTCCCACATGGACTGGCACGATATGACTGAATTCATTTTCACTCATATAATACAGGCCAGAAACCGAGCTCAGATTTTCAGGGGTGAATGTCCTATGAATGTGAAGGAAGCCAAGGACCCCAATAAGGAGAAAAGCTAGCCTTGAAGTCAACCCTGAGGTTTGAAGCACAGCTTCCCAGCGCTGAGATCTGGGGCAAGTCAATTCACTGCTCTAAGCCTCTACTGGCTTTCTGGTAAATGGGCCTTTTGCGAGGCCGCCATGAGATTTAGAAATGTAAGGTGCCCAGGAGGCCCTGAGTGAATGGGAGCTGCCGACATCATTACTATCCGTCTGTAGTAGACCTGGAGATTTCAAAAAGGGAGAGTACAGTGCCCGGACTAAAAAGCTTACCAGTTTCTGAACTTCAAATTCGGCAGTGATCTGCCAATACCCCTCCTCATTGGGGCGTAACATCACAACATCAAAAGCAGAAGCCGTGGCCACAGTTGCGTCGTCCTGGCTGAGGGCCAGTGCCTGTATTCTTGCATCATGCTCAAAACGATGGACAGGATACTTTCCAGTCCTTAGATCCCAAATATTAAGAAATCCTATGTAGGAAGAAAACAACAACAACAAAAAAACCCCTGTAGGTAACAACTGTAAATTCACTTAACACACACAATTTTAAAAACAATTGCTCACTGTAAAGAAAATGAAAAAGGTAGATGATAAGTTAGCATCACATTTTTAAAAAAAGATTTTATTTGGGGGGGGAATACAAGCAGGGGGTGAAAGGGAGAAAGAAGCAGGTTTCCTGCTGAGCAGAGATCCGGATGCGATGTGGGGCTCGATCCCAGGATCATGACCTGAGCCAAAGGCAGACGCCTAAGGACTGAGCTACCAAGGTGCCTCAAGTCTGCATCACATATAACAAATGGTCAATTTCCTTAATAAAGAACTTCTAAGATTCAATAAGAAAAAAAAGTAATTAGGAAGTGAGCAAAGGACATGAGCATTCTGGTCACAGAAAAAAGAAATACAACTGACACATAAACAAAAAAAATGCAAAAATTCACTCACAATTAGAAAAAAACAAATAAAAATGATCATAGAGTATTATTTTCATCAAACTGACAAAGATGAACAATTTCATAAACATTTTGTTGTTGAGGATATGGGGAGATAGGCTCTATCTTAAATTGTTGCTGGGGATGTAAACTAATTCATCCAACTCTGGAAGCAATTTGATAATATTTACCAAATTACAAATGTAAATAGGGCAGTCACTTAATGTTTTTAATTATGCCAATAGATCAGAAGCTATGTAAATGCCCACCAGTTTGAAATTTAAATAAAATGAGCAGTTAAACAAAACTGAGTCAGCCTTACATATAAGCTATATGAAATGATCAACAAAATATATTACTAAATGAAAAAGAGTAAAGGACAGAATAGTGGTATAGTATGCTCTACTACTTTTGTGTTTAAAAATTCACACACACTTACGAGGACTATCCTTGTGTATGGAAGGATACACAAGAACTATATTAATGATTGGCCTTGAAGGAAAGAAACGGAGAAGAGACAAGAGCAGGAGGGCATTTTACTGTGTATCATTTGTATATTCTGAGGATTTTCCCCTAAAATTATTTTGACCAAAAATGGAAATTTTAGAAAATGTTTTTATGAGAAAGACTTAAAAAAAGAATGGGAGGACATATATCAATTGCTAAATGTTTTTTTTTTTTTTAAGATTTTATTTATTTTAGAAAGGAGAGAGAGCGAGCATGCAAGCAGTGGGAGAGACGGAGGACGTGGGTCTGGATTTCAGGATCCTGAGATCATGACCTGAGCTGAAATCAAGAGTCGGACACCTAACCAACTGAGCAGCCCAGGCTCCCCCTGAATATTTCTAACATATGGAAAAAAATTTTTTAATGATTTTATTTATTTTTATTTACTTGACAGAGAGAGCATAAGCAGTGCTTGTGGCAGGCAGTGGTAGGCAGAGGAAGAGGCAGAAGCAGGCTCCCCAAGAAGCAGGGAGCCCAGTGTGGGGTTCAATCCCAGGAACCTCAGATCATGACCTGAGCCGAAAGCAGATGCTGAACTGAGCCACCCAAGGAGCCCCTAACATACGGAACTCTTAATTCATTCTAATTGTCCATTCACTCAACAAACAATTATTTCCCAGTTTTATTGATACAGCTGACATACAACATTCTATCAGTTTAAGTCAGCAACATGATTTGGTATGTGCATTTATTGTGAAATGATCAAAGTTTAGTTATCATTCATCACCTTGCATAGTTAGCAAATCTCTCTTTCTTTGTTAGAACTTCTAAGATCTACTCTCAGGGGGTGCCTGGGTGGCTCAGCCGGTTAGACATCTGCCTTCGGCTCAGGTCATGATCCCAGGGCCCTGGGATCGAGTCTCATGTTGGGCTCTCTGTTCAGCAGGGAGCCTGCTTCTCCCATTGCCTGCTGCCCTGCCTGCTTGTGCTCCTCTCTGTCAAATAAAATCTTAAAATAAGTAAATAAAGATCTACTCTCAGCAACTTTCAAATATACAATACACTATTAACGATAGTCATCGTGCTGTAGATCAGATCCCCAGAGCTTATTTATCTTATAACTGGGAGTTTGTACACCATTGACCACTTTACCCATTTCCCTACCTCCACCCCAGGAATCACAAATCTGTTCTGAGTTTGGTTGGTTGGTTTGTTTAGATTCCACAAGAGTGGGATGATACAGTATTTGTTCTTCCTTTGACTTATTTCACTTAGCATAATGCTCTCTGGGTTCACCCATATTGTTGCAAACAGCAGAATTTCCTTCTTTTTATGGATGAACAGTATTCCATTGCATACGAATACCAAATTTTCCTTATCCATCTGTCAAAAGACATTTAGGTTGTTCCCATGTCTCTGCTGTTGTGAATAATGCTGCAGTGAACACTGGGGTATATATAGATAGTTCTTTGGGACAGTGATTTCATTTCCTTCAGATAAATACCCAGAAGTGGAACTGCCTGCTCATCTGGTAGTCCTATACTTTTTTGAGGAGCTTCCATGTTGTTGTCCACAGTGGCTGCGCCAATTTCCATTCCCACCAGCTGTGCATCAGGGAGTCTTTCTTTCCACATTCTCACCAGCATTTGTCATCACTGGTCTTTGATGACAGCCATTCTAATAGGTGTGAAACACTGCAAACAATTACCAAGCATGTTATAGACAAGGCACTGCTCTAGATTCTAGCCAGATCTGAAAATAGCCATTAACCTAGACATGATGAGGTTCTTGTGTTTCATCCTTCCACATACAACCCTCTTCCAGCCACTGGGAGCAGGGGTTCTTTCTTTCACATCATTATAAAACATGAGCTTGACTATCCCACGCTTGTTAAAAACCTTGATTTCTACTTATACACCCTTTCTCCAGCTCCCTGAATGCTGCTACCCAGATGAATTCCTCTTACACTCTGGCCACGTCTCCACCTTCCTCAAATAGTCTAGAGTAGTGACATCCGAGTGTGGTCCCCAGGCCAGTAGCAGCAGCTGTGGCATCTCCTGCTGGCTTGTTAGAAATGCAGATTTGGGGGCAACAGAAACTCTGGAGATATATGCTCGAGCTGAGCACCAGTTGTTTGCAGGAACTTATACTCTTCTATCAGAAATACAAAGTTTTGGGATACCTGGGTGGCTCAGATGATTAAGCGCTTGCCTTCAGCGCAGGTCATGATCCCAGGATCCTGGGATAAGGCCCCGTGTCGGGCTCCCTGCTTCGCGAGGAGTCTGCTTCTCCCTCTGCCTTTCCCCTGGCTTGTGATCTCTCTCTCCCTTAAATAAATACATCCTTTTTTCTAAAGAAAGAAATATAAACTTTTGGGGCACCTGGGTGGCTCAGTCATTTAAGTGTCTGACTTGATTTCGGATCAGGTCATGATCTCAGGGTTGGGAGATCGAGCCCTGTGTTGGGCTCCATGCTCAGTGGTGAGTCTGCTTAAGATTCTCTCTCCCTCTGTTCCTCTTCCTGCTCACACTCTAAAATAAATAAGTTTTTAAAAATTATAAACTTTTCTGTATTTGGGGTGCCATTCTTCTTTTCTCACCAAAGAAATTTTTTTTTTAATCAATCCTACCCACTTACTTCCTTCCACTCGAGGATTTACCCAAGAAAATAATTACTGTCTGCATCTGGCTGGATTATGTCCTGTTCCAATTCCCACTAATTTTTAAAAATTCACTGAGAAACAATTGTACGGAAATAACACAGTCTGTGCTTATCTGAGTTCAAATCCAGCTCTACCACTTGCTAGCCGAAGGCTTTGGGCAAGTTACTTGAAGCTGTGAGCCTGTCTCTTCATCTCTGAAACTGAAGGCAACACTACCTACAGCACAGGACTGTTGTGCAGAAAGGAGAAAAACCACACAAAGGCTGGAGATAGGCCAATGAGTTTTACATTTTTCTGTGTTCTATAGAGCCTGCCATGTTAAGTATATTGTATCTATTAATAACACAAACTTCTTCTGTTGGTCATCCAAAAATCCAGTCCTAGTTCCTATGACTTCCTATTACCTAAAACAGATAAAGCTTTTGCACTCTTCTTTGCAATCTTCCCATCTTTCTTTCTTGCCTGTACTTTGTCTGTAAATGGCACATGCTCTGAACTTGGGATCTTACTATAAAGCATCACTGAGGACTAGATAAATACAGGCAGGAGAAAATAATACATGTGGGCTGCTTTGCAAGACTTTTGAACTGTCAGTAGGCTAAGCAGGTGATTCGAAACAAAAGCAGAGCTTTCTTCAAGTTAAATGTTGCTTTAGACATACAACAGTGTTCTTTTCTAAGAATTGTGATGAACTCAGGCGATAGGCAGATCACAAAAGGCTCCACAGCACATTCCCCTGATGAATATTTTGGCAAATTCTTTCTACTCTGACTCAGAAGAAACAGATACCCTGCAGAAAATGCCAATAGCCCTACCCATTAAACAGAAGATAGCCATGTTCCAATATGTGCCTCCTCTAAATACTTCTGCATTACCTTTGTTTGCATTTGTTCGGAGACATCACAATAATCAGGAATGAGAAATAAAAATTGTAATTTGCATAAAGCTTTTGAGTATTCAGACAGTTTCATTTGTCTCTTCTCAGTGAGTGTTCACTTTCATTTTGGAAGAAGCATCATTGTCCACATTTTACAAAAGAGCAGAAGCTCTGAGTGGTTAAACAACTGGTCTGAAGCCACTTGGTCTGTGATGAGGCTGGGCTGGGATTTAGCTGGGAAAACGCAGGATGTGGGGCTACATCTACAGCGCATAAAATAACTATGAGCTCCATGAGTAAATGACGTAGGCTTGCCTGGATTCTGCCAAATGTGGAAGTTCCTCAACCACGGCTCACTCTAAGCACACATGGAGTTTATCTATAAACACATTTTTCATTATTAATCAACTACTAGGTTTTGTTGGCATCATTATTCCCACAGAATCATATGCAATAAAATAGCCTTTGCTGCAAGGTTGAGTTTCACAGAGCTATTCTAAGAAGGGTCTTTCTGGAAAACATATTCTAGGGTTCCCTCCATTCAACGGCCACGTTTTTCTTTTCTGGACACCTACAGTGTCATCATCTGTGTCAATTCTACTTCCTTCAACTATGAAGTGTAAAACTTGGATAGGCCTTCCCTTCTCAATGGCACAGTCCTCCAAGACCACTTTTAGATGCATAAACATTTAAGGTTGTTGTGTCCTGGGAAGAATTGACACATTGTATGCAATGTCCCTTTTTACCCATGGGCTATTCTTTGCTGAGATTTACTTTGTCTCGTATGGTATCCAGCCTTCTCCTGAACAGTGTCATTAGCACAGTATACATTTTTGTGTCCTCTTTGCCATGTGTCTTCATACATGAAATGAATTTCTTGTAGATAGCATATAGTTAGTCTTGCTCTTAACTGGAGTTGTAGACTATTTACCTTTAATGTGGCTATGGGCAGAAATGGATTTAACCTACCATTTTGCTATTTAACCCTCTTGTTCTCTGCTCCCATTTTCTCTTTTTCAGCCTTCTTTTAGACTATGTGGATTAACTAAGTATATGTTTATTCCATTTTAATTCCCTTGTTGGCTCATTAGCTAAAACTCTCTTGTGTTATTTTAGTGGTTGCTTTAGGATTTTAGCATTCACCTTTAACTTACTAGTCTAGCTCCCAGTGATATTGGCCCACTTCATGGGAAGCATGAGAGCTTTACCACAATGCACCTCCTGTCACTGCACGCCTCTGTTACTGTTGTTATACTTTTTATATCTATGTATGTTATGAACCCCATGTACATTGTTATTACTTTTGCATAAGCAGGCAATTATCTTTAAAAAAGACTTAAACAGTAAGAAAAAGCTGCCCTGTATATTTACCCATGTAATTACCACCTCTAGTGCTCTTCCAACATCACTTCTAACAATAAATCCTGCTGCTGTTGCAAGACTTGCAATTTCACTTTGCAACTGTGTTGCTGGACACTTGACCCAAAAACACACAGGCAGGGTGGGCGGGAACAGATACAGCAGCGAATAGGGAGAGACCTTTGAGCCGACGAAGCTGATTTTATAAATGATCCATCAGTTAGTATAGTTACATCATGGCTACTTTTACAACCTCAAAACTACAGAGGCTTGAACAGTGAATACAGGAATTATAAGAATGTTGAATAATATTGTAGCTGATTATCACCCCTGTTAACCAACATTTATGAGCCAAAAAGGAATTGATGCAACAACACATTCAACAAGTGTTTGTAAGCCCCTGCTTTGGGCCAGCCACTGTTCTAGGCACCAGGAAAACCACAGCAAACAAGGTATATTAAGCAAGAAAGTCACTGGCTGCACGGAGCAAATATTCTCGTGGCATCTACCAAGCATCTTGTTTGGGGACAAAAAGAAAGGATATGACCCCTAGTCTCATAAAACTCATATCTGAGAAAAACAAACACATAGCAGATAATACAAAGCAAGGAGCCCGATGCGAGGCTCGATCCCAAGACCCTGGGATTATGACCTGAGCCAAAGGCAGACCCTTAACGACTGAGCCACCCAGGTGCCCCCAGGTCTTCTACTCCAAGCACACAACCAAGACTAAAAGTGTAAGGCTCAAATGGCTCACCCCCGTCTGTGAATTAGCTGCCCCCAGAGCCTAGGGTCCCCATTCCTGTCCAACCGAGGCCAGGTACTAATTAAAAAACTATGCATGTGCCCACTCCTACAGAGGCTAAGGAGGTTCACTGGAGCGAGTAGATACCCCAAAAAGTGCCTACGACATTCATCCTGTGAGTTAGGCCAAGGTAAAACAAAAGGTCTTAGCAAATGTAAAGGGAGGTCCTGAATAGTTCTTCAGTAATGACTTAAAAAGCAGGTCCTTGCTTTCATTTCCTGAACAAGGCACAATCCCTAAGAGCCAGAGCTTACAGCTTCATTTGCCCCACACCAGGAAAACTAAGAGGAGAGCAGGTGTCTTTCTTTCTCCCTGACAAGACCTTGATAGCTGGAAAAAAGATGTTTAACTCTGAGGTAGCGCTGAGCTCCCAACAGTACGGCTTCATTCATGAAAAGGATGATGACAAAAGGATGCAGACAAAAGAAAAAGGGTCTCTCAAAAAATCTGGAAGAGCACCATGAGTGAGGGCCACCAGCCCAATCCAGGAGACAAGAGTAGGGCTTGAGGTGGGACAAGAGTCCCACCTGCTCGATGGGCTCAGCACCCTCCACCTTGAGCAGCAGCAGCAGGGCTGAAGGAATGCCGAGTTCACCCTAGACTAGAAACAGTCGTTAACAATGACATGAGTAACGACAGCCAGTCTTCTGAGGAGACATAAAGCCCGCTCAGCAGCTGTGGATGGGCACCCATGCCAGTTTGCAACACGCCCCTCCCACCTCCCAGAGGAGGCCAGCCAGAGTGTGGTAATGAAACTGCACATAGTGGAAATGGGATCTAAATGAGTTTAAACTGATTTATGTTAGCTTTTGTAAAGATTACTCGATATCGGGAAAGTGCTACCACTGTGAAATAATGTCGACAATCCTTAAGACCTCTGCCTAATGGTACTTGCACAGAATATTTATATTCCTCGTCATGGGAACAAGGACCATAATGGATACCATTTTTGTTTTATTAGGGATGCATATTTAAATTAATCTGCTATTTGCCTAAACAATTAGCTGCTTCTGTTTGTGTGCACAAAGCCAAAATTGCAATTAGGCTTCCATCAAAAAGATAAGTCCCAACTAAAACTGTCCCGGTGGAGTCATAAGAGCTCAGGGCAGAACTTTCCAAAATTACTTTTTAGCATAATGGTAATTATGTTAATTGCTTGAAAGGTAAATAACTGCTGAACTGGCTTGGGGGGGAAAAACCCACCACACACAATTGGCACTGCCCCTCCCTTTTGATCTTTTTCTCACACCATAAAATTTAAAACAGGTTAAAGGTTTCAAAAGTCACAGACTGGTCACCTCTTGAACAATAGAGTGTCTTGTGGTCTTTAGTGCTTCCTTGATTAGAGCTTATTTTAGCCATGAGTTCCCATCCTCTTGAGCTTGCACAATAAACACCTGACGCTTGGGTCAGGTCAGCTTCTTACCACAGCAGTCCGCCCGTATTTGTGGGGGATACGTTCCAAGACCCCTAGGAGATGTTGGACCACGGATAGTTCCAAACCTGCTATGTACTGTTTTTCCCTTTACATATGTGCCTCTGATAAAGTTTATTAAAAAAAAAAAAAGCATAGGAAGAGATCAACGATAGTAAAACAGGACAATTATAACAATGTGCTGTGACAAGTTATGTGAAGGCGGTCTCTAACACATCTTCCTGTACTGAACTCGCCCCTCTTCTTGCTATGGTGTGAGATGACATGCCTCCGTGAGGAGATGGAGGGAGGTTAGGGTGTTGTGATGGAGAGTTAGGCTACTCTTGACCTGCTGACACATCAGAAGGAGCATCACCTGCTTCCAGGTCGCCAAGGGCCGTGGGTGACTGAAGCTGCCAAAGGTGAAATCCCAAATAAGAGGGCACTATTGTAAGCAAGCAGGCAGGATCACTTACCTGCCGTTCAGAGACAGTGAATGAAACTATAAAAACAGCTGGTAACTTCAATTTCCACCATATAAACACTTGCCTATAAATAAACAGGAGTCAAAAGAGATTCCTCAGCAAGAGACACAGCATTTTAACAAAGATTTAAGATCTACCCACTGCATTCACTAAATGTGCTTCCTCATTAGGTCCATACGACATCCCTATGAAATGTAGGCCAGAAATGTGAAGGTGGCATTAGGTCTGAAAGGATAAAACGTTTGCTCTTATGGAAGAGGTGGCTGGGGGGCAGGGGTTCATATCAGAGCAAACAAGGGTCACGATGAGGGGCTAAATTACGGCAGGTCTCGAAAAAGCAGCAGCATCTACTGTGCATGTCTGTCCTCAACAGCTATGCAGCTGAGCACAACCTTAAAGCTGAACCCTGCTGCTTGCAGAGAAGAATAAATGTGAGGCATTCTGGAAGCCTCCTTGTTGATCTGGACTTCAGATCAACAAGAGCATCTGAATGGGCTCCTGGACCAATAAAGTGACTGGCTAGGCAGAAGCAAATCAGCAACCAGAGAGGAGATCACCGAGGCAAACACTAAGTCAAGAAGCAAGCGAGCTGAATATATTTAGTAGTCTGAGGGTCAAAAGACAGGAAAAATATTTTAAAACTCAAAAAAATGAAAAAGAGATAGTAAATTGAAAAGGAGTCAAAAATAGCATATTATAAGATGAGGACAATGTGAGTAAATAGAAGAGTTTACAGTTAACAAACTCAAAGGCAAAACAGATTGGTGGGGAAGCATCTGGACCAGCTCTTCTACCAGGGGAAGCGCCAAGAAGGCAGAGAATGTGAAAGAGACATCACTGTGCGTGGAACCACTAACTCCAGCCAACTTTTTCCTACAAAAGAACTGAGCAACATAAACATAGAATGCATCTTGGAAGAGCCTATCAGACACTGGTAGTAGGTGAAGCCTCTAGAGGAGAGCCTGTGGTACTGTGGGATTCAGGGGGCAGCTCGTGGTAGCTAGAGAAAGAACACTTGCCCGTTGCTACACATCCTTTAGTACAATTTGAATTTTTTCTACATGCAATACTATACCAAAAATTTTATTATAATGTGCATATACCTCTTTATAGATGTTAATGATTAGTGACAAGATTTTTTTTTTTTACTTTTTCCAATCACAATCCACATTATTTTATAATCAGTATTTAACTCTGATACACAAATTCTACTGCTGACTCAATAGTGGGTTAAGGCGTCACCTTAATGGGTTAATCGCCACCACTTCCCTGTCCAGACAGGTGCATAAGAGCCCAGCACAAGGTCTAGGCCAAGAGTGGTAATCAGTAAGTCTTAGCCTCCATGTTCTTTCTCTTCTTTTTAAAAATGCTATTTTGTGGGACACCTGGGTGGCTCAGTTGGTTAAGTGACTGCCTTCGGCTCAGGTCAAGATCCCAGGGTCCTGGGATTGAGTCCTGCAACAGGCTCCCTCTTCCTTTTTCCCTGCTTGTGTGCATGTGTGCGCTCTCTCTCTCTGTAACGAATAAAATCGTAAAAAATAAAAAATTAAAATGCTCTTTGTTACTAAAAGGAAAATGTCTATCTTCAAAAATGGTTCCACTTATTGAGTGATATAACTATATAACATTTAGAAACATGTAACTACAATACTGATGACTTACTGAAGCTGAGGGATGGCTATATGGGGAGTCATCACACTGTTCTCTCCAATTTTGTGTATTTTGAATTTTCCCTAATACAAGAATTTTTAAAAATAATAACTTGAAAAGCTATCACTAACAAAAGTAGAGGCGCAGAACTTGTGTTTTACAAATGTTTTCAGTAGCTACACAGCAAATTAAGTGCATTCTCAGAACAGATTTACAATGAAAATTCAAGCAATGACATTTTGCAACTTTTGGAAATCCCATTCCAAATCCTCAAAATATCCTGAAATCATACTATCAGTTAATTCCCTTTCAATAAAAGCATTAAATGGCTCAAATGGAAAGTAGAAAAAAAACACGTAAAGATTTAGATTATAGTATAACCACAGTAAGCTCCAAGTTACATCAAATGAGGAGAAAAGGGGACAGCAGATAATCTCACATCTCACTTTGGCGTCAAATCCAAATGCAAATCTCCCCATGTGTGGATGGGATCTGCCAGGAGGGCCCTAATGTTTAAGGCTCTCCCTTTTCCTTCTGTGTTCCCTGGGGTGAGGCATTATAAAAGCCCACTACAGATTTCTCTTCTGAACTCCAGATCCACAGATCCATCTTGCATCAACTTGCATGGGGCTGGAGGAGATTATGCTAAGTGAAATAAATCAAACAGAGAAAGTCAATTATCTTATCGTTTCACTCATTTGTGGAACAGAAGGAATAGCATAGAGGACACTGAGAGAAGGGAAAAATGAAGGGGGAGAAATCAGAGTGAAAGACGAACCATGAGAGACTATGGACCCTGGGAAACAAACGGAGAGTTTTAGAAAGGAGGGGGATAGAGTGATGGGTGAGCCAGGTGGTGGGTATTAAGGAAAGGACATCAATTGCATGGAGCACTGGGTGTTGTACACAAACAATGAATCATGGAACACTACATCAAAAACTAATGATGTACTTTATGGTGACTAACATAACACAATAAAAAAATCTAAGGGAGGTGAGCATACATTAATATTTAATAGTTTATGGACATAGTTTAGGATTAAAGTAAAATTTTAATGTTGTATTTTACTTTCTTGGTCAGATAAATGTAATTAAATTTTGTTTAAAATACAAGATTTATTTTGGCAAATAAAGTTAAACAGTCTTGTCTCCAAGTATGTTAAAAAAAAAACAAAACACTAGCAGCCTTCAGACTTTGTTTACCCCCTAAACTTACTTTGGCAAACCAGATCTCCCTTTCAGATATTTAAAAAAAAATTTTAATTCAGTTATTTAACATATAGTGTATTACTAATTTCAGAGCTAGAGTTCAATGATTCATCCAGTCTTCCATAATACCCACTGCTCATTACTTCCTGTACCCTCTGTAATGTCCATCACCCAGTTACCATCCCCTCCCATGCCGTCCCCCCATGCCGTCCCCTCCAGGAACCCTGTTTGTTTCCAAGCATTAAGAGTCTCAGGACTCCTGGGTGGCTCAGTGGGTTAAGTACCTGCCTTCAGTTCAGGTCAGGATCCGAGGGTCCTGGGATCAAGTCCTGCATCAGGCTCCTTGCTTAGGAGGGAGCCTGCTTCTCATTCTGCTTGCTATTTCTCTGACAAATAAAATCAAATCTTAAAAAAAAAAAAAAAAAAAAAGCCTCATGGTTTGTTTCTCTTTCTGATTTCATCTATTTTCACTCACTTCCCCTATGCTCTTCTGTTTTCTTAAATTCCATATAAGTGAAATCATATGTCCCTTTCACATCTTATATATAAAACTGACAAAACTTGTTTATCATAAATAGTGATCTAAAGAAATTAATTTCTGCTATATAGCTAAATATTGACATTTTAAAAAAGCTACATCATTCTTTAAAAAGCATTCTTTGGAAATACCATTTCATACCATCATGCATTAAATAAAAAGGGGAGGGAAGAGCCCAAAGATAAACAGCAAGATACAGAAACAAAGTGTGTTGAGAATCCCTAATTATATAACCACCACCAGAAGAATAAGGACCCTAATCTCATCTAATTCAGTTTCCCAATTCAGCCAAACAGAAAAAAGACAGGCACATTATTTTCCCCCTAAATAATTATTTAACATAAAAACATGACATTAAATCACTATGAGAAAAAGAATCTGATCTTGTTCAATGATCTGACATTTTTTAAAATTTTGAAATATTTCAGACTTCTAAAAAAGCCCTACAAATTATACAAAAGAGTTACAGTATACCCCCAAGGGTTAACATATTACATAACCACAGTAGCATGATGAAAGTCAAGAAATTAACAGTGATACAAGATGTTTACCCTATAGACCTTATTCCCATTTCACCAAATGGCCCACCAACGTCCTCTTCCTGGTCCAGAATCCAATCTAGAATTCCATATTGCATCTAATTGATGTTTCCTTCCTCTGATCTGAGACCACTCCTCAGTTTATCTTGTCCTTCCTCCCCCTTTAAAAGTTTTGACCATGTATCTTGTAGATCTCTCAGTTGTCTGATGTTTGGTCATGTTTTTTGACAAAGGCTTTATTATAATGAGATAAAAGATTCATCTACATTGTTAAACTATAAGGGGGAAAACCACTAACAAAAACTTTCATAACACACCTATCTTCCAAGATGCTTGTCTTCAAAAAATAAAGTACCCTGATTAACAGAACTAGATGTTTAGTCATGTTTAAAATCAGGTTATGCATTTTGGCAAAAATAGCACAGAAGTAACGTGCCTTTTCTGTGTATCCCTTTTCTGTGTATCGGGAGGTACCTGATGTCAATTTCTCATTGTTGATAATGGTAACTTTCACTACTTGGTTTAGGTGGTATAGTCAGGTTTTTTCATTATTAAGTTACTATTTTTCTCTTGTGGAGAAATAATTTGAAACTATGAAAATATCCTATTTCTCATCATACTAATTCTAGTATCCACGGGTGATTCCTGCCTACAACAATTATTGTGGTGCTTGCCAAATGAATTTCTATTTTCATCACCCTTGTCCATATACAAATTTATTAACTGAAATGCTACTGTAGGGGCAACTGGGTGGTTCAGTCGTGAAGTGTCTGCCTTCGGCTCAGGTCATGATCTCAGGGTCCTGGGATCGGGCCACATCGGGCTCTCTGCTCAGCGGGGAGCCTGCTTCCCCCTCTCTCTCTCTGCCTGCTTGTGATCTCTGTCAAAATAAATAAATAAAATCTTAAAAAAAAAAAAAAAAAGAAATGCTACTGTATAAAAGAGCTGTCTCTTCTCCCTTATTTACTCAATTACTTATTTATATCAGCATGGGTTTGTAGATACTTACTTCTTTATTCTATAGGTTATAATCCATTACTATCATATTTTGTTGCTCAAATTGTCCCTGATCTTGAACTCCAGTTTGGTTCCACTGTCCTATGAATGAGAACCTCCCCCTTTCCTCTGCTATCCTTTTTTTTTTTTAAACATCCTTACTTTCTGGCCCCACAAGATATTCCAGATTCATCCTGTATTTGCCTCCCCCTAGCACTGGTTCCTTTTACTGAAGAAATAATGATATTTAGAAACCAAGATATGGGCACTAGCTATATTTAATGTTACTTGGGTAGCACAATATACACTAGGAAGTAGAATAAGCTAGTTCAGGTCTTTGCATCAAAGGTCATATGCTCTTAAAAATATGCAGAAAAGTCTGCCATCGCCTTGGAATAAAGGGTTGGGGAAAGCTACTTATGCAGGAATTTCTTTTTGTAATACTGCATGATCCTGGGTTTTAAAGTCCTATATGGGAGCAAAGTTAAAAAGCAAGGAAGGAGGAACAACTCAGAGTCCGCATAGCGACTATATTTGGCCATAGTAACTACCACTGCCACTATGATCCCATAGTACAATATCCATTTTGGGATCTCTTTGAAAATAGGTCCAGACTTCTTCATGAAGGATTATTTTAGAATTAAAAATACAGTAGGGGCACCTGGGTGGCTCAGTCGTTAAGCATCTGCCTTCGGTCCAGGTCAGATCCCAGGGGCCTAGGATCGAGCCCCGCATCGGGCTCTCTGCTCTGCAGGAAGCCTGCTTCTCCCGCTACCATTCCCTCTGCTTGTGTTCCCTCTCTCGCTGTGTTTCTCTCTGTCAAATAAATAAAATCTTAAAAAAAAAATACAGAAAAACACTTCAATAACTAAATATGTTCCAGTGGCCATGGAGCCACCAGAGGAATTCTCTGTTCTTGATGATCATCCGCTCAAATGTAGAACTGAGCAGGAAAGCATTCTTGTCTTCCTACTTATTTTTTTTTTTTAAGATGTATTTATTTATTTGACAGAGAGAGATCATGAGTAGGCAGAGAGGCAGGCAGAGAGAGAGAGAGGGAAGCAGGCTCCCTGCCAAGCAGAGAGCCCGGTGCGGGGGATCCCAGGACCCTGAGATCATGACCTGAGCTGAAGGCAGAGGTTTTAACCCACTGAGCCACCCAGGCGCCCCATCTTCCTACTTTAACACACCTCAGAGACCCGTCCTTTCCTGATGAGAAAAAAACCAACAAAACTCTGCAAGAGTAGCACCAACTATATTGTAGAAAATAATAAAATAGTACTTTTCGGTCATTTAAAAAGTTTTATTGAGGTATAGCCTACACACCAAACAAACCCTCATCTACTTTAAGTGCACAATTTGACGGGAACAAATATATATACAGCCCCGTAACTTCCACCACAGTCATAATAGTATTTCCCTCCCAGCTCTACAGGTAGTCACCTTCCCTTGGTCCCAGTCCCTGGCAAATACTCACTTGCTTTCTGTCCTAGTTTTGCTTCCTCCAGAATTCTACAGAAACGGAATTATATAGTATATGCTCTTTTGTGTCTGGCTTCTTTTACTCAGTATTAATGCTACTGAGATTTGTCTATATTGTTGTATATATCTGTAGTTTGTGCATGGTTATTGATGTGTGATGTCTCACTGTAAAGATGTACCCCAACTGTATTCATTTACCAGTTAATAGATATCTAGGTTGCTTCCAGTTTGGAGCAATCTTGAATAAAATTCAATAAATATTCAAGCACAAGTTTTTGTGTGAACACAGGTTTTCTCCTCTTGGACAATATATGAACAGGAGAATCCGGTCACCAGGGGACCAATATATGCTTGGGTCAGCTGGTGAGTTTGTGATTTTATCCAAGAAACTGCCAACCTTTTTTCCTGTGTGGCTGCACCATTTTGCAGCCAAGGAGTCCTTACCAGCAAGGAGTCAAAGGGCTGACTTCTCCAGTCTCACCAACACTTGGCATCATCAGTCTTTTTAAGCTGGGTGTAGTGGGTGTAACGGTTTATTTCACAGTGGTTTTCATTTACCTTTCCCTGATGACTAATGATACTGAGCAACCTTTCATGTGTTTACTCATTTATAGGTCTGCTCTGGTGAAGGATCTATTCAAACCTTTTGCCATTTTCAGTTGGTTGTCTTCTTATATTTCAATTATGAATGTTCTTTATATATTCTAGATGCAAGTCATACATCAGATGTGTTTTGCAAATATTTTCTGCCAGTCTATGGCTTGCCTTCTCCTTTTCTTAGTATCTTCATGATCAAAGGTTTCTACTTTTGATGAAGTCTAACATTTTTCTTTTCTAATTTGTGCTTTCTGTGTCCTAAGAAATCTTTGCCCAACCCAAGGTCACAAAGATTTTCTGCTTTGCTTTTGTCTAGAAGTTTTATGCTTAAGTCTATAATCCATTTGAGTTAACTGGAGAAGTTAATAAGCAGGAATGAAAAAGCATACAGATATGTTTCAATATCATTTGTTGAAAAAATGATTATATCTTCATTGAATGACCGTGGCATCTTTATAAAAAAAATCAGTGGGTGAATTTTTCTGGACTTTACTGTGTTCCGTGGGTCTAACCTCAGGCCAGTATCACACTGTTTTGATGACTACAGTTTCACAAATCTTGAAATTGGGTAGGGTAACTCTATCAACTTTCTTTTTCAAAACCATTCCTCACTATTCTTGGTCCTCTGCATTTTTAGATTTTTAGATTCTAAATTTTTAGATTTCAAATTTTAGAATCAGCTTATCAACTTCCACCAAAAGAAAAAAAAAAAAAGAAAAAGAAAAAGCCGGTAGGGATGCCGGTTACGTTTGGGTTGAATCTCTAGGTCAATATCCAATCCATGAATATAACTATTTATTTGGGCTTCACTTCTCTCAGTATTTTATAGTTTTCAGCACATAGGTCTTACATATATTTTGCTGAGTATTTGCTGAATTAATCACCAATTATATTTTTCCAACTGTTGGCTGCTAACTTGAAAAAATACAACTGGTTTTTTAATACGAACCTCATACACAGCGACACTGCTAAAATTACTTTTTAGTTCTAGTAACATTTTTGTTGATGGTTTAGGATGTTATGCAGAGACAATTCACCCACAATTATTCTTTTTACTTTCCCACGTGTGTGCCTTTTTCTTGCATTAGTGCACTAGGGAGGCCTTCCAATATGATACTTAAAATAACAGTAAAAAGTGGACATCCTTGCCTTGTTTCCAGTTTTGAGAAAGCATAGTCTTTTACCATTACATATGAGTTAGCTGTAGGTTTTTCAAAGAAAGGTTCCTTTCTATATTAGTCAGCTAAGAGTTTTTAAATCATCAAATTTGTGTTTCATTGAGTTGACCATCAGGTTTTTCTTTTATAGTCTTAATATGATGAACTGATTTTCAAATGTTAAACTAACCTTGAATTCTTGGATGAATCCTAAGTGGCTATGATTTACTATCCTTTTAATGTACTATAGGATTGAGTTTTACAGTATTTTGTTTAGAATTTTTACATCTATATTCATGTGGAATATGAAAACTATAGTTTTATTTTCATACACTAGTTATTCATCTGGTTTTGGTATGAGGGTAATGCTGGTCTCATTAGTTGAGTTGAAAAGTCTTGCCTCCTAGCCTATTTTATGAGAGTATACAGAATTAGTAATATTTCCTTGAATGCTTGGTAGAATTCACCAGTAAAGCCATTGGGCTTATGTGTTTCCTCATGGGAAAATTTTACATTACAAATTCCATTTCTTTAATGGAAACAGAGCCATTCAAGTTTTCTAGTTAAGTGAATTTTGGCAATGAGCATCTTTCAAAAAAAATTTATCCACTTCATCTAAGAGGCCAAATTTATTCATATAAACTTGTTCATAATTTTTCACTGTAGTCTTCTTCACATCTATAGGATCTATAATGATGTCCCCTCTGTTACATTCCTGATGTTGGTTTTTTTTTCCCCTAATCACCTGACTAGCGCTTGTCACCACGTTTTTTTTTTTTTAATAAAGGAACTAGTTTTGATTTTCCTGTAGTATTTTCTCTATTTCAGTGATTCCTGTTCTTTATCACTGTATTTCTCCCGTTTATTTTAACTTGCTCTTTTTCTATTTAAGGTGAAAAGTTATATCATTGATTTGATACTTTTTTATAATTTAAGCATTTATTGCTTTATTTTTATTTTTTAAAGATTCTACTTATTTGACAGAGACACAGTGAATAGCAAGAGAAGGAACACAAGCAGGGGAAGTGGGAGAGGGAGAAGCAGGCTTCCTGCTGAGCAAGGAGCCCGGTGCAGGGCTCGATCCCAGGACCCTGGGATCATGACCAGAGCTGAAGGCAGACGCTTAACAGCTGAGCCATTCAGTCATCCCAAGCATTTATTGCTTTAAATTTCCCTCTAAACACTGCTTTAGCTACATTCTATACATTTTGATATATGGTTTTTCATTTTCATTCAGTTCAAAGTATTTGATTTCTTCTTTAACTCATAAGTTACTTATAAATGCATTGTTTAATTTCCAAATATTTGGAGATTTTACAGAGCTCTGTAATTTTTACCTTAATTGCATGGTTGTTGGAAAACGCACTTTCAGTGAGAATATATTTTGTAGGATTTCAATCGTCTTAAATTTACTGAAACTAATTTTATGGCCCAGTACATACTCCATCTTGGCCAACATTCTGAGCCTACCTGAAAAGAATGTGTATATTGTAGTTGTGTGGAAAGTTCTATAAATGCCAATTAGGTAAAGTTGGCTGACAATATTGTTCAATCTTATATGATCTTAGCAATTACTTATATCAATTACTAAAAGTGCCTGAGATTTCCACTATAATTATGAATTTATCTATTTCCCTTTTCATTTATTAGCTTTTGTTTCACAGGAGTTTTTTTTTTTGTTTTATTTTTTTTTAAAGATTTTATTTTAGAGAGGGAGACAGCGCAAACCGGGGGAGGGCAGTGGGGTAGAGGGAGTCTCGAGAAGACTCTCCACCGAGCGTGGAGCCTGACATGGGGCTTGATCTCATGACCCTGAGGTCATGACCTCAGCCAAAATCAAGAGTTGGACGCTTGACTGAGTCACCCAGGTACTCCTGAAGTTGTGTTAGGACATGCATATTTAGGATTACTATGTCTGTTTGATAAACTGACCCCTTTATCATTACGAAAGTCCCTTTTTAATCCCTAATACTCCCTGTTCTAAAATTTTGTCTGAAGTAACATAGCTACTCCAGCTTTCTGTTTGCGTTATATAACTTTCCACCATTTTACTTTTAACTCTATTTGTATATTCATTTTTAAAATGGATTTCAGGGAGCCAGGGTGGCTCAGTCAATTAAGCCTCTGAATCTTGGTTTTTTGCTCAGGTCATGAGCTCAGGGTTCTGGGATTGAGCCCCACTTTGGACTCTGTGCTCAACACAGAGTCTTCTGGAGATTCCCCCCATCTGCTCCTCCCTTGATCACATGCTCTTGCTCACTCTAAAATAAAATCTTTAAACAGAATTTAACGGCTTTAGTGTTATTAAGGACTGAATGTCTGTGTCTCCTCCCAAAATTCACAGGGTGGAGCTTTAACCCCCACTGTGATGCTATTTGGAGATAGGGCCTTGGGAGGTAATTAGGATTAGATTAAGTCTTGAGTGTGGGTGTTGAGGATGGGATCAGTGACCTTCTAAGAGCGAGGTCTTTCCATGCTGGTTGGTGGGAATACAAACCATTCCTAGCCCTGTCTGAGCTTCAGAAACTGTTCTGCCTTCTTCTTGCAGGTGGTTCTTTCCCTGCTCTCAGGTATTTCTTCTCAAACATGGGCAAAGCAGTACTCAAAGACAGAGGGGGTCCCTGTGGGTCTGTAGAGTTCTCTCTGTGCAGCTCCCTCCTCTTATACTCTGGCCCACAAATTCTTTCCACCTCGGCTTCCTTGACCTCTTGGTGTCTCAACATGAGGTCCAGGATCTGTTCAGGTTCCTTTTCCCTGTACTAGGTTGTTTCCAGTTGGTAAGCTGGTATAATTGTAGGATTCCTCTTATTTGAAAAATAGCCCAAGACTGATCCCTTACAGAAGATTAATGTGTGAGAACTATTATTTAATACATTCTGTCCAGTCTTCCAATTTAAGGCAGAAGGATAAATCTAGTCCCTGTTATTTCATCTTAATCAGAAACAAAAGTTTTAACTTATTTTGAAACACTGAAAATTACAGAAAAGTTACAAGAACTTCTATATACCCATTATTCAGATCCCATTGCCAATTGTCCCAGTAATGTCCTTTATAGCAAAAGAATCCATCCGGGATGATACACGGCATTCAGCTGCCTTGTGTCCCTTCCACCTGGAATAGTTCTTTTTTTTTTTTTTTAACCTTTTATGAGTTTGACAGCGGGCCAAATCTGGGACAATCTGAGTATCAAAATCATGACAGTAACAGAGGTACACACTTATAGAAGGAACAATGGAATTAGAAGATTACTAATTGGCAGTTATAATAGCAATAATTGAGACCAAAAAAAAAAAAAAATCAATTGATGCTAAAACTAGCAGATGAGAAGATAAGGGATGGGATTTTACATCTCAAAGAATCTCCCTGCAGAACACTAATTACAGAGTAAGGGGGAAAAAACTAACTTCATAGTCAAGATGCCTGGCAGATGCCAAATTAATAAAGTGGTCAAATTTAACATCAGTAATGGGACAAACTGACATCTTGTGCTATGTAACAGAATGTACTGACACGAACACAGAATCGCTTCTGTGACAGTTCAGCCAAAAATGCATAACCGAGTCGAATCATGAAGAAATATTAGAAAACCCAAATTGAAGGACATCCCACAAAAAGCTACCTTCAAGGTAGCTTCTGTATTTTTTTGACATGTCACCATTATTTTTTAGGCACTTCCGTATTTCCTGGTATAATAAGATGTTCCAGGATTATTTTGTTCTTTCCCTACCCAAGGCCTGGAGTCAGCCTCTTCGCCAAGCAGCCCTGATTCTTTAGTAGAGACTGGTATTTTTTTTTTTTTTTTTTTAAGATTTATTTGAGACAGTGACAGAGACAGTGAGAGAGCACAAGCGGGGAGGAGAGGGAGAAGGCGGCTCTGGCTGAGCAAGGAGCCCTATGCAGGACTCAATTCCAGGACCCTGGGATCATGACCCAAGCCTAAGGCAGATGCTTAACCAACTGAGCCACCTACGCGCCCCAAGACTGGTACTTTTAAGATTCAAGCACTAGGTATACCCACTGCTACTGGACTATTGCTGCTTCTATATCTTCACAGCAAATGAAGCTAGAATACATATGATTAACATATTTGCATATAAACATACAGATACCTCTATTTACTTATCTATATCAAAAACCAGGAATTCCACACCAATACGTTCTACTCCAATACAGCCCCAAAGGGTTCATCTGGATATCCCTTTCCCACGCCTGTAACTCCCTTCTCCAATAGTGAGAAAACTGGTTTCCATTATACTTAATATACTTACCTGCTCAATCTCTCTGGATGTTGCCAACCTCCCACACCTGCCAGGCCACTGTTCCACTCAGACTCCCTCCTCCACCTGTCCCTGGCCCCACAGGGTTGCCTTCCTACTCCACCGTAGCTTAATGACTTTTTGACTGAAATGGCTGACAGGCAGGCACATCTAGCTTTTAAAACAAAAACACGTTCCACAAATATGTCTACTTCTGCTTTAGCAGAGCCCTAGGGTTTAGTACAGAATAAATGCTACAATCAAAATTGCAGGTATTAAAAGGGAAATTAAATTCTTGCCAGAAAATTTGATTTATCAGCCTCCAAAAAAAAAAAAAAAATTCATGTGTGGATTTCATTAAGTACATTTAAGAATGCACATAATTTATTTCTCTAGTCTAAACTATCCCCCAACAAAGATACCCTGTGCTATTTATTGTTCCTTTCCGTTTTTAACCTCAACCCTAGTAACACTGGACAGCTACTTTGGATTTATGCATCATACTGTATATTATTAAAAACCAGTTTTCAGTAAAACCACCCTAGTAAACCAGAAGATTAACACTAAATCTCATACCGTAAATTCAAGTACCACTTTCTGCATGAACAAAATCATTATTTTCAAATACCTTAAAATGTTAATAACTTCAAAAATTCATAGTAATCACAGAAATTGACAACTTCCCTTCCCACTGTTTCTTAAATCTGCGAGCTTGCAGACCTCTATAAAAAGTCATCTGTGGAGCCCTCAGCATGAAAAACAATCACAAGGCATGTAGGTGATCACTTGATACCAAAAGCCTGTGAACACAAAATAAAATTCAAATACTGAGATCATGCAGCATGGTTTAGTTACAAGGTCAAAGGGTCCAGACTTTTTTTTTTTTTTTAAGATTACTATAAAAATACACATTAAAGGAAAAAGAAACAAAACTTTCCTGGAGCTCTCACAGCTCCTGCTCAAGATTCTCTCTTTGGACTCCCATTTGAGGAACACTGCCCTAATACTTAGATACAATGCATATTCAGCCCAAAGCATACATAAGTATAAAATATAATTTCAAACTTCTCCCTGAAAAACGGAAAAAATTTTTTTAAAAAAAGTTTTTATTCAAAAACTTCCTCCAACACATAAGCATCGTCCCCGTGGCTTGTCTATGTATGAAACATAGTCTAGCAGTCTACACGGTGCCAAAAGGCAGTCAACTTTAAAGTTCAATTCCTCAAAGACTTCAATACCAAAAGAACCATGTTTAGAACTCTGCATTTCAGTGTTTAATTCCACTCTGAGCACCTTTAAAACGTGAGCATTCCTACTGTTCATTGTTCACGTTTATAAAGGCATCCTATCTTTTATAAAGACTATACCTGGTATTTGGGGGTTATCATAAAGTTGTTTCATTTTGTTTTGTCAAATACCTAAGTAAGTCCCCCAGACCTAAGGGTAGGCAAAGATTTCAAGCGAAAATTGGCTGCTGAAACTTTTTTTTTTTTTTTAAGATTTTATTTATTTATTTGACAGAGAGAGAGATCACAAGTAGGCGGGGGGGGGGGGGGGGGGGGGGGGGGGGGG
>CM053616.1:59062143-59099780 GCA_028646535.1 Procyon lotor | reverse complement strand
AAAAAAATCAAAATTACATACACCTACAACTACCATCTAGAAAAATAAATCATAAACAAAATCCACTGAAGAATAACTGACCAACCAAAAAAAAAACCATTTAAAACAGGTATGGCAAGGACTATTTCCCTTTCTAACCAGAAAGGATAACCCAGCGAAAAATGAGAACAGACAAGAACAAGCAATTTTTAGAGAAACAGAAAAAAAGTAAGACAATGAAAAAGTGTTCACGTATCCATATAAAGTAAGGAAAACAAAGACAACAGTGAAATGCCATTTCCACCTATCAGACCCGTGTGAGGAAGCCCCCACTCTCATACATGTGGCAGTATGATCATTCACTGGAAGAACCTTTGTGGAGGGCAGTTTGGTAATATTTATCAAATCATAAAGTGTGTGTAGCCTCCAACCCAGTTATTACTAGTAATTTACCCCATAGCTATATTTGCACGAGTCCACTGTCGTATGAGGATATTGCTTGCAGCACTGCTTTTAATAACAAAAATAAACCATCCGAGTGGGATAAACCATCCAAGTGTGTGTCACTAAGGGCTCTAATTATAGATATAGCCACATTGTGCCACTGTACTCAGGCTGAAAAAGAATAAGGTTTACCTAAAAGTGCCAGTATAGAAAGATACCAAGATGTGTCATTGTGTTAAAAACAAAACAAGGGCAAGGTGCAGAGAACTATGTAGCATAGGATCCGTGTGTAAGACATGCAAGGGGAGGGAGACAATGGGCAAGCGGCAAGGGAGGAACACTTCAGCTTTTTGGGGGGATATATTTTCTTTTACATTGTATATATTTTTTTGCTCTGTTTGAATGTTAACTGTATTTTTTTAAATCAAGTTTTAAAAATACATTTTGGCCATTATTTACCAAGTATTTGCCAAAGAGGGTATTTACCCCACAGATACAGATGTAGTGAAAAGAAGGGCCATATGTACCCCAATGTTCATAGCAGCAACATCCACAATAGCCAAACTGTGGAAAGAGCAGAGATGTCCTTCAACAGATGAACGGATAAAGAAGATGTGGTCCATATATACAATTGAATATTACTCAGCCCTCAGAAAGGATGAATACCCAACTTCTGCAACAACATGGATGGGACTGGAGATCATGTTGAGAGAAGTAAGTAAAGCAGAGAATTATCATATGGTTTCACTTACTTGTGGAACATAATAAATAACATGGAGGACATTAGGAGAAGGAAGGGAAAAGCGAAAGGGGGGAAATCGGATGGGGAGAAGAACCATGAGAGACTGTGGACTCCGAGAAACAAATGGAGGGTTTTAGAGGGGAGAAGGGGATGGGGGATGGGTGAGTCTGGTGGTGGGTACTAAGGAGGGCACGTATTGCATGGAGCACCGGGTATTATACGTAAACAAGGAATCTTGGAGCACTACATCAAAAACTAATGATGTACTATATGGTGACTAGTAATAAAAACATCAACAACAACAAAACAAAGAAGGTAGTTTCTGTCTCCCATCTACATGGCTTCCCAATGCTTCTGTGCAGCAATAGGGATGAGGGGGGACAAATACACTTCTGACCAACGATGGGAAACCGGCAGCACACTAGCCCATCTCCTCAAGCTGGGTTTTCAAGCTCCCAAGATAGGAGACATGGGGATGCCAATCAACTAGGCGCACATCTCTGCAGGCGTCTCTGTGTTTGGTAGCAGATAAAGCGTGCACTCCAACCCCGGCATGGTCTGGGACACACAGTCACACTTCTGGATTCACTACTGGACTAACAACTCAGCCTCAAGCAAATCACCTAGCTGGTCTCTTTGGGCCCCAGTTTCCACATCTGGAGAAGAGTGTGTGTGTGCACAGTCATGTGTGGCAGGAGAAGGCGAGGGGAGGATGCTGGAACTATAGGATTCTAATTATACTACAACCTTTGCAAACTCATTTTTTTAGAGAAGCACTGGTAATTTGGAAACACACTCAAGCCGATCTTAAGTTATCTACCCAGGAGTTCAAC
Source organism: Procyon lotor (assembly GCA_028646535.1). Taxonomy (NCBI): domain Eukaryota; kingdom Metazoa; phylum Chordata; class Mammalia; order Carnivora; family Procyonidae; genus Procyon; species Procyon lotor. The sequence continues at coordinate 59,097,782 of CM053616.1, read as the reverse complement.
AAACATACAGGAAATACTACATACCACAGAAAGAACCTAGCTGAATTTCTAGAGGCTGAAAAGAAAATCTACCAATGGAGTCCACTAACGTCAAAACTGAAAGAACAGAGTTCATGTTGTTAAAGTAAGACGTTGAAAATATTTTCAAGATTTCAGCCCTGTTTTTAACTGACCTATAGATATAAAATTGCCCATTAGCTACTTTACTACAGTTTTGTCCCTCTGAGCCAACCATGGACTCTGCGGTAGTTCCACTGACTCCAAAGATTTCCAACAGTGACATGACATGAAGACAAACATTCCAAAATATTTCGTGGTCCAACTCAGGCAAGTGGGGGAAATCAAGCTTTTAGAGATTACGTCACAACATAGAACTTAGGATCATACGATATCAGGGCCATCAAAATTATTATTCCTATTAGCTACAAACTGACAGGTGTTTCATGACTTAGGTAAATATAATTTTAGGCTTTTCTCACCTAGTTCTGTAAATCCATGGTTGTTCATACACACAAATAATTCTATCAATCCCAAAGAGACAACATATCACCATAAATTATTTTGTATGGTATGTAAATGCCGGGAAAAGGTAGGCACTGACTTTTTGTATTTCCATATTTGTCAACAGATTATCTGTCTATCCCCCCTTTTCCCTGTTCCCTTTGGACTGAGCAGAGACTAGAGGAAAAGTAGGCCAAGTATATTTAATATTTTATACCAAACAAGCTATTTGCTTAAGATGGCTTGGCCAGCCTCGAGTCTGGCACTGAAACCCAGCCCACCAGTTCCAGTAGGAATTAAACACCAGTCTTACTGGGTGCTCTGTTCCATTGCCTACTAATGCATGGAGGGCTTATTGGCCAACTTTTTCACATAAAGGCAAGAGTGAGTGTATGTGTGTGAACATGTGTGTGCCCACGTGTATGTATGGAGGGATTAGAGGGGGGAGCCGGCCACAGCTGCTTAATTTTTGTAAAGCTTTTTTTCTCCTTAATAGGGAGGAGGGTTGCGGTTACTTACCATCCTCATAAGCCGCCACCGCCAGCGAGCTGTTTATCCTCACAAAGGAGACATATGGCTGCATTCCAGGCTCGTCCTCCTCATACTCTGATTCCAGGAAAGGGGCTGTGTAGTCCCAGGTGCGGGTGTCCCACACCCTCACATCCCCTGATGTATATCTGGAAAAGAAGGGCACACTTGGTTCCAAACGGGGACTGGAGAGCAGAGCCATAGTAGAGAAAATGGGGAGAGCCTTAAAACAACAGAAGTAAGATTTGGTCGGTGGGGAACCACTCGTGTAATGTTATTTAGAGGAGTAATTCCAACAGGAGAAAAGGTCACCTAGCTGACAGAAGGCTGTGAACACGGTTCATGCTCTCATATGGCACAATGGTGACAACTCAAATGAGATAGCTGTACTACACGCTGGGACATCAAGATCTCCTTCATGCTGTTATAACCAATCTACCAGCTTGCGTTATCCTACCAAAGGGATCACTAGCAGAAATCTGTAGAAGCCACAGTATTTACACACATACACTAGAGACAGACCAAGAGAGAAATGCTAAGGACTAATGGTCTTACAGGCACGAGCTTTCTAATGCCTCATCCATGCATCAGATTTGACTGATTAAAGTCCCTAAAGACTAATTGATTTGCTGAAACAATTAAATCTTGCCTTTAGCAGCCAGACAATGCTGCCTTCTCATGAAAAGCTCTTGCCGAAATGCATGACACTCCCCAGTTTTGCCCACTTAGAAAATAGGAGCACTCACTCTCTCCTATTACTACTGCCACTCCAACAAATGACTCTCTCCATCAAAGCCAAAGCAGGGCCAGAATCTGCTCAGACATGAGGCCCCTCAGACACAAGGATAATGGAATGACCAGATGACGAGGTGGTGTGCTGCCTGCCATCGAAGTATTTATGCTAAGTTCCTTACATCTGCTACAGAGAGTTTGGTTCAATATGTAAATCAGCTAACCACGGGGAGGCCTGTTAGAAAGGTTTTAAGAGTCTAACGATGTACCCCACAAACACAAAAACAGGCACACAATTTTAAACACGTTCACAGTCTTCTTGAGGCCCTGGCCATAGCTCCTTCAGGGTTTCTTAGATCCCACGTTAAAACCATAAAGACTCTAGATAATATCCGAGATAAATTCAACTACTAAAATTTATCACATGATACATCTATGAAGTAGTTACAGATCAATCTCTCACATGATATATTTTTTTAAAGATTTTATTTATTTATTTGAGAGAGAAATCACAAGCAGGCAGAGAGGCAGGCAGAGAGAGGGGGGGGAAGCAGGCTCCCCGCTGAGCCGAGAGCCCAATGCGGGGCTCGATCCCAGGACCCTGGGATCACGACCTGAGCCGAAGGCAGAGGCTTTAACCCACTGAGCCACCCAGGCGTCCCTCACATGAGATTTCTTAATAAAGAAACTAAGAGGGATCCCTGAGTGGCTCAGTCAGTTAAGCGTCTGCCTTTGGCTCAGGTCCTGAACCCGAGGTCCTGGGATAGAGCCCCACATTGGGTTCCTGCTCAGCGGGGAGCCTGCTTCTCCTTTTGCCCCTCCCCCTGCTCATGGGCACACTCTCTCAAATATATAAAATCTTTAAATACACACACACACACACACACACACACACACACACACACACTAAGAACATTCTGATAAAGGAGTGTGTCCTTTACTGAATGTAGCAGTAATTCCCTCAAATTACTGACAGTAAATATATATATTATGTGATTCAAAGGTGATTCAGTCACACAAATTCCCTCAGTCGGAGAATTCGGTTCTCCCCCTGCAGGACAGTGCCTGGGGAGTGTGCGTATGGTGTAAAGAGCCAGTAAGAGAGAGAGAGACATGCTTTCAAAAATTGGACTGAAGGAGCTCTGCATGACCACTGATCCCCCAGCAAATAGGAACGCTCACCCTACGAGTGTTGTTAAGCCGGCGATGCACAAGCCAGGGTGGATATTGATATCACCGCGGCCAAAGCACGGCCGCTGGCTCCCGGGTCCTCCAGGCAGCATTCCAGATCACCCTCCTGAATGAGGAACCCTGTATGAGAACACACACCACCACGCCAGGTCTACCAGGCTCACCCCGACACCCCAGAAAAGAACTCTGGTATTCCCTGGAGTAAGGCCATTTGCTTAGCTACAGAGACACTGAACGAAGATAACACATTTGAATGTCTAGACTGTGCATGATTAGATTCTTAAGTTCTATGTGAAAGGAAGGAGCCACTTCAGAAAAGAAAGGTGAGAAGGATGGTGACACCATCAGAAATAGAGACAAGGAGTGGAAGACACAGAAAGCAAACGTAGGGGCCCGAGAACTCTGGGACTTGGAAACGTACTTCCTTTCCTTCGATGCCCAGTCCAGCGGCCGCACACACGCTCTCGCAGGGCCCTGCGCGCGCCCCATCGGGGGCCCCCGTGGCCAGCAGAGGGGTACAGAGGACAGCGTGTCGGGGGCCTGAGCTCCAGCCCCAAAGCCCTTTACACAGTTCTGAGATGAAACGAAACCAGAACCTGACGAACTGCCGGCCCTCGCACACGACAGGGGGCGGGGACAGACAAGCTGCCCACTCGCTCTCCTCACCGGCCGGGCTCCCACAGAGAAAAGCGCTCTACTCGTGTCTCATGGGTCCTCACAGGGCTTTTCCTCCACAAAATGTTGTCCCCTCACCCTGAGATGCTGCATGTCTACAATTAAACCCATGTTCTCCTCACAAGGCTTCAGGTCACCACAAATTAGCCCACTGCTGAATTCCTTCCTTTCCTCAGTGAAAGTGTCAGTCCTCGTCCCTGCCGCAAACCCGAGCGGCTCCCCCCCACACACACGCCCCGGCCCCACCCACACTGCCCTCTGTATTCTGGGGGGCCATGTCCTCTCCGTTCCCTTCCCCAGGGATGCTGCCCTGATCCAAACCCTTCAGTGCCTCAGGCCCCCTAGTCTCAAGACTCCCCCTCGCCAGCAGCCCTGCACAAGCCAAGCCCTCAAGAAGCACTTGACGACACGAATACTCATTCTTCCTTCCCCTCTTCCCCTTCACACTGGACCATGTCTGTGATCTAGCCTACACCATAGCAGCCTAGACTTTTCTCTCACAGCAACTGTCTGTCCGTCCAGACCCCCAAGAATCCATAGGCTTCTAAGGTCAGGGGCTTGGTCTTGCTCAAAGCTATGAGCCCAACAACTAGAAGTTCTGAGTCAGACTAGAATAGCACTTGACATTTAGAAAGCCCTCTAGCTACTCAAGCCTTAACATCTCATTGAGAACATTTTAATTACTGGGCCTAGCACAGAGATCCCTCCACAAACTAGCTTCTGTCCCTCTCCCCAGTCTCATTGTCTGGTCTTCCTTAGCATGAACCTGTCTCCAGACAAGTCTGCCATTCCTGGCTTCCATATACTCTTACTCTGGCACCTTTGCTCACATTATCCACCTTTCTGGAGTGCTTTCCATCCTGACAACCCACCCAGTAGATCCCAACGTTGGCTGCATATGAGAATCCCGTGGGATGCTTTCCAAACTCCTGATACTCAAAGTTCGCCCAAGACCACTGAAATCTGACTCTGGGAGTGGAGCCAGGGATCAGTGTTTCCAGTGGTTAGGCAAGACTGACAACCACTCACCTAGCACAAGCCTATCAACCGCTCAACGTTTAGCACAAACCCTCCTCCATGAAGCCTTCTCTGGCTCAACTACAACTGTATCAACTGCTCTGTATCTGAAGAAACAGTGTTCATTACATTCCATCTCAACCTGATGGTCAAGTCCCCAAGAAGGCCCTATCTCAATGCTATACTTTCGCCACAGTGCCTTACACATAGCTAATATACAGTGACCGGGAGTGGGTATCCAGGAGCAACAACTTGGCCAGTATGAGTGGCGCGTCCTTTGACTTCTACTGCCCACCTTCCACTGCTGATGATCAGTGAAACACTAGGAACACACATATTGAGAGGTGTTAAACTCCTTGCATTTACTTCCAAACTGATTAAGATATCTACAAAAGCATAGGATAAGCTAAATTATTTTGGTAAAGAAGAACACTTTCAAAGATATCCATTTAAATTAACTCCATTCTTCATGGCCAAAGAGCAGGAGAACAGCATAATGCAAATGACTCAGGAGGCAAAATATAAAAGACTCCATGTCTCCTTTATGAAGGAAACAGAGAATAAATACCGGTTCAGCAGGTACCTTGTAATGACTCAGCGCCAGGCTCTAGAATCTAAGGCAAGTGAGAGCAGCCATAGCAATGGAGATCAGACTCTGGGCTAATGAATGAATGCGTGCTAAAGAAACATTTTCGTGAGGGTAAAACAATGGCTGGAGCAGAGGGAACGGGACCAAACCCTAAATGTGATCTAAAAGTACTTAACAACATTGGCCAGGAGAAACAAGAACAGATATCGAAGGGAGGTAGGGAAAAAAGCTGATTTTTCTCCAGAGCTCCAGATGTCTTTATCGCTGCCTAATGACAATTACACTCAACCAATTAAGACGCCACTATGACAGTTGCATTGTCAGTAAGCCTTTGGACCCCGATGTTGATGGCTCTCTAATTAGTGTCTGTGCAAAGTAAAACTGCAACTAATATATTAGCTGATGTAAGAGCACTAAAGAAAAACTAAAGGAAGAAGAAGCCTTTTCCAAATGAGTAAGGATGTCCCAGTCCAGGGCACGGACCAGTGAAACTGTATGCCTTCCCAATCTTTTTTACGCTTGGCAGGGTTACCTCCAAATAAATAGGTCAGAGACCACAGCTGATTTTTTGTTGAAAGAATGGGAATAGAGCCTCTAAAGCTCGGCACACCAGAGCAATTGCCAATTTACAATGATTTACCACCAAAGAGCTTCCATTAACTACGAAGTTTCCACTAACGGACTACTCATTTGGACTACGAGACCCAAAGAAAAAGGAAGAAAGGCTGTACAGCTAAGAACAAAACCAAACCACCCCCACTATTAACCTTTTTGTGGGGGAGGTGGAAGGGGGTGTTTACGTTTTACTTCCAGGTGCCTGAGCTTATTTGCAAAAAACACTTTTTTTTTCCCCCAAGGCTCTTCATGACAACCTCTGGGGTTGTTTTGATTTAAGAATGCTGTATGTAAGGTTAAGTGACTTACCCAAGGTCACCAAAAACCATTTTAGTGGCACAGCTGGGATCATAACAGGTCCCCAGGCTTTCCTCAAACTGCTGCTTAGCCAATAAGCCAGGCTGCCTCCTCAGATGACAGTGTCTTTAAACAAATATGGCTTTTAAGGACCATCCCCACTGAAATGCAATATAAGGAATTTATCGTTTTCAATATTGTGACTCAGGCTTGCAGGGCATAGCCCGTGAACCTAACCCATCAATTCTACCACTATTTCTAACTAGAAGGCAAGAAGCCAACACAGGCGGCTCATTATGCTGGCAAGGCGTGTGAGGCCGGCAGATGCAGTGGTGCCTCCCACACGCGCTTCACAGGTGACGTGGGAGGATATACAGAATGCTTGAGACGACTTCAGCCTCTACAGAGCCATATTCATACAACCAGCCCCAAACAAAATCACAATTCTATTCTCACCAAGTCCTCACAGCAGCCAAAAGAGCCTGGTGATGAAGCCTCAGGCCAGGACCAGCAAATGGTGTGTGTGTCACATCCAGGGCATCCGTTGTGGCTGCCTACAGCCCTGTGTTGAGAAGGATTCTGAAGCCGTATTCCAGCAGCTTGCCAGAAAAATAAATGCTGTGCTGGATTATTAATGCCTACCCTTGGTTTGGGACTGAGGAGTGGCAGCATGTAAGCAAATTATTTGTGTCCCTGCCCCGACAAAACTCCACCCGGCTAGCTCCTTGTCATCCTTCCGGACTCAGCTGAGAAGCCACTTTCCAGGAGAACCCGGCCTGACTGAGCCTATACCAGGTGCCCTTCCCTAGGGTCTTGTGGTGGATGCCTTGCTCCCGCTACCCTAGCGTCTCCACATTATTCTGTCACCGCTGGGGCTTGAACTCCTTGCTGCCTGGGAGCAAGGGAAGGATATGCAGTATCTGTCTGTGCTCAGTGAGTGTTGCTCAATGAACGACTCTTAAATTTAGGGAACAAAACTGGTATAAAGCCTACCAAGCAATTAGGCAGAGGCCCCCAGAAATGCAGCCCTCCACATTTCAAGAACCATTTTTGCCCCTACCATGTAGAGGCTTTAAGAACCATTCACATGCTCCATAATTTAGTAATAATCAAAGAATACAAATCAATGAAATCAAGAGTATTTACTGTTTTCTATGAAACATGACTGCGTTGTATTATGCAATTAACAAAATGAACTCAATCCCACAGTGCAGTCTTTCTGCAGAAAAGCACTACTGCAGACATCAAGTGCAGCTTAAGACGCAGCTATTGAAAAATAATGAACATTCTTAATGGACCTTAAGAGATACATGCACTGCACACTTAAAACTGTTTTCCATACATCTTGGTTAATCACAATCAATAGAGTCAGAGTCAATGATGGTTATGCAGAGTTATTGTAGCTGTGGCCCTTCCCATTATTCCTTGGAGAACCAGAGATGGATAAATGCAGTCATGAGTTCACCAGTATTTATTAAGGATATTCTGGAGCTCCTTCATTAAGGATATAATAAATGTAATGCTCTTCTCCAGTCTCTTATCAATACCTTACCTCAGACTTATTTACCAGAAAAGCATGTACACCTCACAGCAGAAAATAAATTTAAAAGTATTTTTAAAAAGAGGTCCCTAATGGGTAATGATCAAATTCCTTACGGCAAATAGTCCAATGTCATAATGAGCAGCAACACAAAAATCTATGTAAACCAAGGTTGAAAGAAAAACCGTCAAGAGAAAAAGTTCTTAAAGAAGGAGAAAGATAAAAAGCATGTCCTCACTAAGTGAGGTGACATTTGTCTAACACAACTTTACCACCTGTCTCTATTTACAAAGCATGTTATCTTAAGAGTCTCAAAAGCAAGCCACAGGTATGACCCATTTTTACACTTTCACCTGAAACTAGCCAACTATTAAACCCCGTCCTTGCCATCTTTAGCTCCTGGGTAGATTTTAAAAGTTGGGGCAAATATACACAATTTCAGAGCAAAGTCATATTGTAGCATGGTACATGATCAACGGAAAGGCACATTTTTAACCCCTAGGAAAAAGTGGAGAAAAAAGTGGCTAAAAGCATGGTATTTCAAGCTACCTTAAATGCAGGAAAACATTATTTTCCTACAGTTCTTAATTACAAACGAGAAAATTCCACAGGAAGTGCCAAGTGAACCAGAGATTCAGACATGAGATTTTTTTTTTTTTTTAAAGATTTTATTTAACAGAGAGAAACACAGCGAGAGAGGGAATACAAGTAGAGGGAATGGTAGTGGGAGAAGCAGGCTTTCCGCCGAGCAGGGAGCCTGATGCGGGGCTTGATCCCAGGACCCTGGGATCATGACCTGAGCCGAAGGCAGACGCTTAATGACTGAGCCACCCAGGCGCCCCCAGACATGAGATTTTATATACATATAAACTGGGAACTCAAAGCTTTACTCCCAGCCTACAGAAGACTGCGCTGTGTGGACAGAGCTAATGAAGATAAAAGCCAGAACAACAGCCAGAAGTCACCTGGCTGCTAGAGGGAGATGTCAGCACTTCTTTCATCTGTCTACTTGGGCATAACTGCCTCAAAGGGAAGAGAGGTGGACGAAAATGCAGGAGACCAAATGGGGCAACGATATTCTGAGAGAGAAGAGAGCTGATACTTACAACATTAAATGATAATTTTCCTTTCATTCCTGGCAGAGGAGAAACACTGATACACAGTCACTGTTCCTTCCAGTAAAAGCGGAAACCGGACCCTAAAAAGGCAACACCACGGCAGCAGAAAATGAGGTAGAAACACATTTAGAGGGTGCCTGGGTGGCTCAGTGGGTTGAAGCCTCTGCCTTTGGTTTGGGTCATGATCTCAGGGTCCTGGGATCAAGCCCCGCATCGGGCTCTCTGCTCAGCAGGGAGCCTGCTTCCCCCTCTGTCTGCCTGCCTCTCTGCCTACTTGAGATCTCGCCCTATGTGTCAAATAAATAAATAAAAGCTTTAAAAAAAAAAAAAAAAGAAAGAAAGAAAAACACATCTAGGAGTGTTGAGAAAAACTTTGACACAAAGTGGGTGCTTGCTATTTTTTAAATCAAAAGGGCAGGAAAAGGTCCTCCAATGTGATTAAAGAAGTATGCTCTCTCATGCAGACTGAAATGCTTCAGACTTACGAATCTTAAGTAAGGAGCGAGTTGAGTGTAGAACACACCATACTCCTGGGCATCTCATAAAAGCTTCTGGTGAGCTAATAGCTTACTGGTTAGCAGAGCTGGCACAAGGCCTCCAGTGAGCCCAGCCTGACCTTCTCCTGCGAGCTTTACCTGAGACACTCTCCCCTTCGCTAGGTGGCAGTAAAGCAAATCTACTTCTGGTGCATCATACCTAGACCTACAGCTCAGGTTTAGAAGGTGGCCTTTGTGAACTCATGATGTCATCTGTTTTCAATGCTCTGTACTTCCAGAGTGCAACTGGGGACAGGAACAGTCTCCGCATCACAGAACAGGACAGGCATGTTTTCATGTGCTCATCTCTTCTGTTCTTTTAATGAAAAACATAATTTGAGAAACATTTCAAAATTCTCAGAGCTGTCATCACTCCAACAAAAACAAAAACCACACTTCCTAATCACTTATTATCAACAAACTTTCCAGATAAATCTCTCTTCTAAATCCTCGGAAAAGCATATACCAATCCTCACTGAGTTTCAGGACTGTTACCATCACAGAGAAAATGTAGCTGGAGGCTGAACTCTGAGAAAGGGTGTGGTTTACAGTGTGGACATTGGTGGCTTCTGAACACAAATTTTTGTCAGGTTAAAGAGATGAGGAATTTTGGCTGAAAGAACAAAGTAGAGGTTGTGCCTGAATGACTTTGTCACAGTTGAAGAAACTTCTCATCTACCCAGCAAAGACAGCAACTATGTTTTCTGGAACGTTGCACATCACTGCTAAGTGGCCAAGTGAGACCACAGAAAGCCTGGGCAGATCAAAGACGCAGTAAAGAGGCTCAGAAAGTGCAGGGTCTCAGGAGCGTGAGGAGTTTTCATTCTGTACACACTTTCCTCATAGTCTGAGTCCTGGGTCCAGTGTTAGACTCCGAGGGTACAGACATGCTCAATGCACCACCTCCATCATTTTACGAAGGATACAGTTAGTAAGACCCAACGCTGCCAAGATGTAGAAGAGGATGGGCCAAGAAAAAGCCACTGGTTTGCAAGCCCTGGTGATCTGAGAGTGTAGCTTGGTAGAAGGGCTGTGATAGAAACCAGACTACAGGAGGTTAAGACGTGAATGTGTCCTCTCTTGTTATTTATCTCACTGACAGAAAGAAGGGAGGTAGTTTCAGGAGAGCAGGCTTGCGGGATGGTTTGGAGACTTCAGAAAGTCAGACTGGAAGGAAGTTGAGCATTATGAGGGCTTTTTAAAAATAATTTCTTAGGGGCGCCTGGGTGGCTCAGTCGTTAAGCGTCTGCCTTCGGCCCAGGTCAGATCCCAGAGTCCTGGGATCGAGCCCCGCATCGGGCTCTCTGCTCTGCAGGAGGCCTGCTTCTTCTGCTACCATTCCCTCTGCTTGTGTTCCCTCTCTCGCTGTGTTTCTCTCTGTCGAATAAATAAAATCTTTAAGAAATTTTTTTTTTTTTAATCTGGAAAATATGAAAATTCACTCCCCTAAATCCAGTAATTCCACTAATGGGACTCTAGCCTAGAAAAATAATCACACTAAGGGATAGAGAAAGACGTAGGACTCTTTATTCTACATTTACATGCAATTTAAAGTTTCTATAGTTAGCATGTGTTTTTTTAAATATTTTTTTTAATTTATGTGAGAGCAAGCAAGAGGGCGCATGAGCAGGGGGAGAGGGATAGGGAGAAGCAGACTCCCTGCAGAGCAGGAAGCCACACAAAGGGCTCTATCCCAGGACCCCGAGATCATGACCTGAGCTGAAGGCAGACACTTAACTCACCGAGCTACCTCAGGCACCCCAATAAGCATGTGTTTTATAATTTTTAAAGAAGATTGGCAGTACTGAAAAGGGGAAAAAATCTGCAAACCCCTACATAAAGCATACACATTAATAACAAAACACAGGAAATTACTTTAATGTTCAATATTAGAGAAATGAATAAAAAAAATTAAGATATAATTATATCATAGGAGCTTTTGTAACAAATCAAAGAAAATAATGAAAACCATGTAATAACATGAAAAAAATCTCACCGGTTTAGTGAGGAATAAAGGCCCAAATAGAAGGTACATTAGACTTATGTAAAAATGTGCATAAAACAACAAACAAATAACTTGTGTATACAAAAACTGTAACAAGAACCCGTGTTAGCATGCTGGGATTTAGGTGGTTTTTTCCCTTCTCTGCTTTCTAACGGTTTTGCAAGTACATGGTTCTACTACCACTTTTTCATTTTTAACAGAAAAGAATGATATATGCCACAAAAGCAAGCCCAGAATGAAGTTGTCATAGATGAGCTCTCGGAGTAGCAAACAAGGGTTCAGGAAGGCAGCCCTACCGCCCGGCTCTCCATGTGGACACTGCAGGAGAAGGGTGGAGTGGTGCAGTGCACGCCTGCCACTCCCGGCTCTCCAGACCTCCGAGCCAGGCAGCCGTGCAAAAGGAGGGTTTTGGAACAGTTAACCTCTACGGTTCCTTCCAGGTTCTGGATGACATGATTTTAAGTGGAAAGGACAAAGAAATCAAGGACCAGACAAATGAAGGATTTCTCCAGGTTTCCACGTAACACGCAGTATCCAGGTGGGGGGGGGGTTCTGCGTATTAAATTATTATGCTTCCTTTAGACAAAACAACATACAAGCACCGTGGGAGACTGCATGTTACACACCACCTCTAGCTTTAAAAAAAAAACAAAACAAAAGATGCTTACAGATTAACAGTAAGAAAACACATAGATGTGAAGTTAATTATTTCAAAGTAAAGCCACAACAGAAAACAAAAATGTTAATTTTTAACATTTACAGCTGCAGTCAGTTCTCCAGGAGTTAGGGAGCAGGCAGATGTTGGGGTGGGGTTAACAGATCAGGGGGTTACAGACACTCCTGGGAGGAGACAAGACTGGAGTTAGGCCTTAACGGAGGAGGACTGGGTTTCTTCTTGGGGTGATGAAAATGTTCTGGGCTTAGACAGTGGTAGATAGTTACACAGCCTTGTGAATATACTAGAAATTACTGACTCAATTAAATTTAAAAGGGTACGTTTTATGGCATAGGAATTAAATCTTGATTAAAAAGAGAGAGAGAGACACAAAGAGCCGTGGCCAGAGGTAATCAGGAACTGTGGGAAAAGTCAAAGGTACCTGGAGGAGAGTAATCAGGAAAGTTAGACTGGAAACAAATTTCAAAGGGCTCGGAACATAAGGAAAAGGTAACTGGAGATTACCATCCATGAGACCATAAGGGAAATAAAGACTCATGGGAAAGAGAACAAACAAAATCAAAAGTGCTGACAACAGTAACTGCTTCCTCTGCTGGCAGACAAGCCTGGGGTAAGAGGCGTCATCCGGGTCCTGTGCAGATGATGAGCACTCGGTCTTGGGTGAGCTTGAGTGAAGAAATATTTGAAGGTTACTCTGGTTTGAGTGAAAAGAAAAGTAAGGCAGACCCAAGACGGGGTCAACTGCGAGGCTAAGTAATAAAAATTACTCTAGGCAACTCCAAACCAGGAACTTTTTTACACAAAGGCGTGAAAAGATGGGAAGAAGCAAGAGGCTCCGCAGTAGCCTTTCCTTTGCTGTCAATTATAGGAAGTAGACCTAATAGGTTTCAGTGCGAAGAGATTATACGGTTTAGTTCTAGGCACATAAAACTTGAGCCCCTGAAAATTTTCTGCCTATGTTCAAAGGGAGAAAAAGGAAACGAAGAAGGAAAATCAGAGAAACACGGGCTGAGTCGATGGGCGAGAGATGGTGGAGTGGCCAGGGTCTCCGTAAGCAGCCCCTTGGGGATACATAGCTGCAGAAAGCCGGGCGAATACAGCATTGATTGGGAATGAGGTAACCACAAACACCACTGTCTCAAATGAAAAGGGATTCGAGATCTGACCCAGAAAACAAGCATCGCAACCACCAGATAAAATTTTAATGATAAACACAAGATGCTCTACACACAAGCAGGATTGAAGTACCCGATGCTAGGCCATAAACACAAGGTTCTCTTAGAAAGAGGAGCCGGGAGGAGCCTCTCTGACCCACAGATCACGTTTCATCTTATCGATCCACAAAACTCTGCCATCGCTTTGTGTTGTGCTGGCATAATCTGTAATGTTGAGCAGACCTCAGGGGACCGGGGAGGCAGGAAAAGAAGGGCTGGCATCTGGACTCGTGGCCAGCCTGCCTCTGTGAGGTCCGTGTCCAGATAAACTCATACTTGGCTTTGGAGATTAAAGTCTCCTTTATCTCTAATTTCCTTTATGACTCTCAGTCCAATCTCAACATTCTGTCCTCAAAGGCCTCCTGACACACTGGGAGACCCCTTTAAGCTAGAAGGACAGAAGTCCTTTCCGAGTTACTGTGGAGTCTTAGGATCTGTAGGCACAAAGAACCTTATGTAGCATGAGCTTTTTGGGCCCACATTTTAGCTATGAGAGGCAAAAGCCTAAAGCCACACTGATAACTGAATGGACAGAATTCCAGGCTTCAGGTCCATTCATCTTTCTAAAAACAGTGGTCCTATAGCACTCCCAAGAAGGGCATTCACCTCTACATCGTAGCAGCAAAACAAAAGCCAAGTGTTCTTTCTTAGAGCCAAGATGCCTTTCAACAGACGAATGGATAAAGAAGATATGGCCCAAACATACAATGGAATATTACACCTCCATCAAAAAGGATGAATACCCAACTTTTCTATCAACATGGATGGGTCTGGAGGAGATTATGTCGAGTGAAAGAAGTCAGAGAAAATCAATTATCATATGGTTTCATTTACTTGTGGAGCACAAGGAATAACATGGAGGACATTAGGAGAAGGAAGGGAAAAGTGAACTGGGGGAAATCAGAGAGGGAGACGAACCATGAGAGACTGTGGACTCTGAGAAACAAACTGAGGGTTTTAGAGGAGAGGAGGGTGGGGGAGATGGGTGAGCTTGGTGGCCGGTATTAAGGAAGACACGTATTGCATGGAGCACTGAGTGTGGTACATAAACAACAAATCTTGGAACACTGAAAAAACAAAATTAAAAAAAAAAGTGTTCTTTCCAGGTGTATCTAGTTTCAAGCAAAAATACTTTTCCTAGGTATGGTAGATCACAAAACAATCTGTTTGGACTTTTAACTCCAATGGTGCCCCCTAACGAATGCTTTTTTTTTTTTGGAAAGATTTTATTTATTTGACAGAGAGAGAGAGATCACAAGTAGGCAGAGAGGCAGGCAGAGAGAGAGGGGGGAAGCAGGCTCCCTGCTGAGCAGAGAGCTTGATGCGGGACTCGATCCCAGGACTCTGAGATCATGACCTGAGCCCAAGGCAGAGGCTTTAACCCACTGAGTTACCGAGGCACCCCCTTAACGAATGCTTCTTAAGCAAAGAGTCTTCTTTAAGGAAAAAGACACCTACTACACCAAGCTGTTCAGGCCAAGATCTGTTTTTGGTTTCCTCTAGATAGGAACCTCTCCTGGGGGGCTCATCCCAAAGCCAATCAGACTCAGGGTTCTAAGTGTCCTGGTCTCTACTTAGGGCATTAAGTACACTATGTGGGACTGTAGTTCAAAGACCACTTCTCAATCCAAGGATCAAACTGGTCTTCTCATTGTACATTAAAAAAAACCTTTTTGCACCTGTTAGTAAAATAGGAAGAATTCATGAAAGGGGTTTTTGGAACAGAAGCCACAGGAATCTACAGAAGCTAAAATTAAATTTCTTGGTGATGAAGACAACTAAAAAGACAAGTAGCAAAGAGGTACTGTGTGGTGGGGAAGGACTATCACGTGTGGCCACGCCCTTTCTCATAACAGCAGCTTTGGAAGAAGAGAATAAGAACAGGCTCTCTTTGTGCCAACATGTATTATTCTTGCTTGACTCTTTTATGTCTTCATACAGACTGTTTGCCTTAATGAAAATCTAACCTAACATGCCACAAGAGTGATTTAAAGGCTAGGAAAGACATATTGAGACAAATGGATTGTAGCTCTACACTCCACACCCTTCGCTTCTCACCACCAACTTCAGACTGCTGAATGCTGGACCACAGAATCATGGAGATTTTCCATCTCAAACCCGGGCTATCGTGGGAAGGTACGTGCTCCCAGGGGAAGAGAACGTCACTGGGACTCAGAGGGTGGCCCGTGAAAAATAAAAAGACCTTAAGATGAAGAGTTAATCATTAAGTGAAAAATCGCCTTCACTTACCCGGCAATGACAACGCCGTCATGGGAATGCACGTCGCACAAAACCGCATCAGGTATGTGCTCCAGTTCACTCACGGCGCCTTTGCGATTCTGCGTAAGGAAAAGGGAGATGCAGTTTATACTGCTCTTGGGATGCCTGGAAGCCAGCATTTCACTTCCAGCTACGTTCGATGGCGATTTCTTACCACTTGATTGTGCTCAAAGTTGCTGGAGCATTCCAAAGGACAAAGGTAACAACTAATATGATCCGGTGTTAGCATTTACAGGTTACCGCACACATGAAAAGCACCAAAGAGTGGGGCAGGGGACATGTGAGTCGCTGCCCGTGGACTCGAGGGGGTTACAGGATATAAAGGTGGTGTGTGAGCACGCAACTAGGATCCACAGTAGGTGGGCAGTGGCAAGTATCTGAAGGAACATATCAAGTGTATTTACAAAGTTCAGTTCAGAGGGCAGAAGGCATTTAATGATATTTTACCTGTCAACAACCCTTATGAACACTCAGGATAAAAAGAGCAAGGACATACAAAGATAAAAATCAGGATGGGGAAAACAAAGACTGCAAGGTCAGAGGTTCATGGAAACGGTAAATTTTTTTTAGATTATTGATTTATTTGCGAGACAGACAGATACAACACAAGCTGGGGGTGGGGGAGAAGGACACTCCCCGCTGAGCAGATGTTTAAACGGCTGAGCCACCCAGGCACCCCAGAAATGGTACTTTTGAAGGGAACCCAAAGACCCACGATAAGTGTTGCTCCTGAGGGCACTAGGTGGCAGGTGGAGAGACACAAGAGACAGATGTATTTTCCACTGTATGGCCCTTTGTGGTTTTGAAATCATTTGTACAAAGCTCATTACACTGGACATGGGCCATGCTGTGCAGAAGGAGAGTTTGTCACCTTCACCACAACCTGGCGTCAGCCGTACATACATAGCAGAAAATGGGGGGACCCAATGGGAAGGCAACTTGCTTTAACACTACTTCTCATGTTTTGGCAGGGGTTTCTTTCTAGAATCCCAGTAAGAATTCTGTCATTGCAGTTAGCTCAGGATTTGTCATTTCACATTTCACTCATGTAGTCCTCACCGCTAACAGGACCAGGAAATGGGTCGAGATGTTCCAAAGAGTCTGCTTACAGTTCACTGAATCGGCAACCACCTATCGAGTGCTTACCAAACAAATGGCTTTGTGCTCGTCAGAGAAAAAACTAGACGTTTTGTTCAGCTGTACATAACCTGCCACGGTTATGAAGGGCCAAATGCTTGCAGGTGGGTCTCTGAACACCTTCACTGCTGCCACCTCCAGCCGGATGAGGAGGAAGCAGCTAGCCGCCTCCCTCCGTGGCCTTCTCTACCACCAAAGAGGAAGCAGAAACTCAGCTGCTGTGCTCTCAGGGTCTGACATCTCTGAATTTGAGCCAGTGTTCACTGACACTCTAGCTCCCAGGCACACAAGTCAAAAGTGTCCCTCCTTTCCAGAGGCAAAGGCCCCAGTGAATGCCTAACTCCGCAGCTCTCCTTAAATTCCAGCCCCTGCTGAAGGGTTGGACCCAGCTTGTTTAAATAGTGCCATCAAACCTCCATGGCTGCCCCTCATCGAGGTCCCTCATGCAGGCCCAACCACATGGGCAAAAGGGTTGAGGGCCTCCACAGGAGTTTATTTATGGTGAGCACACAGCTGTGGGGTCCTAAAGGTCTATGAAAGGATGGCTATGCTAGTTCTCCTTAGAAAGAAAGTTCTCAGCCAGGGGCAATTTTGCCCCCCAGGGGACGTATGACAGGTCTGAAGACATCTGTGGTTGTCACGATTGGCGGTAGGTAGAGAATGCTACTGGCATCTACTATGTAGAAGTTGGGGAAGCTGCTCAACATCCTGCCACACAGAGGACAGTCGTCACCAAACGTCACTGGTGCTGGGGTCGAGAAACCCTGAATTCAAGAAACACTGCTCTTATTAACCCTGCTAGAAACCGTGTGAGTTTGCCCAGATCGAGAGTATCCATCACTAATCAGGTTATGAGGTGACCAGGGCCAGACAGACACACAGGCAATTTGTCACCATCAGTAATGAGCAAAAGCCTGTTGCTCTCAAAGTCTATTAGGATTGACCGTTCCGGGAGTGGAGAGCATATGCGTGGTTCTGCCCTTGCCGGACTACGGACTATCGGGCTACCAGCACCACTGCACTGTCAGCCCGTCGCGCCTCAGAGCGGCTTTCTGTTATGCTGTTCTTGACAGCTCTTTCCTATAGAAACATTCCACTGTGCAAATTCTTAGCTGTGATCTAATATTTCCGTAGAGATTTTGAAGTGATAAATGCTATGGAAGCAAGCCAGTGGGTTATGTGAGGGGAGAGAAGACAGTACTTAGAGACATTTAAAACCTCCCTCTTCTATAATTACTGGAAATAGCATTTTCAGCTCCTCTTTTGTATTCAGGTGGTGCTATTGCTTTCTTGGCCCATCAGTGTTGGTCAAGATGAAAGGAGGCTGCACTGAGCACTACTCCAAAGATCCTAACCATCAGGGGGGAGGTGACGGACACCCCAATCTCACTCCTCCTCTCCTAGAGAATAAGATGCTCCCAAACAGTGTGGTTGAAAGTGGGGGCAGATACTCCAACAGTGAACAAAGTGGGCAACAAATCACCAGCAGCTAACAGGACTTTCACCACACTCCCCTCTCTGCTTTTGGCAGTTAACCTCAGGCTGTAATTGGAGGGACTCCGGATTTAAGCCAGGGTCTGGATTCCTGTGTCCTTGTAGGCTATTCTTCTACAGGTAAGAATATTGGCCACTGCCTACCTTCCAGTTGGTTCTTAACATGTGTTCCTTGGCTCGGCACTCCTGGAAGATGAGCTTCCAGCAAGAATAATCAGAGATGCTGCTCTCGGGAAGGTGCCCTTCCTGCTGGCACAGCCTGTACCAGAGCACTTCGTCTTCTGCAATCACCTTCCACGTCTTGCTCACCTAAAACAGAAGTGACACAAATGTCAAATTCTGCAATTAGAGAAGTCCCTTGTCATCCAAAAATCAATCAACACCTTTATTATTGCCCTGAGTTTATGGCAGTATAAAATGTCTCATTAACAAAACACTCTGAGGTGAAAAAAAAATACAAGCAAATGTTTCCAGTTTTATTTTTCAAGATTTCAAAACTGTTGTTCTACCATTTCATATCACATTTTAGATGACTTGGTTGAATTATTATATAACATGTAAGAAAAAATACAAATACATAAAAGGCAAAAAATGCAAACTGCAACATAGCTATACAATCATACACAGGTTTTCAGACCAGAATCTCTACTTTTTACCAAAGGCACTTGGACTTCTTTATACAATTGGAGACTGATGACCTCTGAAATAAAAGGCTGTAACAAAATAAATATCCATAATGCACTCTTTCTGGTCATATGAGAAAAATTAGATTTATATTACATACAAAAACTTAGACTTTAAATGTATAGACTAAAAAAAATTAACAGAAAACTCAAGCTGTTCACCAGGACTGTAAGATCTGATATACAGCAAATAATGTTGTGTCTGGACAGAATTTCAAATCCCAATAGTATGCAGAGGAAATGGCCATTTTCACTATTAGTATTTTGTCCTCCAAGCCTAACTCAGGGGGATGATGGATTTGCTTCTGCACAGGACAATGAACAAAGTTGGCTAGAGTGCAAAAGATGGACTCTCTTGGCAACAGGAGAAAATGATCCAGCAGGTCAACATGATCCTGGGTCTGCAGCACATTCTGGTAATGCGGGATTAAGTGCTCAACACTCGCTGTCCATCTAAAGGTTAAGACTCATTCCTAATAAAGTGAAAGTCATGATCACTGGTTCACAGTAACCTGCACTCCTTAACACTCCCTTGGGGCCACTTGAAGACACTGAATACAGACAAGGAAAGGGAACATGAGGCAAAGTAGGCAAGAGTGCACGCAGCATGTGCATAGCAGACTCTCATTACACCAGGGTTCCTCATTTGATGAAGTACTGATAGGTAGTTAACTTTCAGGATGGCAGAGTAAAGATCTCCAAAAATCTGCTCCTACATGCAAGCAATAAGAATACTGCCAAAAATTGTCAAAAAAAATCACTTTTTCAGAACTCTGGCAATTAACTAAAGGCTTTCAACATTCTAAGGAGCACTTATTTAATAAAAATGGCCACATCTTGGTAAGAACATACTTCATGTTTTGTTTTGTTTTTAACTTGCACTAATACCATCCTTCTCCTCCAGGACCATAGGTAACTCCACGGCAGCCTTGAAAACCAACAGCTTTGCAACTATGGTAGCTATAAAAACCAGCAGCCTAACAGTTACCAGAAGGGTCAGATGGCTTTATAGGTCCCCACATGTGCCATCC
Source organism: Procyon lotor (assembly GCA_028646535.1). Classification (NCBI taxonomy): domain Eukaryota; kingdom Metazoa; phylum Chordata; class Mammalia; order Carnivora; family Procyonidae; genus Procyon; species Procyon lotor. The sequence goes on along the minus strand of CM053616.1, from coordinate 59,077,923 downwards.
CCAGAGAATGGTCATCATTCGACCTATGTAACAGCTCAGCTTGCTGGAAAGCTCTGTTCTACAGGCTTGTCTTTATCTGACTGGACTCAAAGCTTCCTCTGTCTTATCTCCACTGTATTTGTCAGAAACAGTAAGGGAGAACTGTTTAACACCGTGGCTGCCTAAGATAACATTAGCAACTGGGGGTAAGAGGATTTGACCAAAAACTTAGATGGAAAACTGGGGAATGGGATTTCCATAAGGGGCTTTGAAAGGTTCCAGTGTATTTCTGGCACTCAAGAATGTCACGTACATGTGTAGAACTGTGTGTGTAGCCAAGACCTGAGACAGCCCCTGATCTCTCACTCTGGCTAACCCTGAAGCTTTCTGCAGGCACAAAATGAAGGCTATAACAGAGTTGTCAACTGTTGACATATTGAAAGCATGCCCCAACATAGAGCACCTCAGCAAAAACTGGGAGATTTTTTGTCTCAACATATGCAAGGAAATCTGTCCAATCACTAAGCTAAATGAGCAGAGAATTCAGTGGTCACAAATTACAAAAAATACAAACTAGAGAATCAGTCCAGAAAAGTCACTAATAAACAGCAACAAAGATAACAAAAACTAACCCTCCTAAAGAGAGAGAATCTGATTTCCAAAGTTGCCCAGTTTTTCACAAAAAAGGTTGAAACATGCAAAGAAACAGTAAAATAGCAACCATATACAGGAAGAAAAAGCAGCCAACAGAAATTGTCCCTGACGAAGTCCAGACTTTGGATTTAAATAGTAAAGATCGGCTATTATAAGTAAGTTCAAAATATAAAGGAAAGCATATTTAGGAAAATAAAGGTATGAGCAGTGTTTCATTAAGTACAAAATACAGATAATTTTTTAAATATAGAAGTTTTAAAGTTGAAAAGCAAAGTAATAAGTAATTCAGATTTGAGCTAGAAGAATCCACAGGCTTAAGGTTAGTTAAGATTAGTCTAAGAAGGGGTGCCTGGGTGGCTCAGTGGGTTAAAGCCTCTGTCTTCGGCTCAGGTCATAATCTCAAGGTCCTGGGATCGAGCCCCCGCATTGGGCTCTCTGCTCAGCAGGGAGCCTGCTTCCTCCTCTCTCTCTGCCTACTTTTGATCTCTATCAAATAAATGAAATCTTAAAAAAAAAAAAAAAAAAAAAAAAAAAGCAGTCTAAGAAAAAAAGAAAAACAACAATAGAAACCCCTCCTCCCCAAAATGAAAAAAATTAATAGAGCCTCAGAGGCCTATGGGATACCGTCTGAACACAGGCATTATGGGAGTCCCATAAGAGGAGAGAAATAGGTAAAAGGAATGTCTAAAGAAATAATGGCTAAAAATGTCCCAAATATGATGAAAAATAAAACAGTTCACCAAACTCCATGAAGGATACACTAAAAAAGATTCACACCTAGACATATCATAAACTGCTGAAAACCAAAGACAGATTCGTGAAAACAGCAAGAGAAAAAGACTCATTGTATGTACTTCTCATCAGAAACCAGGGAGGTCAGAAAGCTGGCATATTCAAAGTGCTAAAGGAGGAGACTGCCAACCAGTAACTCTATATATCAAGCAAAATTATCCTTCAAAAATAAGAGAAATTAAATTATTCCAAGATAAATAATAAGATAATCACCAGTAGACTTGTCCTATAAGAAATACTAAAGGGAATCCCTTAGGCTGAAATGCAAGGACACTAGACAGTAACTCATCCACATGAAGAAATAAATCAATAAAGGTCATTACAAGGGTAAATGTAAGTGACACTATAAATGTATTTTTTGCTTGCAACATTTTTCTTCTGATTAAAAAGACAACTGCCTAAAGTACAAAATTGTGTTGACAGGCTTATAACTATAAAGACATAATTTGTATTAAATAATATACAAAGAAGGAAGAGGGAAGTTATATTGTAGCAGTTTTGATATACTATTAAAATTAATTTGGCATTAATACAAACTAGATTGTTTGAAGATCCCTGGACAATCATTAGGAACTTTAAAAAGTATACTAAAACAAAAATTAAAATAGTATGCTAGAAAAAGATTTAAACACAAAAGGAGGCAGTAAGGAAGAAAGTACAAAAGACCTAAGACATACAGAAAATAGCAAAATGGCAGATACAAATTCTCATCAGTAATTATACTAAATGTAAATGGACTAAGCACTCCAGTCAAAAGACAGAGATTGGCAGTTCAAATAAACATGACCTAAGGATATGCTGTCTACAAGAGACACACTTTTTTAAACTATTATTTATTTTTTAAAGATTTTATTTATTTATTTGACAGAGAGAGATCACAAGGAGGCAGAGAGGCAGGCAAAGAGAAAAGGGAAGCAAGGCTCCCTACTGAGCAGAGAGCCTGATGTGGGGCTCAATCCCAGGACCCTGGGATCATGACCTGAGCCGAAGGCAGAGGCTTTAACCCACTGAGCCACCGGCCCTTTTTTTTTTAAGTAAACTCTACACCCAACATGGGGCTCAAACTCATGACCCTGAGATCAAGAATTGCATGCTGACTGAGCCAGCGAGGTGCCCTAAGACATACACACTATTTATCTTTAAAGTTTTCTTTACTTTATTTGAGAGAGAGTGAAAGAGCCTCCAGGGGGTGGCAGGAGGGGGCTGTGGGCAGAGAGTCTTAAGCAGACTCCACACTGAGCCTGGAGCACACTGCAGAGCTCATTCTCACAACCCCAGCCAAAACCAAGAGTCAGATGCTCAAACAACTGAGCCACCCAGGTGCCCCATGAGACATACATATTTTAGATTCACATGCACAAATAGATGAAAAGGATGGAAAAAATATATACTATGCAAACAATACCTGAAAGAGAGCTGAAGTACACACACTAATACACTTAAATTTTAGGGGGAAAAAAAAAGGTTACCAGAGACAAAGGATATTTTGATACAATGAGAGTCAATCTATCACAAAGACCTAACAATTGTAAACATACATACCTAAAAACAGAGCCCCCAAATACAAGAAGCAAAACGTGATAAAACTAAAGGAAGAAATGGACAATTCAACAATACTGGGAGATTCCAATACCTAGTTTGAATAATGGATAGAATAAGTAGAATATCAACAAGCAGGGGCACCTGGGTGGCTCAGTGGGTTAAAGCCTCTGCCTTCGGCTCAGGTCATGATCTCAGGGTCCTGAGATCAAGCCCCACATTAGGCTCTCTGCTCAGCAGGGAGCCTGTTTCCTCTCCTCTCTCTGCCTGCCTCTCTGCCCACTTGTGATCTCTGTCAAATAAATAAAATCCTTAAAAAAATATTTAAAAAAACAACTATAAGAATTGAACAATCCTATAAACCAACTAGACATAAGAGACATCCAAAGAACATTTTACTCAACAATTTGAGCATTATTCTCAAGTGCAATGTAGCAATCTCCAGGATAGATTATATGCTAGGCTACAAAACAAATCTAAGTTCAAAAAAGAACCAAAAAATTATACAAAGTATATTCTTTGACCACAATGAAGTGAAATCAGAAATTGATAACAGAAGGAATCTGGGAAATTCACATGTGTGTGGAAATTAAAGAACACGCTAACAAATACTAGCATGCTAAACCACCAATGAGTCCCAAGAAGTTGCAGAAGAAACTAGAAAATACTCTGCAATTAGTGAAAATGAAAATGGAACATACAAAACCTATGAGGCCCAGCGAAAGCAGTGCTTAGAGGCAAGTATATAGCTATAAACGCATATATTTTTTTAAAAATCTAAAATCCATAACCTAGCCCTTCACCTTAAACTAGAAAAAGAAAACTAAACCCAAAGCAAGCAGAAAGAAAAATTACAACAGAAATGAGTGAAATAAAAAGAAAATGAAGCAACTAAAAGCTGGTTATTTGAAAAGATGAAGACCAAAATTGACAAACCTTCAGCTAGATTGACCAAAGGGGGGCAGGGGTGGAGGAGAAGACTCAAAATACTAAAATCAAGCAGAGGGGCCATCATTATGAACCACAAAAACGAAACACATTATAAAATAATATAATGAACAATTATATGCCAGCAAATTAGATAAACTAGATGATATGGACAAATGCTTTTTTAAAAAAAAAAAAAAAAGGGCAAAGTATTGAAGTTAACTTATGAAGAAATAGAAAATTTGAATTGGTCTTTAACAAGAGGTTACATTATTGATAAAAAACAAAACTTTGCACAAAGCCCAGGCCTAGACGACATCACTGATGAATTCTAGATGTTTAAAAAGAATTTTAAAAGTGGTTAAAACTAAATTAAAAGATCTTAAAAGAATTCTACCAAATGTTAAAAAGATTAGTGAATAACCAGCAATTCACAAATTCTTCTAAAAAATATAAGAGGAGGGAATATATCCCAACTCATTCTATGAGGCCAGTATTTCTCTGATACCTAAACCAGACAAAGACTGCACAAGAAAACCACAAACCAATATCCCTGATGAATATACACAAAGCTGAATCCAGCAACGTACAAAAAGGGTTATACATCATGACCACATACAATTTGTCTCAAACACAGTGTCAGTTGAACATACAAACATCAAGGCGATATCCTGGTGCTAGGTTGAAGGACCAAAACCACATGCAGTTCTCAAACATTAACAAACACTTTAAAATTAAAGTAAAGGAGTGCTTTATATTCAAAATAAATCTGTACTGTATAAGAGTTCAAAGTGGAGTGCCCTTATATAATGTTCCCAAAGAGACCTTAAGTGACATCTGTATCTATCTATCTATCTATCTATCTATCTATCTATCTATCTGATCAAGTTTTTAGAAACATGCTTCAAGATCACCTGCATTATCCAAGGAGCAGCATGGTATAACAGAAAAGCAGTTACGGGTCACTAAGTAACGCTTAGTAGGTTAATTAACATGTCTGCCTTCAGCTCAGGTCATGATCCCAGGGTCCTGGGATCGAGCCTCACATTGGGCTCCCTCTTCAGCAGGGAGTCTGCTTCTCCCTCTATCCCTGCTCCTGCTCTCTCTTTCTCTCTCACTATTGTGCACACTCTAATATTAAAAAAAAAAAAATTAAAATTAAAAAACAAAACAGTTACACTTGTGAAAAAACAAAACCCCAAACCTCGGATTCTACTGTCTGGTCTTCCACTAGTTAGCTGTGGCATCATGACAAAGTCACTAAGCTTCTTTGTACCTCTTTCCTCCTCACTGGTGGGGAGGAATCAGACATCCTGAAATGTCCATCACAACACCAAAGTCTATGACTTTGGGAACATCGTTTTCTCACCCTTAAAAAGTGAATCATCATACCCCACCACCAGCAGAGCTACTGTGTATCGCAAAGAGCTCAAGAAAAGGACCCTGCAACATAATTCTTTACCCACAGGCCGCACACTACAGATCACACTGACAACACTCCAAGAGGCACAAATTCATTATAAAATCCTGCTGCTCCAGGGACGCCTGGGTAGCTCAATCAGTTAGGCATCCGAATCTTGATTTCAGCTCAGGTCATTATCTCAGGGTTGTGAGACTGCACCCCGCATCGGGCTCCCTGCTCAGTGGGGAGCTGCTTGGATTCTGTCTGCCACTCCCCCACGCCCTCCCTGAAGAGCTCACAAGTGTTCTCTCTCAAGTAAATAAATCTTTTTTAAAAATGATGCTGCTCCAATTATTACTTTGAGGAGCCCATTAGCTTCCTTGTGTTTTTAAAAATAACTTCTCTTAAATCTAGAATGGGTTTCTACTTGCTCCGTGGCAGCAGAAAGAGGTTAGTTTTGTGGAAGTAAAAATTAGAATCCAACAATTCAGATGGTTTCAATGTCAAAATTTCTGATTTTCCATCTCAAGCAAATTATACAAAGAACAATTATGACTACAATACCTTATTCAACCAAAAGTACGTCAAAGCAATAGTGGCCCACAGAACACCCTAATGGCACGTGAAAATTCTGGCTTCCTGCGGGCACGCAAGCTCAAGGTGCAGTCACATCAGCAAAGTCATCTTCCCTGGAGGCACGACACTGCGCATGGCACCCCCAGCATCAGAAGTCAGGGCAGGTAGCAGCATAAAGAAGTGCAAGGCTTCCATCACTTTGCTGAACCAAAATGCCACCCTGTGATGCTGAAGGCGTCACACTGGCTTAAGTCTTCAATGGTTTAGAAAGTGAAGAAGAGGGGTCTTGGAGATCAACCAGGAGCAGTTGCCATCACAGGAGGGCTACTCCCAGGAGCCCTGGTTGGTGAGTGGCTTCTGCAGAGAGCTGGGCTGACCTTCCAAATCAGTCTGATCCACTGCAAAACTGTCCGGCTGTTAGAAAGGGCTTCCTCTCCTTGGTTTAGTAGAGGGATTTCACCCATGGGCCTAATTTTGCCTTTCTGAAGAAAGGCAAATTCCTTCCTCCACCTGACAGCTTCTCAAGAAGCCAAAGACACCGTCCTTTCATGGGCCTAAATATCACCCATTTCCCTCAACCAACTGCCCTAGAACTAGACTAGTTCCCATACCCCTTACCTCTGAACATACCTTAATACTTGTGCATGCACAGTGTCCCTCTTCGAATGTGGTACCCGGGACAAAACACTCCAAATGCAGGCTGTCAAGAGCCATGAACAGAAAAATTTTATCAGATGCTAATTTGCTGCTTCAATTGTTGCAAATATCCCATCATAGCTACTAAACTAACAATCCACCAAAGATTCTGGAGTTTGTTTATGACACATTTAAGGCAAACAAACAAAAATAAATATTATAAACATGCACGGACTTGTCACCCATTTAATAAGATCTTACTAATAAGTTTGAACCTCTGTGCATCTCTAGGTCTGCACCCTCTCCCCTGCCACAGGGGTAACCTGAACTTGGTGTCCATCATTCTTCAGAGTTGTTTTATTTGTTTGTTCTGGGTGGTGGGGAGGAGGGGGAGGGACTGGGGAGGGGCAGAGAGAGAATCTTAAGCAGGCTCTACACTTAGCATGGAGCTCCACACAGGGCTTGATCTCATGACCTGAGCCAAAAAACTGACTGAGCCACCCAGGTGCCCCCTTGTCTTAGGGTTTTTTTTTAAAAAAAAAAACAAAAAAACAAAAAACACAAACTGCAGTTAAATAAAGTCCCCACTTCTTATTTCCACTGTATTAGTTTTTTTAATCTAACTTTAAGTCCCATTTTAAACCCCAGCTCACTGCACCCACCCCCACATTTTAGAGCATCTTTGAACCCCAATTCTGTCATCTGTTGCATTAGCTACTTCTTCCTTGGATAAGTCATCTGCAAAATATGGTCTGTGGGCCTTTGCCTCTTAACTATTTAAAAAAAAAAAGTTAACTCAGATGGGGCCGAGGACAGAGTCCATGGCAAACCACTGGAGCCCTCCCTGCACCTGCCCGCTTCAGCTGACATGGATCCATTAAGCAGCCCGCCCCGGGCACGGCCACAGCATCAGTTACAAGTCCACTTAACCACACTGCCATCCCACACTTCTCCATCTTAGGCATAAGGGCGTCAGGGAAACAAACCCTCATCTGATCACAAGTGGTCAGGCAAGAAAGAATGGGGTAATGACTCAGTAACACTGGCGCTCTGGTTTGGGCCAGACCGAACACCACCGTTTGATTTCTGGCATGTCTGGGCCGCAGCTGAGCCCGCCCAGGACACGAGTGGTGTGTGCCCATGTGTCCGTGCCAGAGCAAGTCCGAGAACCAGGCAGTCATCACGTGCAGACAGGAACAGACCGACAGCCGCTGTGACAGAGCCAGGCACAACTCAAATAGTTCCAGAGCAGAGCGCCTCCCCACCAGACCTCGGAAATGAGGGCTACAGTAGCAGAGAAGGGCTAATGCACAGAGACCCTAAAGGGTCCTCAAGCACAGAAAGTGCTCACTAAACCCAGGGCAGCTCACTCTCATCTTGGGATACCAGGAGCCTTTTTGGGAAAAATCAGGAAATGTAAAATATTGTAAAAACTCTGAAACATTAATTGGATGAAAGACTCAGAGTAGCTAAGAGATCATATAATTGTGAGGCATTGCTACATAGACCAGCACTTCCCAAAGCACGCTCAGTAGAACAACTCCTCAGGAGGTTAATAAGTTACCTTAGGAAAAAAAAAAAAGGATTCCATGGTCAAATGAGTTTGGGGAACACGGGTTTAAACCAAACCAAGCAGAATTATTTGCTGAAGAACTTCTGAGAGCTTTTTATAGATGGACAGGTGTTGTAGATCTCTCCGAAGGCCAGGGGATACTGCATTCCCCAAACTTATTTGGCTCCTGAACTATTCCTGAGGACGGTCTCAAGAGCCGTAGTGCTCTGCAGAAGACACCTGAAAGAACCTCAGGATGGCCTGCTGGTGAACTCATGAACCTATGTGCTGGACACGAAGGCCAGCGGCTCTCCTCTCCCTGCCAAACAGATAGCATGTGCAGGACACCCCTCCCCCATGGCAGGGAAGCTACAGATTGGATCCCAAGCCCCGCCCCAAGTACAGGGCAATATCTCTAATGCATGAGTCCAAAAATTAGCTATAAGGCTTTTTATTAGATGGAGCCACTCAGCAGCAGCACTTTAAGAAAATCCAAATCCAACGCTCAGTGACTACAAACTAGAAGATCCCAATTAAATTAAACATTCTGGATGAGTTTTCAGGAGGGCTATTAAACCATACAGTCCTCAGCCACTTAAAACAGAGGAACTTTTCAGTGAGACTTTCAAGAAGTCCCGAATAGATCAGACCTTGAGAGCCCTGGAAGCAGAAAACAGATTTTTCCATTAGCTTCAAAGAAAATGCCTAGTTACTTTAAATAACATGATCTGAAATTTGTGTAACAGCGTTATGGGATGAAAAACAGAGAACAAAAAGTTGATGTTTCCGTGCATCATTCCAACTGCTAACCCCTAGATCATAGGGCTTATTCTGTGGAAAGTAATATTCAGGATAAAGTTTAAACCCTGGATAACAAACAATAATCTCTTTGAGGGATTTAGAAAACCTAGAGGTGAGAATTACTTCCAAAAAGGGATCAGGACTGTACCTACAATTAAATATTAAACGCAGAAATGTGCCAATAATTTCTTTGGCAAACTGTAAAGGGAGTGTGCCTTTGCTCTCCCCTTCTTTTAAAGGGGCACAAAAATGACAGGCTCTAAGAATGTCTTTTAATCCTGGGGGGGGGGGAACAAAAACAAGAAACAAAGAAGACCTAGATAAACTTTCACAATTTTAGAAGAGTCTCACTAAAGGAAAGCTAATAGCTTTGATTTCTTACTTTATATTAAACCTAGCAAGTTTATAAGCTTGAATTTTCCAAAGGCCTAATGGTCTTTCTTTAATACACTAGGATTGGAATGGCCCTGCCCAGTAAGAGCCCCACTGAGTGAGCCTCAGCTGTGAGAATTTGCTAATAAAAGTGTCTCCAGCATTTTGCTTTATAGCACCACTGTGAATTGCAGCATTAAAAAAAAAGAATGCTAGTTTTTGAGCCAAGGGCTTTTTTTTTTTTTTTAACTCTGTCTGGATTAGGGTTACCAGTGAGGCCCCACAACAGGGGGAAACACTCATTGTTCTAGTTACATGTTCACAAATCGAGTCTATTTCATACATAGATGGTATGTACAGACAGTTCCACATACACTCATTATCTCGATTTCCTTATTGCCTTTCTCCCCATTCACTCTTGAACCTGCTCACTTCTGCCCCCACCATGCCATGGCTTCCGGGCAAGGTCACCAGTGATCTCCAAGCTGCTAAACCTGGCGGTCATGTCTCAGTCCTGTTTGACTAACGGTGATACTTAATACCTCTGATCACTTTCTCCTCCTTGAAAAGGTTATTCCTTGGTTCCAGGGGACCATGTGTTCTGGGTTCCTTCCCACATCACAGGGAATGCCTTCTCCAACTCCTCGTCTTGGCCTCTAACCACCATGATGTGACAGGGCTCAAACCCTAAATCCCCCTCCATCTACACTCACTTCCCCTAATGACCTCATCAAGTTTCCTAGCTTTAAATTAAACCAGTGATGTGGGGCACCTGGGTGGCTCAGTTAGGTGTCCAGCTCTTGGTTCTGGATTTCAGCTCAGGTCATGATCTCGGGATCAAGCCCCACATCAGGATCCATGCTAAACAAGGCATCTATTTGAGATCCTCTCTCCCTCTGCTTCTCCTCCCCTGTCCCCTCAGAAATAAATCTATAAAAATATATGCATACCAACAATGTGCTGCCAGCTCCCCAATTTTTATCTCTAGCCTCACATCCCACTACTGATCTTCCCCCAAAACTTTCTCATCTGTCTTCCCTTGTCAGTACCAATTCCATCTGCCCGGTTGTTCAGGCCAAATACTCCAGAGTCCCTGTTGACTCCTCTTTCTCTCCCTATACCCAGCCCATCAGCAGTCCTGACTCTGGTTCAGTGCACTCCAAGCCACCATCTTCTCGTCTGGGTTAGTTCAGCAGCTTTCTCACTGGCGTCCCTGCTGCATCGTAGTCCCCCTTCGCTCTAGTCTCCATAGAGCAGCCAAAATGATCCCTCTCGATAGGTAAATCAGACCTTGTCACTTCTCAGCTCAAAACACTGAATGGCTTCCGACCTCTTTCAGAATAAAAGCTCAGGTTCTTTTAACGGATTTTTAAAAAATGTTTTTTAAAGATTTTTATTTGACAGAGAGGAGAGAGATCACAAGTAGACAGAGAGGCAGGCAGAGGGAGAGGAGGAAGCAGACTCCCTGCCGAGCAGAAAGCCCGATGCAGGGCTCGATCCCAGGACCCTGAGATCATGACCTGAGCCGAAGGACGAGGCTTTAACCCACTGTGCCACCCAGGTGCCCCCTTTTAATGGATTTAGGTGGCTTTTCACATTTTAACTATTTCTTCTTCCTTTTATCCCCATCTGTTCTTTATACCCTTACCTGTATCAGTTTCTTATTGATGCCTTAAAAAATTACCAATTTTTAATTGTAGTGGCTAAGAACAATATAAATGTATTCGCTTACGTTCTGGACACCAGAAGTCTAAAAATCAAAGTACAGGTGGCAGGGCTGCATTCCTTCTGGAGGCTTCCGGCAAAAATCTATTTCCGTCTCTTTTCCAGTTTCTGGAGGCCACCTTCCATTCCTTGGCTTTGTGGCCCCTTCCTCCATTTTCAAAGCCAGCAACACAGCATCTTATCTTTGACCTCCAGCCTCTCTCTCATAAGGAGCTTTGTAATGGAGATCACTTGGATCACCCATGATAATCACCCCATCTCAAGGTCCTTAACTTCCTCACATCTGCAAAGGCCCACTACCATAAGAGGTAATAGATTCACAGGTTCTGAGGACCAGTGCATGGACATCTTGGGGAAAGGGTATTATTCCATCTCCCACATCCTAGGCACTCCGACCTTTCTGCTATTTCTCAACCATAACAGGTATGCTCTAGCCCTAGGCCTCTGCGCTTACCACTCGCCTCTGCCAGAGACCCGCACAGCTTCATTCTTCCCTCCTTCAGGTCTTTGCCCAAAGGTCACCCTCTCTGTGAAGTCTTACATGGTCACGTCACCTCTGTGGGCTCATAGTTTCTCCACAGCACTTTCTACCACCTGGAACACACTCTACTTAACTGGGTGCTTCCTGCATAGAGAGTAAGCTCTGAGAGGGGAGTTTTACGTTCCGTTCTCTGCTGCGCTGCTCCAGACTAGTACCCGACACACAGTAGGCCCTGTGAACAGCTGAATGAGATGACAAAGTCCAACTTCTACAAATTCAACACTTAAACTCCATTGCTTTTATTTTTGCTGTTCAGCTTCTTGCATGTGCTGCCCTCAAAAGGCTCGGGTTTTTTCAATACTACTCGCTTTCTTTTTTTCTTCTTCTTGTAAACTTAATTATAGACAACTTCAAGCACACAAAAAATGAAGCAAGCAGTGTAAACAACCTCAAGTCCCCAGGACTCAGTTCAAATAATTATCGATGTCTGTCATTCTTCTTCTAGCTCCCATCTTTCCTCCCAGAGTGGCTGCTTTTCTTTCTGTCACCCCATTTTTAATTTTTTAAAAAAGATTTATTTGAGAGAAAGCACGTGCATGCGAGCAAGAGCACATGAACAGGAGGAGCAAAGGAAGAGGCAAAGAGACAATCTCTTTGTGGGGGACAAAGAGATTGGGGGACAAGCCTAACGTGGGGCTCAATCTCACGATCCTGAGATCATGACCTGAGCCAAAACCAAGAGTCGGACACTTAACTGACCGCACCACCCGGGCACATCCCCCTTTAAAGGAGGCAGCCACAACAACCTGGTGAATTAAAAGGAAATCCCTGAGGATGCTTGAGTCCCGAGCAGGCACATATCTCCCTTGGAGATGGAGTCAGATGCCAAAGGCGAAAGAGAAGAATGAAAAGAACCCTTCTAGGAGTTACATGTTTTCAGAGTTAGGTCTGCTCTTGGGGTGGGGGTGGGGGGGGAATGTGGAAATCAATCCAGCAGCACTTGGCTAGAGATTTCCAACTTTAAAGACTTCATGAAGATCTTTAGCCAAATAAAACCTCAGATTTTAGTTGCTCCTATTTGGATATCTGGAAAGATCATAAGATCACATTTTCCTTAAAACCTGAGATATCAGAGGCACCCAGGTGGCTCAGTGGGTACAGTGAGTGACTCGATCTCAGGATCATGAGTTTGTATTCCATGTTGGATGTAGAGCCTACTTAAAAACTTGAAATATTGGGGTGCCTGGGTGGCTCAGTTAATTAAGCCTCTGATTCTGGATTCAAGCTCAGGTCTTGAGCTCAGAGTCGTGAGTTCAAACCCTGCATTGGGTTCTACACACACGGAGCCTACTTAAAAAAATAAATAAATAAATAAAAAATAAATAAATAAAAAAAAATATATACACACACACACACACACACACACACACACACACACACACACCCTGCATTGGGTTCTACACACACGGAGCCTACTTAAAAAAAAAAAAAAATATATATATATATATATCAAACAAAAAATATCATAATCTAATATAGTAGGCTTTAGTTCCAGATTTATTTTGGTAACACCTACTTTTTGTTTGTCAATTTTATCATACTTTTTTTTCTTCATTGCTTCCCTTATGCACATTTTTCTACTATTTGAAAAATGTGACATTTTTACCTATGCAGCTAGATTTCTAAAGTTATACTTTAGGAAACAGACATAAAATGTGAAACAAATGAAAATTTAAAAAAAATAAAATTACAGAGATGAAAACAGACCGGTAGTTGCGAAGGGCTAGGGATGGGGTGGGGGTAGAGGTGGCCGGCTCATAAGAGTAGCACAAAAGATCCTTGTGATGAATGTTGTGTACCTTTACTGTGTGGTCACATAAACCCACGCCTGTGATAAAACTGCGTAAAACTGAATACACTCAAAATAAGTGTATGTAAAACTGATGAAATCAGAGTTAAGCTCTATGGACTGTACTAACATCAGTTTCCTGGCTTTGATATTACTCTGTCTGCAGGATATTGCCAATGAAGAAAAAACTGGGAGAAGAACACACAGGACCTCCCCAGACTAATCTTTTGCAACTACCCATGAATTTGTAATTATTTTTAAAAGTTTTAAAAATGAATGTTAGTAAATCCTTAAACCCTTACTTCTCAGAATTACAATTCCTACTGTAATATAACAGCAGACTTACTCTTCCGATTAAAAAAAAAAAAGTAATTTTGAACTCGACAATTTTGTAATTGTTATCTGCTTAAAAACGTTGTCTTTTAGAGTGCCAGGAATTCTGTGGGTACACACAAACACAAAACCACAAAAATATAAGTAGCAAAATGATAAAGCTGTTCAATGAATCGCCCAATGCATAACTTTGCTTACTAAAAGCCACACTGTTTTTTAAGACATTTCAGCATGAAACACTCCCGCAGGGACACTAAATCCCAAAAGAGACAACTATTGATAGCAAGGAGCTAGAAAGGTCAGCAATAGAAGTACACAATGATCACAAACCAATGTAGTGGGACTTTATTTCTAAAAGCTTAAAACCTACGAAGCAGAAAACAAAAGGATGCAGAAAGGAGACAAAGAATAAAATCACTTCTCCTGCATACTTTGTGGCATAATTAAATCTCAAGAAGTCCTTCCCAGTCCAGGTTCCTTACTGTTAGTCAGTTACCAATTTGGCATAAAGATCTAAGCAAACAAGTTTTCTCCAGGGCACGCATATAGTTCATGGTGCCAATTCCACTATAACTGGCCCAATTTCACTAAAATCCCAAGTTGGCTTGATTAAAGGAGGAGAGAGAGACAGAGGGACAGAGAGAGCGAGCCCCCTCTAAAAATCAAATCATACAGCAGCAGGACATTTCACTCAACAGAAGGACTTTTTTCCCGGTTTCAAAAGTAAGAACACCACAAGAAACACATGAAAATGCTACTTATTGTTATTGGTGCTTGTATTTTAATGCTTGAAAAAATAAAGCCAATTCTAAGCATTGCCGGCCATCCGCTGTCATCTTCATGCAAAAGCACTATTAAAAAAAAAAAAAAAAAAATCCTGGCTTCACAGACCAGAGCCACCTTAGGGATTCTGTTTAAGAATATTTTCTGTGCTTATATGTGTGCTCTAAAAATTAGGCTGAAACAAAAAACAAAAAACAAATCCAACTGGACAAAGGGGGAAAAATTCTGGTGGACAATTGGACCACTGTGTTGCAAATTAAACCGTTCACACCTGCAGAATAATCTCACCAGCATGACCAATCTATCCTGAAATGCAGCCCCCTTGTACCAAAAGGGGGATCTCTTCTTCCACTAGATCCTATCTTTCACTGATAAACTCTTTGGATGAGAAAACCAGCAGCAGATGTGAAAGCCACATGGCCCTCTATAAAGCAGAAGAGCAAAAAGCAGTGTTAAAAGAAAGGATTCCTTAAACAGCAGCTCCCTAACAAGAATGAAGATTTTATCATCTAATGCTGACTTTGTGGAAAGCAGCTAGCTATTAGACCCCGTTCCAAGACTCCGGCTAACAGCATCAGGCTGAAATCCAGGAGTTGGACTCATTTAGCTATACCCTTGTTTTCGACTCTTGGGAACAGGGCCAAAGTGTAAAGTTAGAACAGAACAAATCCAATTTCCAAGGAAAAGAAGACAATATAGGTACTCTTGCTTAATGCACTTGATAGGCTCTGAGCACGGTTTACATTTCAGTACATTTTTAGTGAATTTTAGCCTCAGAATAATTTTTTTCATCATTTCCTGAAAACTCCAGGCTCTGCATCAAGAAATGATGCTAACATTTGCTAACACCCCCACTTAATATTGTGGCAACCAAGAATACTAAAAACTTGGGGCACCTGGGTGGCTCAGTCAGTTAAGCATCTGCTTTTGGCTCAGGTCATGATCCCAGGGTCCTGGGCCCAAGCCCTGGGTTGGGCTCCCTGCTCAGTGGGGATCCCACTTCTCCCTCTCCCTCTGCTGCTTCCCCTGCTTGTACTTTCTCTGTCAAATAAATAAAATCTTTAAAAAAAAAACACTAAAAACTCTTTCAAATTCCTATCTAGGTAGAAATTTTTGATTAAGCAAACTGCTTCACGTAGTGTAAAACCAGAAACTTTTTAAATTGCCCTGTATTTTGTGTGACTTCGTTGAACTGCCAGAGGTAGCAAGCTCTAGAGTCTATATTTGGCTACATTTTGTACATCTCAAACTGTCTTAATCTTTTTAACTTCACACTTTTAAAATTAAAAAAAAAATTTTATTACATGTATTTTTTTTAATCATCTCTACACCCAGCCTGGGGGTTAAACTCACAACCCCAAGATCAAGAGTTGCATGAC
>CM053616.1:59039424-59062043 GCA_028646535.1 Procyon lotor | reverse complement strand
TGTAGACACTTGTGTAAAAGACAGTCTAGAATCCAGGGATAGGAAATGGTAACCACTAGGCAAATTAAGTCTTTGGGAGTTATTGACAATGAATACTCTAGTCTCCTCTGGGGAATACAGTGGTCCATGAAAGCCAAATGGTCAGCAATCATACATTCAACTTATGAGAAATTATACACTTCACCCATTATACTCTTCGCCAAAAAGAAGTGAACAAGAGACTTAATTTAATGCCATAAACCCTTGCCTCTCAAAGTGTGGTCAAAGCCGCAGGGGTATTACCTGGTTAGAAATGCAGAATATTGGGCCCTACTCCAGACCTGAGCCCAAATTTGCATTTTATCAAGATCTCTTGTGATTCATGTACACAGTCAAGTATGGCCTGGACAGTACGTGCCACCAATGCTGCCCCATGGGCATATGCCGCAAAACAAGGAGATGGGAAACACAGATCTGCAATTCCCTCAGGGGGTGTCTGTTCTCACGTGCCTCGCACCTCACCAAGTGGAATTCTAGTGTTTAAAGGGTCATTTGGACAATATGCGTAACACATGACTTCACTGTTTTGTCCCCAGGCTGACCCTCAGCTCCCCCACCTAACAACTGGCTTGATTTAACGGAGGCTGGCATCTTTACACTGATGGTAAGGACATTTACAGCTCAGGCTAGCTCTATAAAGGCCGAGCGGAGCTGTCAGCCACAGGGCGACCGTAACTCAGACGGCGGGGAGAACAGAGCTCTTGAACAGATGGCCACAAGAAGATAAACACCAAGCGGTGATGTGGAACCCAGGCCTTCCAGTTCAAGGTTGCTTTCCCTCAAGGGAAGTTGCTATCCGCTTCATTCATTCTTTAAACTTTGCAATTCTGCTGAGTCCATCTCTGTTACCCAAGAGCTGCCTATTCTTCCGATACAAGTGGAAGGAAATCTGGAATGTTAGTTTAATAGTCACTTACCTGTGCACACCTTCCTAGTTCTTTCCTGTCCAGATACTGAAATATATTGATTGCCAGTTCATAAGGCAGTTGGATATCAAAGAAGGGCACATCATCCATTTCATTCTGAGGAGAAAGAGAAAAGGGAATAAGTTTATGATTCGGAGGTATGAAAATGCTCCTTCAAAGAGCAAGAGATATTCATAGGTGGGAACGAGAGAGGTGCTATTGTCCCAGGGGGAGCCACGCACTCTTACTACTCCACGGAGCAGTCACAGAACCTGAGAGCCACTCCGAATTCTCCCTGCCACAAGCCCACCCTCCTCACATCCACGCACAAAATCCACAAGACCGCTTCCCCTAATACTTCGAAAAGCAGCCAGGGCGCCAGCCCCCAATCTGGGGTGCGCCACAGGAAGCAGTGCAGAGGCTGCAAGAAGCCTCTTGGCCTCTGAGGAGAGCTGGGTGGTGGCAGCCAAGAAAGTGAGACTTGAAATCAGAGGGCCCCCTGGTGCCTCCAGGGCAACTCCTCCTACACCCAACTTGGGAGGGCAGTGAGCCCCCACAGCCAGAGAAATGCTGACCTAGGCCACTGAAGTGTTTTCATCAGGAAAAAAAACAGGGCGATGAAGATGAGCAAGAAGTAAACAAACAAAACGCTGCTCTCGAATGAGATGAGCAGCACCTCCCCTTGGCCAGCGCAGAAACACACGGTTTCCTGCTGCACTCAGGGGCCCACACCGGTTAACCTGAGTGAGCCAGTGCAAACAAAGCAGTTCTTCTTCGGTGTCATTTATTAATGTGGAGAAATTAGAGCTCGCCTGCCTTTGGATAAGCAATTAGGGAATTAGGGATGAGGTAACAGGCTTTATTGGAGAGATAGGCTGTCATGACGATCCTGGTTGCACAAAGAAACAGGAGTATGAAGCAGAAAGAAAGCTAAGTGTGTATATGTGCCCCTCTGCCTGTTCCCAAATCCACCTGCTAAAGCACCCTTTTGCATGTATTTCTGCAGAGCTAGGGAAAGCAGGCTGTCTCAATGGAACTTTCTCAATAAAATTCATTTTTAATAAGCTTTGGCTGACATCAGTGACTTACAAACCTGTAAGTCACAAGCAAATTATTAATTCACCAAATAAAACAGTCCTATACCGCAAGGCTGTGGTCTGAAAACTGAAAATAGTCTCAGCATTTTTAAGGAAGTGTGAGTACTGATTTAGCCCCTACCAAGATCCAGGGTAAAGATTTTTCTGGAATCATTTTTCCATTCATCTAGGAGTCTCAGAGCTCAAAGATAATGTAAGGCATAAGAAGGAGATGTATTCAACTTTGCAAAAACAGCGCGAGGCTAAGTATAAGAGCCAAAAGGGATCTCTGGAGAGAAAAAGAGCAAGAGTTGACAGTTCTCTGTGGGCAAAGACAGTACAGAATGTTAAACTGGCAAAGAAATGTTGGCTGGGGAAGGAGGGGGCATCTACAAGTATAATCAGAAGGCAAAGGGGTCCCTGCCCAAAAAAATAACGGAAAGTCTTAGTCTGATGTCAGGCTAGGTCACCTCTTACAACTAATTGGCTTCACTCACAGAGAAAAAGAGGCAGCACTTTCTCACTTGGCCCAGATAGAACCTGAGACTCCTTAACACAGCCAGGGTCGGGGGAGAAGGGTGTCACCCACCATCAGCTCAGGAAAGCCACACACAAAACCAAACTATCGTTTGTGACCTTGGACTTCCTTCTACTTTCTCTTTTGGATTAGTTGACTGTGGTGAGGTGAAGAAGCCTACTTTACCTGCTTGGAAAGGAAACAAGAGAAGAACATTCCTTCTCCTCATACAAGCAGCATGAAGGCAAAGAAAAGCTTGCATTCATGCAAAGTGAACTCAGATCTAGCTTCTACACTGTTAGAGACAGCAGGCACTGCTTTCTTCACTCAGTCCCTGCTTCAGCACTATTAACTGGTTTCTGGACGGGACAACTGTAACAGAGCAGGAGAAATCACCTTTGATTTTAGTTACTCTGGTGCAGAAAAGTCACCAGACTTGTGGCAGGAGCCTTCCCTCTTTCGCCCATTCAGATGGCCGATTCTCTGTTCTCACCCCGGAACACAGTGCCACTACCCCAGCAGAACCGCACCCGTCATCATCCTCTTTGATCCTAGCCACCATGACCTCTGGGATGGAGGTTCAGAACAAAGATTCAGGCAGATAATCCTGTTCTGCCACCTGACTAGCCATGTGACCAGGCTAAATACCTCTAGGTCTCAGCTTCCTCATCTGTAAAAGAGATAGCATACCTACTCAGAGGGCAGTTACAAGAATAAAATGAAATACATGGAAAGGGCATGGGGCAAGTATCAGGGCGGAGCACACAATAACTGATTGATCCTGCTATATTCCTTCCTGGAGTGGCCCTTTGGCTCCTTTTTTCCCCTTCAAAACCTTTTGTTGATTAGGTCCACATTCCAGGTGACTCCTCCACCAGCTTGTTTACACAGAAAGTTTTGCCCACCCCCCCTCCACCATCCTACCATAAGCAGAGGACAGCTGGCAGCAGCAGAGAGGGGATGGCATGGTGGAGGCAAAGTCACTCAGGAGTCTGAACAATGGAGTGTCCATACCACAGATCTTTTTCGAGAGAAATGTCCAAAGAGAATCAGCAATTTTAAGACATTATGCCATGGTAACAACTAAAGAAGGATTGCTTTAGCACACAGAGGAGGAAAAGGAAGCAGCCACCAGGGTACAAATGACCAGTAAGGGGTGTTATGGTCCCCATACCAACAAATGATCTCAAATGCCATGCTGGTCTCATTGTTAATGTACCAGTTGTGATGGGTCTTGAGAATTTTTAAGTTTTGGGGGACAACTATTTCAAAGCACTGAATTATCTAAATAACATTACAAAGCCAAACTTTCAAATCATTATGCCCTTTGAATTACATCTAAACTCCAAAATGACTGTTGATCCCTAACAAATCAAGTTTTAGACTCCTGTAAATGACCTTTCTGGTTGCAACCAGTGGTTGGGCAGTGGCAGGGGGGAAAAAAAAGAAACCAATGTGATAAGGGAAGATCCACATCTTTAGACCTATGTAGACCCACACGGTCAGGAAGCCAAAGGCTGAAATTTCATGTTGCACACTTGGAATCTCTTTGGCAAGACACTTGGTCACTGGTTCTTACAGTAGATCACTCAGATTCCCCCTCTGGGTCCACGACACTCATTGCCCCAAATGCTCAGAATGCTGCCTGCTCTTGGCTCATGGGCTCACCCCTTCCTAAGTACTACCCTTGGCCAAACAAGCTGCCTCGCCCAAGGTCACATGCCCTACTGGAGGGTAGCCTGCATCCAGTGACTAGTCAATACCTAGGTACGAAGGTTTGTCCCCCTTGCCTCAGTTCAGGACTTCTTGGGAAGGCCAACCGGCTAAACCACGTGCAGGCAAAACTCCATCCCAGAGTCTGTTTCATGAAAAATCCAACCTGATTTCCCAAAGCAGGAGATGTGATGCAGGACAGTCCTATATTCAACACATTCCCAAAGATGCTGATGCACAACTCTGGACATAGGAATCTAGCTACCCTACTTCCCTTTCCTCCACTCAAGGAAGTGGAAGGATGTTAGAATGATATTATTAAACCAAGAGACAAAACAAACTAGATCCAAAGTTAAATAAGTCCTGCCTAAACCTCACTTTGTTATTAGTAACAGATCCTTTGAGAAATACCTAATAAAAGATAGGGAGTTATGAGCATACTTGACCCTGTGGTTGAAACGTAATTCTTTTATAGGTTCCCAGGATTTGACAAGGATGTGGAGCCACATCCTGGGCAGAGGTGCTAGTCCCGTAACCACGTACTAACAGCACGGCTTGAGCATTCCCACCTGGCCCTTCCCACAGCTCATAAATAGATGTAAACAGTACTACCTGCTGCAAGCATGCGGAGAAGTACCTTGTCATCTAAAGGGTGCTATCAGACTTCCACTTAGGCCACTCTCAAGTACACAGCCATCTGAAAAGTTCTAGGCTACGTGAACCAATTCTGATTTCTATGGATTTAAAAACATGGAAATGGACAAGCGGACAATTCAGAAACAAATTCCAAGAACGAAGGAAAGAAATTAAAGACACTGGAAATATTAACATGGGAAAACCTGGTCACACTACAAAAATGTCAGTAAGACTATAATGTTTAGAGAATCATTTTCCATTAATCGTATAGCCCAAGAATTGTGAGACTGGTCAATAATGCTATAGAAAACCAAGACATTAAAGTATTAACATGGCTTCAAATGTGAGGAGAAACACCATTTTGATAAAATACTACCTGGCTTTTAATTTTTCAATGGCTCAAATATTGATTCTTTACCAGGATGGTGATTCTTATCCCATATTATACATCAGGACTATCTGTGGAGTTTTAAAACATGTCCCCAATTGCTTGTTACCCCAAATTTCCAAGGGTGGGGCCCAAGCATCTCTTCCTCAGGGACCCTCAGGCACACTAGAAATAGAGAACCACAACCCTAAACCATAGGTGGATTAAGAGGAGGCAAAACAAAACAACAACAATAAAAAACAACAAAAAACACCACACAAATCCCACAAAGAGGTCATGTTACTTTGTTAATTCAAAGTCAGTGAATACTAGATTTTCCCAAAGTCTGCTGGACTTCCTCCAAAAATGCTAAAAGAAATTGCAAATGTATCCATCCCCAGGGAGGCTGATTTGTACTCCTATGTGCTAATGTAAGACTAATTCTGTAAATGGATTGGTTTTGTGCCTTACTGTTAGAAATTTAATCTGTCTTCTCTTGTTTAGGAGAAGAAGGGATAATTACCGAGAGCCAAATCAGTGAAAAGTGAATAAACGGCCTCAAGGTTTGTTCCCAATGTACATCTCCAACGCAAAAGGAACATGAAAGCTCTCTCTAGGTGGTGTTTTAAGAAACCGAGAAAGGCGCCTCGAACATACAATAGACATGCAATAGTATTTCTGCTAAATCTGGCTGAACAGAGACTGTTTTCTAAAGGAATTTATCTCAATTCTCTACATACTACAAAAGCGGAGTAGGGCAGACCCATGCAATCTCAGTCAGAAAGAATGAATTCCAGTTTCACCTGGGTCTTAAGGAAAAAAAACTGGTTGGGGGGGGGTCTGAAACACTCAAGATAAATAGGGATTCATTCACAATCCCAAATTCGTCTCAAAATAGGTATTTTTAAAAAGATGACAGAACACCAAAACGTTAACAGCACAGCCTCTGACATTACACGATTTTTTTCCTTCTAAATTCCCTAAGTATTTTTACAGTAAGTGATATTTTCACAGACACCAAAAAGCAAAAACACTTTTGAAACAAGGTGCTCTATATTCAAAACACTATCTGAGGGGCGCTTGGGTGGCTTGGTGGGTTAAAGCCACTGCCTTCAGCTCAGGCAGTGATCTCAGGGTCCTGGGATCAAGCCCCCCATCGGGCTTTCCGCTCAGCGGGGAGCCTGCTTCCCCCCTCTTTCTACCTGTCTCTTTGCCTACTTGTGATCTCTCTCTCTCTCTTCCTGTCAAATAAATAAAATCTTAAAAAAAAAAACAAAACAAAAAACCACTATCTGAAATCAGGGTCATTCCAGTTGCCAGGGGGAGAAGAGGTGCTGTTGGAAAATGTGTAAGAAATGATGTTACACCCAAAGAGCTAAAATCTTTTCTAGAGATATCTTGTCATATAAAACAGCATAAAGACGGAAGACTACAAAATGCAACGTACACGGTCCCCTAAGGTATTCCAAAGTTCATTAGTAAGTCAGATTTTTAGAACTTGGAAATCATTTCTGCAGAGAAGCAATGCTATGAGAAGTGGGTGAGCTCCAAAACAGTCCACAAAAAGCCAAGTTATCTCTTCATATTTAACCCAATCTCTGTACCTTGTGATGAGAAAAAGCGAGAAGTATTTAGTCAGTTTCTGTTGATTGCACGCATGGATGATAAAACACTACACAATCTAACCAGCACAGGGCCTTGCACACAGCAGATGCACACTAAATGTCCATGGGATTTTTTTTTAAGATTATAGGTTTACTTGTCAGAGAGAGAGGGAGGGAGCACAGGCAGGGACAGCAGGAGGCAGAAGCAGACTCCTCACGCAGTACTCAATCCCAGGACCCTGGGATCATGACCTGAGTCGAAGGCAGATGCTTAACCCACTGAGCCACCCAGGCATCCCTTTTTGTTTTTAAAACAGGCTTTCCAATTTCAAGAACTATTCTCATTCACCACCTGCTGGTGGGGTTGCACTGGGCACCTTGGCAAGGAATAGAGGCTGAAAACGCCAATCTAAAGGACTGGGAGTGAGTGCTGGGTGTGGCAGTAAAAGACTTCGGTGTGAAGCAGGAGAGGCTGGTCCTTAAACTGGGATCAGAGCTTAATGACCCGGGAAGGAGGTAAGTCAGATGAAGGGGCACTCCCGAGTCAGAAGCCTGGACCAGTGTGGGTATGGATTTGTGGGAAGAGTTTCACATCAAGGGTTCTCAACACTCCAAGCACATTCCTACCATCAGGATGAGCTATATAATTTGTGAAGCCCCATGTAAAACAAAATGGGGGGAGGGGATTGTTTTAAAAGGATTGAGAATTTTAAATCACATCGGTCACACAGGCCCCCAAGCCCTGGCCAGCATGGAACCGGCACATTTGCTGTTGTCTGCCTAGAACCTCCTCCCCCAGATCTCTGCACACTTGCTCCCTCATCTCCTTCCATGAAGTCCTTCTCGAACAGCACTATTTAAAATTATAGCCTCTCCCCCAACACATACACACTCTATCCCTTCCACCGGCTATGTTTTTCTCCAGACCATTACCTGACAATTACTTGTTCGTGGTCTACCTCTCCCCAGGATGTTAGTTCTGTAAGGGCACGGATCTTTTCTGTTTACTTTGCTGCTGTATCCTCAGTGCCTAGAACAGTGCCTACTACTAAGAAGCCATTTAATCGATATTTGTGCAACGTATGAAGCCCAAGCTGCTTCAACCAGCAGAACCTTCCAACGAAGTGATGGTGGCTTAAGTTGTACGTGTTGTGATAAACACGGCATTTCGAAAGCTGCCTAAGTAGACACCTGCTAATTCATTACAGAAAAAAAATGAATCGCCTTGATCGTAAGAACCTTTCCACTGAGAGGGAAGGAAGAAGGAAGAGAACTCTGAGCTGGAGACAGATTTCAAGTTGAGCATTAGAGAAGCCAGAGGACGGCAAAGAGGAGGGGAAGTTGGCCCAGCTAAACCAGTTCATGAGTTCACATTTTATTCTGTTTGCTGTAGTTCATAATAGCAAGTTCCCTCACTCATTTCTAACTTAAAAACAGTCATTCCTAACTTAAAAACAGAAGAAAGCTATGCCATCAAACTGACCCTACTGAGAGCACATACGTAGGTTCTGACAAATCAAATACTGACAGAGTAGACAATGCACATTAGTCAGCACTAATAAAACTTTATCAGTCCTGAAAACCCAAATCCTAACTGGAAAGACATTTGAATGTTCCCAGGAGTTCTACCAACCATGGAGCCACTTTATAACACTGCTGTTGGGAGCAGTAATTCCGCCTATCTCTACTCCACAAATGTCCTGCTGCACAGAGTGCTACAGTAAGAGTGCAAGAGAAAGACAGGAGATCCTGCCCTCCTGGGACTCCCAAACCCAGGAGTAGGGGGGCAAGAGGCTTATCAGTGATAAGTCTTCGAAAAGAGTGAACATAGTGAACTCTCCCCAATACTAATAAGCATATGACCAGTTTTACTTTATTGGCTGCTTACTGTACACCAGGCTTTGTGCTAGGAACACTCCATGCTTTATTTCACTGTCTCTTCACAAGACAGGTATTAGCATCATCCTCATTTGATAAGTAAGGTAGGATAAGCTAACTTGCCTGAGCTCAAACAGCTAGTTAAGCAGGGTCTCAATTTAAACCTGAGTCTGCCTGACTCCAGAGCCTACACTCCTAACTAGGAGCTATTGTGCTTCTGTTAATGTCACCCTTTTAGTTAAAAGAAGCAGGACTATGGGCTTCTGAGGTCAGGGACTATGTCCATTCTGTTTACTATGATTCCCCCAGCACCCAACTGATCAATAAATATTGCAAAACACATACATTCCCATAGTTAGGGCGGCTTCAAATACCCACCTAAGGTGGACATCTGTTGTTTCTGTCATTTCCTGCCCAACACTCACCCCCTCTACTTTTAGGAAACCACCCCACGCTCACTCTCCATCCTCAGGTGTAATGAGGCTGAGGCCTCCCGCCTTATCAGGAGTGGGAGTGGATACATGCCTGGACAACCTGGGTTCGTGATTGGCCTGAGGATGAACACATGACCCAGTCTGGACCAATGGGAACTTAAGTTCTTAACTTCTGCGGCAGATAACAGATGCTCTTTCTCCTGGTTGGAAGCAGATAGAAAGACTGGAGGGCACCGTGGTGCCTCAGTTAAGCATCTGCCTTCCACTCAGGTCATGATCCCAGGATCCTGGGATAGAGTCCTCCTCCACAGGAAGTTTGCTTCTCCCGCTGCCCCACTCATTCTCTCGCTCTCAAAAACCTTAAAGATTAGATAAATAAATAAATAAATAAATAGATTTATCTAACAGAGAGAGAGAGATCACAAGTAGGCAGAGGCAGGCAGAGAGGGGTGGCAGGGGGAAGCAGGCTCCCTGCTGAGCAGAGAGCCCCATGCGGGGCTTGATTCCAGGACCCCGAGATCATGACCTGAGCTGAAGGCTGAGGCTCAACCCAGTGACTCACCCAGGTGCCCCAATACTCAAAAACATTTTTTTTTTGCATTAGTTACCAGCAATTAAAAATGTGAAGAATGAGTGATAGTATTAATGGCCACTACTTTGTTCATTCCTCCCTGGATCCAGGCAGTCGGTGACTCTACCCTGACTCTAGACTTGGCCTTCTGGCTTGCTCTGGCGCATATGACAGTAACAAACACATCCTGGGCAGACTTTGAAAGCATTTGGGCATTAGAGCTTGCCCTCCTGCTGCTCTCCTAGCTCTGAGAAAGCCCATTCAGGGCTCACCTGTTGGAGGAGACATACAGCAAGCACATACACACCCCCTGCAGCTCGCCAGCCCCCAGCAGCAGAGGTGCCTAGCTAACCAGCAGCTAACCTCAGACATCAGTGAACCCATCCATGCCCAGCCCAAATTGCCACCCTGCAAAATGGTGAACTAAGTAGTGGTGGGGGGTTTTAATTTTATCTTGAGAGAGCACACACGCAGGAAGAGTAGGAGAGGAAGAAGCAGACTCTTCTCTGAGCAGAGAGCCTGACCTGATTGACGTAGGATCATGACCTGAGCCAAAGACAGACACTTAACTGACTGAGCCACCCGCGTCCCCCTAAATAGTGGTGTTCTAAGCCAAACTCCCGGGTGTTTTCTGTATGGCAAAAAAATGATGGGAGTCCACATAAAAATAAAATTCCCAATTACAAAACAAAAATCTAAAGACTCTGCCACAAAGACTCTGGGACCGCATTCCAGCAAGGCAACAACCAGTTGAACTGGGCAGTGGCTCCCACCTTTAGCCCAGCTACCACGTGTATCCCCCAATTTATCACCTTCTCATCTCGCCCATGCTGAGGTCAAGTTCAGTTGCCATAGGTCATCTCGGTTAGATGCGGTTTTATTTATGGCAAAGAAGAAAGTGAAATACCGTATTCTACATACTTGAGTAAGTTACTATCATGTAGGAAAGCCATTATCACCACCTTGGAAAATTGTCAGGATATACTAAGGCTGAACTTCCGCATACCTATGACCTAGCAATCCCACAATTAGCTATATACCTAAGAAAAATGAGTACAAGGTTCCAAAAGATGTGCAAAGTGTTCACAGCACTACTCCCAATAGTCCCAAACGGGCTGTGAAACTAGTTATCAAGAATGTCCAAAAGAATAAAACGTGACATATTCATAGAGATGAATCTCACACATAATGCTATGTGCTAGAACCCAGACACAAGCAAGCACATGCTGTATGATTCTACTTACGGTTCAAAAACAGACGAAATTAAAATAAGGTGTTAGAAGTCAGGTGAGAACACATGGGGGTTCTGACAAGCTGAGAATGTGGTTCTGAGATCTGGGTGCTATTTACATGGATGTGTACACTTGTGAAAACCCACCAACCTGGACATTTGTGATTTTATACAGGGTCTGATCTAAAGAAATTTTAGAAGTACAAAAAACAAGACCAAAACAGCTAAAAAAAAAAAAAAAGGTTCAGTATTTTTTTTAGTGATATCACAAAGGCAATTCCTACACTGTCATCTTTAATATTTAATGTGACAAAAAGAGTAATAGCCATCATCGGGTGTTCAGCTGGCTCAGTCAGTGGAGCATGCGACTCTTGATCTCGGGATTGTGAGTTCAAGACCCAAGACAGGTGTTAAAGAGTATTTAAAAAAAAATAACCATGAGTTAAAGCATTACAGATGTGTGGCTGGAATCTGGGAAAAAAAAACAAAAACATAAGAAAACATCTGATGAACTAGGAAAAAGGACATAATGGGCCACTCCGAGGCTACCTTACTCATCTGCATGAGATCAGGCATCACCTCTGGGCTCTTACAACCACCGACATGGGAATCCAAGCCTTTTCTGTAAAGGTTACCATCATTTCTTACATTCAGGATACTGGGTAGATTGACTGTCCCTAAAAATCAATTTTCTTAATGCTCACCTGTCAAATGGGGCAAATAGCCACTGGAGAGCGTTGTTGGGAGAACTGAAGATGATAAGTTCTTTAAACCCTAAAAAAAAAAAAAAAAGCACCCAAAAGGCTGGATGCTGGTCATAGGATGCAAAGCCCAGCAGCACCTGATGTGATTCTGCAGACAGAGGAGATCATAGGCACGCATTCCAGAGCAGATTTTTTCCTAACTCTAATTCTGTTGTGTCCCTTGGATCCTACAGTAGGCAGGCCCCTTCCACTTCTAGAAGACTTCATTAAGGGCTCCACTACTTTTGATCTCAATGCCTATCCCTCAGGAGTATCACGACCAGAAAGCTTTGAAAAGTCAAGACAGCAAACCAAAGGAAGCTGTATAGCAGAGAACAAAGTCTCAAATTTGCTGGACCATCCCAACCATCACATTTCTAAGAGCTTCCTCAGGATAATAAGCAGATCCAGGGACACACCGGAACTTGTCTTTAAATAAGGCTTAAGGGAACTTTTACACCAAGTCAAGTTTGCAAAACTACCACCTGGTGAAATTTACAGCCTAACTACCTGGATCCAAATTCAACCGCCAGAACTTATCAGCTAGGCCTCCCTGGGGCAGTTACAGAAAGCCTCTCTGAATATCCTCATTTGTAAAAGGAGACTAACAATACAGACTTTCCAGGATTGTTGTGAAGCCTGAAGACACTGCCACATTCAGCACACTGGATTTTTGCTGTGAGGCCCCAAATGTGCCCTTGTCCTAACAATCCACTCTCCTGTCTCCCTCTACCACTGTGAGCTGGTCCTGCCTTAACCTACAAATCTACTTCCATTGGAGTAACTTCTGC
The DNA here is from genome assembly GCA_028646535.1 of Procyon lotor. Classification (NCBI taxonomy): domain Eukaryota; kingdom Metazoa; phylum Chordata; class Mammalia; order Carnivora; family Procyonidae; genus Procyon; species Procyon lotor. The sequence continues at coordinate 59,049,538 of CM053616.1, read as the reverse complement.
ATAGATCTGGACCGGCCTGAGCAACTTCTCCAGTGCTTTACCACCTTCCCAAGGCACTGAAAGATTTTTACATCCACCAGACTTTCTCAGTGATGACCCACCTTTTACAGAAGCAGACACGATACCAGCATGAATTCTCGGACATATAAGAATTGTCACATTAAAGGAGTTTATAATACACAAAGAAGGTTCTAACCCTAGAGGTAAACCAGAAACTTGGTGAAAACTCCTACAGCTATTAATATTGAATAAAACTACATGTTAAATAAGCCATAATTTCTAGAAACAACTTGCCAATTACAGAATTACTCTGAACTAGGAAGCTGTAGAAGCCTTCTTTAAGCCTAATTTATATCGAACCAGAGGCACCTAGGTGGTTTTTGTTTTTAAGATTTGACAGGAGAGAGATCACAAGTAGGCAGAAAGGCAGGGGGGAGCAGGTTCCCTGCTGAGCAGAGACCTGATGCGGGGCTTGATCCCAGACCCTGAAGATCATGACCTGAGCAGAAGGCAAAGGCTGTAACCCACTGTAGGTGGCTCAGTGTTAAAAGCAACTCTTGACTTTTCACTTTTCACGCTCAGGTCATGATCTTGAGCTCACCAGATCTAACCCAGCACACTCAGCCGGGAGTCTGCTTGAGGATTCTCTCTCCCTCTGCGTGCTGACACCCCCCCCCCACCCCACCGCAATAAAGCAAACCATTAAAACCGCCTGTAATTGTCTCAACCCTTAACCACAGATGTGTTTTGGATGATCCTGTTTTTGCCAACTTTGTAAAGGTTTTTTTTTGGGGGGGGGGGAGTGAGGTGTCTCCAGATTCTCCAAAGGATCCATATGCCCATGAAGTGATAAGAACCTCCATGCTAATGACAGTGCCCAAAGGATTTTACTTTTCCTTTTAAATACATGTACAGTTGGAAAAAAAAAAAAAAAACCAAAACAGTACAAGCATTATACAGAACAAAGTTAAAATTACTTCCTATCCAGGTCCCAAGACCTCCTCCCGAAAGACAACCCTTGTTCAGAGTTCAAGAGCAGGATTTCTCAAACTGATAACGGACATTTTGAGCTGGATAATTTTTTCTGGGTGCGGTCCATGCACTGCAGGATGTTTAGGAGTATCCCCGACTTCTACCAGCTAGACTCCAGCAGTAACTCCCCCAACCCAGTTGTGGCATCCTAAAAAGATCTGCAGACACCGCCAAGATGGGGTGAACAAAGTCGCCCCGGAGTGGGAACCACCCCTTCCAGAGATACTCTATGCCTACACAGACATAGGGTGGCACACACTTTCCGAGTCATCGTGGGGGTTTGTAGCCGGGGCAGGGGCAGGCCTGGACCTCGGCAGCAGGCGTCGGCCACTCACCAGGTCGCGGATGAGCTGGTCCACCAGCTGCTCCCCGCCCCCAGCGACCTCGCGAGCCGGAGGGGAGCGGGAACGGCTCGCCGCGTCCTGCCTCTCTGCCCGGGTTGCCCGCGCCGCCGGGGGCCGCCCCGCGCCCTCCAGGAGGCCCTGGGCCAGCGCCAGGTATCCCGAGGCCTGCTCGCCGCGCCCCGGGGCCACTTCAGCCCGCCGCGGCCGCCGCTCGGCAGCTTCGGGCCGCCGCCGCTTCCGGAGCGCCTGGGCCTGTGCCAGCTCCTCCTGCCAGCGCCGCCGGAACTCGTCCAGGCTGTGGTCGTCCATCGCCGCTGCTCTCGGTCCTTGCGTCCTTCCCGGCCCGCCGGCTGCCACGGGACAGTCCCTCTGCGGGAAGTGTCCGCCGCGGCCGGAAATCCGCGCCGCCGCCGCTCTTGGGTTCCGGGTGGGGGGGCCCCGCCCCCGGCGCGCCCCTTGAGCGGTCCCCTGCGCAGGGGGCTCACTGCGCGGCAGGCCGAGGTCGGTGACCTGACCCCGCGCCCAGCCTCTCCTCTTTCCCGCCTGCAGCTCTTATCAATCGCGGACTTGGCACCAAGCACCGTTTCTTCGGTCAAACATGCATTGAGCACCTACTGAATGCGAGGTGCTGAGGATTCAGCATTTAAATCTGGCCCCCTTCACCCACCCCCTAATATCTCTCCCTTCTTGGGGTTTCCATTCAGTTCGGGAGGGAGGAAGACCACGTTCAACAAACAAATACGAAGGCTTGGATTAGTGCCAGCTGTTGATAAAACAAGGTAACAAAGGCATGGGGTGGGGATGGGGACTCAACCTTAGAGGGATGTTCTGGGAAAGCATCTCTGCAACGGCCTCTGAACTAAGAGCTAAATGAGGAGAAAAGCCGGCCGTGGAAAGATCTCAGAAGACATTTCCAGAAAGAACTACAAGTGAGACGGGAAAAGAAGTGGCGTACAATCGTATTCCATCTTTCAAATGCTTTCAACCTGCTGTTCCCCTTCCAGGAATCCGCCCCTCCCACCTAGTTTCTTTGGTAGCTCAGCTCGAACCTCCCTTAATCTCCCCCTCCATCCCTCGCGCCCCACCCACAAAATAAGGTCACCTGGTTATTCCTCCCGACAGCATCTCATACTTCATACCACAGGACACAGTTTGTGATTTTGGATTCATGTAACTGCTTATTAATATCTCTTTCCTACTATCTCCCATTCTTAGCTTGGGGTCTGGAGATGGGTAGGCATTCAGTAAGTATTTACTAACAATCTCTTCAGATGAGAACTGTTGTCACCACTTTACAGATGAAGAAACTGAGCTTAAACACACACACACACACACACACACACACACACACACACACACACACACACACCTGGTAACATGCAGACTCGGATCCCCCCCGCCCCCCCAGACCTGACCTTAACCTTATCATACAGCCTATATGCCTAAGCAAGCTAAGGAACCATTTGGCTACTTTAGTTACCAGGATTTTTCAGTGCAGGGATATTAACAGCATGGGTGATCAACAATCAGAGCCCCAGAATCAGACAGACAAATCTAGTTGGGAATCCCAGCACCCCCCTTTACTCTCATCACCTTTCTTCCAGCAAATTCTAGGAATTTATCCTAAGAATCTGAAAGATGAATTCAACAAATACCTTCAAGGATGGCACCGGACCATGTAATACTGTGTAGCTATTAAATATTACATGGAGAAAATTTAATCACATGAAAATATAACCTAGCAAGAGAAATCCAGGATGCAACATGCAGTATGATGACAATACTTTTTTTTTTTTTTAAGTACATATGCAGAAGAGCTCTCTAGAGAGGGCTGGATTATGGGTTAGAATATACAGATTAAAAAAAAAAAAAACAAAAAAACGGGCACCTGGTGGCTCAGTGGGTTGAAGCCTCTGCCTTCAGTTCAGGTCATGATCTCAGGGTCCTGGGATCGAGCCCCACACTGGGGTCTCTGCTCAGCAGGGAGAGCCTGCCTCTCTGCCTACCTATGATCTCTGTCAAATAAATACAATTAAAAAAAAAAAACACATTTTCTGCAATCAATGTTAGCCTAGCCCAGATTCCCCTGAAAGCAGAGCCTGAGACCTGGGCTTACAGGTAGCTGGTGTACCAGCGATTACAAAGAATAGGAGTAGGGTACTGGGAGAGGAAAAAACAGGGTAGGGGGACAGCTAATCCAAAGACCATTTTGAGTTGGTCCTACTGTGGGCAATTTACACTCCATCCCAGAGACCTTCCAAGCAGCCTTGAAGACAACACTGCAGGATTGTCCCCCCAAGAGCTCAGAAATGGAAGAAAGGCTTTATTCACTCACCCATCCTCCATTAGAGAAAGGCTAAGGAAAGCATTTTTCATAGTCTCTTACTTCCAAGCTGAATTTAAGTAAATGAGTTGTTATGGGTTAGAATATACAGATTAAAAAAAAAAAAAGGGCACAGAGATGCCCTGGGGCAAAAAGCAAGAACTACTCGATGCAGCTAACAGGAGGGACTGTCCGGTTACCCATGCACAAAGCCAATTACTACAGCAACGACACAGTAAAAGGGAAGTCAAGAGGATGTGATGTGGGGCATAGTAAGAGTCCAATAAGTATTCCTTTTGTAATAAAAACAATGAGCCATTTTCCTCAGAACATTTAGCTTACATTCTCCTTCATACTAGATCTTTTCCAAATGGAATTCCAAGGGTCGAATTTGTTTTGATTATCTTCTTATGAGTCAAAAATCCAAATATGGCTTTTCTGATAGCTCTGCAGTTTACAGAATATTTAAGTCCAAACAATTTTTAAAACACCTAATTAAGATTAAAAAAACAACATTGTTTCCTCTGGTCCTTTTAAAAGGATTTTTACAGGGGCAATGCAGGCAGGCTAATGGGGCCCCTCGTCACCGAGAGAAAGTGGAGGCGGGGGAAATGAAGAAAATACGCCAAGAGGAAGGAAGATACTGTTGTCTATTCAGTATTGCCTACCATGCATCGACAATACTGATATTGATTTTATCTTTCCAATAGTAAATTCCTGGGCCTCCCATTTCCTGAAATGAAAAATTTTAAAGAAGTACCCTCCCTTCAGAGTGATGGTACGGCTAATAGAGGTTTATAAAACTCCTAGCACCTGTGAGGCACACAGGAGGCATTCAGTAAATGCTGGTTAGGGTCCATACTCATAAGCCTTGGCCAGTAGAGATTATATCCAAAATATGCTCTGTAAGTCCGGTGTTCCATGAGACCTACCTTTCTGTATCATGTGTTCCTTGCAAATTCAAGCCATTAAAATTCTTTGGTTGCAAGTCTTGCTAGTTTAAGCAAGAAGCAACTGAACTCAGAATGGCTCACGAGGTTAAAATGAAGACTACCTGGGTCCTCAGAATGCCCAGAATCAGATCAGATTCAGGGATTTCATTATAGGCAGTCGTGAGCCATCAGTTTTGGATGACGTCACCACCTGTCTTCTATCTTCTAAGACTCCAATTCCCAGCGTAGGGCTTTTCAGTGCGGCCCCCTAATCAGCATCACCTGGGAACCTGTTAGGAGCAGTTCCTCAGCCCAGACCAGGGAGTCAAACTCTGGGGGTACAACCCCAACAATGTGTTTTAACAATCCCTCCAGGTGCTTCTGATAAAACAATCCAGTTTGAGAACCAGTACCCCAGAAAATCATCAGGATGGTCTGGTTCCTTTAAGAGTGGAGGCTTGTAATGGGCTCAGTTTTCAGGACTACATGCAATGGGGAGGTAGAGTTCCGCAAAACAGAAAAGGTAGGGAGGAATACTGGGATAAACTAAAACGTCTATAAGGCTAACACGGGAGGGAGACTCTGGAAATTTGGTCTTCAGGTGTCCCATACCATCAGAGTTCTCTACTGCCCACTGTAGGACGTGCTGGGTATCTCCCTCAAAACCCAAGTTCAGGTCAGCCAGAGCCCCGGAAAGATGGCTAGAAAATGGCCACCGTCTTTCCCCTAAGTACCTCCTGTCTCATTCGCCCTCCTCAGGCCAGTCACCGGACTACCAAGGCGCAAGAACTTCCTTACCTTAAGGTCAGGGACAACTCAGAAAAGTCGAGAAGGCAGGGGACCAAAGCAGAGATTATTAATGTGTTTGTTCTCAGGTACAAGAAGGTGTAGCAAGTTCCTAATGCTGCTAGGACAAGGTAAGGGGCTTAAAACAACACACGATTATGCTCTTACAGTTCTAGAGGCCAGCAGTCCAAGAGCGGTTTTGCTGTGCTAAAACCAAGGTGTTGGCAGGACCGTGCTTCCTCCCAAAGAGACTCCATCTCCTGCTTTTTCCAGCTTCTGGAGCTGTGCTCCCCGGCTTGGTGACTCCTGCCTCCGCCTTCCAAGCCAGCCGTGCAACATCTTCAGTCACTGCCTCCCTTCCGTTCCCGAGTTCAAGTCTTCCTCTGCTTCCCTCTTATAAGGATACCTATGGTTACATAAGGCACACCTGGACAACCCAGGGTCCTCTCCTCCTCAAGAGCCTTAATTTAGACAATCTGCAAAAGCTCCCCGCCCCCCATCTAAGGTAACATTCAATCGCTTCTCGGCCTTTTGGCTAAGATCAAGTGTAAGGTAACATTCACAGGTTCCAGGGATTAGGACCTGGCTCTCTTTGGGGGCCATCATTCAGCCTACTGCAGAAAGCCTTCCGTGACCACAGACTCAAATGCCTGCAGGTGACTCCAGGGAACAAAAACGAGGCACATGAGCCGGGTGTCTACTGTCCCAGGCTGGAGCGTGGGTGCCCATGGAAACAAAACTCAGCTCCACCCACCTGTTGGATCTGAATCCAGATCACCTGAAAATAAATAGCTTTTTTTTTTTTTTAAAGATTTTATTTATTTGACAGAGAGAGACATAGCGAGAGAGGGAACACAAGCAGGAGTGGCAGAGGGAGAAAGCAGGCTTCCCGCTGAGCAAGGAGCCCGATGCGGGGCTCGATCCCAGGACCCTGGGATCATGACCTGAGCCGAAGGCAGACGCGTAACGACTGAGCCACCCAGGAGCCCCAAATAGCTTGATTTTAATTATTAGCAACAAATTCCACTTTTTTAAAGAACAGAAATTGTGGTTAAAAGCGTAAGTTGCATTCAGTGGGCTTCAAACCCAACAGTAGTTCACTCTCAAACAATCCATGAGGTGGGGCAAAACTTCCTTCGGCTTACACGAAGATACCGTATCTTTAGCTCTTGTGAGTGGGACAGGAGAATCATACCTCATTTGGGATCATTAATGTTTGAGGAACACCAGGAGATTAACATGAAAATAATGCAAGGAAATGATTATGATTTTAAAGTACATTGTTTAGACACATCAACAAAAACATCAGAATGATATGTAAGCCATTTTGAATATAAACATGACCCTGATGTATCACTCTAGGTATTATTGCCCTTTATTGTTATTCTATGCCTTCATCATCAACAAAATATAAAATCCTATGGAGAAGATAAAACTTTGGTCTTTAAAAAAGAAAAGCTAAAAGAGAAAAGAAAAGAAAAGCTATCTGTAGCAAGAAACAATTTGCTTGTTCTTGAGAATTCCCCCATTAGTAATTCCTTTTTTAAAAAATGTTGCTCATGGGGCGTTTGGGTGGCTCAGTCGGTTAGGCGTCTGCCTTTGGCTCAGGTCATGATCCCCGGGTCCTGGGGTCTGGCCCTCGTGCTGCACCCCGCCCCATGTCAGGCTCCCTGCTCAGAGCCTGCTCCTTCCTCTCCCTGCTGCTCCCCCTGCCTGTGCTCTCTCGATCTCTATCGAATAAATGAGTGAAATCTTTAAAAAAAAATTTTAATAAAATAAAAAATAAAAAATGCTGCACAGACGGGATTCACTGTCAGCTGTCAGCTACAGACTTAGTCATTCAAAAGAAAGTTGTCCCATATGGACACAATTCCCCATCTCTCTCTCTCTCTCTCTCCTCAATGTCCTCCTGCTTTTATTGAAGTACCCTCCAATCTGCCCCTTCAATCTCCCCAGCCTGGTTCCAAAGCCCCTCCCTTGAAATTTTACCTTCTCTCAGAGAAGCAGGTTCTATGCTTGGGTCCCTTTTATTTCTCTCGAGAATTCAGCTCCAGCCCAGTACTCCTTAGAGATGCTTTGCTCAGCCATCTCTGGCACACGAGGAGATGATGACGTTGGTCCACAGGATGGATGTTCTCACTCCAGCTGAGACTCTGAGACTCCAAGAGCTGATTTCCTTGCCTGCCCCTTTAAAAGGCAACACGCAATGACAAGCATGAGTTTTTCCTGGAGCCGCCATTCTCTGGATGCACATGAAGATATTCTTATGCTTTTTGGGTTTTTTTTAAGATTTTTATTTATTTGTCAGAGAGAGAGAGGGCACAAGCAGACAAAGAGGCATGCAGAGGGAGAGGGAGAAGCAGGCTCCCCGCCGAGCAAGGAGCCCGATGCAGGACTCGATCCCAGGACCCTGGGACCATCACCCGAGCTGAAGGCAGCTGCTCAACCAACTGAGCCACCCAGGTGCCCCTCTTTTTTTTTTTTTAAGATTTTATTTGTAAGTAATCTCTGTACCCAACATGGAACTTGAACCCACAACCCTAAGATCAAGAGTCACATGCGCCACAGACTGAGCCAGCCAGGTGCCCCAACATTTTCTTGTCCTTAGCTTGATTTTGACCCTGACTTGCCCCAAAATTTCCCTACATTACTATTATTTTTGTTTTGAGATTTAACTTAGAAACTGTGTGTGCAGGTGGGGGGAAGAGGCAGGAAGAGAGGGAGAAAATCTCTAGCAGACTGTATGTGAGGGCAGAGCCCAAAGCAGGGCTCAATCCCATGACCTTAAAATCACGACCTAAGCTGAAATTAAGAGTCAGATGCTTACCCGACTAAGCCACCCAAGTGCCCCTAATTTTTTTTAGATTTTATTTATTTAAGTAATCTCTACACCCACCATGGGGCTTGAACTCACAACCCCGAGATCAAGAGTCACATGGTCTTCCAAATGAGCCAGCCAGGTGTCTCACTAACATTTTTTTATTTTTATTTTTATTTATTTTAATTTTTATTAACATATAATGTATTATTTGCCCCAGGGTACATGTCTGTGAATCGTCAGGCTTACACATTTCACAGCCCTTAACAGCACATACCCTCCCCAATGTCCACAACCCAGCCACCCTATCCCTACACACACACACACACACACACACACACCCTGGCCACCCTTAGTTCATTTCTTGAGTCTAGGAGTCTCTTAGGGTTTGTCTCCCTCCCCATCCCTTCCTGTTTTAAAAGTCCAAATCATTTCACCCAACTTGTCTCTTTCACAGCTTTCACAGCTTTCACAGCTCTGACCAAGTTTTTCCTGTCTTAGCAAACTACGCTACTACCTGGATGCTTTAGCCAGGAACCTGGTTCCCACATCCGCCAATCCTGACAAGTCTACCTCCACAATATATTTTCAATCTGTCCGCTTTTCTCCATCTCCCTCACCATCCTAGTCCAAGTAGGGATGCCAGATAAAATATAGGATGCCCAATTAAATGGAAATAGCAGAGAGACAATGAATTTTTTTGTCTAAGTATGCCCGTTCAAAATTTGAATTTGAGCGAAGCAAAGAATAACTTTTTATTATTATGTCCTAGGCAATATTTGGGGGGGGACATACTTATGCTAAAAATAATTATTTGCTTATCTGGCTTATCTGAAACTAGAGTTTAACTAGGTGTCCTGTATTTTTCTTCACTAAACCTGGCAGCCCCAAGTCCAAAGCACTGACATTGCTCCTGGTCCACGGCAGTTACTCTTAACTGGTCTCCCCACCTCCATTCTTGCTCCTGGCAGTGAATCCCACAGCTGCCAGAGGACTTTGGTAAAAGTGAATCAAATCGTGCTGTTGGATCCTATTAGCTAGGATCTTGTTGAGAATCTTGGCATCCATATTCATCAGAGATATTGGTCTGAAATTCTCCTTTTTGGTAGGGTCTTTGCCTGGTTTGGGGATCAGGGTAATGCTGGCTTCATAGAACGAGTCTGGAAGTTTTCCTTCTCTATTTTTTGAAACAGTTTCAGGAGAATAGGTATTATTTCTTCCTTGAAAGTTTGGTAGAATTCCCCAGGGAATCCGTCTGGTCCTGGACTCTTGTTTTTTGGGAGGTTTTTGATCACTGCTTCAATCTCATTACGAGATATTGGTCTATTGAGGTTGTCAATTTCTTCCCGTTTCAGTGTTGGAAGATTATGGGTTTCCAGGAATGCATCCATTTCTTCTAGGTTGTTTAACTTACTGGCATATAGTTGTTGATAATAATTTCTGATGATTGTTTCTATTTCCTTTGGCTTAGTTGTGATCTCTCCCCTTCCATTCATAATTTTGTTAATTTGGGTCCTCTCCCTTTTCTTTTGGATGAATTTGACCAGTGGCTTATCAATCTTATTGATTCTTTCAAAGACACATGAAAAAATGTTCATCATCTTTAGCCATCAGGGAGATTCAAATTAAAACCACACTGAAATACCACCTTACACCAGTTAGAATGACCAAAATCAACAAGACAGTAAACAACAAATGTTGGAGAGGGTGTGGAGAAAGGGGCACCCTCCTACACTGTTGGTGGGATTGCAAGCTGGTGCAGCCACTTTGGAAAACAGTGTGGAGATTCCTCAAGAAATTAAAAATAGAGCTACCCTTTGACCCTGCCATCGCACTACTGGGTATTTACCCCAAAGAAGCAGATGCATTACTAAGAAGG
>CM053616.1:59020317-59038924 GCA_028646535.1 Procyon lotor | reverse complement strand
TAAAGAAGATATGGTACATATACACAATGGAATATTATGCCTCCATTAGAAAGGACGAATATCCAACTTTTGTATCAACATGGATGGGCCTAGAAGAGATTATGTGGAGTGAAATAAGTCAAGTAGAGAGAACCAATTACCTTATGGTCTCACTTACATGCTGAGCGTAAAGAAAACCATGGAAGGCATTGTGAGAAGGAAGGGAGGGGTGTATGGGGGGAAACCAAAGGGGGAGATGAACCATGAGAGACTGTGGACTATGAGCAACAAACCGAGGGTTTTGGAGGGGAGGGGGGCGGGCATTGGGCAAGCCTGGTGGTGGGTATTGAGGAGGGCACGTACTGCATGGAGCACTGGGTGTAGTGCATGAACAATAAATCTTGTAACACTGAAAAAAAATTAAAAAAATAAATAAAAATAAAATTTAAAAAAAGTGAATCAAATCAGGACACCCCATTTAAAAACACCTGGAGGTGCCTCCATGTTCTTGAAATAACAAATAAGATCATTTTTGAAAACAGCTTTCTTTTTTTTTTTAAAGATTTTATTTATTTGACAGAGAGAAACACAACACAGCGAGAGAGGGAACACAAGCAGAGGGAGTGGTAGCGGGAGAAGCAGGCTTCCTGCCGAGCAGAGAGCCTGATGCGGGGCTCGATCCCAAGATTCTGGGATCATGACCTGAGCCGAAGGCAGAAGCTTAACGACTGAGCCACCCAGGTGCCCCTGAAAACAGCTTTCTTGAGATAAAATTCACACACTGTCCAATTTACCCATTTGATGTGCACAATCAGTTGCTTTTAGAATAGTCAGCGGTATGCATAACCATTGCTACATTTTATTTTTTTTAAGATTTTTATTTTTAAGTAATCGCTCTACCCCATCTGGGGCTCGAACTCACAACCCAGAGATCAAGGGCCACATGCTCTTCCAACTGAGCCAGCCAGGTGCCCCGATCACTATATTTTATAACATTTCCACCATTCCAGAAAGAAACCCCACTTGCTTTGGCCATCATCCTTCCTTGATCCTTTCCTAGATAAGTAGAATTCCATTTTCTGTATAGATTTCTCCATTCTGGACATTTCGTATAAATGGACTCATATAATATGAGGCCGCTTGTGACTGGCTTCTTTCACTCAGCATCATGTTTTGTAAGGTTATCCATGTTGTAGCATCTATTAGCATTCTGTTCCTTTTTATGGTGGAATAATATTTCATTGCATGTACAGACCACATTTTGTTTATCCATTCATCCACTGATGGACATTTGGGTTGTTTCCACCCTTTGGCAATTGTGAATATACTGCTATGAACACTCATTACAGGGTTTTGTGTAGACACACGCTTTCATTTCTCTGGGTTATACACTTGGACTGTTGGGTTAAGTCATTTATTTTTATTTTTTTTTAAGTTTTAATATATTCATTCATTTTAAGAAATCTCTACACCTGATGTGGGGCTCAAATTCATGACCCCAAGTCAAGAGTCGCACACTCCTCTGACTGAGCCAGCCAGGCACCCTTCCCTTGTTGGGTTAGGTCATTTAAAATCATATTTAATTATCTGAAAAACTGCCATTTTTTTTTCCCAACGTGGCTGCGCCACTTTACATCCCAGCCAGCAGTATACGAGGGTTTGCTGTGTATCTTACACCTTTCCATTCAAACCTGTCTGTGGTCTGAAGAAGGTAAGCCTTTTTATACCCCCGGGGTCTTTGCACATACATCTGTCTTCCCAAATATTCTTGCCACATCACTCCCCAGTGCAGCTGCCCACCTTCACCCTTCAGCTCTTAGCTTAAGTGGGATCTCCCTAAGTGCCTCATCTAAGTAACATGTCCACATAATTTTTTCTCTAGCTCTGAAATTGACCCTTACCTTAATGAGTAAATCATTTTATTATTTGCTTGTGTGTCTCTTCCATTAGAATGTAGGCTCCCCAGGAGAGGGAACCATGTCTAGCTTGTTCATCCTTGTGTTCTCAGCCCCTAGCACAGAGCTAGGGATGTGCTCAATAATTGTTGGTTCATTGGCTGAATGAATTAATGAATTAATGAGCAAATGGATCCATGAATGGTGGAGCTAAGAGAAAGCAGAAGGCTTTGCTAAGGTTTGTGACCACACATAGTATTTGCTTGATAAATACTTGTGTTACTGATGAGGCTATAAGTAATAAAGATATGCACAACTACACACACCCAACCACCCCCCCACACACACACAGAGTAGCAGAGAGAAAGGTAAATTCACTCCTATAAGAAGGAAGTGAGATGTCATTTAAGTCTCATAAATCTCTACCCAAGTGCTCATACAGGAGATAGAAGGAGTTGCCTGGTCTATTCTATGTTCCAATCTGCTAAAGAGTCTCCTCTCCTTTTTGTTTTGATAGAAAAATCACTCTAAGCACTTTGGAACTCTAATTACAGGTGACACACAAATGGAAAGAAAAATAGGAAATCAAACATTTGAGCCAATAAGTTACGATTTATATGAGCACTTAATAGCAGCAAAGTGCCCTAAGCCACTCAGGATTTCCTCAAAGCACTTTGCAGATGGACATCTCAGGAGCTGTTGTGGGGATGAAGTCAGGAATGTCTGCAATGTGCCTACGTTCTTTGGAGACATGTCATTGTTGTGAATCTTAATGTCTGTCTTCGCAAGATTTCTCCAAGGTCAGTGCCATTTAAGACCTTCAGATTGCAATCTGACTCTAGCCTACCACTGCAGTCTGATCTCCAGACACTTTGCTCTTCAATCTCTGAGCTCTAATCATCTCAAACTCTTCCAGCTTTCCCTTCCATTGTGTTCTCTCTTGACTGAAATTTTCATCTGCTCTTGCCTACACCTACCTGACTCTTGCCAGGTTTGTTTGAGAGGACAATTGCTCCAAGAAGCCTTCCTTTCCTTCTTCCTTCTCCAGACCAAGTTAGGTTCTGTATTACTTATGATTTTTAGGTTGACTTTCCCTTCTGTCTGTAAGGAGCTTGGCAGTCTCCATCCACTCTGTCCTAACGACAAATAAAAAAACTGAATAGAATGAAGAATCATCAACTCTTCCTGAATTTGTAACAGGCGAGGACACAGAGAAAACCACTGCCCCCAAGAGTGGAAACAAGTACATACAGGGAGTCTCAGCTTACCAAAGCAGACACACAAGTGGAAACCAATGCCAGGGTAGGAGATCATGAACTGTAATTGACAAATTTCTAGAGGTTCAGGGTGCACAAGTCTGAGAGTCCAAATCTCCACGGGAACCTAGTCACGGAGGGGGCCCACACTTTTTGGAGTTTTTCCTCCAGGAGCTTGATCAAATTCTCATAATAAATATGGTGGTGGGGGGGGGGAGTCTTCTCTTGCTTCCAGGAGGGAGAGGAGAAAAGAACCATTTTGAAATACACCAGAGCACTCTGTCCTTCATAACAAGACCTGCCCTCCAGAGAAACTAGTTAACCAGAGCCTCACCTGCTGGAATATTACCAGAATCTAACTGATCTGGGGAAAGGGAAACACTCAAATCCAATTAACTCTAGCCTTCCACACGGGAGAAGGAATTCCAGTCCATTCCAGCCAAACTGTCCCACCTAAAGGAGAGAAAAAAAAACCTGAGAAACACACGACATTCATATTAAAGAGGTATAGGCCCACTTAAAGACCTAACATGGTCTGGGCTATGGAATGCTTCTGCCTCCGCACCCCTCACGCCATATTACTGAAGATCTATTTACAACAGTTCTTTAACCTGATAGAGTATGTCAAGCTATCAAGAATAAATTATAATGCATACTAAATAGACCACACACACACAAATTCAAAGAGACAGAGCAAGCATCAGAACCAGAAACAGCAGAGATGTTGGAAACATCTGACCAGGCAATTAAAACAAAAGTGATGAAAATGCTAAAAGCTCTCATGGCTGAAGTGGACAGCATGCAAGAACAGATGGGCAATGTAAGCAGAGAGATGAAACTCCTAAGAAAGAACCAAAAAGAAATGTTAGAGCTCCCAAACTATAACAGAAAAGAAGAATGTCTTTGATGAGCTTATTAGTAGACCTGCCCTCCAGAGAAACTAGAGGGTTTCTAGTTTCTAGAAACCTCGGACATTGGAGCTTTCCCAACAGAAACCCCCCAAATGGAAAAGGATAGGAAACAAAGACCAGAAAAACACAGAAGAGAATATCCAAAGACTGTGGGACAACTAAAAAAGGTAAAACATGTGCGTAACAGGAACACCAGGAGGAATCAAAACAGTAAGGAACGGGGGCGCCTGGGTGGCTCAGTCGTTAAGCGTCTGCCTTCAGCTCAGGTCATGATCCCAGAGTCCTGGGATCGAGCCCCGCATCGGGCTCCCTGCTCGACAGGAAGCCTGCTTCTCCTGCTACCACTCCCTCTGCTTGTGTTCCCTCTCTCACTGTGTTTCTCTCTGTCAAATAAAAAATAAAAAAAAATCTAAAAAAAACAAAAAAACAAAAAAAACAAAAAACCAGTAAGGAACAGAAGAAATATCTGAAACAATGACCACTGAAAATGGTCCCTCGAAGTAATGTTAGACACCAAACTACAGATCCTGGAAGCTCAGAGAACTCCAAGCAGGGGGGAAAAATGCCCCCAAATCTATCCCTCCAGGCATGACTTTCAAACTACAGAAAAGAAAAAGCAAAAATAAAAAATAAAAAATAAATCCCTGGGGTGCCTGGGTGGCTCAGTGGGTTAAGCATCTGCCTTCAGCTCAGGTCATGATCCCAGAGTCCAGGGCACATTGAGCTCCCTGCTCAGGGGGGAACCTGCCTCTCTCTCTCTCTCTTTCTGCCTGCTGTTCCCCAGGCTTGTGCGCTCTCGCACTCACGCTCTCTCTCTCTCTCTCTCTCTCTCCCTGTCTCTGTTAAATAAATAAATAAACAAAACATAAAAAAAAGACAAATGATCAGAGTGGATTAAAAAAACAAGACCCAGTGATAGGCTATCTATAAGAAGCCCACTTTAAATATAGAGAAACATTTTGATTAAAAGTAAATCTTTTTCTCCAAACATATATTGGGGAAAACCATACCATGTTAGCACCATTATATAGCAGAGGAAGCTATATTAATTTCAGACAGAGCAGACTTCAGAGCAAAAAAAAGGCATCAGGGATACAGAGGGCATAACATAATGATAAAGGGGTCAATTCTCCAAGAAGGTAACAATCCTTAACTTGTATATGCCTTGTATTTGAAAGCCTCAAACTATGTGGCAAAAATCAATAGAGTTGCAAGGAGAAATAGATGAATCCACTATCATAGCTGGAGAATTCAACACCCCTCTATTAGAAGTAGACAGATTCAGCAGGCATAAAGTCAGTAAGGAGATAGTTGAACTCAATAACACCATCAATCAACTGGATGTAAATGACATTTATAGATGACTTGATCCAACAACAGAAGAATACACATCCTTCTTAAACTCACGTGGAACATCCACCAAGACAGACCACACTCTGGGCCATAAAACACATCTTTAAAATTTTAAAGAAGAGAAATCATAAAAATGTCTGCTTTCAGACTACAGCGGAATTAAAATTAAGTGGAATTAAAATGAAATCAATATCAGAAAGATAATTGGAAAAATCCCCAAATAATGAAGATTAAACATACTTCTAAATAACACACGAATAAATTTCAAGAAAAAAATTTAAAATATTTTGAACTAAATAAAGACACAACTTATCAAAATTTGTGGGATGCAGGGAAAACAGTGCTTAGAGGAAAATTAATAGCTTTAAATGCATATATTAGAAAGGAAGAAAGATATAAAATCCATAATCTAAGTTTCTGCCTTAGGAAACTTGAAAAAGAAGAGCAAATTAAAACCAGAGTAAGCAGAAGAAAAGAAATAATAAGAATTAGAACAGAAGGGGCACCTGGGTGGCTCAGTCGTTAAGCGTCTGCCTTGGGCTCAGGTCATGATCCCAGGGTCCTGGGATTGAGCCCTGCATCGGGCTCCCTGATCGGCAGGAAGCCTGCTTCTCCCGCTACCATTCCCTCTGCTTGTGTTTCTCTCTGTCAAATAAATAAAAATCTTAAAAAAAAAAAAAAAGAATTAGAACAGAAATCTGTGAAATTGAAAACAGAGAATCAACAGACAAAATCAATGATAAATGCTAATGCTTTGTAAAGATCAATAAAACAGATAAGCCTCTAGCCCGGCAAACTAAGAAAAAAGAAAGAATATAAATTACTAATATGAAAAATGAAAGAGGGGCTCCTGGGTGGCTCAGTGGGTTAAAGCCTCTGCCTTCGGCTTTGGTCATGATCTCAGGGTCCTGGGATCAAGCCCCACATTGGGCTCTCTGCTCAGCAGGGAGCCTGTTTCCCTTTCTCTCTCTGCCTGCCTCTCTGCCTGCTTGTGATCTCTTTTTTGCTCTGTCAAATAAATAAATAAATAAAATCTTAAAAAAAAAAAAATGAAAGAGATGATATCATTATAGATCTTAGGGACATTTATTTGTTTTTTATTTTTTTAAAGGAGAAATTATCTTTTTAAAAAGATTTTATTATTTATTTATTTATTTATTTATTTGAGGGAGAGAGAGAGGTAGCAAGAGAGAGAGCATCAGAAGCGGGGAGAGGGAGAAACTGTCTCTTCACTGAACAGGGAGCCCAACATGTGGCTTGATCCCAGAACCCTGGGATCATGACCTAAGCCAAGGCAGACACTTGACTGACTAAGCCACCCAGGCACCCAGATCTCATGGACATTTAAAGGAATACTATGAACAACTCTATGCCCACAAATTTGATAATAGATGAGATGGACCAATTCCTTGAAAGGTACCATCTGCCAAAACTCACACAGAAAGAGATTATCTGAATAGGCCTATGTCTACTAAAGAAATTGAATCAATAATTAATAGCCTTCCAGAACAGAAAGCACTGGGCTCATATGGGTTCACTAGTGTATTACACCATACCTTTGAGGAATAAATTATACCAATTCTCTCCAATCTATTTCAGAGGATAGAAGTAGAGGGAATCCTTTTTTTTTACTCTTTCTATGAGAGCAGCATTACCCTAATACCAAAACCAAAGTCATCACCAGAAAAGAAAACCACAGACGTCTCTCATGAACACAGAGAAAAAAGTCCTCAACAAAATGTTAGCAAATCGAATCCAACAACGTATAAAAAGAATTTTAGGGCGCCTGGGTGGCTCAGCCGGTTGGGTGATTGCCTTCGGCTCAGGTCATGATCCTGGCGTCCCAGGATTGAGTCCCGCATCGGGCTCCCAGCTCCTCAAGGAGTCTGCTTCTCACTCTGACCTTCTCCCCTCTCATGCTCTCTCTCACTCTCTCTCTAATAAATGAATAAAATCTTAAGAATAAATAAATAAATAAAAAGAACTGTAACACCATAACTGTGGATACTGTGATTTGTAAGAAAAATACGTATTTGGTCATTCAGATGATCAAAATACATATATATATATTTGTTTTAAAAGATTTTATTTCTTTATTTGGCAGAGAGAGAGAGATTACAAGTGGACAGAGAGGCAGGTAGAGGAAGGGAAGCAAAGCAGGCTCCCTGCCAAGCAGAGAGCCCGATGCAGGGCTCAATCCCAGGACCCTGAGATCATACTTGAGCCAAAGGCAGAGGCTTAACCCACCGAGCCATCCAGGCGCCCCAAAATTACATTTCTTTTTTTTTTTTTTTTTTTTAAGATTTTATTTATTTGACAGCGAGAAACACAGCGAGAGAGGGAACACAAGCAGAGGGAGTGGTAGTGGGAGAAGCAGGCCTGCTGCTGAGCAGAGAGCCCGATGCGGGGCTCGATCCCAGGACCCTGGGATCTGACCTGGGCCGAAGGCAGACGCTTAACGACTGAGCCACCCAGGCGCCCCCCAAAATTACATTTCTGATATATATTTAGTCTTCCTCCACGGTTCCTGCCTCACAGCTCCCAAAACCCTTGAAGTTTCCTAAGTGTTAAGAGCGATACTCAGTCTTATGTTTTTGAAATACATGTGTATTGAGTATTCCATAGAATGGATATATCACATTTCATTTACTCACTCTCCTTTTAGGAGATATTTTTGTTGCTTCCAAACTTTGCTTATTTCAAACAATGTGGCAATGAGCATCTTTGAGCACCACTGGGAGACTTTCTTTACTGTAGCAGATACTGTCATCTCCTCCTCCTTCCTTGCCAATAAAGTCCTGCTTTTGCTTGAATACTCTGTGCCCAGCCACAAGGAATAAATCATAATTTGTTGAAGGCAGAGTTTGGCAAATTTTTTCTGTAAAGGCAAAATAATAAATATGCTAGGTTCACAAGTCATACAATTTCTATCACACGGGCTCAATTCTGCTGTTAGAATGTAAAACTAGACACAGACGATATATAAATGGATGAGTGTTTTCCAATAAAACTTTATTTACCAAAAAAATGGATTCGGCAATGAAGACCTACAAAAAGCAAATAAGCATATGTAAAAATGGGCAACATTATTTGCCATTAGGCAAAAGCAAATCAAAATCACAATGAGGTATCACTGCATATCTATCAGAATGGCTAAAATAAAAATAGCGACAACGCCAAATGCTGGAGAGGATGCAGAGAAACTGAGATCATTCATCCACTGCTGGTGAGCATGAAATATGGTGCAGCCACTCTGGAAACGGTTTGGTAGTTTCTTAGGAAACTAGACATACATCATATGACCCAATAATTGCATTTCTGGCCATTTATCTCAGAAAAATAAAAACTTACGTTCACACGAAGACCTGTACATTAATGTTCGTAGCAGTTTTATTTCCCTTGCCCCAAACTGGAAACAACCCAGATGTTCTTTGATGAGTGAATAATTTAATAAATTATGGTCCATCCATACCATGCAACTTTACAGTGGTGATGGATACATGAACCTACAGGTGACTGTGCAGAACTTAACACATGCACACATATACAAACACACAAGTACAAGTAAAACGGGAAATCTGAATAAGCTCGGTGGATTATATCAATGTCAATATCCTGGCTATGGTATTATGCTAGAGTTTTGCCATATGTTACCATTGGGGGACACTGGGCAAAGAATAGAAGGGATATTTCCATACTATTTCTATAACTGTATGTGAATCTATAATTATTCAATACAAATTTCATTTTAAAAAAACAGATGGGGCCCCTGGGTGGCTCAGTTGGTTAAGCGTCTGACTCTTGATTTAGGCTTAGGTCATGATCTCAGCGTCCTGGGATCGAGCCCCGAGTCTGGCTCCTTGCTCAGCAGGGATTCTGCTTCAGGATTCTCTCTCCGTCTACCCCTCCCCACCCCGTTCCCCTGCTTGTGTGCAATCTCTCTCTCTAAAATAAATAAATGAATGAATGAATGAATGAATGAATAAATCTTTTTAAAAAAATTACTAGCAAATAAACAAACAAAACAGATGGAAGGCTGAATTTGACCTGTAGGTCATAGTTTGCCAATCCCTGGTCCAAGGAAATGGTGGTGAGGCAGAGACATTCAGCTACCATCATCTGTTCTTTCCTTTCTTTTTAGTAACAGAACTCTCATATATATTAGCTAGACACATTGCTGCCTAGTTAAGAGACTACATTTCCCAGTGTCCCGTGTAGCTAGATGTGGCCATGTGACTAAGTTATTCTGGCCAATAAAATGTACGTGAAGGTGTTAAATGGTAATTCTGGGAACGTAGACGTGTGGTGGGAATTCAAGAGGTCATGCTGAGTCATGAGACAGTGTGCTATGCCTCCAAAGGCTCTAAGGAATCTTTCCTTGCTTCTCTCCTAGCTTCTGGTGGTTTCCAGCATTCCTTAGTGTTCCTTGGTTTGTGCCAGCATAACTCTAGTCTCTGCCTCCATCTTTATACAGCCATTTCCCCTCTATGTCCATACAAATTTCCATCTTATAAGGAAACCAGTCATTGAATTAGGTCCCCTCCACCCCAATTTTGTATGACCTCATCTTAACTTGTTTACACTTGCAAAGTCCCTATCTTCCATTAAGGTCAAATTCATAGCTTTCAGGTGGAGACGAACTTGTGAGAACTTCTGAAGACACTATTCAGCCCAGTATACGTGTGATATCTGGAGCTGTGGCAGCCATATTGCTTCCATGAGACAAATTAGCCTGAGGACTAAGATCAACATACTAAGGACGGAAGAGCAGGAGCACAGGCATAGCCCGATTCTTAATGAAAATTTGCACTACAAACCCAACTGTGAGCTTGCCTTTCTCTGGGTCAGGGGGTGACATACTTTTTTCTACACAGGGCCAGATGGTAATACTTTAGACTTTGCGGGCCATACAATTTCTGTTGCAACTACTTAACTCTGCTATTGTAGCACAAAAGCAGCCAGAAATAATGCATAAATGCATGAGCATGACTCTGTTTCAATAATATTATTACAGAAACAGGCAGTGGGCCGACTGTTGCACATACCGTAGTTTGCCAACCCCTGTTCTGGACTTGTTGTCAAGCAAATAATAAAAATCCTTGTGATTTAAGACTCTACCAGTTGGATTCTCTGTTATTCGTACCAAATGTACACTAACTGATATATCTAGGGCAGGGTTTCTCGCACTCAGCACTACTGACTTGGGGACAGATAATTATTTGTTGTCTGAGCATCGTGGGAGGGTAAGCAGCATCCCACCCTCTACCCATTCAATGCTCGTAGCACCCTTCAGTTTTGATAACCAAAAAATGTCTCCAGGCAGTGCCAAATATCTCTTGGGGAGCAAGATTGTTCTCCAGCATTTAGCCTCATTTACCCTCTCAACACTACAATTTCAAGTCTAGCGATTCGCTTGTTTAAACTAAGCTCAGTTGCCTTCAATAAAGTGATGATTGCCTGAGCAAAGGACAATATGTCTGAATTTTCACAGCAGGAGAGCGGCTTTAATCAACCCTATCTCTTGTGACTCCAGTAATCAAGGCATTAGGTTCTATTTAAGTGAGGTTTACCCTTTACACTTAAAGTATTGATGAGACTATAATTATGGGCTGGTTAATTTTTTTCTCCCCTGCTGTGGACATTCGCCTACTGTTCCCTCTTTACTTACAACAAAAAGATCCTTAAGGGAGTGGTATCAAATGGATAATTAGGAGATCCCTGGAGAAGAGGTTACCCCATCTTTTCAGGTATCAGGGGGTGAAAAAAGAGATAAATGTGGGAGATGAGAGCTGTCCTGTTCTGGGTCTACTGAATGGAGGGAATTTTCCTGGGAATAACTGTAATGTAATTGAATACTGGACTCAACTGAAATCTGAAACCTCTTGTTTTCCCACTGGGCTTGGGTCAGGGTCCCAGCTCTGTTTCTTAAGTGGATGCTTAATAATCCCAATAGAATAACAAGGACCATAACTAATATTTATTGAGTGTCAAACACTTGATAATTCTTTCTTTTAATCCTCATAGCAACCCAATGAGGTGGACACCATGATTATTATTCCTATTTTACAGATGGGAACATGGAGGCTCAGAGAGCTGAAAAATATACCCAAAGCACCCAGCTATTGCGTGGTGGGTTCAAACTCGGATTGCCCTGGCTCACAGTATCAAACCACTCTGCTGTTAACTCTGACTTCGATTCAAGAACTATGTTGTTCACCAAACTCACTCCTGGGATGGGATCCAGCCCTGGCATGAATGCATGGCTTCAGGAAACACAGCTGTTTGGAGGAGGCAACAGCTGTTCATTCATTTACCACTTCACCAAGCCACGCGAATTAAAACACCATAAGTTAAGGCTCACTCAGTCTCAAACACCAGGATAGGTAATTACTGCTTTAATTAAAGAAAAAATTGCCCCTCCCCCTCCTGCTCAAACACTTAAGTATTGATTTCTGTAGGAGGTAAGGGAATGATTTGGGGCAGGAAATTTTTCTATGTTCTTGATGATAATTCTATATGGTGTGTGTTTAAAAGAGAGACAAATCAGGATTCATTCATTCACTCGTTTTTTAAGTTTCTCTTTCAACGAATATTTGCTGAACACCTGTTATGTGTTAAGCCCCGTTGTTCCGCACTGGGACACCACAGGAAACCTTCATGGATGAGAAAAAGCTGTCTTATTTCTTATATCTTATGAGCGAGAGGCTGCACATCCTTGCATCTGGTAGGGGAAGTTTTCTTTGAATAAAGGTACCAGCTGGATTTCATGAGCTATTTCTCAGATCATCCCCTAAAACCAGTCCTCCTTTAAAGGTTTCCAGCATGGGGTGCCTGGGTGGCTCAGTTGGTTAAGCAGCCGCCTTTGGCTTGGGTCATGGTCCCAGGGTCCTGGGATCGAGCCCCACATCAGACTCCCTGCTCAGAGGGGAGCCTGCTTCTCCCTCTGCTGCTCCTCCTGCTTGTTCTCGCTCCTCTGTCAAATGAATAAATAAAGTCTTTAAAAAAAAAAAAAAAAAAAAAGGTTTCCAGCAGCACAGGGAAGAGGAAGAAGGGAACACGTCAATGGTCCTAGAACTCAGTCCTTCTCAAGAACTCAGAAAAGGGGGCACCTGGGTGGCTCAGTCTGTTAAGTGTCCACCTTCGGCTCAGGTCATGATCTCAGGGTCCTGGGATCGAGCCTCGATTTAGACCCCCTGCTCAGCGGGGAACCTGCTTCTCCCTCTCCTCCCCATTCATTCTCTCTCTTTCAAATAAATAAAGCCCTTTTTAAAAAAATCCAGAAAAAGGTACAAAGAGTCCAGGTCTGGTAAGTATCTGCCTCTAACTTCCCTTTAGGACATCCTGTCCCTTCCCCCCCACCCATTGTCTCTGTATTCATCAGCTAGGGCTGCCATAACAAAGGTCCACAATACTGGGTGCGCTTAAACAACAGAAATTTATTTTCTCAGATAATAATAAAACTCAAGGAGTTGGCAGGGTTGGTTTCTCTTAAAGCATCTCCTCTTGGCTTGCAAAAGCCCACCTCCTTGCACCCTTGGTGTCTCTCCTTCTTTTCATAAGGCCTCCAGTCATATTGAATTAGGGCCCCACCCTTATGACCTAACTTAACCTTAATTACCTCTTTAAAAGCCCTGTCTCCTAAAATAGTCATTCTAAGGTCCTGGGGGTTAGGGCTTCACATAGGAATCGTAGGGAGACACAGTTCATCCTGTACCAGTAACAACCTCTCTCCCTCTTCCCCAGTGACCAGTGGTGACATAATGCTCATAAGAACAAACCCTGGGGCCAGACAGCTACGTGACCTTGGATACGTTCTTTAAATCTGCCTCCATTTGTTCATCTGTAATATCGGACTAATAATAGTACCCGTCCTATTACATACGGTTGTTAGGAGGGTTAACTGAGTTAATATGTCTAAGGACTTAGAACAGTGTCTGGTACAAAGTAGGCCCTATATAAGTGTTTATTAAGTTGAACATTAAAAGTAAAAACTCATTTTACTGGAGTGTGAGGAGGGTGTTATGTTACTCTCCCAAAGAATTTGCTTTTTCTGGACAACACTAATATCAGTGATGGAACGGCCAATTCACAATAGGGGAATCATATATAATTGAGGGGGCAGGCCCTCCAACATTCTCCAAAGCAGACTGTTTAGTGACTACATGGTCTGCTTTAAACTATTAATAGTAGCCAACATTCATTAAAGGCTAATGATGGACTGGACACTGTGCTGAGAGCTTTACCAGTATGATCTCATTTAATTCTCATAAGGTAGGTACTATTTCCACTTTACAGATGAGGAAGTGGAGGCTCCAAAAAGTCTCCTCTCAAGGCCAAGTTCCCCAGTTAGTGAATGGTGGGGATAGGGCCAAACAACTCCAGTATGAGCAGATTAAGTAATGTCAGATGAAGAGAAGGGGGGGCGGTGGAGAGAAATGTCTTCTCTTCTCTCCAACTTCCCACCATCCTTCTCTTTTTCCTCTGCTGAGTGACACATCCCCACCTCCAAGGCTGCACTCCCTTTGCTACAGAAAACATCCAAGCGGCTGGGACCCAACCCAGCGCCACCTTGAGAGCCTAGCAATTCGAGGGGCAGGCTTCCAAACAGGGTAATAATCGTCCCATTAAAATTAATGTCCATGAAGTGAGCCGTTAAAAGCGTGCAGATTAAAAAGGGGGGGAGGGAATTGTTCAATTTAAATCCAAAGGGCTTTTCAAATAGACACTGTATCTTCATTCTTGGAACACTGCACCGGGCAATGGCTCAGGTCCCCTCTGCAAAGACTAGGGGGGATTAAGGAGGTGAGTCCCAGGAGAATGAGGAAGAGGTTCTGGCCAGAAGCAAAGGGAACCGAGGTTTATCCGGGGCTTGCTGCATGCCAGGTGCTTGGCATACATTTCTCTCATTTAATCTCTGCCCCAATCCTGGGAGGGAGGTATTATTATTCCCAGATTACAGGGGGCAGTATAAAACCGTGGTTAAGCGCTTACAGTCTGCAGCATGCTGCTCTAGTTTAGATCCAAGTTCCCTCTTCACTAACTCTGTGAACTTGGGCAAGAGGCCTTACCTCCCTGTGTCTCAGTTTCTTCATCTTCAAACAGGATAATAGTCCCCCCGCCCCCACCAAGCGATGGGGGATTTACTTAAGGCAGCCAGGCAGGGACCAGAGCCCAGTAACATGCATAGAAGGCACTCAGAAGGTAAGTGATGACCCTTCTGAAGGATAGGAAAACAGGCTGGGTGAGGGCAGGGCCCACCACGATCACACTGTGGAGCTGGGATCTGACACCTGACCATGCTGGAGGCCAAGGGGGAAATCTCTCTTTCATGACAAATGGAAACCCTAACGATGTTCATAGTTTTGAGAATGTTTTCCAAGAGACCAAAGACCCTGGCCTTGGCAGCCCTCTGCCCCCGGGAAGGAGACAATCAAAGTGTCCTCATCAGGCCCTAGACAGCTGGCTTGGAGCCACCTCTGCTCCTCTAGTTTTCTGATTCCCAAAGTTATCTGAATGCCATTATATTTAAGATCAGAGAAGGGCTCATTATCTCCCCCCAAATCCTGAGTGTCCCTTGCCCATCTGTAGCTTCACTAAGCAGGGACAACTCCAGCCTTTCCAGTCTGGAGTCCCCTGAGCCCCTCCCCCTCGTCGGCCCCCCAGGGTCTCCACTGCGCAGTACATCGGGATCGCTGCTAGAAACTGTAACCCGGCAGGAGAACAATATTCACAAGGAAGCAAGCAAAAATAAGTTACCTTCCAGAAAGCCCCTTGCGAGAGTCTTTCTGGTGCGAGCCTCTGCGACCAGGGACCGACCCTTCCAACCCCCCGCCCGGCCTCCATCAAGCGTTCTAGACGCTCCGGGGGTGCGTTAGGGTCTGGCGGGGAAACCCCGAGCGGGGTGGGGGTGTGTATCGGGTGTATTCAAATCCGAAACCTATAGGTGCCGAGACAGACCTGAAAGTGGGCAAGTTAGGTTGAATCTGGCTCTCTCCTGAGGTTCTCAATCAACCCACTTCCCCCAGGCAAAACAATAGCCTCGGAATATTTTCGAATAATGCAGCCGAATTCGATATCGGCTTCATCCCAAACGCAAACAAGCCTGCCTCTCTAGCCAAATCGGAAGCGGAGCCGAATTCAGGAAAAAGAGAACAAGAAGGCCTTCCCTCGCGACCTCCACCTCTGCGGGGGTCCCACGCGACCCCCCAAGCCCGGGACCTCGGCGGCGGGGGCCTGGTAGCGTCCCAGCGCGCCGCGCTCCTCCTCTCCCCAACGCGCGCCCTCTCGCTGCCGGCGCCGCTAGGGTTAAAAGTTACCTCTCGGTTTCTTCTGCCTGCAGCCCCCCCCCCCGGGGGCTGGATGATGTAACCCCCCTCCCCGCGCCCTCCCCGCCCCCCTCCACCATGTGACACTTTAATTAATAATAGCGCCGTCAGCACAACAAACGCACAACACAAGGAGAAACTTGGTGTCCAGGGGAGGCCCCCGGCGGCTGGAGCGCGGCGGAGGCAGGCGCAGAGGCCGGAGGGAGCGGAGGCGAGGGGCGGCCCGAGCGCGGGGAGGGAGCGAGGCGAGCGGTCATGTGCCCGTGCCCCCTGCACCGCGGCCGCGGCCCCCCGGCCGTGTGCGCCTGCAGCGCGGGCCGCCTGGGTCTGCGCTCGTCCGCCGCGCAGCTCACGGCCGCTCGGCTCAAGGCGCTCGGCGACGAGCTGCACCAGCGCACCATGTGGCGGCGCCGCGCGCGGAGCCGGAGGGCGCCGGCGCCCGGCGCGCTCCCCACCTACTGGCCCTGGCTGTGCGCGGCCGCGCAGGTGGCGGCGCTGGCGGCCTGGCTGCTCGGCAGGCGGAACTTGTAGGAACGCGGGGCTTCTTGGTGGGGCCGGAGCCGAGACCCAGCCGGAGAGAGCAACAGGTAGGCGAGCGCGCGCCAGGGCGCGGTGGCCGGGGAATGGTCCCACCCGGCAGGCTGGGAGCGCCGGAGCGACCAAGTTTGTTTCCCATCTCTTTCTTCCCCTGTTCCCTTCTCTCTCCAGGATCCCCAGCCTCCTTCTCCGCAGGCCCCATCGCTCCTTCCCAGGGTCAGATCCGCTGTTCCTGTCTTCTTATCTCGACTCCTTAAGCGCATCTTGCCATTCTCTCCAATGGGATGCCTTGGCCGTTGCGGGGGGGGGGGGGGGGGGGGGGGGGGGGGGGGGGGGGGGGGGGGGGGGGGAGAGGGAGAGGGGGACTTTAGCCTCCATAATCCCCACCTCAAGTAAACACGCAGTGCAAGTAAAAAGTGTGTTTGCAATAAGGACGTAGTTACCCGCCACGCCAAAGAATTATAATCTATCGCCGGTTCAAGGCAAGTCCCCGTTCTCTTCCAAGACGTCTGCTGTCCTAAGTCGCCAGTCTCCGAACCCTCTTCTCCCTAAGTGGCACTTCCCTCGTTTCTCCCCGAGTGCTTCTCCGGACTGCCTCCCCCTCCATGTTTCCGGCGGAGCTGCCTTTCCCCCACCGCCTCGCGCACTTCGCAGTTTTCCTCCGCTCTGCCAACTTCTTCACTCTTTCTGCAACGAGGTGTCCGGGTTTAAGGAGCTTGGCCTCCTCTTCACCAGAAGGTTGGAGCTGAGATGGAGAAGGAGGTGCCCCCAGAGTAGGCTGGGATCGGAGGCGGTTAGGGAAACCCCAAAGAGCGTTTATTGAGCTCCTTCTGGGTGCTAGGCCATAAATGTCGAGGGAGGGAATGTTTGAAAGCTTGCAGTAAGCTAGGCGCTGCGTGCTGGTGGGCTTGGGGAGTATTGAGCGCCCACTGTTTGGTACCAGTGGGAGAAAGGTACTTAGCATCTTCTGTGCACTAGGCCCTTGGGGCTGTGGAATTACTGAGCACTAGCTGTGCGTCTAGGGGAGCAAACGTGTGAGGGATTGTCTTCTCAAATTCTGGAACAGAGCAGAACCGCAGAGAATGGGGAAGGAGAGAAAATCAGCCAGAGCCCACCACAGGTGGATCTCGGGCTGGAAGGTGAAGGTCGAAGGTGAGAAAGCCAGCGGCCCCGGGGTGCCAAGACCCACAGATGCCGAGCGCTCTGCCCCGGCCGAGCCCTGCCGTGCGCCGACACCCTGAGAAGCTGGCGCGGCGCCCGCGGGGAGAGGCGGCAGCCGGAGCGTGGGGGGTGGCAGCGCCCGGGGAGCTGCGGGGGTGCGCAGGGTGTGAGCCGGGAGCGCGGGCGACAGATGTCGCGTGGGCCGGCGCAGCCCGGGCGCTGGGGAAGAGAGGTGCGTGCTTCGGGGCGCTCTCTGCCCAGCTCCCGGAGGTCCCGTCCGCCACTCCCCCTCGGGGGAGAGGGGCTTCTCTCGGGTCGGAAGGGGCCGGGCTAGGGCTGCCGAATCCCAGGGGCGGGAACCACATTTTGGACGGGGCGAGGGAGGGTGACAGGAAAAGGGAGTCCAGCGAGAGAGACGCGAAGCCCAAAGTCTGGAATTTAGGGAAAGGCGGAAAGAAAGTGGAAGGAGAGGGAAAGAAAAAGCGGGCGGCGAGACCGGGAAAGGGATGATGGGGGGAGCTGGAGAGTAAGAGAAACTGCTTGGAGAACAAGTTGCAGAAGATAGTGGGAATGTGAATTAGAAGCAGGATGTGCGCGACAGGAACCCAGTAAGAGGGCCAGGCCACGGCTCCCTGCGTTCTTGGGGTCCAGGCGAGGCTGGGAGAGCGCTGCCTTGCCGGGACCCCGCGGCGCGGAATGCTGGGCGCCCGCCGCGGGGGGCGCAGGGGCCGGGTGCGCGTCAGGGCTGGGGGTGCCCCAGGGCCGCGGGAGGATGCCGCTGGCCCGGACAGGGCGGGAGACCTCGGCTAGGGCGCGCGAGGAGGATCGAGGGCACCCCTCCGCGCCCGGGGCCGGGAGACGGGGGGTCCTACGAGGCTGCGGAGGGGTCCGACGGCAGTTTTGCTGGTGCGGCGCTGGCAGGTAATTGTCGGTGCGGGGTTTATGACCCCCCTCTCCTAACTTGGCTTCTGCCCCAGAGTTCCGGGCTGCTTCTCGACTCTAGGCCACCCCTGGGTTCTGCTTCCTCCCGCCTGGCATCTCCTGCAGCCACACCCTCCAGAGTTCTCCCTCCTCTGGTGCCCTAGCCCCGGGATGTCCGGCTCAGCTTTCCTGCAGCGCCGCGCCTCACTCCTTGGGGACACTGATGGACTTGTGGACCACCCGATTCCCAAGCTCCCATGGGGGGGGGG
>CM053616.1:58991038-59013502 GCA_028646535.1 Procyon lotor | reverse complement strand
AAAAGTTCTATGCAGATTTTGATGGCTCAGAAGTCAGTGCTCCTAATGCCCGCATCACTCAAGGGTCAACTGATTCAATACAAGCAAAGCAATGAATCTTAAAATAGTTAGCAGTTATGCTAAGTGGAAGAAACCGTACTCCAAAAGAGAGTGCCTAGTCTAGGAAAGGGAAGGTGATAGGAAGCAGATCAGGGCTTGCAGTTCCTGGGGGTGAAACACACGTTCAGTGTCTTCACTGTGGTGATGCTTTCACAGGGGTGTGGGTAACAAGCTTCCCAGAGTGCACACTTTAAGAGGAGGGGCTGCTGCTGCGTCTACACAGGCTTCGGTCCGAGCTCCTCCCCAACCTGGGCTGCTGTGGTCAAGGGGTGGCCCCAACTGCTTGTCCTTGGGGCCTCCACTCAAAAGTACCTTCTGGGTCCCTGAACCCTCTCCACAGCACTGTGACACTTTGGGATTACCCGTTTGTGTGATCATTAGCTTCACTTCCGTCTTCCCATGTACAGAACATCCGTCTTATCCCCCAGTTTGTCTGTTAGACCTGGCATGCGGTACGCGCAGAGCAGGGCTATGTAAACAGTTGGGTGAGCGACACGGCGGAGAAACAGGAGTCTCACACAGTCCCTGCCCTGTGTCTGTTGGTTGATT
This sequence comes from Procyon lotor, assembly GCA_028646535.1. Classification (NCBI taxonomy): domain Eukaryota; kingdom Metazoa; phylum Chordata; class Mammalia; order Carnivora; family Procyonidae; genus Procyon; species Procyon lotor. The sequence continues at coordinate 59,012,854 of CM053616.1, read as the reverse complement.
ATCTCCAGACAGAAATAAGATGGGAAAACTTTTCAGTGTCCACTGAGGCCAAGAGACGTGAACCCAGCCATGTGAGGAAGCTAGCTCAGCATCGACCGCCTGGAACAATAATAATAATCTCTTGCAATTATTGAGCACCAACTGTGTACCTGAAACTTCTTTGCTAAGAGCGCTTCATGTATGAATTACCTTATGTGGCCCCTTGCTGTTCCTCTTGGGTAGGTTATCATTACTCTTCTTGATAGGAGATGGAGGTTGAAGGGGCAGGTGGCTTCTCAAGTCCCACAGCTGTTACCACTTCGTGCTGGAGCTGGGCTTCCCACCCAGAGCCTCCCAGCTTCAGGGCCCACACTGTACCTCAAAGTGGATGTGGGAGAAGGTTAAGGAAAACAGACGGTTAATGGTTCCTCACCACCTAGTACGTTCTGGTTCTTGCTAGATTCTTTGCCATGCCCTGACTCACTTCAGGCTCTCATCTGCCCTGTGAAAGGGACTTCATTACCGCCTCTTTCTAGATGGAAAAGTCAGTTTCAGAGTCCTGTGGCTGCTGTAACAAATCACTGTGTGTCCGGTTCCTTAAAACCACAGAAATCTGTTTTCTCATAGTTCCAGAGGCCAGAGGTCCAGAGTCAGTGTCCCTGGGCCGGAATCAAGGTTGTCAGCAGGGTGACACTCCTTCCAGACGGTGGGGGAGGATCCATTCCTTGCCTCTTCCAGCCCCTGGTAGCTGCTGGTGTTTTTAGCTTGTGGCATCCTCATTCCAATCTCTGCCTCCGTGGCCACGTGGAACTTCTCTGTGTATGAAGTGTCCCTCTCCCTGGCTCTTCTAAGGACACAGGTGATTGCATTTAAGTCCTGGATTATCCAGGATGTTCTCCTCATGCCAACCAAGAGTCTTAATCATTTCTTCAAAGACCCCCCTCTTCCAGATAAGGTCACGTTCACAGATTCTAGGAGCAGGGGTCTTTGGCCATGTTTTCACTAACTGTCCTGAGGCTGAACGAGGTATGGGATGCCCAACCAGTCAGTCATAGAATCAGAGCAGGAATCCACATCTTCTGCAGGAGTTCACCTGCCAGGCACTGAATGGACCACAGGCCAGAGCTCCTGGGCCCCTGCTGACCCTACCACATTCTCGCCACAGGGCCTCCAGTGAGTCATTTTGTGTCCCTGAACACATTTCATCCTGTGGAAAATGGAGATGTTAACAAAAGCCTGCTCGAGACACTGCAAAGATAAAATGACTTAATGGATATGGGATGAAACGGGCTGGTCATTGCCTGGAGAGGAGGCAAGCGAGGTTTTACAGCCCCCCACCGCTGGTCCCACCTACCTGTCCACCTGCCTTCTCATTGCACTTATTTTTCCCTCCTGCCTGCACCTCACCCTGCTCTCTGTGCTTCAGCCAGATTCTACTGCTTTCATGTCTTTACACACACCCACTGGTACCAACATGTGGCAAATGCTCTCCCTACCCTGTTTTCTAGATGAGAAGCCTGAGGCACTGAGGCACAGCATAACTACCGTGTACCGTTTCCAGAGTGGGTTATGTGGTACCAGTCCTCTACCTGCTGCACCTGCTGATCCTTCGGCCTCAAAGACCCTTCCCCTGCTTCATGTTGTCGTTAACTCCTGCTCCTTGGATCACAGCCTCTTAGAAACCTTCCCTGCCTTTCGGGCTAGGCGTGGTACCCCTCCCAGAGCACCCTATACTCCTGTTCTAATACTCATCACCCTGACTATAATTGCTGGCTTAATTGTCCACCTTCTCTGCTTGATTGTCACCTCTGTGACAGCAGAAATGAATGCATATAGCTTGTTTGTCAATGGGTCGCCAGCACCTGATATGGACTCAGAAGCATTTATTATATATAGGGAGATATATATATATATATTATATAAAGGGAGAGGGTAAGGTGTAGCCCATGGCCACACAGTTTGTAAGTGGCTGAGCAAGGATTTGATGAACTCGGGGAGTTTAACTCCAGAACCCCTGCTCTGAGTTACTTGGCCATATTTCCCCCCTATGGAAGCTCCCTGGGGTGATTTGGGAAATTGCTCAGAGCTGATTAAGGAGAGGGGTCCCCATACACCATCTACACAACATTCCAAGTTCAGACCATGGCTCCTTCACTTCCTTCTCCTTCACACAGGCACTTCTGGGGGCGAGGGGGTGGCGATGGGACCCGACATCCTTTCCTCGTGCCACCAAAGTGTGGGCGACAATTATTAATGCCTCCCTGGCAACTGTCCAGCTCCCTTTTTCTGATTATTATTATTTTATTCGGCGAGATTAATGTGCCAGGTCAGAGCATAATCCAGCCTGTGAAAAGTGATGTGAATAGTCTCCTCAAGATAAATTGCAGGCTTGGAAAAGGTTCACAGCCTTTCCTTGCCTGTCTGAGTGCTCTTCCGAATCCTCATCAATCCTTGTCTGGGCAAAAGAAAAGGACGGGTCTTCATTTGCAGCTGGGGGGGAGTGGGGGAAAAGAGCACATCTGTCAGGGACCCCTAATGGCTCACAGCACAGATGCTCTGTCCTGTGCCTTCATGCCATCCGCTGAGAGGGTCGGTTGGTTTTTAATATGATAATCGTGATCCTGGAAGGGCTTTTGGCATTTGGATTTGCTTGATGGCTCTGTGGCCCCTGACATGTGAGGCTGGTTGAGCCACCAGTTCCCAGGTGCCTCAAGACACCTGTCGGGAGGCTTCTCATACCTGGGCCTCCCAGGAGAGCCGTGTTCGTTGGCCAGCCGAGACGGGGATGGGGTTAAGGATGGCAACCACTGGCCACCAGCCTCAACCCTAAACCGTCGCACTGGCTGCATGTCCAGAGAAGCCCCTGGTCATTATAAATCCAGATAACTTATGTAACCCATATGTGTGAGCTTTGCCTGCTCTGACTCCTACCCAGCTCTCTGACCTCATCCTCGGTGACTGTCTCCCTTGTTCACTCTGGACCAGCCCCCAGAGGCCTTAAGGTCTCCCCGATGCACCCAGCACCTTCCTTCTCAGGCCCTTTGCACTTACTGTTCCCTCCGCAGTTTTCACTCCGGTGTCCCCATGGCTCTCTCCTTACCATCATTCAGGTCTTGCTCCAGTGTCACTTACTCTGAGACTGTGTCACCTCCCTGGCCACACTGTTGAAAGTGCTCGTCCTCAACCTGCATTACCACACCCCCATTTTACTTCCTTCCTTGGGAACATAGAGTTCTTAGCCACTTCTTTCCCTCCGCAGCCCCCTTGACCGTATTCGGGACCTGTTGGCTGACATGGGCAATCCTAGACACTGAGAATATAAAAATAAGTTTGAAATCTGTTTCGGTATTAATCTAATCCAGACCTAGTTGAAAGGGCAAAAATCTTGTTCCAGAAACATGCATACTACACACTCTACCTCCTACTAGTAAGTAGAAATAACTTAAAATCTGGCTTGTACATACTGCTGCTTCTCTATTAAAATGAAATAATCTTCATCCAGAATTCTCGAGCTGAGCTGGCCAATAGGGCGGCCACAAGCCACATGTGGCTATTTTTTTTTAATTTTTTTAATAAAGATTTTGTTTTTAAGTTCTCTCTACACCCAATGTGGGCCTCAAACTTACAACCCTAAGATCAAGAGCTGCATGCCCTACAGACTTAGCCAGCCAAGCTACCAGACATTCAGCTATTTAAATTTAAATCAGGTAAATTTAAATTTTGATTCCCCAGTTGCCCTGGCCTTGTTTCCAGGCCTCAGGAGCACTTCCCCTGGTGGCTGCCATTTTGGGCAGCATAGACATGGAATATTTCCATCATCGTAGAATGCTCACTGGACAGCACGTTCTAGAACATTCTGAGGATAGGGTTTATTCCACCTCCCAATGGTATGGGTAGCAGACAGCTGCCATTCTGCCTTTCCCAGATGTGGGAAGACACAAAAGCCAGTATTTGCCAAAGAGCTGTCCAGCTCTAGTAAGTGGAGGCAGCTCCACAGAACAGAAAACACTGGCCTTGAGCAAAACCACATTCAAATCCTGCTCCTTGATGTATTCCCTATGCGACCTTGAGCAAGTGACTTCAGTCTTTGGAGCCCTCAGACCACCTTCCTAAAGGTCATCTTGAGGTTCTCAGCCTTTTTTTTTTTTTTTAATATTTTATTTATTTATTTGACAGAGTGAGAGATCACAAGCAGGCAGAGAGAGAGGGGGAAGCAGGCTCCCCGCTGAGCAGAGAGCCCAATGCGGGGCTCAATCCCAGGACGTGAGATCATGACCTGAGCCGAAGACAGAGGCTTTAACCCACTGAGCCACCCAGGCGCCCCGAGGTTCTCAGAAGGTAGAAGGTCAGGTACCTACCTTGCCAATTAGTTACTAGGATCAGCCACATCCGAAAATGAGGAAAGGCTTCGCTCACCTGTTTTCTCCAAAGAACCCAGCATTTGACCAACTTTCTGTCTTTTCCATGAGACTAGGAAAGAGGAGGGCCTTCCCAAGTCCAAAATCATCTTAACCTGAACTTCCTATTGGATGAGACTCCACGAGATGTCAATGTCAGTGGCTCGCCTCCAACTACAGGGGGGGAAAGGGAGGGTGGACGAAAGCTAAGAGAGGTGTTTTTCTCTGACGTGGGAGCCGTGAGGATTCATGAGGCTTTTTGTGCTATTAAAATCCCTCCGTTTTCTGAGCCCTGAACCCAGCCCTTTTGTTCTCAGAGTGGTTTCCCACCAAGTGAGTCCCTCCCCTTCAGGTCCAGCACTGCCCTCTCTGCCCTTCCCTGCCCTCCCGAGCAGACCTCTGTCTAGGCCGGGGCAGGCCTCTGTGGCCTAGGCCTAGGCTCTGCTTCTTACAGCACATCATTCTTATGTGAAAGTGCAGAACTTCTCCCAGGGTCAGATGCATCGGCCCCAGATTCCTGTACAGGGGGTGCTAGAAGGGATTAAACCAGTGGTTCCTGACTGGGAAGTGGGTGGGGGGGGAAGGGGGAGGACTGAGGCAATTTCTGGAGGCACTGCTGGTTGTCACAGCAGAGTTGGGGGATTGCTGCTGGGTTTTAGTGGGCAGAGGCCAGGAATGCTGCTAAGCACCCTGCGGTGCCCAGGACTGCCCCCACCACCAAGAATGATCCCGTCCAAAGTGTCCACAGTAGCAGGGTTGAGAAGCTCTACATTAAATGCTTGTATTATGGCCCCAAGTCAGTCAGCTCCCCTACTGTGAGAGGCTGACCTCTGTGTGTGTGTGTGTGTGTGTGTGGCCCCGCCGCCCCTGCCAAATTCATGTGTTGAAGCCCTAACCCTGATACCTCAGACCATGACTGTGCCTGGAGAAATGTCCTTGAAACAGGCAGTTACGTTGAAAAGAAGTCATGAAGTGGAACCCTGATCCAACTGGTGTCCTTATAAAAGAGGAAATTTGTACACACACACACACACACACGAGGGAAACTGTGAGGACACGGAGAAGACGGGCATCTGTGAGCCAAGGAAAGAGGCCTCAGAAGAAACCAACCCCGCTGACTCCTCAGTCTCGGACTTCTGGCCTCCAGAACTAGGAGAAAATAAACGTGTGCTGTTGAAGCCACCCAGGCCGTGGCGCAGGGCATCCCTAGGAAACGAATACGTCCATGCACCGGTTCCCCCACACTTCCGTCCTCCCTGCAGAGTGCTTCCACATTCGTGTTGATGTGTCCCAACTTTCTCCCTCCCTCTAGTTATTAAGGATACTGAATTTGTTTAAGAGGTTACAGGATCACGGGACTCAGAAGTTAAAAATGCCAAAAACAGCATATGGTGAAAAATGCCCTTACGTCCCTGGCCCCCGGGCACCTGTTGGGGCTCCAAGGAGGTAATCATCATCCCTGGATCTTTCCATAGCTATTGGATACAGATTCAAGCACAGGAGTGGGTATCTTCATCTTCCTCGTCTTTATGTAATCAAACAGTAATGTTCTACATGCAGCTTCCAACTCGCTCGTTAGAGATCGTTCCAGGCAAATACATAGAGAGAACACAGCCTGGTGCTTAAAAGCCAGACTGCCTGCATTCAAATCCCGTTTGGGAAACCCTCTGTCACTTACCAGCTGTGTGATCCTGCACCTTCGCCGCTGCCTGCTCGCCTTTCCTCGTCTACAAGATGAAATGATAATAGGACCTACTGCTATCAGTTTTCAGGTCATGCCTAGCAAATTACCAGCAACCTCGCAGTTTAAAAAAATACCCATTTATTAGTTCCCAGTTTTGTAGGTCAGAAGCTGGGTGGACTTGACCGCGTTCTCTGTGTAGGGTCTCACAAGGTCAGAATCAGAGTGTTGGTCAGGCTGGACTCTTACCTGGGGGTTCTGGAAGAGAATCTACTTCCAGGCTTATTCCAGTTGTTGGCAGAATTCATTTCTGTGTGGTTGTAGGACTGAAGACCCCATTGCTGGATATCAGCCGGGGGTCACTCCGAGCTCCCAGAGGCCGCTCTCTGTCCTTTCCTGTGGCCTCCTCCCTCTTGAAGTTAGAAATAGCAATTGGAATCCTCCTGCTTCATATCTTCCTGACTTCCTCCCCTTTAAAGGGCTCATGTGATTGGATTACACCCACCTAGATCGTCTCCATTTGGATAAACTCACTGTCAACTGACAGGTAACCTTAATGACATCTGCAGACTCCCCTTTCTTCCCATAATGTAACAGGTGAGCTAGCCTATTGTGATACAGTCCCAAGGGACAAGGTGGGACATTTGGGGGAATGCACCACATGTTACCTCAAAGGGCGTTGTAAGGATCCGGTTGGCATGCAATATATAAAAGCTAGCTTTTTGTAACGGTAGGAGTTCCCTGGATTTTTGTATTATGGAAACAGTTTAGGTTTATTGAGGATTATCAGAGATTCCTCTAACGACACCTTGAACAGTTGTGAATTGCTTAGTCCTCTTTGACCCATTGATTCTGTGGTTCTCCAGGTCTCAACCTAAATGTCACTCCCTCCCCAGGCCCCTGCCCAGTCCCCTTAAGACAATGGTAGTTTCCCTCACTCATTTTCCCAGGGCTCTGCACCCCAGCGCAATGGTGCTACTTGGTAATTATCCAGACCATTGTCTCCTCCTCCAAGCCGTAAACTCTGAGGGCCAGATACCTGTCTGTCCCATTCACTGTTACAGCTCACCTCTTCAAACAAATCCTTACAGACTGTAACCCTAGGAGGGGGATGGTCAGGTTTGCCTAAACCTATTTTACAGGTAAAACTGAGGTTTAGGGAGGCCCTGGGTGGCTCAGTCAATTAAGCAGCCAACTCTTGATTTCAGCTCACGTCAGGCCCTGAAGGTGGTTAGATTGAACCCCAGGCACCACTCTCAGCAGGGCGTCTGCTTGGGATCCTCTCCCTACGCCCCTCCCCCTGCTTGTGTGCTCCATCTCTCCCTGTCTAAAATAAATAAGATCTTTAAAAATAAATAAAAATTAAAATTTAAAAAAAAGCTGAGGTTTAGGGAAGCTGAGCAAGTTGTTAAGGGTCAGTGCACTCGCAGGTAGCAAAGCTAACACCCAAACCCAGCTCTTTTGACTTGAGACATAGCAAGAACATTTCTCAGCATTTCTTCCTCTTTAGGTACCCACTGTACAAAACACTTTATTTGTGTCATTTCATTGGGACCTAGAAAACGATACTATGAGAAGGGCACTGTTCTAATTCCCATCTTACAGAAGAGAAAACAAAGGGTCAGAGTCACCCAAGAAAGCCACCTGGCTGGTAAATAAGGTCAGGGTGTGAGCCCAGCAGGTGCTCTGTCTGCCTGCAGTTGCTGATTGAAAATACTCACCCATCTCTCCTCATCAGGGTCACGGGAACAGAACAGAGTGCCAGCAACCAAGACACTAATTATTAGCAATATTAGAATTACCTAATGTTTACTGTGATTTTATGCTTAAACAACTTCCATCTCTGGCACTGCCAAGAGGATTCTAGAGCAACACAGACAAGCAAGAAATTGTCTTTTCCTAGAGACACTGTGGAATCATGAAAAGAGCAGAGACTCTGAAATTAAACTTTGGTTCAAATTCCTCCTCCACCCCTTTCTGCCTCTAAAACCTTGGTTCACTTCACTGAGCTTCAGTGTCCCCCATCTTTAAGATGGGAATATCAAGTTGCCTCATAATCCTGTCGTGAGAATTAATGAAAATAACACAGGCCATGTGCCGGCTGGTTAGTTAATTCTTGTGTTTTGTTTTGGTTTTAAGATTTATTCATTTATTTTAGAGAGAGAGAGAAAGTGAGTGCACTCGAGTGGGAGGAGGGGCAGAGGGAGAGGGCCTCAAGCGGACTCCCCACTGAGCATAGAGCCCTCTGCAGGGCTTGATCTCACCACCCATGAGATCACGAGCTGAGCCAAAACCAAGAGCTGGACGCTTAACCAACTGAGCCACCCAGGCGCCCCAATTGTTGTTATTTTAAAGGAGATAGAGAACATTAGCAGTTATCAGGTTATAGCTTCAAGTGAGCAAGAAAGTCAGAATCTAACCAAACTCAAATGGAACAAGATACCATTTACTAAACTATGATTCTGGGGCCTTAGGGAGATGTTAATGGGCATTTTATAAAAAGGTGTTCCGTGGTCAGATAACTTTGATAAATGCTCAAAGTGTTATCCACCCTACCCACCCCCTGCCCTGCTTGCAACTTAACACTGTAAAGGCCCTGAGAAGTCCTACAGTCGAGAGAGTCATTTCACCTTGACATTTCCCCAACTTGTTAACCATGGAACCCTTTTGTTGAAGAGCATAGCATGCTGCAAAATCTAGTTTAGGGGTTGGCAAACCCCGATCTGTGGACCCAGTGCTTATTTTGGTAAAGTTTTACTAGCACATAGCCATGCGTATGCATTGAAATGTTATCTGTGGCTCCCTTCGTGCTGCAGAGGCAGAGTTGAATAGTGGAAACAGAGTCTACATGACCTGCAAAGCCTAAAATACGTAATGTCTGACCCTTTAAGAAAAAGTTAGGTAACCCTGATCAGGAGTTTGAATCTATTTACATTCCTATATCCTTGTAGTTTGGCCTTTGTAAGAAAGCTATGTCTAAGGGGGAACTCAGTAGTCTACAGCACACACTTCGGGAAATAGAAGACCCCAAGGGGTGAAATATGGCCAGAGGCTCTGTTGGAAACCAACAGAAGTGAGTTTGGCTAAATGTCACTATTAAGGATTTGACTATTTGAAATTGCCAGGCTAATTTTTAATTTTACCCTAAGGCAACAAGTGGCTTGCAAGGCTTCCTAGGATCACACCTAGGATTTGTTCTTTCTTTGCTCTGCTTGTAGTCTGTAGCTCAGGTGCTCATTCATCCCTAAAGTGCTATAGCCTGAGATGGCAAACAGACTGAAATCTCCCATGTACCAGCCTGTGTCAGGCATCACGAATCTATCATGGCCCTGCTTCACCCAGGTTCATCTCAATGCAGCAACCCAGACAGTCATGACCAATCAATGTCAGAATGTGAGATGAAGCCCAGGCTTTAACTTCAGTTCTTCCTTGTAAAAAAAGTGGAACATTCTGGCAGCTGCAGAGCTCTGTGGCCTCTCAGCTGATTGGATGGGGCCCACCCAGATGATCTAGGCATAATCTCCTTTACTTAAAGTGAGCTGATTGTAGATGCTAATCATATTGACACAGTACCTCCAGCAGCAACCCTAGATTAGTGTCTGATTGCATAATTGCATGCTAGAGCCTAAATCAAAGCATGAAACTAACCATCACAGTCCCCCATTAAACGAGATACCAATTTGGGGACCGAGACCAATGTTTTATCCTGTCAAGGTCCATCTAGTCCAATTTATTGAAATTTTTAAAATAAAAGCTGGTCATTGAACTTGATCAAAAATCACTTGATTTTTTTTTTTTTATCAGAAATCACCTAGATCTGTGATAGTGAAAAACTGCATTACCGGGTTTCCTCCTAAGCATTGCATTGTTGGAATGAACCCCACTTTTTCCCTGACATAGTCTTCTCTGATAATGCTCCTGGATTCTGTGTGCCACTGTTTTACTTAGGACTTTTGCATCAGCAGTCATTAGTGTCCCTGTCCCTTTGTGGGTGACTTCCCAGAAATCACTCATATCACTTTCGCTGACATCTCGGTCACAGTCCCTGCCTGGGGAGCTGGGAGCATCTTCTTCTTAGCTGGGCGCCATGGGACCAAAACAGAAAATCAGGCTTCTTATTTTGAAGGAAGTCGAGGAGAATGAACATGGGGAGGCACCAGCAGTCTGTGTCCCCACATGAGAATCCCTGGTTTGCAGATGAGGTTCAGCAAGTTCTGTTCACTCACCCAGGGTCACACAGCAAGTCTGTGGCAGAGCTATGACTTGAGGCAAGGTCTTCCAGATGCCAAGGGAGATGCCATAAGGACCAACAATCAGAATGTAACAAATATCATAATGTACAGTATATTAAGGAACTCATTTGCCCAGTACTGTTTTAAGAGCTCCATAAACACACACTCATCCTCACAACAACCCTCTGAGGTTGATAGCCCTCTAATCCCCCATTTGCAGAGGAGGAGCCTGAGGCACAGAGAGGGTAGGTGACTTACCAAGGGTCACACAGCTGGTAAGTGGCAGGGCTGGGATCTGAACTTAGCAGTCTCATTCCAGAACCTCCCACTCTTTTTTTTTTTTTTTTTAAGATTTTATTTTGAGAGAGAGAGATCACAAGTAGGCAGAGAGAGAAGAGGAAGCAGGCTACCCGCTGAGCAGTGAGTCTGACATGGAGTTTGATCCCAAGACCCCGAGACCGTGACCCGAGCTGAAGGCAGAGGCTTTAACCCACTGAGCCACCCAGGCGCCCCCAGAATTCCCACTTTTAAGCATCACACAGCCCTCTCTGCTCATCCCTCACTACTCCCCACCCTCCTGACTCAGTTCCCCCAACGCAGACGGAAAAGCAAACATTCTATGAGGCTGAGGCCTGGTGGGAATCGCGCCCCAGTAATCCAGAGACCATACCCCCTATCTCCAGGCCTCTGGTCCATAATCTCCTCCCTCTGCCACCCCGCCCCACTCTCAGTCTCAAGGGCCTGCACCTCATTTTCTGTTGTTCTTGTTTTGCTTTGTTTTTTTCCTTCACTCTGTTCCCTGGGAGACTCTCAAAGGGCTACATTCTGCCGCCAGGGGACACAGGAGGGACAGGACAGGCACCTGAGATTTCCCAAACCCCTCACGCCGGAAAGCATGGGGGGGTGTATTTATTTATTTATCTAGTCCTCCTCTGCTCCACACCCCCCAAGCTGTTGTTCCTCACTGGGGAAGATGAAAAACGGCTTCAGACAATGGAGGACAAGGCTTGCCACATGGCCCCCGCAGTTTAATTTCCTTTAATTCATTTTATATTGAACCAAATGATACTGTTTGTTTTTAATGGCAAACACTCAGCGTGGAGGAGGGGCGGCCAGGCCTCCTCCTGGGGAAATTAGGAACACAGCTGCTATTTAAACTCTCCTGCCACTCCGCTCCCCACCACCCCCAACCCTGCACTGGGCCTCTGGAAATCACTTTCCAGGTTGAAAGATGATACCTTTCACCAGCTCAGATGGTCACTGTGCAGAGGGCTGGCCCGGCTCTGCCCCAGCTGCAGTCAGCACCCCCAGTATGGCTGCCCTGTCCCAAGGCCCACCCTGCTCCGGGAAAAAGTGGATACACAGGAATGGGGACCAGGGCAGTGTCTGTAAGGTGCCCTTGTCCCTCCTGCCCATTGCTGAAAATCCTACATGGGCACTTGGTCCAAGCAGGGCTCATCTGGTGCCCTGTTCCAGAAATTGAGTAACGCAGAAGTTGGGTGCCTCCATGCAGCACCTGGAGCAGTCTGCGTCCTAACCAGAGCCCCAGCGAGTCGTGTGTGTGTGGAAGGTGGCAGTCAGGACGGGGGTCCTTCCACGGGGGCTGTGAGGTGGCCGGAATCCCTCCAAAATCCCTTTTTGCTGAGATGGGCCAGAGTCAGCTTCAGCCCCTTGCAGGTACAGAGGACTTGAATGGATACACCAGCCCCTTTGGCGGACGCCAGAGGGATTCACAAAGCTTTGGCCTGCTTGTGACTTTAGTAGGGGTCCATTATGGTGATTAATGCCCAGTCTGGACATTCCAGAGTCCCCTCCAGTCCCTCAGAGGTTGGGTTACACCCCTGCCCTGTCGCTCCCAGCCTAGAAACCAGAAATACCTTCTTGTTGTACAGACGTGGAGACCAAGGCCCACGAGTTACTGGTTCTGGGTCACATCATTGATCATCTCCTATAGTCATTCTACAAATATGTATGGGACATCGACCGAGTGCTAGGTGTGGCGGCTATCACGGACCCAGGACTTCCAAGCTCAGACCTCCCAGTCTGATGGGTCCCCACTGCATCCAGAGAAGCAGTGACTACAGGGCCCTCTTGGAAAACAGAGAAGGAGCACCCAAACCAGCCTTCGTCAAGGTCTTCCTAGATAGGGTGACCTCAGCACTGAGTTTTTAAGAGGGGTGGGAGTTAACCAGGCAAAGCCAAGCCAAAGAGACATGCCAGGGAGAGGGGACAGCCAGAGCCCTGGCAGGGAAGTAGGAGAAGGTTTGGCTCATGGCACAAAGGTAACTATTGAACCTCTCCTCCGCACTGGACTCGAAGTGGCAGGAAGGCAGGGAGGACGTTTGCCATTCTCATGCTTAGACCCAGTGACACATGGGAGGTGTGCAGTGACTCAAATGAACAGATGAAGGTGTGCCAATGGTTGGTGTAAGTGCACAGGCCCAGGCCCCTGCCCTGCCTTTCTGAGCAACGTCATGGGTACGCAGTGAAAACCCCTATTTTAGGCTGCTGCGGGGATTAATTAGCGGGCTAAGTGGTGATTATTTTGCTCTTCTCCAGTTAAATGATTAGGGAGGCAACCAGGCTCCCCGAGGTGGCCTCCGAGGCGTCCACTTCACGTCCTTCCTCCAGGTGGGGGCCTGGCGGTGTGCTGTAGCCCACAGCACAGGTTGTGGCCGGGGCTATCCTGCCCTCACTTTCCCCCAGCTGCTCCTCCTTCCCCGGGGAGAAAGAAGGGGCTTGGAACTGAGATTTGGCCTGAGGGAGCCCACCACTTGCTTACATTTCTCAACCCTCAGCTTGTCCGAAAAGGTCCCAGAGTCCATTGGCAAGTACTTGAGCTCTGGAGGCAGGCGGATCCGAATTTGAACCCGGTTCTGCCATTCCCATGGGTACTACCTCCGGCCAATCACCTGCCTGTTCCGTGCCTCAGTTTCCTCATCCATGAGAAAGGAGATAATGCTGCTCACCTCTCAGGGGGTTAGGGGAGATTTGAGGTGAACTAGAAAATAAATTTTATTTATTTTTTTAAAGATTTTATATATTTATTTGATGGAGCACAAGCAGGGGGAGCAGGAGAGGGAGACCAGGCTTCCTGCTGAGCAGGGAGCCTGATGCGGGGCTCAATCCCAGGACTCCAGGATCACCACCTGAGCCGAAGGCAGACGCTTAACCACTAAGCCACCCAGGCGCCCCTAGAAAATAAATGTTAAATAAAGCACAGGTGGAATGTGCCTTCAGCAATTTCTGACATGTAGTAGATACTCCATGTGTGTATATGTTTTTCTTTTTGTATGTTCTTCCTCATGACCCTCCCAGGTCAGGACTCTGCTGGAGGTTGGAGATTGGAGGTACAAACCAGGCCTGTTGCTTGGAGGCTGAGAACCCATTAAAACTTGGCAGACCTCTGGCTCTTCTCTCCTCAGGGCCCAGAAGTGCCGAGGAAGAGCGGCCCAAAGAAGGAAAGAAGGGTTACACTTCCTAGTTACCTATTTGCGCCTAGCCCTGGACAGGATCTTGGGGCAGTCTGGGCTTGAATTCAGCCTTGCCACTAGGTTTGAATTTGACCTTGCTCCTCGGGGAACAAGGTCGCGGCTTCAAGGTTCCAGAGCCACATCTGTGTATAGGACTAGTGGGTAATATTATCCGCCTCAAGGAGGAGCCCAGTGAGGAGCACACCGTCATGTATTAGGAAGGCGCAGTAGAGAGTTTTCAGCACCTGTTAAATCTTGGCTGTGAGGATAAGACCTTTCCTGCTCTCAGGGGGCTGACAGAGAGGTAGGGGGACAGACATACACCAAAGCACAAGGAAAGGACAGGGAGAGAGGACCCCTGAAGCCCAGAGACTTATTCCCTGCTGTGTGCACGTTGAGGGTCGCCGGCGCGTCACAGCCCTCCATAAGTACCTGAGTGGCAGCAGCACAGGTGGGCAGGGGCAGCAAGGCCCTGCGGGAGAGGAGGAGAGCGTGCTCTCTGCCCCCTCACGGCCCGGCCCTGACTGGCTTGCTGCAGGCCCCTGCGGCTCGGCATTCCTGAGAACACTCTTGTCCCTGCACCGGGGGAGGCGGGGGTTCCCTGCAGCCAGGCTTCTGTGTCTGGGGCTATTCCTGTTTTAAGAGGAGGAGACCATCATCCTCAGGCTTCAGCGCATTGTCCGAAATCTTGCAGCCGCTCAGAGCCGAGGGAGTCTTTTGGATCGCCTACCTGGCTCTCATCTCTCCGGCCTGACATCCCATCTGTCACTTGCCGGTTTTGACGTCCTCGTGGTCCCTCCTCCCTCAGTCCCCCTCGTGTTCTGTCACCTCCAGGCCTTTGCAGGGCCCGTTCGCTCTGCTGGGAACGCCGTCCTCCTGACCCCAGCCCCGTCTGACTGACCTCTAATTGCTCACCAGTCTGTGCTTACATCTCACTGCCCCTGGGAAGCCTGGACCTCACCTGGCCCCAGGTGGGCTTGGGGACTCACCCATGTGCCTCCACGGTCACTGGGTTACTTCTGTTCTGCGTGCATCACGTGATGCTCTGATTGCTGGCTTGTCTTCCCAACATCCCCCGCGCAAAAACCTCCAAACCTGGTGAGAGCAGAAGCTAAGTCTCTCGTACGTTTTATTTTATCCTTTGCCTGGTGCATGATTCGTGGTAGGCCCTCAAAACACAGAGGCTGAACTAGGTAATTAATTTAGGAGTGTGGCAAAGTCACGTTTTCTCTGAAGCAGGC
This sequence comes from Procyon lotor, assembly GCA_028646535.1. Classification (NCBI taxonomy): domain Eukaryota; kingdom Metazoa; phylum Chordata; class Mammalia; order Carnivora; family Procyonidae; genus Procyon; species Procyon lotor. The sequence goes on along the minus strand of CM053616.1, from coordinate 58,997,851 downwards.
TGCGTGTCCTGCCCTGGGGTGGAGAAGGTCTACTAGGAGTCAGACGAGCAGCTTCCATCTCCATAAGCTCCACTTATGAGCCATGGGACCTTGGGTGAGGCTCTAAGCTTCAGTTCTGTCATCCGTAAAGTAGGGATAGTAATCATACTGATAAGAAGACGAAATAAGATCATGCCTGCGAATGAAGCGCTCCAATCACTGCGGCTCAGTAAGTGGTGGCCACAGTTTGTTATTTAGTGAAGATACAAAGTAGACAGAGGAGAGGGGGTCTAACCCTAACCCTAGGAGGAAATGATGATGATGTGGTCATTGCAACATTGCAGAAGCCCATCACAGTGCACTTACTCCATGGCAAGCACCATCCTTCTCTCTTTCCACCCATCCATTCGTTCATTCAAATGATTGTTGTTTTTTGTTTTTCTTTTACCATCTACTCTGTGCCAGGCCTCGTACTAGGTTCTAGGGACTCAGCAGTGAGGGAGACACAATATCTGCTTTCAATGTCCTTATGTAAACAAGATGTTGAGATAAATAAGCAGTATGTGAGGTGGAGAAAAATAAAATGGAATGTGGTGGCAGGTGCTCGTCTTTTAAATAGGGTGGCCGGGAAAGGCCTCACTGAGAAGTTGACATTCATGCAAAGACTTGAAAGAAGCAAGGGCATGTGCCATGCATATCTCTTCTCTGTATCTGGAGAAGAGTATTCCAGGCAAGGGAAACAGCATGTGCAAAGGCCCTGGGGTTGAAGCATGCTTGGCAAGCTCAAGGAACAGCATGTGAGTGTGGCCGGAGCAGTTAGGGGTAGGGCAGGGGTGCAGAGGGAGAGGGAGAAGCAATCTTCATGCTGAGCACAGAACCTGGCAGGGGGCTCAATCCCAGGACCCTGAGATCATGACCTGAGCTGAAGGGAAATGCTTAACTGACTGAGCCACCCAAGTGGTCACCCCAACAAATTTATTATCTTATAGTTCTGGAGGTTACAAATCCAAAAGCAGTCTCCTGGAGCTAAAGTCCAAGTGTTGGCAGGGCCGTTCCTTTTGGAGGCTCTAAGGAAGAATCAGTTTCCTTGCCTTTTCCAGCTTGTAGAGGTGCCCCATTCCTTGGCTTTGACCCCCTTATTCTACCTTTATAGCACATCTGTCCAACCACTGCTTCCTTCCCTCTGACCCTCACACCTCCCTCCGACAAGGACCTTTGTCATTACATTGTTTCCCCCCCACACCCACCCAATAATCCAGAATAATCTCCCTATCTCAAAATCCTTAACTTAATCACATCTGCACAGACACAAAATTCCTTTTGCCTTGCAAGATACCATCACAGGTTCCAGGGATTAGCCTGTGGACATCTTTGGGGGACCACGATTAAGCTTATCACCCCCCCAACACACACACTTTGCAGATAAAGTAACTGAGTCCCAGAGAGGTGATGCTACCTTTGGGCAAAGTCACCTTCCAGCATAAGGACAGGCCTGCGGGTGGGTCCCATGTCCATCTAGTTCCAAGTCATGGCCTCTAGACCACCCGGAAGGAGGCACCTTCTACCTATCTCTGACCGTCTCTCTCCCTTCCACCTGACTCCCAGTGCTTTAGGAGGCAGACAGGCTTGGACAGTTGCGGCCCAGAGCGTTTGTGCGGAAACTGACATGGGGACAGAGAAGCACATCCATCCACCTGGGACTGGGACAGAGGGAAGAGACCGCCTTTCTGCAGCTAACAGGGTCCCAGGCCACTTCAGGCTTAATCATCAACACCTTATAATTGGGCCTCTCTTGGGTCCCAGGGAGCAAGGCCCTGTTTGTAAAGAGGCTCCTGATGTGCGTGTTGCTGGGACACGTGGCCTGAGCCCTTCCTGTTCATGGGGCCAAAGCTCTTAGATCAAGGGAACCACAGCCAATGAAATTGGGTATGTGCCTGCTGCTGTTGAGGGGCAGAATTCTCCTGCCAGTCTGGTGACTCCTGCGGGGCCGAAGCAGGCCCCAAGGACTCTGTCAGCTGGCCCCTGGGGCCACAGCACCAGGGACCTATCCCAGCCTTTGGCATGCTTTCTGGCCTCCTCCTCATCCTGGGCACTGAAGCCAGAAGAGCAGAGAGAGGACCTTTGAGGGAAATCAGGTGTGTGTGCTATTTTGATTAGCTCTGGTCAGTTATCAGGAAGCAGGATGTGATGGTCGCTAAGGGCATCCACTCTGACATCGGACACACTTGGACTCAAATTCCACATGTGCCACTTATTAGCTCTGTGATCTTAGGCAAATGAGGAACTCTGAAACTGAGCCTGTTTCCCCTACAAATTAAGGGTACTAATTTGCCCCCTGGCTGATGAGATTGTTATAGTTGGTGTAAAAAGTGGGCAAATTTTCTGCTTGTGACTTTTTAAAAAAACAACACATACAAGGTACAAAAAATAACAATCATGTTTAAAAATTAGAAAATAACACCTTAGAAACTCCCTGTGCACACCTCCCGGGTTCCATCCACCTCCCTCCCTCCCTTTGCTCATAAGGAACCACAGAGTTTTGCAGTTACCCTTCCCTCATTGTCCTTATGTCTGCTTTTTTGTCTCCTTTCTTGCTGAGCTATTATGTATAACCCTACTGACTTCCATACTTAATTTCCTACGAATTGCTCTTCTATTTTCTCCTCTTACCAAGCAAGGATGCTGCTGGTGGGAGACCTGAACGTCAAGTTTGTCAATACTGTAATAAACTTAGAATTAATAGGCTGAGTGAGCATGAGAGGACCTGCACAATGAGTAAAGTACTTGCACCAAGAACCTTGGACTTCCTAGAAAGAACACAAGCCCAGGCTTTATCCTCAAACAAACCTGGGCTTGAAAGTCAGCACTGCCTATCAGCTTGAGCCACCAATTCTTTGAGTTCACTCCAGGAATATGAAGTATCTACTGTATGACAGGCACTGTGTAGATATAAGCATGCCATGAACGAGACAGAGTCCTTGCCTTTGTTTGGTTGGGGAGATTCCCATTAAACAAATAAGCATGCAAACGTGAAACTTCAAATTGTGATAAGCACCAGGCAGAAAATAAAGCAATTCGTGGGAGTCCCATTTAGGGAAATGGGAAGGGCTTTCTCTGCACAAATGGTATTGGACTGAAACTTGTACTTCCTCGCCATCCACTTTGGTTTTAGTAATTTCAGTTTTGTCATCTGCAAAATGGAGCTGGAAATTACCCCCTCAACAGCTCTGCCTTTGGTCATAGGCTGTGTGTGACCCAATGTCTGGCTCAACACAGGACCTCTGGTCATTTGCCTTCCTTCCTGTCAGCCATGGCAATGTTATGTTGCTGAGGTCTGTTGAGGAGCTGTTAGCAGAAAGCGATGGAGAACCTGCTGCTGGCAGGTGAGTTGTCAAGCTTTCTAAAGGCCTCACTGGCCCCTCTGTGTTTGGTGGCTGACTCTGGGGTGGGAGAGAGGAGAGAAGGTATATTGTCCACTGGCAGCAGGAAGTCTTTCTTTTTCTGGACAAAGTGGTGAAGGCTGGACAAAGTGGACAAAGGCTGTGCTACTGAATCATATCCCAGCTCTGCCGCGGGTCATTTCACCTCTGCGAGCCCCCTCTTCCCCATCCGCAAACTAGTCCTTGTGATACTTCTTGGGTGGGTTTGTCGTGTGGCATAGTGACCTTTAATATAAAGTGTCCAAGTACGTCGTGGGCACCCAGCAAGCGTGGCCATTACCACCAATCCCCCACCCCCCACCCCCCACCCCAGAGCAGGAACTGGGACAAAGAGGCAGAGAAGGGGAGAGGCAAAGGGCTAATTCACACCATCTTGGCTCAAGTCTTGCTCTGCGCCTTCCTGGCTTGGGAAACCTTCTGAGCCTCAGTTCCCTCAGTAAAACAGAGCGAAGAAGAGAACTTCCTTCACTGGGCGGCTGTGAAATCATGCAGGCAAGTCGCCTGGCACTGCTCGCGACCCAAGTCCAGGGGAGCTGATGCGATCACTCCCTGCTGGTACGCGACCTTTGGGGTGGTGAAGGCGCGTGAAAGAATGAGAAAGGCAGCTTTGCCTTTCGCAAACAGCGACCTCCTTTGTCCGCAGAGGTCAAAGAGCGGTCGGCTCAGGAGTCGGTACCCGCGCGGGGCTCACGGAGGGCCCGGCCCGGAGCCGGCGGAGCGGGGCGGCCAGGGGCGCGGGGCTGTGACCTCATCGGCCGGCGCCGTCCCGCGGGGCCATGAGATCATGAGATGCCGGCGCTCGCCGAGGAGTCGATTTGTTGGGAGCGCGGGGACAGCCGGCCGCCCGCCGCGGTGATCTCATCCGGGCCCCGGGGAGGAGGAGGCAGGCGGCTCGGCCTGCCCGCGCCGCCCGGAGGGGGATTAATGGTTGCCGCCGGCCGGTGACGTCACCGGCAGCGCCTGTTGCCGGGTAACGAGCGGCCTCTGGCCCCGCCCCCGACGGCCCCGCCCCCCACCTGCCGCACACTCTCCCTCAATCCATTCTGGCTCGCCGGTCTCTTTGCTTTTTTCATTTTTTTTTTTTGTATTGGGGTACAACTTACATACTGTAAAATGATCTAATTATAAGTGTACAGGCTCGATGAAATTTTGCATATTTATGTATCTATATGTAAAATATGTATATGTATGTCCATATGTTTCAAGATCTCAGCGCTCTTCAAAAGGAATGTGATGCAAGCCACATAGATAACTTCACATTTCCTAGTAGTCACGTTAAACAAGTAAGAAGGAGCAGGTGACATTCATTCTAATAATATATTTTATTTATTCTAGCATGTCCAAAGCATTGTTATTTCAACAGTTAATCAGCACAAAAATTCTAATGAGCTCTTTTACCTTTTTTGTAAGACTTGGAAAAATCTCTGTGTATTTTATGCTTTCAATACATCTCAATTCGGATTTAGCCACATTTAAAATGCTCAGTAGCTACATGTTACAAGTGGCTACTGTATTGGGCAGCACAGCTATAAAACATTTCCAGCACCCAGAAGCTTCCTTCATTCTTCCTTCTGGTCAGTATCCCTGCCAAGGGCATCCATTATTGTGATGTTCATCATCCCTCTTCAGTTCTCCCTCCCCCCCACACACACATCTTGTATCTTTTGTTTCTCTCTCCCCACATCTCACTTTAACTCCACCGGTCTGCATCACAGAGGCTCAGAGCACCAGAGGGGAAGTCAGACTGGATTTGAACCCTGGCTCTACTCCTGTCTTGCACTTGGACAGTCTCCTTTGCATCTTTGAGCCCGTGTTTCCTCACCTGTTAACTGTGGCTCATGATAACAGGGTCGATCTCCTTGAGTTCTCAGAGTAGAGACCCTTGGAGGCAGCATGCTAGGTGTTCCAAAGAGAAATTTTATCACCCAACTGTGAGGCAGCTCTGGTCCTCTTTCTGCTGATTTCTTCTCTCTTCCCTCTTGTAATTCTTCCAGTAACTTCATCTCCCATGATCTATTCCTTCCTCCCATGCCTCTGTTGAGCTTTCTCATCAGAGAAATGGGAATGGATCATAACCAGCCACCAGGGGAGCAGTGGATGTGCAATTCCTAGCCCATGGTGAGTACTTGGTAATAGAGACAACTTTCTTCTCCTTTCCCTTCCTTCATGACTTCCTCCGTTCTCTAGGCTTCCTTCAGTCCCCAGTCCCCTCAACACCTTCCTCAAACCACTCCTTGCCACCCTGTTCCAAAGTGTTTCCAAGCTCGTCCCCACCCCTCAGCCTTCTCAAGATGAAGACCTAGATTGGGAGTGCCTGCCCCTCCGCTGATGGCACAGAGGTCGCTGTTCCTCTGTTTTGTTCTGAAAGGCTTTGTGGTCCCCTTGCAGCCTGCAGGCCGCCTTCCCAAGGAAACAAGTCTTTGTTTTCAGCCCCTTAGGCCTGCCCACCCTGCCCCTGTCAGAGCAGGAAGTATGACCCGTCCCAGTCGCGATCAGAAGCTAAGGAGCAGTCCAGAGCAAGCAAAGCAAATATGGGAAACCATAGGGGAGGTTGAAGGGCCGTTTTTCTCTCCCCCCCCCCAGGACCCCTGCATCCCAGGAGGCTGAACCCAAGTCCTGCTTATTTCCCCCCACGGGAAAGGAGGGGCTTTGCAAGGAAGAATCTGTGTGGCCCTGTGCCACCTTTAGTTCAAGGAAGCTTTTCGGTCTCCTTTTCCGGACACCCCCTCTCTGTTGGGGGAGCTGCCTGGCCCTTTCAGGGCGGTTCTGATGAGCTGTCAGTCATGGCACTCCGCCCACCCCGGCCATGTGATCAGGCCTGACCAATCATAGAAGCCGACTGCCTCATGTGGCCTCTGAGCTTGGTTCCAAGGATGGAGGCTTGGCATTCATTCATTTGGTGAATGGGTCCAGGGATAAACAGGTCTCTCTTCATGTTGGAGTTGAAGCTTTAGGACTATTGGCTTGTGGCTGGCAGTGGTCATCTTTCCCACCAGATATAGTTGATTCCAGCACTTTCTACCTGCATCACCTGGGGCTGGTTATCTATGCTCTCTGTGCCTCAGTTTCCTCATCTGTAAAGTGGGAGCATTAATAACACCTCCCTCAAAGTGTTGTGCGCGGCAGGGTGCCTAGCACATAGTAAGAACTAAGAAATAGTAATAATTATTATCAGCATCATCATTATGATTCCCACCTGGAGAGGGCCTGTCCTTGGCAGGAGTGAATGAAGCTTACACACAGAGCAGCAGAGACAGCCTGAACCGAGTGACAGGAAAGAGGAGAGATAGAAAGAACTATAGAAGTAGAGATCTTTGGCCACATTGTTTGCACTCCTGGGCCCAGCTGTATGGAAGCTGAGCCACCCCTATCTTCAACAGTTTCATGACCTGGT